>JANRMT010062820.1:30765858-30792412 GCA_026402145.1 Polypterus bichir lapradei
GGGGGGAAGAAGAGCAGGGACACCGGGAATGCTTCCAGGAGTACAGCTGGCACTTCCGCCACACGGGCGTGTCGACAGGTGATTGCCGGGGAGCATCTGGAGCATATCCGGGTGAGGATAAAAGGGGCCGCCTCCCTTCATTTGGGGTGAGAGTCGGGAGCGCGGAGTGGACTGAGCCTACTGGAGGAGGCAAGGAGGCGGCCTGAAGAAGGAAGTAAGGCATTGTGGCCAGGACTTTGGGGACTTTGAGGGTTTGTGTGGCACCAAACTGTAAATAGCATTGTAAATAAATGTGTTTGTGGGTGACATGAACGTGTCTGCCTGTCTGTGTCTGGGCCAGTCTCCACAATAGATAGATAGATAGATAGATAGATAGATAGATAGATAGATAGATAGATAGGTGAAAGGCACTATATAATAGATAAGATAATTTCTTCCTATCAGGCACTTTCTCTCTATTGAATGTTTTCAGCATTAATACCTGCACCATCTATTGGAATGCATTTTGTAATACACTTAACAATAAAATACACTTCATTTTTCATTCCAACAGGTGGAACATCACAAGCATTAGCATTGCTTTAATGAATCCCAGATGGAGACATAGATACACTGACACTTGTCTATTTATTAAAGTGGATGATAAGCTGGTTTCATCCTGTCCTGCAGTTACTCTCAGTTGGATGTGTTCATTGCATGCATTACCGTTTGCTGTGGAATGTATTTTGTACTGCATGTAGTAATAAAATACATTGCATTTGTCATTCTAACAGATGGTACATCTCAAACATTTCTAGTGAAATGCAATAGTTGAAAAGGTAACATCTACAGTGGCAGCCAGGGCAAAAACAACAATCAACAGCAAAAAAATAAAAATAAAATTCTTAATAAAAGGATAAGAGTCTGCATGTCTGTTTATCGGTGTGTCCAACCATTTGGTACTTTTCTTTCATTCCAACAGATGGTTTATTCCAAACATTTTTAGTATTAAAATGTATTGCATTTTTCATTCCAACAGATGGCACATCCCGGACATTAGCACTGCTTTTAGGAATCCTATACCAAATTGCATATAAGAGAGACACAGCAACACACAGATACTGTTCCTTTTACTAAATTGGACAATAAACTGATTTCTGCCTACCTGGCTGTTACTCTCTTTTGGGCATTTTCAATGTTCATGTTTGCAATGGGTTTCCTCCCACAGTCCAAAGACATCTCGGTTAGGTGCATTGGCGATCCTAAATTGTCCCTAGTGTGTGCTTGGTGTGTGTGCGTGCCCTTAAGTGGGCTGGCGCCCTGCCCAGGGTTTGTTTCCTGCCTTGCACGCTATGTTGGCTGGGATTAGCTCCAGCAGACACCAATAACCCTGTAGATAGGATATAGTGGGTTGGATAATGGATGGATGGATGGATGGATGGATGGATGTTTGCAATGCACCATCACCTGAAATGCAAATATATTAATCAATATTAAATATAAATATTAATAAAATATATTGCATTTTTCATTTCAACAGACGGTGCATCACAAACAGCAGTGCTTTTACGAATCCCAAACCAAATGGAAATTAACAGAGACACAACAAATGGACAGACGCACAGTTACACAGACACACACACATGCACACACAGACATTTGTCCATTTATTAATTAATTATTCTTTCTGTCAGGCACTTACTCCCTATTGGATGTATTCAGCATTAATGTTTGCAGTGCACAATCTGTTGGTATGTAATTTGTAATGCATGTAGTAATTAAATAAATTACCTTTGTCATTCTAACAGATGGTGCATCTTAACCATTTGCATTAATACAATGCATTAATTGAAATGTTTGTGATATGCCATCTGTTGGAATGATAAATGCAATGCATTATTATGTAGTATCCACAGTGACGGCCAGGGTAACAAAAACTATCAACAGCATAAAAACAAAAAATAAAATTCTACTGATACTCAGGTGACTGTTATCCACATTAATAAATGGAGAAGTGTCTGCATGCCTGGTTATCTGTGTGTCCACCCATTTACATCCTCTCTGTCATTCCAGCAGATGATGCATCTCCAAAATGTTTAGTAATAAAATGCATTAGACTTGGCAATTCCAACAGGTGGCGCATCAGAAACATTTTTAGTAATATAATGCATTTTTTTTTCATTCTAACAGATGACAAAACTTTAGCCCTGCTTTTTTGAATCCCATGCCGAATGACATATAACAGAGACACAGAAAAACACAGACACCTGTCCTTTTGTTAAGGTGGATGTTAGTGTCACGATTCTGAGGAGGCATGCAAGCAAGATATTCTTTGTTCTTTGCAATTGGGTTCACATCAATAAAATTCAATGTAATTCTATTCCTCAATTTTCTGACACATTTTCCACTAAAGGTAAAAATCTGTTTGATATAGAAATAATGACATACTGTATATTACAAAGTTCTGTGCAATTAATTCACTCAGCAATGTGAATTACAAAACTTAGAGTCAAAGTGAAAAGTAAAACACAAAACTCGGAGTCTGCTGATGTTTGTAAGAGGCAGGTGGTCTCGCATGTGAGCCTGTGGTCCGGTAGCCGGCAGAGGTCAGTAAGACGGCCTCACCGTTTAGCACTCACTTGAGGGCTCTTTAGGACATTTCCAGCAAAGAAAGGTTTACTTGACATGCAGGCTGCCATCGATGCACTACACGATCCAGACTCCATAAATCTGGCTACCGAGGGACAACACGGGAATTTCCTGAGGAAAAGTGTGCTTTTTTAAAAGTGGATACAGCCATTGTTTCCAGATGAAAGTCTACGGACACAGCTGGAATCTGCTTTATTTTACTCGCTTAGGTGACACGTGGCAAGAGGGTGCAGCTTCACTTTGGCCGTCGTTCAGATCAAGGACATGACAGAGGAGGCGAGACAAAGTGCAGACATGCAGCTCGAGACATCAAAAGCTGACTAAAGTCATACGTTTGTGATTGGCTTTTTTTCATAAACTGTGTGTAAATTGTGAAAAGAAATATATCTGGATGTAAAGACAGGACCCTCAATGGAAATGTGCTTTATAAAGAAGCAAGACTAAGGCCGGGTCGGGCTTATACTTCACGTGACGCGACGCATGCACCTGTTGACACTCCTGCTGCACGAGCGTTGTCCTGTTTATACCTCCGCACGTACTTTACGTCAGTCTGGGAGATTCCACCAGGTGGCGACAACAACATTTATTGCTAGAGCACATTTTCATACAAATAATGGAGCTCAAAGTGCTTTACAATAAGAATTAAAATTAGGGAACACTAATTAACATAGAATAAAAGTAAGGTCTGGTGGCCAGGGAGGACAGAAAAAAACAAAAAAAAAAACTCCAGACGGGTGGAGAAAATAAAACAAAATCTGCAGGGGGTCCGAAGCCACGAGACCACCCAGTCCCCTAACATAAATGACCTCAATCAGTCCTCATGGTATTCAGGGTTCACATGGAAGAACTTGATGATGGTGGTCATGTATACTTCTGGCCTTTAGTCCATTAATGTAGTGACATCACGGTGCTTTGATCAGGTAATGGTGGCGCAGATCACAATCACAGAAAACCGGGAAAAAGAACAGAAGAGAGATTAGAGGTTAGTACAGATTACGGAGCCACCATGAATAATAATGATAATTACAGGGTAGGATTCAAAAGTAATGAGCCTTTGTTCAAAAAGACAAATTTATTGAGCAAATCGGTACAACTAATTAATAGTCTTCAAAATAGGCACATCCTGCATCAATACACTTTTGTAGGCGGCTTTTCCATGACTCGAAGGCGTCCACGTAGGCCTGTTCCGGGATGGTTGCAAGGGCTGCCTTGACATTTGCTTGGATGTCCTCGATCGAGTTGAAGCGTTTTCCTTTCAGCGCTGATTTTAAGCGCGGAAACAAGAAGAAGACAGAAGGCGACACGTCCGGACTGTAGGGAGGCTGGGGGACCACCGGAACGTTCACCCGGGAAAGGCAGGCGCTCACGATGAAGGCGGTGTGGCTGGGCGCGTTATCGTGGTGAAGCTTCCAGCTGTCCTTGATGTCCCTTCGCTTGCGTGCGACACTTCTTTTCAGCCTTTTCAGGACTTCCAAGTAGTAAGCAGCATTCACGGTCTGTCCTTGCGGGTCAAACTCGTAGTGGATGATCCCCTTCACTCCGAAGAACTTGATCGCGTACTGTTGTTCTAACGAACTTTCCAATCCGCCGTGTAACGCAGTACCGCACAGGGGTTCCCGTCAAGGAGCGCCGTTGCGTTGTGAAGCCAACCCACTATATCCTAACTACAGGGTCACGGGGGTCTGCTGGAGCCAATCGCAGCCAACACAGGGCGCAAAAGGAAAAAGAAAAGGAAACATTTTAAAAATAACGTAACGTGATTGTCAATGTAATTGTTTTGTCTCTGTTATGAGTGTTGCTGTCATCAAGGATTTGATTATTATTATTTCTTTCAATCAGGTTCGTATTTGGAGGATGTGTTGTGTTCAAGTTACATTCCGTGTTTGTCTAGTCTATCTCTGACCATCTCATCCTCGTTGTCAACCATTATAAAGATAACAGGTTTCATTCATCGAAGTGTTCACTACCCGAATCGGTACTCGTGAATCTAAGATGTTCAACAGGCATTCCCGGTTTTAAGTTGTGGGTTTGCCTGTGAATATTTAGCGGCAGCGTGTCTATGAACGTAATTTAAACTTAAGCTTTACACCTTGCTCTCCTATTGATATGTCTACAAAGGCTTGTTCAGATTCAGAGGGTTGTTCCTCTCTCACTGCATCAATAAGCAGCTCGTCTTCCTCTTTATCTGAGACATCACACACTGCATGCACGGGTTTACCTTTCCCAGTCCTGCAAAATTTCTATGAACTTAATTTAAACTTACGGTTTACACTGTGCTTTGTTTCCGCAGTAGCTGCACTTATGAATATGCTTGTATGCGTCACCCGCTTCATATTCTTTTGCTGCCTTCTCAATTGTGTAATGCGTTTTTTGTTCAGCGCTCTTTGGAGCTCTTCCTTGTTCTCTGTGTACTGCGTTCACAATCAGTTCACGTGAGCCGCTCGGAGTACATGCATCGAAGGTTCTCAGCTGTGCTTGTGCTATCTCGTGCGATCTTGCGATGTCCACGGCTTTATTTAATGTTAGCTCAGACCTGGCACTTAAAAGTTTCTTTCGCACTTTCGTTGAGCTTTTGCCAAAGACCACCATGACCATCTCATCTTCGTTTGCATAAGCGCAGTCCTTCACCTGTGAATATTTTGCAGCAGCGTGTCTATTGGATTGCTGCTGACGGATGGCCTTATATGGGCAGGTACTCAATTACGTGGGAGGCGTGACGATGAGAGACGCAACTCCGCCTGACACGGCTACTGAGCTGCAGGCTATGGCCGTATATATGTACGTAAGTAGGTTCCAGTTATGACCAATACACGTAGAATTTCGAAATGAAATCTGCCTAACTTTTGTAAGTAAGCTGTAAAGAATGAGCCTGCCAAATTTCAGCCTTCTACCTACACGGGAAGTTGGAGAATTAGTGATGAGTCAGTGAGTGAGGGCTTTGCCTTTTATTAGTATAGATTAGCCCAAAATCACACAAGAAGTGCCACAATGTGCTTTAACAGGCCCTGCCTCTTGCCCCCCCAGCCTTGACTCTCTAAGAAGACAAGGAAAAACTCCCAAGAAAACCCCAGTAGGGAAATAAATGGAAGAAACCTCGGGAAAGGCAGTTCAAAGAGAGACCCCTACCCAGGTACTGTAGGTTGGGCGTGCTGTGGGTGTCAAAAAGAAGGGGCTCAATACAATACAATACACAGAACAGAGCAAATCCTAAATACAATATAATAGTAAAATAGATATATTACAAGTACAGAGCAGAATTTAGCAGTAGACGATATCCCATAATACGATTTGGATTTGTTCAGAGTCCTGGAGACCTCGGCCATCAAGCTGCCTCCCCCTATTGGCCATTCTAAAGCTGAGTCAGCACTGGGCCAGCCAATCCTCTACCCGACGATTCCTGTGATCCTCCATCAGGGATGACTTTACCTTAGGCAGGCAAAACAACTTGGCAGGTGGGCCGTGGCACCAAGTGCCACATTTGAGTACCAAGAAGAGAAACAGAATAGGTGAGGGTAACAAATTATAACTGTCATGTTGCTTATGTTTTAGTGCTAATGACTAATAACAGAGATGCAGTCTGTACAGTTAATCAGCAGCTCTAGTCAGGATATACTAAACTGAATCCCAGCCAGCTCATGAACACTGGCGCCCCCTAGTGAATCAGCATCACTGTATCTGGGATTCAGCCGCTGCACTAGACCAGCCAGAGAGCATCAGCGCTGGCCTCTGTGTGCTCACGTGCAGCCAGTTCGAGTGCAGTTGGCGCAGTTGTGATTTACTGAATTTCAGCAATGGTGTCAGTTGCACCTTACACATAATAATAGATTGTTGCAGTAGTTTTTTATAGTTTTTACAGTTCATTGGCAGTGTATACAATAATCCGTGTTGCAGTAATTGTGATGCTCTTTGCATTGTATTCCATTAAAATTTCACTTTTTCTTGGTGAATCTTTAAAAAGTGCAGGAAAAAAAGTATTTGTCATCCTGCGGGGGTGCATTAATCCCCCTCCCCCCCAAGTATAATTATAATTATTTACATCCTGTCCAATGTAACACTACTACTTTTTTTTTAAGTATAGACATTTGGATAAAACTTCTTCAGAATAAAAAATATTTTAATGGCGTAGTCGGCAGGATACCTCACATAAAAAACTGCTACATACTTACCATTTTCCTTTTTTAAATGAATCAGTTTAATTTAGAATATCAATTATAAACTTTTTTTTTTTTAAGATTTGGCTTAGAATGATGTGGAAGTGAAAGGCTGTAAGTTTTGTTCTTGTTTTACCTTCATTTTGACAAAAAGGAATTTCTGATTCATCCATCCATTATCCAACCCGCTATATCCTAACTACAGGGTCACGGGGGTCTGCCGGAGCCAATCCCAGCCAACACAGGGTGCAAGGCAGGAAACAAACCCCGGGCAGGATGCCAGCCCACCACAGGGAATTTCTGATTCATTTTCTTTTGGCATTTTATTGCTTTAGATTTTGGGCTCAGATGTTCTTGTGTGGCGGCGCGATGGCGCAGTGGTAGTGCTGCTGCCTCACAGTTAGGAGACCTGGGTTTGCTTACCGGGTCCTCCCTGTGTGGAGTTTGCATGTTCTCCCTGTGTCTGCGTGGGTTTCCTCCCACAGTCCAAAGACATGCAGGTTAGGTGCATTGGCGATTCTAAATTGGCCCTAGTGTGTGCTTGATGTTTGTGTGTGTCCTGTGGTGGGTTGGCACCCTGCCTGGGATTAGTTTCTGCCTTGTGCCCTGTGTTGGCTGGGATTGGCTCCAGCAGACCCCTGTGTTCGGATTCAGCGGGTTGGAAAATGGATGGATGTTCTTGTGCTCAATGAGCTCCCCAGCATTTCTTTCATAATGTTAGCCGTGTTGGCCTTTTATTTTATGATATTTTCTAACTGATATGATCCCTGCCTCTGCTCACTTTTTCCTTTTCCACTTCTCTCTCCATTCTTTTGTCTGCACTTCACAGCTGCTAATTTTCGATTGCACTTTAAAGACTTGCAACGTCTCGGAGAGCTGAGCTAAATGCAAGTTGCAATCTCAATTGTTTTGCTGAATT
This sequence comes from Polypterus bichir lapradei, assembly GCA_026402145.1. Lineage (NCBI taxonomy): Eukaryota > Metazoa > Chordata > Cladistia > Polypteriformes > Polypteridae > Polypterus > Polypterus bichir. The sequence goes on from JANRMT010062820.1 coordinate 30,773,557, forward strand.
ACATGAAATTTCATTCCTCAACGTTTAGTTGGGTTTCTCCAAACCTTTTGCAGCTTTTGTTCTTGGGAGAGATTTATTTTGATTAAGAGGAGGTCAATACGAGCATTGACCCAATTACAAGAGTAGCTTTGCTGTAATTTGTTTTTAGATATTTTATCAGAAGTTTTATTTTTGGAAGGTCAGCTTAACCATCCATTTGACTCACTTTATTCATTTTTAGCTCCTGGATGGTCCCAGTGTAGGTCGCAAAGCGTCGCTGGACTTATTATTATTATTGGTGTGAAAAACTGAGAAGCTAATCAAGGGTTGCGTCAGTATGGATCTGCAAAAGGTTACAGGAAACAGAATGGAAACGGTCAGGTGATTATTTACAGAGCCTACCTGGGACGAGCCCATAAAGAAACTACGTAAACCAAAACAAATAAAAATAAACCTAACGAGAGACAAGAATCTAAATAGTCAAAAAAACAGGCAAACTCGTAACTAGCGCCATAACAAATAATTTCTTTATTTTTTAGAATGTTTGCATCTGCACATCGGGTAACACAAGAAACTCCCTCTGACCTTTGACCCACCCTAGAAGCCACACCCTTAGCAAGCTGGGAAGTGGCGCCAAGAAAACGGTGGCATGATCTAAAAAGGAGAGTTCAAGATGTTGGAAAATACCAAATGAATTTACGCGCACCCTAAGTGTCATGATTAGGTTTCATTTTCGGGGTTGTGTGCTCACTTCTTAGTAAAGTCACCGCTAACTTTTGGGTCTCATCAACCATTAATAGGGGCGTGGCCTATAGGGTGGTGACCTCTGGTTCATCAGCGCAACATGATAAATGCCCATCAGAGGATCATCTTCCGGGCACATCTTAAAATATGTAATGCCACCCTGGAGCAAAAGGGAGCACTTTTCCTAAGATTTCTCTGCTTTAAGATGGATGAATTTGCACTTTCGCTAATACTTCCATCCATCCATCCCGCTATATCCTAACCACAGGGTCACGGGGGTCTGCTGGAGCCAATCCCAGCCAACACAAGGGCGCAAGGCAGGAAACAAACCCCGGACAGGGCACCAGCCCACCGCAGGGCACACACACGGGACAATTTAGGATCGCCAATGCACCTAGCCGGAACGTCTTTGGACTGTGGGAGGAAACCCATGCAGACACGGGGAGAACATGCAAACTCCACGCAGGGAGGACCTGGGAAGTGAACCCGGGTCTCCTAACTGCAAGGCAGCAGCGCTACCCACTGCGCCACCATGCCGCCCCTCGCCAATACTTTTTAATGGAAAATTTTTAAATTTTAAAACTTCGTACACTACGATCTATTCAAGCGACCAAGTAGTGTGGTAGACAGTAAGACTTTAGGGACTTTCAAAACTCCACTTGATGATTTTTTGGAAGAAATAAGTGGATAGGACTGGCAAGCTTGGCTGGGCTGAATGGCCCGTTGTCGTCTCGAGTGTTCTAATATCTGAATGAAGAATGAAGAGTCTCAACAGATTTCTGTGAAGAATAAGTGTGCCACATCTCAACAAAGTCGATGCACATGGGGGCCGAGTTCTTTCACGCGGACAGATGGACAGATGTGGGCTTTCATTTTAGGTACTTTGTGCATTACATGAGAACACACTTAAAAATTGAAATTACAAAGTAAAGGCTCTTATATAAGATGTTTCTGCTCAAGGCTTATATATCGTGAAGTGTTTCTTTACGTTTCTCTTATAACTTCTCTAAATAATACACAGTCATATGTTCATATGTCCAACATGAGGACATGGAACTTGAATGGACAGAAAACTAAATGTCGTCAACACCCCATCGAACACGAAACAAGATGCCTCGACACGCTCCTCAATAATCTGGTTATTCACAGACACCCAATTTCTAAAAAGCCATTTAAACCCTTATTCAAGTTAGAGAGATTGTCTCAGTGGTTATTGGCCTCTAAGAAACTGGGCTAACATTAAGATTCCCTGAAGCCTACAAAAAAAGTCATAATCCCGGGCCACCTTAAATACCTTCACACCTCCCCATCAGCGTCTTTTGTTGTGCAAATGTGTCGATCAGCACAAGCAGCTGGCAACCTGCTATCCCATCACCCCCACCAATGCAGCTCAACTTGGGGAAAAAAAGTTTTCCTGGTTTATCTGGGTGTGAGGTGCCTGGAGTTGTAGAGGGTATCTCATTTTTTTTGGACCACATGCATTTCATGTGTGCTCCGTGTCTACAACGATAACGGTAAATGTAGGATGACAGGAAATGCAAGGCAAGAAATGCTGAACACATAACTAAAACAGAAACTTTTTTCATGTTATAGTACTAATGACAAAATGTTGATGTGAAGTGTATAATGTGTAAAGACTGAAGTCCAAATATCGAATACGCACTTTCACAAAAGTATAACAAAACAATTCAAGAATTTGACTGAAGAGAAAGAAATCGGGTTAGGGTACAATGCAGACATGACCACTGGTGCAGTGGTAAGAACTGCTGTCTCATAATCAAGAAGTCATGGGTTCGATTCTGGGTCCTTCCTGCATTTACTGTTTTGAGTAGTAAGTAAAAAATAAGTATCTCATACATCTCTCGTAAAATAAAAGCATGGGCGCTTTTGCTAAGATTTTATTGATTGATGAAAAGTGCCCATGCTTTTGTCTGGTACAAATATTGTAATCGATATTTAACCCACTTCCTATTGTCCAAATGACTGGAAATTTTGAACACTTACTCGCTTCCGATGACAATACATGAATCAATAATCAGTTTCACTAATTGATCAATTAATCCATGTTAATTAAGAAATGAAAGTTTCATATGAAGAATAGTTAAAGATTTCACCAATAGATGGCGCTGGTAACGGATAGAAATATTAAAGGAAGTGTTAAAATATTGATGACAAAATTATACTAAAACAAACCCAAGACTAAAAGGTTAAAAATAATACAGTCATATGAAGAAGTTTGGGAACCCCTCTAATAATTGATTGAGGAAATATTTTAGTCCATGTTCCAGCCCCATTGTTCTGGTCCCAACACCAGATGGAATTTGGCACTTCTGTTCATTGAATCCAGTTTCACAATTCAATGCGTACCCAGTGCACAAACTCTTTGAGAAACTTGGGAAACCTCAATATTTGACCACACTTGATATGATGAAAGGGTATGGGCAAATTCATTTAATGGAATCCGTGAAGGAAAAGACCCTGAGTGGTCATTGGCAGTATAGGATCCTTCCATTCAGTTTGCACAAGACAACAGCAACCTTCCAGCGTGTGGTGGATAGAGTACTCCATCCCCACTGAACTGCCTACTTGGATGATATTATTATTTTTTTCTGGGACAAAGGAGGATCATATACAACATGTGCATGCAATACTCCTGGCACTAAGTGAGGCCGGGCTAAAAATAAGTCCAAAAATTTTGTATTTTGGGTTAACTGGAGCTACGTATTTAGGTTACTTAGTGTGCAGAGGTATTATGTGACCAAAATGTACATAAAGTTGAAGCCATCCTGAAATGTCCCTGTCCGAAAACCAAGAGGCAGATACAATCTTTCCTGGGATTGGCTAGCTACTATCACCAGCTTGCCTCCCATTTCTATGAGAGGGCAACGCCTCTAACAAATTTAATAAAGAAACGTACCCTGAATATGGTGGCGTGGGATATAAGAACAGGAGCCGCATTCAGTGACTTAAAACAGGCCCACAATTCAACACCTATTTTAATAATACCTGATTTTTCTTTACCTTTAATCTAACAGACCGATGCTTCGGACTCAGGTCTGGGTGCCGTGTTGAGCCAAAGTGTGGACAGTGTTAAACACCCCATAATGCAACTGAGCTGGAAACTACTGGATCGGGAAAATTGGTATGCGGCAGTGGAAAGTGAGGCCCTTGCAATCAAATGGGCCTTTCACCAGCTGAGGTGCTACCATCTGGGATGCAAGTTCACTCTAGTGATGGACCATAGTCCTTTACGGTGGATGGAGCTGCACAAAGAGTTGAACCCCCCATGTCACCAGGTCGTTCTTGGACCTTGAACCTTATTGGTTTAAAGTCCTACATCGTCAAAGTCCTCTCCACACCAATGCCGATACATTGTCTAGTGTTCATCACCTCAAGGGCTTGTGTCACCCGATCTAATGGATCTGGGCAAAGGGGAGAGGCTACTGTCATGCGTGTGAGCATGGGACACAGCTTAGAGGTTTAGGTTCTGCTAATTCTCCACCATGACTTGAGATGGCACTGTGTGATAATGATCTTTCTGCAGAAAGTAAGACTGACAACATTCCATCCCTGATGTCACCTCTAGGGTCCTTCCCCCAGACTCCTCTCTTCCTTTCTGAAATCCAGAGGAGCCACCATCTTGGGATGTCTATTTAAGATGGAAGTCAGGATGACTACATTAAATGTCCAGTGAACTTTTAAGGTAACGTATGGGCAAAGCTGGGAATCAGAGTTAGAGTTTCAAAATAGTTAAGACAGTTCAGTGTTATTCATCATCAGAGAAAGAGGATCCTGGATCAGCAGGAAAGGCATAACTAAGTTTATGAGACAAACTGGAAAATATGTGCAAAAAGGGCAAAACGGAACAAATATAATATGAACAAGACGAGAGGAGAGAATCAAAGTCAGAAATCAGGCAAGCAGTCAAAACCAGGCAAGGCCTGAAGATCAATTAGCAAAGGTGGTGTGTTTAAAGGATTTATCCCGTCACACACGTGCGAAAGGGAGGCAGCTAAAGGGCTTGAATAACAACAGTTCCATGCCAGTCCAGAGGGTGGCGAGGGGCATTTACTTTCTCTCTCGATCTTCTGCAGACCATTCACAGGAATTCCCACAGGGTTCCAGCAGCCATGAAGACGTCGCTTCCGATTCCAGTGCTCATAATGGAGCCACTTCTGCCCACGATGATGTCTCTTCTGGTTCCAGTGCCCACAATGATGTCACTTCCAGTCTTGGCCTTTATGTATTTAAATCAGTTTTGTTTTGGACTTGAACGTTAACACAACTCAGCAGAGATTTACCCATTTTGCAGCAGGGCATATTATACGGGTGGCTGCCCCAAACCTTTTTAATGTCAATTCTCGTAACAGTCCACAGACTGGATAAAGCTTGGTTCAATCACTGACATTTTATCCCATCGTGCCAATGAACTCGAGGTCACGACCACTGGAGACCACGCCCCTAGAAACGCAGGCTGCCACCCTAACAACCGTTATGCAAAATGTCATCTGATGCAGAAAAAGCAATAGGATCCTAAAATTCAACCCTTATCACGACACATGCAGGTTATGATGGCGTCATGCTGGTTAGCGTGCTTACCTTTCATTCTGTACGTCCACATTTGATTCCTATCTGTTATATTTTACTTTTCCCTCCCTGCTTTTATCGGGGGCTTTAATCCATCCCATGTAGGGTCATATTCTTTCTCACATTTCTTATTGCAATTTGAGATTAAGCCAGAAGGACAATTCAAGAATCTTGTACACAGATCTGCATTAAAATACAAACAATTGTTAGTGACTAAACTCAATACATTTGAGGGTATTACAGTTTGGTAATAAACATTTTGGCAATAACTTTTAACTTTCCAGTGTTTCCCAGGCAATGTCAGGTAACTCAGATAGTTTATGAGTTTGGGACGCTGGTATCTTTACAATATTAACCTTCCATTAAGGGAAAAAAATAACATAATAAGATCATGAAGGTTCTGGCAGAGATATCAGAATATCTAAATTTTAAAAATGTAGAAGTCTGTCCATCCATTTCCTAAGCCCACAGTGTTTAGTCTGGATGCCAATCCACCAGGCTCCCACTCCCATATCCCCTTGGTACATCGAGCTTGAATGTCATAGCAGGGAATCGGGGAGGAGGTCGAGTGCCATTGTTGGAATGCCAATCCAATGCCTCACCCTCCTCATCCCAATGTCAATGTCAAATTTATTTATATAGGAGACCTGGGTTCATGTGCAGGTCCTCCCTGTGTGGAGTTTGCATGTTCTCCCCGTGTCTGCGTGGGTTTCCTCCCACAGTCCAAAGACATGCAGGTTAGGTGGATTGGCGATTCTGAATTGGCCCTAGTGTGTACTTGGTGTGTGGGTGTGTTTGTGTGTGTCCTGCGGTGGGTTGGCACCCTGCCCGGGATTGGTTCCTGCCCTGTGCCCTGTGTTGGCTGGGATTGGCTCCAGCAGACCCCCGTGACCCTGTGTTCGGATTCAGCAGGTTGGATAATGGATGGATGGATAGCACATTTAAAACAACATAGGAATGCTGTGGCCAAAGCTTTACAATAATCGAATAAAAGAAAAGCATACAATTAACATGAATAGCACAAATAGAAATAAAATAAATGAACATAAATAAAATAAATAATAAATAGAAGTAATGTTCCATAATCACAATGAGGAAACCATCAGTATTACTGAAGGTCACGAAATGCAAGTGAATAGAAATGAGTCTTTAATCTCGTTTTGAATTGTCGACGACTCCTTTATGTGACGAGGTAAAGAGTCCCACAGGCGAGGAGCAGCAGCTGTCAAAGCCCTGTCTGTCCCCCTTAGTTTGACACTCGGTACGAGGGACAACAAGAGACAACTGACCAGAAGATCTAAGCACTCGAGATGGCTGCTGTAAAGCACACAATTCAGATAAATAGGCAGCAGTGAGCCCATGTAAAGATATAAAAACTAGCAACAAGATTTTAAAATCAATTCAAAAACTGACAGGCAGCCAGTGTAAAGAAGCTAATATCGGAGAAGCAGAGTCAGACTTTCTTGCCCCAACCAGAAAGCGAGCGGCAGCATTCTGGACCAACTGTGACCTGCGTATCAGCGATTTGCTAATCCCAGAATACAGCGAGTTGCAGAAAATCAAGGCGAGAGAAGATAAAAGCAGGAGTAGCTTTCTCAAGATCCCTAGAAGATCAAAAAGGCTTGATCTTAACTAAAAGACGAAGCTGGAAAAAGCAACTCTTGACTACAGAATTAACTTGTTTCTCAAAAGAGAGGTTACTGTCAAAGATAACACCAAGATTGCGGACTTGAGATTTGGAAAAGACACAGAAAGAGCCGAGATGTCCAAGACCAATTTAGGTTTAGCTGATGGACCCACAATAAGCTCCTCCGTTTGATTTTGATTCAGATCAAGAAAATTATTAGCCATCCAGGATCTTTAGAAAGACAGTTGTGCAGTTGATTCATTGCAGAGTTGCAGACAGGAATATAAACCTGAGTATCATCAGCATAGCAGTGGAAAGAAATGTTACATTTCCTAAAAAGAGCTCCAATAGGGTGAAGGTATACAGTTGTGCTTGAAAGTTTGTGAACCCTTTAGAATTTTCTATATTTCTGCATAAATATGACCTAAAACATCATCAGATCTTCACTCAAGTCCTAAAAGTAGATAAAGAGAAACCAGTTAAACAAATGAGACAAAAATATTATACTTGGTCATTTATTTATTAAGGGAAATGATCGAATATTACATATCTGTGAGTGGCAAAAGTATGTGAACCTCACGGATGATCAGTTAGTTTGAAGGTGAAATTCGAGTCCGGTGTTTTCAATCAATGGGATGCCAATCAGGTGTGAGTGGGCACCCTGTGTCATTTAAAGAACAGGATCTATCAAAGTCTGCTCTTCACGACACATGTTTGTGGAAGTGTATCATGGCACAAACAAAGGAGATTTCTGAGGACCTCACAAAAAGAGTTGTTGATGCTCATCAGGCTGTTAAAGGTTACCAAACCATCTCTAAAGAGTTTGGACTCCACCAATCCACAGTCAGACAGATTGTGTACAAATGGAGGAAATTCAAGACCATTGTTACCCTCCCCAGGAGTGGTCGACCAACAAAGATCACTCCAAGAGCAAGGTGTGTAATAGTCGGCGAGGTCACAAAGGACCCCAGGGTAACTTCAAAGCAACTGAAGGCCTCTCTCACATTGGCTAATGTTCATGTTCATGAGTCCACCATCAGGAGAACACTGAACAACAATGGTGTGCATGGCAGGGTTGGAAGGAGAAAGCCACTGCTCTCCAAAAAAAACATTGCTGCTCATCTGCAGTTTGCTAAAGATCACGTGGACAAACCAGAAGGCTATTGGAAGAATGTTTTGTGGATGATGAGACCAAAATAGAACTTTTTGGTTTAAATGTAAAGCGTTATGTTTGGAGAAAGGAAAACACTGCATTCCAGCATAAGAACCTTATCCCATCTGTGAAACATGGTGGTGGGAGTATCAGGGTTTGGGCCTGTTTTGCTGCATCTGGGCCAGGACGGCTTGTCTTCATTGATGGAACAATGAATTCTGAATTATATCAGAGAATTCTAAAGGAAAATGTCAGGACATCTGTCCATGATCTGAATCTCAAGAGAAGGTGGGTCATGCAGCAAGACAACGACCCTAAGCACACAAGTCGTTCTACCAAAGAATGGCTAAAGAAGAATAAAGTTAATGTTCTGGAATGGCCAAGTCAAAGTCCTGACCTTAATCCAATCGAAATGTTGTGGAAGGACCTGAAGCGAGCAGTTCATGTGAGGAAACCCACCAACATCCCAGAGTTGAAGCTGTTCTGTATGGAGGAATGGGCGAAAACTCCTCCAAGCCGGTGTGCAGGAATGAGCAAAAGTTACCGGAAACATTTAGTTGCAGTTATTGGGGGTCACACCAGACACTGAAAGCAAAGGTTCACATACTATTGCCACTCACAAATATGTAATATTCGATCATTTTCCTTGATAAATAAATGACCAAGTATAATATTTTTGTCTCATTTGTTTAACTGGTTTCTCTTTATCTACTTTTAGGACTTGAGTGAAGATCTGATGATGTTTTAGGTCATATTTATGCAGAAATATAGAAAATTCTAAAGGGTTCACAAACTTTCAAGCACCACTGTATAGAGAATAAAATATGACCCTAATGAATCCCTGAGGAACACCACATTTAAGAGGAGCAGTAAACGAAAAAGAGGAATTTAAAGTCACTGAAAAGTGTCTACCAGTTAGATATGACCTGAACCAGTTAAGAGCAGCCCCTTTAAGCCCAACAAGATGTTCAAGGCACAACAGCAATGTCTCATGGTCAATAGTGTCAAAGGCAGTGGACAGGTCCAGGAGGAGAAGGACGGCAGCGCCACCCGAGTCAGTAATAATAGAGATGTCATTAAATACTTTAAGGATGTGATCAAATAAATCAGACAACTGTGGACGGTGTCAGTAGACTGGTGTCCCCAAGGAGAACACATGAAGCCCACATGACAGCCACCCACGTAGGAATCCAAATGGGCTCCACACCCCTACCCTCTGTACCCCAAAGAGTGCATGATGGGGGTGTCACTGGCCTTCAGCCGCTTTAACTGCTTCTTTCCTTGAAACAAGGAGCATTTTAAACGTTCAGTCCCGCACCATAAGATCAAGAACTCTGCAGGTTTTAAAGTATTCATTTTATGAAATCTCTTTATGTTTTTTTCAATTTCTGAATCCAATACAACAAGAAACAATTTCATTATTTCTTTAAAAGAAAGGAGACAAAAAAATAATATCACTTACCGCAGATCTGAAACACGGGGCTGAGATAATCTGGCTGTTTCATGGCTGGGATTGCTTTTCTGATTGCTTTTCACTGCGTCGTGCTGTTTGTGTCTCATGGAGGAAGGGGTGAGGGGTCCGACGTGAACGTCTCGAGTCACAGGACAGGAAGAAAAAGGGCATCTGCACAAATGGAGAGCACCTTCAGGCCCCTTTTTAAACATTATGTGAAAATCATTTCAGTTCATCTTCCCAAATTAAACAACACTCAATACCTCAGAGTGACAAAGTGAAACGGCATTTTATAAATATATTCAAATTTTAAAATCCACAAGTATTCAGACCCTTTTCCTCAGTACTCCTTCAGCATGGAGTCTCCTTGGGATTGATGTGACAAACTTCACACACCTGCAGGTCCTCTCAAGGTCTGTCAGACTGGATGGAGACCCCTGGTGGAGGGGCAGCTGATTTTTAGGCCTCTTCAGTGGCGTTCAGTTGGGTTCAAGTCTGGGCTGTGGTTGAGCCCCTCAAGAACATTCAGAGGGTTGACCCTAAGCCACTTAATAATAATAATAATAATAATAATAATACATTTTATTTCAAGACACCTTTCTAAATATCTAAACACACTGTACAAATAGTACAATCATAAAACCAACAATAGGAAAACATGGACGGTGTCACCCACGTATGCATGGGAGGCAGCTAAAGGGCTCGAAAGAAGGTAATTCCCGGTCACTGGGGGTGGCAGAGTGCACTAACTCTTTCTCTTTTTTCCCCGCAGACCAAATGTGGAAAATTCTGTCTGGGCCCGATGGCATAACTTTTGGGTATTTTGGACCCTGATAATGTCACTTCTGGTTCTTGGACCCTATGACGTCACTTCCAGTTAGCGGGCCCTGATGATGTCACTTCCGCGTCCACCCCCTGATGACGTCACTTCCGGCTCATGGACCCTATGACGTAACTTCCGGTCAGCGGGCCCTGATGACGTCACTTCCGGTTCCAGCCATGAGGATGCCACTTCCGTTTTTTTTGGGCCCTATGATGTCACTTCCACTTCTTGGGCTCTGATGACGTCACTTCCGCGTCCACACCTGAGGGCGTCACTTCAGGTTCCACCCGAGAAGATGTCACTTCCTCCTTATGCCTTTAAATCCCATCCACCCTGTCTGTACCAAACCTCACTTCTGGTCTGGACTCTGGTTTATAAAGACCTTTTTTATTTTGCAGCCCTTTTCTTTGCTTTTGCAGCCATTTCCAAGCATATGGGAGGCGGGCCCAAACCTCTTTTTTGGTGTCAAGGCTTGGTTATTTATCACCATGTTAACATACACACTTCCATTTTGTCTTTGTCTGCCCAGTCTGATGCCCACCTTTCTGGTGTCGTGACACACTATTTCACACTATTTTCCTATGTAAATGACTTCCTTGGTAATTCCATGGCAATCGAACATGAATGTCATAGCAGGGATTGTCGGAGTGGCAACCCAATGCCTGACCCACTGCAATATAAACAAGAGCAACGTACAACCCACCGGTGTCAGCCCACGATCCATTGATTTAGGAACACTGCTCAGGAGTGGGCCTTCATTAAGGATATCTCAATTGTTTGCTTGCTTCAGTTTTCCCACAACTCTACGAGGTGAGACACAAAAATAAATGGACTGGGTTTGGGGCTTTCCTGGAATACCATCTGGAGGTCTGCTGGCTGGATGTGAATCATAGAAATATATCTCCTCCAACAAGCCCTCTCAAACCGCCAACCGGCTCAGTATATCCTGTGAAGATCAAGATCTATTTTGTTTTCACGGATGCCGAAGGCCTGTGCGTTGGAGCTGGGGAGTCCTTTACAGCACATCTTCAACCTGAGCCTGGAACAGTCCCGAGGCTTTGGAAAACATCTTGCATCACCCCAGTCTTAAAGGTATCACGTCCTAGTGAGCTGAATGACTTCCAGCCTGACGCTCTGACGTCACATGTGATGAAGACCATGGAGCACCACCTGAGGCCACAGGTCTGCCACGCCCTCGACCCTCTGCAGTTCACATACCAGGAGAAGGTGGGAGCGGAGGATGCCATCATCTATATGCTACACCAATCCCTCTCCCACCTGGACAAAGGCAGTGGTGCTGTAAGAATTATGTTTCTGGACTTCTCTAGCGCCTTCAACACCATCCAACCTCTGCTCCTCAGGGACAAGCCGACAGAGATGGGAGTAGATTCACACCTGGTGTCATGGATCATGGACTATCTTACAGACAGACCTCAGTATGTGCGTCTCAGGAACTGCAGGTCTGACATTGTGGTCAGCAACACAAGAGCGTCACAGGGGGCTGTACTTTCTCCGGTCTTGTTCAGCCAACATACATCAGACTTCCAATACAACTCGGAGTCCTGCCACGTGCAAAAGTTCACTGACGACACTGCTATCATGGGCTGCATCAGGAGTGGGCAGGAGGAGGAGTATAGGAAACTAATCAAAGACTTTGTTAAATGGTGCACCTGAACACCAGCAAGACCAAGGAGCTGGTGGTGGATTTTAGGAGGCCCAGGCCCCTCATGGACCCCATGATCATCAGAGGTGACTGTGCAGAGGGTGCAGACCTATAAATACCTGGGAGTGCAGCTGGATGATAAATTGGACTGGACTGCCAATACTGATGCTCTGTGTAAGAAAGGACAGAGCCGACTATACTTCCTTAGAAGATATATCTATAAGATGCTGCAGATGTTCTATCAGACGGTTGTGGTGAGTGCCCTCTTCTACGTGGTGGTGTGCCGGGGAGGCAGCATAAAGAAGAAGGACGCCTCACGCCTGGACAAACTGGTGAGGAAGGCAGGCTCTATTGTAGGCACGGAGCTGGACAGTTTGACATCCGTGGCAGAGCGACGGGCGCTAAGCAGACTCCTGTCAATCATGGAGAATCCACTGAACAGGATCATCTCCAGACAGAGGAGCAGCTTCAGCGACAGACTGCTGTCACCGTCCTGCTCCACTGAGAGACTGAGGAGACCCCACACTATGTGACTCTTCAATTCCACCCAGTGGGGTAAACGTTAATATTATACAAAGTTATTGTCTGTTATACATGCATTGTTATCACTCTTTAATTTAATATTGTTCTTTATCAGTTTGCTGCTGCTGGAGTATGGGAATTTCCCCTTGAGATTAATAAAGTATCTATCTATCTTTTAAATAGCAACTTTCATATCTATCTATCTATCTTTTCTCGAGTGTACATTTAATTTTCACCCTCTTGTTTTCTCGATCACGATTTTTTGTCTCTCGTATTGCACTTTAGCTTCATTTCTGTATTTCCATGTGTCTTTTCTACGTGCCATGTGTTTTGTGGGTGGCATCCTCTAGAGGCAGGGCCACCTGTCCATCACCGACTACTTTCCCACAATCCCTTGCAGGTCATTGACTGCACCGGTGTTGGTGATGCTTGGTGATTTTCGTGTGGTTTTGAGACTTACTGGATTTTGGAGCTCTGTGCTCTGCTTTTTAGCTATTCCTTGGGTTTGTGTTTTGGGAGACTGTTTGCTTTGGATTGCCTTTGCTGTTTCTAGCTACTCCAAAGGGATTTTGTGCTTCTTGGAGATTATTTTGTAAAAACAATTCCATTCTACGTTTGCCCTTTACTTTACTGCCTGGGTTTTGACCCATTTGCCCTCCTCATTTTAGGGACTTTGTTGTTAGGAACTCTCTAGTTCACAACAAACCTAAAGCAGGATTCGGTTATGATTGCAGCAATACACAAATGGCAAAAAGAAAAACAAAATGCAGGCCAGTAATCCCCGAAAATAGGTCTCACCCCTGGGCAGCCAGACCCTATAAAAATGGTAGGCTTCTGGTTTGTCTAGGCCTCAAAATGGAGAGCAGACTTTTAAAAGTTCAGAATGCAAAAGAGAGTCTCAGGTGTCTCAAAATGTGTGAAACTCTGGCCTGTACAGCTATAAGTCAGCAAAATCGGTACAACAGAGGATTTCTCTCTATTATAAAAAGAAATCCTGGAAAGCAAAAGCAAGGCGATGATATGTGATCTTCTTGGAAGTTCTCGAAAGACATTTAAAAGACCCGTGAGACAAAAGAGACTTGCCATGGAGCGCGTCGTGGAGACCATAAACATGAGACTTGGTGCCAAGAGTTTGTCCCAGTGCCGTCTCGCGGGGACGTGGAACATGAGATTCTTGCAAGACATGCCCTACTTACAACAGATATCATATAAGAGCACATCCATCAAAAAACGGTCAGTCGTGTAAAAGCACGTAGTGCACACACATCCTGTGATCTCAGCACATATAAAGCGTATAAGGACAATACGGAGGATAGACACCCAAAGGCGTTGGAGAGAAAAAAAGGCAGATAAGAGATTATGAAAATTTGAAAGTATTGCAGCGTCCCAGCCAGGTTGCGGCCTCTTTGGTTTTAAGTGACTGTTCGGTCCGATTGACGGAGGGCGGAGTACAGCACGGAAGACTGATAGCAGGGTATTGATTGAAGTGGTAAGGGGGAGGTGAGATGTGGGGGATGAGGGGTTGGAGAAGGTGCTAGAAAGTTGTGTTTGGGGTTACAAAATCAGCAATTGTTCAAGTAAAACTTTTGTGACACTTTATCATGTCAGTCACTACAGTATCAAAGAAAAGATAGAAAAGATCGCATTGCCGCAAAACAAAAGGTGATTAATTGTCAGAACCAGATGTAATTAAAAAAAGAGCAGGACAAATCGAGGTCAGAAATAAAAGGCAAAGAGTAGACACCAAAGTCTTTTTGCATTTGCATCATTCAATGCACAAAACGTGGATTTACATAATAATAGACCATATGCTATGAGAATCTGTGGTCCCGCAACAGTTAAAGCAACGACAAGTTGAATTTCAAAGAATACACAATTTGGTCAGGAGTATATTTATGATCACGGAGAAGCGTTGCAAATTTTATCAGGCAAAAAGTGATCATCAGAGGTGACTGTGCAGAGAGTACAGACCTATAAATACCTGGGAGTGCAGCTGGATGATAGACTGGACTGGACTGGACTGCCAACACTTATGCTCTGTGTAAGAGAGGACAGAGCCGACTATACTTCATTAGAAGGCTGGCGTCCTTCAACATCTGGCACCTGTCAATCATGGAGAATCCACTGCATCCACTGCATCCACTGAACAGGATCATCTCCAGACAGAGGAGCAGCTTCAGAGACAGACTGCTGTCACCGTCCTGCTCCACTGACAGACTGAGGAGACCCCACACTATGTGACTCTTCAATTCCACCAGGGGGAGTAAATGCTAACATTTTTCACAGTTATTGTCTGCTTTTACATGCATTTTTATTACTATTTAATTTAATATTGTTTTTTGTATCAGTATGCTGCTGCTGGATTATGTGAATTTCCCCTTGGGATTAATAAAGTATCTATCTATCTATCTATCTATCTATTATATAGTGCCTTTCCTATCTATCTATCTATCTATCTATCTATTCCGAGAATATCATTACAGATCAAAGGAGATCGTGATTTGCCATTCATATTAAAATGTTTACAGTTTACTGTGAGAATAGCTTTTGCTATGACAATCAATAAATCACAAGGACAAACATTAGAAAAAGTTGGATTATTTATTAGAGAAACAGAAACAATATTCACTCACAGGCAGTTATACGTTGCGTTGTCACAAAAAATATTGTTTTTAATGAAGCTTTAAAGTAAAAGTGCAAATAATGAAATTGAAACAATTCCAAAGAAAAAAAAAATTAAAATTATACAGTATACCTGATTAACCAAACACAGGGGTTGGCGAGCGAAGTGAGCAGGGGGTGAAGCCCCCTAATATTAACAAAAATTCAAAGATAACAAAAAGACTTTAAATAAATAAAATGACAGAAAGGATTTGCCTAAAAGGCAATCCACAGCAAACAAGTCCCAAATCCAGCAGAGTAAACCAATAAATAGAAGCAATAAGATCAAAATAACCAGCAAAGACTAACAAAACGCACCTCAAATTCGAGATGAACCGCCAGGAATGGTGGGAAACCCTCGCCTTTATAGGTCTGAGGGCAGCCCTGACAGTGACGGCTCCTTCTCCTGGGGGGACCACCCACGAAACACAAAGTCATTGGTGCACAGACAAAATAAAATACAAAGGTGAATGCAAATAAATGTAAATAAAGTTCATGCAAACAAAAGAATCAAAAATGAACAACAAAGACATACGACAAAGATCTGAACCCCAGCCATGGGAGGATTTCCTTACTTGGTGCAGCGCTTTTTTTCTCAAGCTTTTCTGTATATTAAAATAACACATTATGGATAATTTGGGAAGACATTCATCAAATTAGTGTAGGAAGTGCTGGGGTGCCAGCCGGGTCACTTTAATCCAACACAATAACTTTAAACAAAAAGAATGATTGATGGTGGTCAGAAATTAGTCTTCTCGTCATGGTAGTCATATGGGTCTTCATCGGAAACTCCTAATTGTTCGATCTGAGACGACATTCTTCTGGGTGTCAGCCATTGGGGCGGGGTCAATACCCGCCAGTGGGCATCTTCTCACTGCTGAGATTGACAGAAGGAACAGAGATGTTGGTGACTGTGCCCTCTCCTTCCCTGTGGTGGTATTGCATACCTCTCATAAACATGGAAGGTGATCCTCCTGTGTGGCAATTTATTACTATATGATGCAATATTTATTTTTTAATATTTGTCATTCAAGTAAAGAACACAATAAGGGGTAAAGGACCAGGAGAAAATACAAAAACAGAAATCAAATCATAATTTAGGCAAAGAAAAGGAAGCGGAGAAGAAAGAATAAACACAAAGATGAACGTAAACCGGATGAGACAGAGGAAACGTCTGAACAGCGGTAAACAAACAACAAATACATCATTAGGCACGTAAATAAACAAATAAATAAATAAATATGAAGAGATATAATTTTTCACGGCTGAAGGTGAGTTCCACTGGCCTAGAATTCCCAGCAGAGCATTACGAGAAAGCCAATGAAATGAAGGTCATGTCAGGGCCAGCATCAGAGGTCCTGGTCAAGTCACTTAACCCGCCGTCACCCCAACTGTAATAAATAAAAGTCAACAGATCTCCGCTAAAAAGCTACTCTGGGTAAAAAGCCTTTGAAAAACACACATTAATAATTCATTCTTACTACTATGAAGATTAGACCTTGTTTTTCAGAATTTCTGTCAAATAATCTCTGTAGTGTTCATAAATGAGGATCGACTCATGAAATGCTGCAAAGGAAAAAGAATCGGGAGTGGCGTCCCCCTGACTTTCTCAAATACTCAGACATGGGGATGGATATTTAAGGAGCAAACCGCAAGACAAGGATTATACTTTTAGATTATGTTCATTAAAGAACCATCAACAAAAAATGTGCTATATATTGAACAATTATTATACAGTGTCACAAGAATGGACAGGAGACATAAAAAAAGGTTTGGGGCAGCCACCCATGTATTATGCCCCGGCTGTAAAAGGGTTAATTTTTGGAGGAGTCGTGTCTGGTTCAAAGTCCAAAGCAGAACTGATGACATGTGGCAAAGATGGCAGCTATAATGGCCCAGACAGGAAGTGACGTCATCATAGGTGCCAGAACCGGAAGTGACATCATCTGAGGCACTGGACCTGGAAGTGATGTTGTCTGGACCTGGAAGTGATGTCATCATGGGTGCCGGAAACCCTGTTGAATTTCCCATGAATGGTCTGCAGAGGATTGAGAGAAAAACTCAGTGCACCTCGCCACCCCCAGGTCAGACATGGAATTGTCACAATTCGAGCCCTTAAGCTGCCTCCCATGTGCATGTGTGTGACAACAGTAAAAATAAAGTTGAATAAATCAGACTCTGCAGCTGTATAAATAAAAAAAATCCCAAAAAAATCAAGTATGTGTTCAGGTAAAGTACAACTTCCAGTTGATGGATTTGGCCCAAAAGATCTACAATTTTGGTGTAACCACATGCCAAATTTCGTCCATCTATGCTTTAATGTTTTTGAGTTATCGCATTTGCACACACAGACATAATTCCAAAAAAACGGTATTTTCGGAGGTCTGAAATGTCAAGATTCATCAAAATTTCGAGGTCGAATTTTTTAATTGTTACTATACTTTCACTATACTTTGTATAGTATAGTATAGTATAGTATAAGTTTAGCAAAGTCTTCTCTATTAATGAAGAAACTCCTCACTGTGAGTGCTTCATTACCTAAGTCACCCTCATCATTGGAGAAGTGGTGGAGTCTAAAGAACTGTGAAAGAGGTCAAGAGTGTTTAATATGGTAAGTATGGAAGGAGCTGAGGAGAAGGTGGCAGTGTAATAGACAGAGGGGTGAAGTCCTGTGTCACACGAAGGGTACAGCGCCGGGTCAGGGGTTGACAAAGTGCACTCATGTCTTTTCTCCCTCCTCTGTGGATCACCACTTAAACCTCCGCCAGGTTCCACTTCTGTTTCCAGACCACACTGTCCTACTGACCTCACTTTTTCCTGTTCCCCGTTGGACCCTCCTCTTCCTTCCCATTGCCTATAAAGACTTGCCTTCCCCAGTCAGTTCCGTCCTGGACTCAGTCGTTTAAGACTACTCTGCATTTATTGCATCTTTTTGAGACACAATTATCGATATTCGGGGTGGAACACCAAACCTTTTTCTTTGTCTTTTGTGCTTCTTTCACACTTGGAAAGGTGATTAAAAGACTACAAATGGTAGAGTTGTGTGGAAACATCAGCTATAAACCTGAGAGGTGGATGGAGTCTGATAAAATCATAAATGAATTCCTGTAGTTGGCTTCTGGAACAAGCGCCACCACCAACACAATCATCCATATGTCTTTTGTACAGGTCTGGCATGGCGCCTGGGTAGGAAGAAAAGAACTGATCTTCCACCCAGATGATGAAGATGTTGGCATAGTGAGGTGCCCTTCTAGTAACCATAGCAACACTGCCGACTTGGTTAAAAAAATGTAATGCATCGAACACAACAGTTCTGCCAGTCTGATGACATGTTGCAAGTAATTGGGTTATTATGCAAGAAATGTGATGCAAAAAAATTGTAAGAAAATTACTCCTAAATTTGTATAATTAAAATTTCTTAATTTAGTCTGTCTGGTAATGACAAATATGTTCTGCAGTTTTTCAGATAAGGAAGAAAGAAGTTTCAAGGGTTAGGGTGAGCAGTGATGTGTAGCGTGTTGATTGGCACATGCAGGGAAGATTAACGCTGTGATCTGTATACATAATAATGACCCTATAAACTTGACATATTATATTATATTATATTATATTATATTATATTATATTATATTATATTATATTAT
>JANRMT010062820.1:30792422-30828485 GCA_026402145.1 Polypterus bichir lapradei
ATATTATATTATATTATATTATATTATATTATATTATATTATATTATCCATTGTGACAGATAGGGGGCGCAGTCGTCCCCTTGAACCCTCAGACTGGCTGCCAGACACCAGATAAAAGTCTAATAATAATTTTTATTCGGACAAATACAGTGCACAAGCACCCTCCACTCCACAATATTCATATAAATCCACAATACAATCAATAATCAATAATCCTCCACTCCCAGACGCGTTGCCACCCTGCCACCCAGCTCAGCTCACTCGTCTGGGATCTTTCACAGTCTTTTATATTCCCAGATCAAAGGGTCAAATCAAAGTCCTCTTCTTCATCCAGGAAGTACGTCATTTCCCCTGTCGCGGTGACTAAGACGTACTTCCGGTTTATGGGGCACATAAGAGTCTCTGGGCCTCCCTGCAGCGTCCTCTGTTGGCCCCCAAGGTATCCAGCAGGGCTGTAAAGGAAAATTCAAATGTCCATGATTCCCTGCTGGCATTCGGGGCAGGTTCAGAAACGTTGGTGCGGTACACGTGCAGAGCAGGTTAGAGATAATGAAAGTACTAAAATTTGAATGTCTCAAAAAAATTATAGTAAAGATCGCATTAGTGCAAACAAAAGGAAATTATTACTCGGTGAAATAACGGAACAGTGAAAAGAGATCGAATATATGGACAGAGGTGATATAACAGAAGGATGTAGATATTGTTCGACTATAAACTTTAAGTCAGAGACTTGTAGATCATCTAATTCGTGTTGCCATCAGGGAAAAGTAGTGTTTCTTCCCCATGAAGAGGCCTATCCACGAGAATTAAAAGATTTCTTGCTTGGTGAATGTGAAATCCCGCGAGAGAAAATTTCAAGCCCCACGAAACGAGACTTTGTGCAAAGAGATTTGGAAAAGTCCCGCCCACATTTACAAGCACGCCCACGGTTCAATCGTTTCTCATTTGTGCGAATGCTATTGTCAGACACAGTTCGTGTAAAGAGAAAGAAACGACATTTACTCACAGGCAGTTATACATTACGATGTCACGATGTAATTCCAAACACAGAATCAAAATTCAATGCGATATTGATGAAAAGGCAAAAGCGAAAAGAGATCGAATATATGGACATAGGTGATATGACAGAAGGATGTAGATATTGGTCGGCTTTAAAGTTTAAGTCAGAGACTTGCAGATCAGCTAATTCCTGTTGCCATCAAGGAAATGTAGCGTTTCTTCCCCATGAAGAGGCCTATCCGCGAGAATTCAAAGATTTGTTGTTTGGTGAAAGTGAAATTCACATATGATAGCGGCAGAGACGTGAAGTGGCTGGCGCATAGCGCAGGCCGAGGGGTTAGCGAGCAAAGCGAGCAGGGGGCGAACCTCCTAGTATTACATTATATTATACACTGCCTGGCCAAATACAGAAGTCCCCACCTAAATTTAACTAAGCAAATAGGTAAGAGCCTTCCATTGGACAAGTACTGCAGTGATTAATACAGTATGATTCAGATGGCAACATGTTCTTTAACCAAAAACTGATTCAGTAAGTAGCTTCTCATTTCTTAAACAGTCAAGTCAGAACAACGTAAGTATTCTCTGGTGATGGAAAAGATGTAAAGCTGTTCCAGAAGAGTCAAATCATTGACCTGCATCAAGCAAGAAGGTTGCTGAAACTACTAAAATTGGGTTAAGAACTCTCCAGCGCATTATAAAAACCTGAATGGGTAGTGGTGAGACATGATCTTCCAGGAAGAAATGTGGTCAGAAAAACATCTTGAATGATCATGATCAGAGATATGGTGAAATCACATCGTAAATAATCAACAGTAGAACTCACGGCTATGTTTGATAGTGAAAGTCAGAGCATTTCCACATACACGATGGGGAGAGAACTCAAGGTACTGGGACTAAACAGCTGTGTGGCTTTAAGAAAACCACTTACTGGTGAGGTTAATCAGAAAAAAAAGACTTCAGTTTGCTAGGGAGGATAAAGATTGGACTCTGGAACAATGGAGAAAGGTCATGTGGTCTGAGGAGTCCAGATTGGCCCTATTCCACAGTGATGGGCTCATCAGAGTAAGAAGAGAGGCAGATGAAGTGATGAACCTATCATGCCTGGCATCTGCCGTACAGATCCATGAGGAGGCAGTTATATGGTCTGGGGTTGCTTCAGTTGGTCAGGTGGAGGTCCAGCAATGTTATGTGCCCAAAAAAATGAGGTCAACTGACTACCTGAATATACTGAACGACCAGATTTTTCCATCAATTCATTTTTTCCTCCCTGATGGCACAGGCATATTCCAAGATGACAATGACAAGAATTTGTCAGGCTCAGATTGTGATAGAGTGGTTTCATGGAGCATGAGACATCGTTCTTACACATGGGTTGGCCACCACAGAGTCTAAACTTTAACCCCATTGAGAATTTTTGGGATGTGCTGGAGAAGACTTTATGCTGCGTTCCAACTTTTGGCAAAAAAATGAATGCAACTCTGGATGGAAATAATTGTTGTGACATTGTATAAGCTTATCGAAATGATACCACGGTGAATGTGTGTCGTAATCAAAGCTAAAGGTGGTCCAATGTTGGTCTCGTCCATTACAGAAGATGGACGTCTGAAGCAGAGCTCCGTTAGCAGCAGTGTTATTTTTTCTCTTATTTCTTATTGTCCCAAGGTATCCTGTATTTACCCAACCCGAGTAGTTTCTATTACAGTATATGCAAGCAAAGGGGCTGAGAATGAAATGAAATCAAAAGCTACATCCAAGACTAGACAGTCAAGTCCAAGTTCAAGATACGGCCTTTCAGAGACTGACCTGGAACAGGCAGGCAAAACCACAGACTTCTCATGACCCTGCTCCGCTACATCGTCTCCAGTCGAGAGCGAAAATGGGGAGCGATTGTGGAAGTGATGCAGGTCACAATAGCTTGTCAATTCCAGATCACTTGAAACTGGAAAGGGCCTTGTAGTCCGCGCTTTCATCTACTCCTCACGAGCCGGGAGCATCGGCTGTAATAGGGCTTGCCACTTCACCTGCGGAGCATGAAGGCCAAAACGTTCTGTCCGAACTGAAGGTAATGATCGCTACAATGGCCATGGTCACTGCTCATGACATAAATGAGCGCAAGAAAGAAATAAATGGTATGCTCAAGATGAACAAGAAGCTGCGGCAGGATAATAAAGACTTGGAGAAACGTGTATATAATCGTTTAGAGGCAGCTTTTAAAGGTATGCTGGGAAAAACTGAGGAACACATTCAGGAAAATGTGTCAAAGTTTGAGAAAAAACTGAGAGCACTTGGTGATCAGCTGGAAAGACAGTAAGCAAACATTCACAACTCGAACTGAAACAGCCGAATATCTGGCATCCTCCACTGACGGAAAAGCATCAGCTGCGAGTTCCGAATCCAAAAAACTCAGAGACAGACTTGCTGCACTGGAAGATGGATGCAGAAGGAATAATATTAGAATCAAAGGTCTACCTGGGAATCGTGAAAGTCCAAATCCAGTGAAATTCGTAGCTGAACTATTCTCAAAAATAACTGAGGAGGACTTTAAATCAGACACCAAGAAAGCAGCAGCTTATCGCATACGCGGCTCAAACACCTTTAGATCTAGGTCTTTTATTATCTGCTTCGAGAGATTATTATGTAAGCTAGATGTGATGGCACTCCTCAGACACAAGCAAGAGATTATATTTAAAAATAACCACATTCGTATCTTCCCTGACTTCTCACCCTCACCAGCTGCTAAACGAGCTGCTTTCTACAACATTAAACATCGCTTACGGAAAGCCGAGATCAGATACAGCCTCCTGTATCCTGCCAAACTGAAAGTGGACATTCAAGGCAAGCATTACATCTTTAACACTACGGAGGAAGCAGAAAAAAAACTAAGAAAACTGAGCTCGACACTCTTCTGAAATACGATTATGAGTTGCACCTTGTCATGGCATGGTGAAGAAGATATTAACGGCTGTCTGATCCGCTTGCAATGATACTGGTACTGTAATTATACATCCTTTTCCCTTCTTGGCCACTTTCTTTTTCTTTTTTTTTTTTAAGAGAATGTTTAACATCATAATCCTTGGTTTATTGTTATTGTTATTATTGTATTAGGGCTTGCTATGCTTATCCAGGGCCACTTTTTAACACCATTCCCTGGGTGTACTATCTTACTATATTTTATGCTTATAGTATTTGGACTGTATTGGCAATAGATATCTCTGCTTTTTAACCCTCACGCCGCTGCTGGGGGCTTGTTTTGTTTTGGACGTGCTCTGTCTCTAGGTATGTCAGAGGACTGGGACTTTGTGAAGTGGGGTCCAGCCTCAAGAGGGGAGGCAAAATGGGTGGAGAGAAAGAGAGCAAGCTATATCTAATGTATCCTTTTAATCCTTATAACAATAAGTGCCAACGTAACAGTAGGCAGCATGGCAATAACTTCCGGGAAAATTTGAAATTAAGGTTAAAGCTGTCTCACTTTCAGTTAAGACCACAAAATGACATCAAAAATTCAGAATCAGTGTCTCCATGATGGGACAGTTAACTTTGTGAGCTGGAATGTTAAAGGCCTGAATCACGAATTAAAGAGAAAAAAGTATTCTCTCACATAACAGGTCTAAACGCTAAAATAGTATTTTTACAGGAGACCCAGTTACAATACAATACAATACAATACAGTTTATTTTTGTATAGCCCAAATTCACACAGGAAGTGCCACAATGGGCTTTAACAGGCCCTGCCTCTTGACAGCCCCCCAGCCTTGACTCTCTGAGAAGACAAGAAAAAACTCCCAAAAAAAACCTTGTAGGGAAAAATGGAAGAAACCTCGGGAAAGGCAGTTCAAAGAGAGCCCCCTTTCCAGGTAGGTTGGGCGTGCAGTGGGTGTCAAAAGAAGGGGTTCAATACAAGTATACAGAACAGAACAAATCCTTAATACAGCATAATAATAAAAATTTTAGAAGTACAGAGCAGAATTTAACAGTAGATGATATCACATAATAAGATATGTGCTGGAGACCTCATCCGTCAAGCTGCCTCCCCATTTGGCCATTCCGCGGCTGAAACGTTGCTCGGCCAGCCAATCCGATGAAAGTTCAGGTGTTAAGAAATGATCAGATTCGGCTGCAAAAAGACAGGAATAGCCAAATATTCCATTCCAGCTTTACAAAGAAAACTAGAGGTGTGGGAATTCTCATCCATAGAACAGTCTCATTTGTAGCATCAGATGTAGTATCTGATCCTGAAGGGAGATACGTGATGGTCACAGGCAATTTATTTAACTGTAAAGTGATTCTGATAAATGTTTATGTACCAAATGTAGATGATAGGGAATTCATGCAAAATGTATTTGCATCCATTCCCAATGTGAACACTCATAAACTTATAATGGCTGTTGTCTCTGCAGGAATATTCTAGGAAATCCTGAAGGCCTTCTTAAGAGGACAGATTATTTCATATCTTTCCCACAGAAATAAATTAGAAAGCAAGAAGGTATCAGAGCTAACCAGAGAAATTACTAGAATAGATGAAGAACATGCCAGGTGTCCAAGTGAGGTTCTTCATAGGAAAAGGCAGGCTCTGCATTCAGAACTCAACCTCTGAACAACCAAAGAAACTCAACAACTTATTTATAAATCAAGACATCATTACTATGAACACAGAGAGAAAGCTAATAAGCACTTAGCTCAACAAATCCACAAGCAAGAAGTTCGCAATGCAATCCCAGCAATGACCAACACAAATGGAGACAACATCATTGACCATAAAAATATAATACACACATTTAGAGACTACTACAAGTTCTTATATTCTTCAAAGTTTAAAGACAACAGCACACAATCTAATGCAATTCTGGATACATTACAGATACCACAAATAGATACTTTTAGTGCTGAGGAACTGGATAAACCTTTGGCGCTATCAACTCATTGTCTTCTGCCGAGTATTTTCTTTTTTGCACTCGCTTCGCTCCCGCATGAGATGTTGATGCCATCTTGCCTTTGTTTCTATTTGCTTACATATCGCAACTCACGCACACGCAAGGATTAGTTGCTGAGTCAACGAGTCTAACATTCCTCCAAGCAGAGAGGGAATGCCTGTGACGTGACAATGAGTTTTGTCGCCCTCTATCCCTGGATGTCGACATTTGTCGACATTCGCCCTCAGCTCCTCCCGTCAACAAAAGTCGACATCCGCCCTAAAAGAGTTAAGATGAATATCCTTCCTAAGCTTCTCTTTTTATTTCAAAACATTCCAATATTCATTAATATAAATCATTTTTTAAGAAATTAGACACAACCATAACCTCATTTATTTGGAATTAAAAACATCCACGTATCCAAAGAGCGACCCTACAAATACCTAAGGCAGAAGGTGGCATGGCTCTACCTGACTTTCAGTTTTATTACTGGGCAGAAAACATACAAGCTATAAAAACCTGGACACGGACACAAATAGATGAACAGACACAGGCTTGGTCTGCAGTAGAAATCAAATCCTGCAGTACTTCTTTATATTCCCTGCTTTGTGTCCCTATTAATGCAAGTTATCGCCAATATACTGACAGCTAAATTGTGCTTTACTCACTCAGAATATGAACCAAAGTATTTTAAGATAGAGAAGCTTTTATCTGTGACTCCTCTGAATGAGAACCACCTTCTTCCACCCTTGCAAACATATGCAGTTTTTAATATTTGGAAAACATCTGGGATTAAATCACTTAGAGATCTGTACATAGACAACGTCTTCGCATCCTACAAACAATTACACTTCAAATTGAACTTTCCAGCAACGCATTACTTTCACTATCTTCAAATCGGAAACTTTGTTAAACAGAACCTGCCCAGTTTTCCTCACCTCCCACCTCCCTCAGTTTCAACGAGTCAGACGGCATTTCTGCAATATATAAAATTATTTTACAGTCCCTCCCTTTCAAAGATCCAAGAGGAAAATTGGAAAAGGATCTCCCACTCGACATCTCAGAAAAGGAGTGGAAGGTAGCAATGCAGAGAATTCACTCGAGCTCCACATGCGCAAAGCATACAATTTTTCAACTCAAAATTATATATCCAGCACATCTGTCTCACTTAAAACTCTCCAAAATGTTTCCAGGACAAGAGCCAACCTGCGAACGCTGCAATCAAGTTCCAGCCTCACTAGGCCACATGTTTTAGGCAACGGGCACCAAATTCTGGACCAAAATCTTTAAGTGCCTTTCAGACAGCCTTGGGGTCCCAATCCCTCCTAACTCACTAACAGGTGTGTGTGGTGGGCTCACAGGTGGGCTTAAAGTGGGGAAGGACAAACAAACTGTAATGGCCTTTACTTCACTATTAGCACGTAGACTTGTCTCGCTCAATTGGAAGAATCCTAACTCGCCTCTTTTAAGTCAGTTGGTAGCTGATGTTTTATATTATTTGAAATTGGAAAAAAAGCAAATTCTCACCTAGATGGTCGGTGCAGAACTTTTTCAAAACCTGGCAGAATCTGATCAATAACATTTTAGAATAAGATTTTAAAGCACCGAGGAAGCAGATTCTTTCCCCATTTGTTTTTCTTCTTCATTTATCTTTATGTACATATTAATTCATATATTTACTTATTTTTACTAGCTTTAAGTTTTACTCTGCTGGTCATACTCTCTTTCTCAGGGGTGGGGGTTGATTTGTTTTCAATCCTATTTTTGTAAAAATTAATCTATTGTATGGAATGTTGTGTGATTACAATAAAATCAATAAAATTATGAAAAAAATAAAAATAACGTTGGTCCAATGAAATATTAGAGTGTGTGACCTCCTTTGTTTTGGCCAGCTCACTCCTCCTCTTCTTCCTTTATGACTTAGCCCCATTTTTGAGTTTGTAAAAGTGGGAAGCCTGCCATTTTTGTTTGGGGCTGAGTTGCCTGGGGTGAGGCCTATCCAGTGGCTCTGGCCTGTAAAGAGGGCAGGTTTGCCCTTTTTCCAGGTGTGCACCCTATCCCCTTTTTGTGCTTCACTGTGGCAGGAATCGCAACACAGGCTGTTCATTTTATGATCATTAATTGGTGAAAGTTAATGCTTGACAAAAATCATAACAAGGCATGAGAATGAAGGACTATGGCAAATCCAGAGGCCTTTAAGAGAGACGAACAATCGGAAATCCATGAAAGCTTAAAACCAGGTGCCTGGAAAATGTGGACAATGTGTTAAGAAAGAAATCAAGTTAATTTAGATGAGATGTAAATACAATTTAACTGCTAGCTTGAACATTATGGATTTCCAGTAATTGCAGGACAGCAAGAGCTCAGCTCATAGCACATCCCATGGCACTTACAGTTATGTGAAAAATTAAGTACACCCCATAGAAATTGTTGACATTTTTAGCATAATTAAACAAGCAAATATGAGATTTGAATCAGGAGATCTTCATGCAAACAGACCCTGCAGATACAGGTGACCTACTGGAACAAACTGACATGGTGTCTTCATTCTTATAATGAATGACAATGAAGATCTGTCATGTGGAAAAAGTAAGCCCACCCTTCCATTAATCATCAATTCAGATCCATCAAATTAGAAGCAGGTGTTTCAAATGAGGCACCAATGATCACAACCTCCTTAGGAGGTATGCAGGTGGACCTGAATGTCTTCATTTAAGTACAGATATCCAGGGTCTGGTCTGGGTCTTTGCTATTGGAGTGTCTGGTTCATCAAGCCAAGATCAAAAGAGCTCTCTAAGGTCCTCGGAAAGAAGGTTTAAATTATTTGAAATCCACTGCAAGGAATATCATCTACAAGTGAGGCAGATTCAAATGACTGCCATGTTGTCCAGGATTGACCGGCACAGTGACTTCAGCCCAAGATCTGACCATCTGATACTGAAAAGGGTAACCAAGGGCCCCAAAATGTCATTGTAGGACTTGCAGGTATCTCTTGAAAAAATTGGTGTCATAGTGCATGCAACTACAACCGGAAAGAGATAAACACAAATGTGAGTGGCATATGAGGTGTGCCAGAAGAAGATGTGAGGTGTGCCAGCGACAAAGCCTTTGGTTTTCAAAAAAGAACATTAGAGCAAGACTACAGTTTGCTATTGAACATCTAGGATAAAGACCTTCTGGAACAACATCCTCTGGACAGATGAATCAAAGATATAGTTGATTGGCATCAGCAACAGTAGACATGTTTGGTGCAAACTGAAGACAGCATTTTAGGAGAAGACCCTCATACTAACTGTAAAGTATGATGGGGGAAATGTTATGGTTTAGGGTTGCTTTGCTATCTTAGGGTCTGGACAGCATGCAGTCACTGAGCCAACTTTGAATTCTGTGTATTAACAAAGTGTGCTTAAGGAGAATGTGAGGCCATCTGTCTGAAAGTTGAAGTTGAACCAGAAATGGACCTTCCAACATGGTAACGATCGGAGACACACTAGCAAATCCACCAAATAATGGCTCAATAAAAGGACATGGAGGGTGTAATGAGACCAAAAGAGACAGTGAGAGTATCGGGGCACCTGTGGGTAAACCCTGTATAATTGAAATAAATTTCAAAATTAGAGTACATGAAAAAAAATAAATTACCATATATACTCACATTTAAGTCCTCCCGCAGATAAGTCGGGAGTTGATTTTACCGTATAATTTTATAATGTCGGTTGTATAAGTCAAATGTGCAAAACTCACGCTATTGGTCCAAGAGATTACGATATGCTAACACCCACCTGAGAGAGGAACCATGGAGCACACGGCCTTTTTGTTTCTATGTATTGTGCCTACATGACCACACGGTGATACCCAAACTATTCCGAAGCGACGTTTGCACTTATTTGTGTTTTTGTATCTAACACCCTCATACACCTTTATCGTAAGAGCATCCCTTATCTACGATGGAGCGTTCAATCAGAAGAAAATATGAAGCTCATTATAAATTAAACGTCATTGACTTGGCGAAAGAAATTCGTAACTGCTCAGCTGCAACAAAATTCGATGTGTCTGAGAAACTGATGAGCGAGATTGGAGGAGGCAAGAAGATGTAAAAAAAAAAATGTAAGTGTCCATTTTTGAACAGGCATATAAGTCGGGGTCTGATTTTATGATTGATTTTTCGAGTTTCAAGACCAGACTTATACATGAGTATATACGGTACATGAAAGCACAAAATTGAGTCTTCTTAGACCGGAGTCCTATTCAGACTGTCCAAGTTGGCCGTTCTTCTGGTCATATGGATTTTTATCACTATTTAATTTAATATTATTTTTATCAGTATGCTGCTGGAGTATGTGAATTTCCCCTTGGTATTAATAAAGTATCTATCTATCTATCTCTTAGATAAATAGAGAGATAGTGCCTTTCACATCTATCGATCTATTATATTGTGCCCTTCATATTCATCTATCTATCTATTATATAGTGCCCTTCATATCTATCTATCTATCATATAGTGCCTTTCACATCTATCTATCTATTATATAGTGCCCTTCATATTCATCTATCTATCTATTATATAGTGCCCTTCATATCTATCTATCTATCTATCATATAGTGCCTTTCATATCTATCTATCTATCTATCTATCTATCTATCTATATGGCTGCCGGGCAGGAAGAGGCGGGTCTAAGTGGGTGGACACTGGCAGTGACATCATTGGAGGAAAGCTGTCAGTCTGCAGAGGGAGGAGAAGAGAGAACATTGTCACTTAGCGCCACCCCCTGGATTGGTGATGAATTATCATTGCCTGAGCCCTTAGGTCTCGTTTATACTTCACGCTCAGAATGCATACGCCACGCGTTCCCAGCATTCATTTGACATGTCCTCCGAGCGGGTCCTCAGAAATTTACGTGATGCGTGCGAGAGTTGCAGTGCCAGCAAAAAGTTGGGTGGCGCAGTGTGCTAAACGCTGGAATGTGACGCCAGAGTCTCTGTTTACAATCTACATGGGACAGAAAGCCGCAATGCAGATCCTACGGGATTGGTGTGCGCACTTCGATGTTTGATGAGCAAAATGCCGACATACAGATGCATTCGTGGTGCTTTTATATTCAAGCGTCGCATGTTCCCGATCGTAATGACACGATACATTTTAAAAGTCTCACATGACGTCTTTTGTGCCGTCTTTAATGTACAGTCGCAGAGAAAAAAATTAAGGACATGGTGAAAAAAATTATTTTGAGATTAAAGTGGAAATTTCGTCTTTAATCTCGAAATGTCCACCTTAACCTTGTAGTTAATTTATCATTAAAGCAGACCGTCGTAAACGTCATCCCAGTTTTTAATCGCTATGAGCTTCTTGGACCTGACAGCAGCGGCAGGCGGCAATAGATCACCACACAGAACACATTACAGTTATGATATTTCAACTCTCTGCACATTTAGAATCTTTAGATTTATACTTGATATCACTTTCATGATGAAATGCATTACAGTATGTATGTTACATTTTAAAGATAAATCATTAATTTCATTTAAATAATGAATACTGTTAATAATTACACACATGGGGATGACACGGTGGCAGAGCGGTAGGGCTGCTGTCTCGCAGTATGGAGTCACGTTGCTGATATTCCATGCCTGGAGTTTGCATGTTTTCCTGCTGGGTTGCCACCATGTGCTCCGGTTTCCTTCCAAAGACATGCAGATTTGGTGACAATAAAGTGTATGTGTGTGCTTCTATTCACCTTGCAATGAGCTGATTGCCCGTCCAGGGATTGTTTCTGCCTTGCGCCCAATGCTTGCTGGAATGGGCACATCCCTGGATTGATGGATTTAATCATTAAACATCATTTTCAGAGACATTGCTGTAAGGTGTCATCGGAATTTAATGGCTGTTCCAGGCAATTCACAACACAGAGAAGCCAAACCTGTTCTACCTATGATAATATCTCGCACTGCCACCTGCTGGATTCCTCCAGATTTACGTAAAGTACGCACGCAAGTATCAACAGTAAAACGCTTGCATAGCAGGAGCGTCCACTGCAACATGCGTCGCGTGGCGTGAAGTATAAACCCGGCCTTAAACTGTGTGCCATGGGTTATGGACTCACCTGTCAAAGCTCTGATGTGAAACCAACT
Source organism: Polypterus bichir lapradei (assembly GCA_026402145.1). Classification (NCBI taxonomy): domain Eukaryota; kingdom Metazoa; phylum Chordata; class Cladistia; order Polypteriformes; family Polypteridae; genus Polypterus; species Polypterus bichir. The sequence goes on from JANRMT010062820.1 coordinate 30,804,460, forward strand.
GAAATGTTGAAACGGGCTGGACATGGAAGAAATCCACCACCATATCCTGCAACTGATGTTTGAGACTGGTGGGCAATTCTGCAATATAAGGATAGAGTGGTGGCTCTGAGGCTAAGGATCTGCGCTGGTATCCAGAAGGTTGCTGGTTCAAAATCCCATCACTGCCAAATGAGATCCTACTCTGCTGGGCCCTTTGAGCAAGACCCTTAACATGTATTTGCTCCAGGGGCGCTGTACAATGGCTGACCCCAAGGGATATGCGAAAACTAACAAATTCCTAATACGAGAAATTATATAAGGCAAAATAAAGAACAAAAAATAAGATATCATTTCTGCTAAAGGAGGCAATGCCAACTTCTGAGGCCAAGGGTGGACTTACTTGTCCCCAGCGGACCATAACATCTAGCGAGATTTTTGTTGAATGAATGAGATTTGTTTTATTTAAGCCTATCACCTTTCTCTGTAGGCAGTGTCTGCGTGAAGATCTGCTGTCTGACTGTTCAAAAACGTTGAAAAAGTCAGCAGTTTCCATGGGGGAGTTTTTCACATGACTCTGTGTCACCACTGTCACATCAGTATATTAGCCCACCAGGCTAAAGAACCTTCCCTTCCCCTGTAGGGTTTGTTGATGCGGTCTCTAAAATGATGGACTGTAGGGTCACCACCTTCATACGCTACGGGGTATTTATCAAAGTAAACTGTAAATTATGATTAATATGCTGCTATGGAGGGCAGTCTTTATTGAGATGACAGAGGAAGCAAACGAGCATGGATTTTTCTTTGCTATCAATTATAATCAGGATGATGAGAATGTCACTCGTCTGAAGACCAACCCCAAAATGATGACAGACTGTGAAAACTAAGGCATGATGAATATTTTGCTAAGAATAGCTTGAGGTTAATAAAGTCAGTGACCCGCACTCGGCACCATGGGATTCGGCCTCGGCGTTAGGCGTCAATGCCCAGTTGATTTGTCACGTAAATACCAGTGGATGATATCAATAACGCATGGCTGACCTCCCTGCTCTTTCCATGGAGGCTAATGAGAATGCCTCGCTGAAATTAAAATTGATGCGCTTCAGACTGGTGTGTTTTGGTGAAGCGTTTCGTTTTTAATCAAACACCTACATTATGATTGAGAATTTACCTTTGGAATGTCTGATAATGACTTTTTTTTTTTTTGGTGGAGCGTGCCATCATCTTTTAAAACGTTCCAATCATAAAACCACAAACCTAATAGAAAATGAGAAGAGGCCACTTGTCCCATCCAGCTTATTTGCACGCTTATTCAAGTCAATAAATTCTTATTAAGCACACTCATGAGCCCAGCGCGTTATTCAGTAATTACAAATATAACATGAAAAATGAAAGGCAACATAAACTGAAAACACAATGCTGAATCAGAAACTCTGAAATGTACTGCAGAATGCCAGGAATAAACATATTTGCTCCTTATTAATTAACTCTGTCGTTGCCAATTTGTGACACTGAATGTATTTAGTTAAATGTTAACATTAAAGCCACCAAAGTGAACAGCAAGTCTGAATTAGAGAAAGCCACCCTAATACGGAGGGTTCATAAGTAATGTAATGATTTACATCATGAGGTAGAAGTGAATAATAAGCAAGAATTACCTAGCAAATATACAGAATATTTAAATATGTGCTTCAATTTAAATGTTTAAATATTCTCACCTCTAAGAGAAATTTGTCATTTGTCACATTAGAACATTAGAACACTCGAGACGAGAGCAGATCATTCAGCCCAACAAAGCTCGCCAGTCCGCTCCACTTATTTCTTCAAGTTGAGTTTTGAAAGTCCCCAAAGTCTTACTGTCCACCACACTACTTGGTCTCTTATTCCATCTTATCTTTGTGTAAAGAAAAACTTCCTAATGTTTGTGCGAAATTTACCCTTCACAAGTTTACCCCGTGTTCTTGATGAACTCATTTACAAGTCACCGTCTCGATCCACTGGACTAATTCCCTTCATAATTTTAAACACTTCACTCAGGTCTCCTCTTAATCTCCTATAAAGGCTCAGCTCTTTTAATCTTCCCTCATAACTCATCCACTGTAGCCCTGAATCAGCCTAGCCGCTCTTCTCTGGACCTTTTCTTGTGCTGTTATGTCCTTTTTGTAGCCTTGAGACCCAAACTGCATCCAGGACTCCAGATGAGGCCTCACCAGTGTGTTATAAAGCTTGAGCAGAACCTCCTGTGACTTGTACTCCACACATCAAGGCCGCGTAAATCGTCAGTAAAGAAAGCTAAGTTAATTTCTCTTATGTGATTTGTACCGCTGTATCACTATGGGAGGGATATCACCTTTTAATATCATATCTCTATATTTTTCGGTTACTTAAAATGGTGCAATTTAAAAGAACTTATTCCAATTAGGGAGCTTTTGCTTCTAAAGGAAACAGGCATTCGTGTGGATGTTAATTTGATGGGGATCACCTATCTAACATTTGTTATAGGCGTTGGTTTGGACATGTGCAGAGGAGAGATGCTGGGGATATTGGGAGAAGGATGTTAAAGACAGAGCTTCCAGGTAAGAGGAGGAGGAGAAGAAGGCCTAAGAGGAGGATTATGGATATGGTGAGAGAGGACATGCAGGTGATGGGTGTGACAGAGCAAGATGACGAGGACAGGAAGATATGGAAGAAGATGATCCACTGTGGTGACCCGTAACGGGAGCAGCCGAAAGAAGATGAAGAAAAAGAAGAAGAAAGAAAATCCTTTTATGGCAATGGTATGACCTTTCGGAAGAGAGAATATGTCCTCAAGAAGTTGCCCTGGCCTCCAAATATCCCTGATTTCAATCCAGTTAAGCATCTGTGGGCTGTGAGGAAGCCACAAGTCTGATCCACGGAAGCTCCACCTTGGATCTAACACGTGTCTGAGGACCTTCTGATAACATCCTGTTGCCAGATACCACAGGACATCTTCAGAGGTCTAGTAGAGTCCATGTCTCAGCAGGTCAGCATACGGAGATTGATAGATATAAAAAGTCCTCTAACATAGATAAATGTATAAATGATACAATAGCATTGCCACATAAGTAAAAATTTATTGCCATATTCAGTACTTCCTATGTGCGTTGTATTGTATCTTGTCTGTTATTTGGGTACTGCTCGTCACTACCGGGGGACTTCCACACAGTTTCAGGCGGAGGAGCCTTTCGCAGTTCAGGACGGTGAGCCGCGAGGTGGTAATTGATGGCATTGCCTTCATCGGCGGGGTCTGGAAAGGCCCATGAGAAACTGCTCCGATTGGTAGCCAATGAAGAGTCAGAGCGCCGAAATCAAAATCAGCAAGGAGGAAGTAATTGGGAAGGAATGGTTGATCTGTGTGACAGTCGAAACTTAAACCAAGGGAAGACGTGACGAACGCCATCAACGCTGAGGTAGAAACAACTCGCTCTGATGCTTGGGCAAAGATTAGTGAGGTGGCCAGCTGAATGACTTTTTTCTTTCTTAAGACTGTCCATACACTCTGGCTTTGTGATTTGCGAGGCTGAGATTTGAGACATCATTTTTCTTTCGGGATGGCGCCATCCTCAATTTTCCTTCGACCCATTCAAATCTGCCTTTCCTATTCCCATCCTCCACCTCTTCTCATGGACAATAACATGTAGGATTGTGGGTTCTGGACTCGTGTGGATATCCATCTGTCTTAAGTGTTTTGTTTTTATATTTATGTACAGTATATATATATATATATATAAATATAAAAACGAAATTTGGTAGGTGGCTTCCCTGCGCTAACCAAAATCAATGTACATACTTATTTCAGTGGTATGAAGCCACTGTCAGCTGCCATATTGAACTTTCCAACGTCACTAATTCTCCAACTTCCCGTGTAGGTAGAAGGCTGAAATTTGGCAGGCTCATTCCTTACAGCTTACTTACAAAAGTTAAGCAGGTTTCATCTCGAAATTCTACACGTAACGGTCATAACGATCGATAACGGTCGACAACGTCCGCCATGTTGGACTTTCTTATTTATGGCCCCATCTTCACGAAATTTGGTAGGCGGATTCACTGCGCTTACCGAAACCGATGTATGTACTTATTTCGATGGTATGACGCCACTGTCGGCCGCCATATTGAACTTTCCAACGTCACTAATTTTCATAATGTCCGCCATGTTGAACTTTCTTATTTATGGCCCCATCTTCACGAAATTTGGTAGGCGGATTCACTGCGCTAACCGAAACCGATGTATGTACTTATTTCGATGGTATGACGCCACTGTCGGCCGCCATATTGAACTTTCCAACGTCACTAATTTTCCAACTTCCCGTGTAGGTAGAAGGCTGACCCCATCTTCACGAAATTTGGTAGGTGGCTTCCCTACACTAACCAAAACCGATGTACGTACTTATTTTGGTGGTATGACGCCACTGTCGGCCGCCATATTGAATTTTCCAAACATCACTAATTCTCCAACTTCCCGTCTAGGTAGAAGGCTGAAATTTGGCAGGCTCATTCCTTACAGCTTACTTACAAAAGTTAAGCAGGTTTCATTTCGAAATTCTACGCGTAACGGTCATAACGGTCAACAATGTCCGCCATATTGATCTTTCTTATTCATGGCCCCATCTTTATGAAATTTGGTAGGCGGCTTCCCTGCGCTAACCGAAACCAATGTACATACTTATTTCGGTGGTATGACGCCACTGTCAGCCGCCATATTGAACTTTCTAACGTCACTAATTCTCCAACTTCCCGTGTAGGTAAAAGGCTGAAATTTGGCAGGCTCATTCCTTACAGCTTACTTACAAAAGTTAAGCAGGTTTCATTTCGAAATTGTACGCATAACGGTCATAACGGTCAACAACGTCCACCATGTTGAACTTTCTTATTCATAGGTAGAAGGCTGAAATTTGGTACTTATTTCGGTGATATGATGCCACTGTCGGCCGCCATATTGAACTTTTCAACGGTCTTTGTTACTTATGGACCCATCTTCAAGAAATTTGGTACGCGGGTTCCCAACGCTAACTGAATCTTACTTACGTACATATATACGTCCATAGCCTGCAGCTCGGTCACCATGTGAGGCGGCGTTGGGTCCCCCATCCCAAAGCCTCCCACATTGTTGGCTGCCTGCCTATATAAGGCCGTCCGTCGCTCCAGTCTCTACATTCCCTTCCTCGCTTTGCCACGGTATTCACGTCTCCCTGCTGATAACTACAGCCTTTTTATTTAATCCACGGCTTCTCCACTGTTTTATTGTTCATTTATTACGATTATAGTTATTGTATAGGTATTTTAGACTTACTTTACATTGTTCAGGTACCCATTTCCTTTATCATTCCAACCGTACCTCCATTAACATGTCTATCGAGGTGATCACCATCAATCAAAGAACTGTCACTTACCGAGTGGTTTCCATGCCCGGAGATGGCACCTACCTTTTCCATTCTCTGTGTTACATATTGCACGGCCATATCAGGCTCACTCTTGATATCCGGAGGAACATTGTGTCTTATGTATTGAATGACTGGGACAGGTTCAAGGTGTGGACTGATGACGGTACAGGAGATAATTATACTACACAGGAGCACTAGAAGAGTGAAATGCTTAAGTGTACAGAAATGGCCAAATATTTTACACCTTTGGACAACCGCCAATGCCTCTTAAACATCTTAGCTTCACAGGTGACGATTTCAGTAGTGGACACTTTGATGTTTAGAAATGTTTAAACTCTCAAAAGCTGGATGTGAAGTTATCAATAAAACTGGTTGTATACTTACAACGCTTGACAGATGCCGAATGTCTCTTCATCACAAGTCCTACAAATACTGTCGTAACTGAAACAAACCATGAAACTCAAACCGATTATGACAGCAGCAGTCCAAGCTGTGAGATTTGAAACAAGATTACTGTTCACATGGCCAACTGTACGTTGCATGCTAAAGAGTAAGTTCAGCGCACAGCTTGGTCATATTACAACTGGAGGGCCAAACTAACAACGTGGCATACAAAGAGATCCTTAACAAATAATTATTGGTATATTTGCCCTCAGTTTAAAAAGGTTTAATTTTCTTCTTAATAAAAATTTTAAGGCAGTACTTCACCGCTGCGAAGCGCGGGTATTTTGCTAGTATATATATATAATATATATATGTGCCTTACCTGAACCAGGGTATTTTTTGTTCCTTAAGGTTGTACTGAGAGTTTTGTGTATATTTATGTATTTATATGTGGGGGGTTTGTTGGGACAGGCCATCCTTTTTAGTTAAAAGTGGAAATTTGGTGTTTTTGCTAGGGATTTTCTACTTGTATGGGGCAAGAGTTTGATCGAGAGACAGCTGAAAGGGACATTATTTTGTTGGTGCTGTTGTATAAAGTAAACATGTGTAATTGTTCAGTTAAAATATATACTGTATATCTCTCTATTATATGAAAAAATCCTGGGATGAGACGTGACTTTCTCAGAGAGATAATTTCAAGTCCTGCGAGATGAGACTTTGTGCCAGGAGATTTAATCGCGCCCATGGCCCACTCACCTCTCATTCGTGTGAATGCTACTGTCAGACACAGTTCCTGTAAAGAACTCCAAAAACGTTGGCGCGATACACATGCAGAGCAGGTTGGAGATTATGAAAGTACTAAATTCGAAAGTCTCAAAAAAACTGATAGTAAACATCGCATTAGCGCAGACAGACGGAAATTATTACTCGGTGAAATAAGAGAACAGCGAAAAGAGATCGAATTATATGGACACGTGATATGACAAAAGGATGTAGATATTCTTCAGCTTTAAACTTTAAGTCAGGGACTTGTAGATCGTCTAATGCGTGTTGCCATCGGGAAAAGTAGTGTTTCTTTTCAATGAACAGGCATATCCGCGAGAAGTAAAAGATTTGTTGTTTAGTGAAATCCAAAAACACTACAGGCCAAATATCTGAAACTACAATAATCCATTTGTGTTCGCATAATTCAATGCTCAAAATGTAGATTTACACGATTCTGGACCATACACTATGAGAATGTGTGGTTCCCCCAACAATTAAAGCTACGACAAGTTTAATTTCTGGTCAGGTTTATACTTATGATCACAGAGAAGAGATGTAACAAAGAATCGAAAGAGTTAAACTATTGGACATATAAGAAATTCTACAGTGTCACAAAAACCGGACATAAGAGTCATAGCCAGGTTTGGGGCAGCCACCCGTATAGTGCTGTCCTGGCTGCAGACTTGCAAAAATGTTACATCGCACTGATGTGCACAAAACCAAGTCCAAAACAGAACTGAGGGAATAGGGAAAAGGTGGAGGCTTTTAAAGTGGAAGACAGGAAGTGAGATCAAAGGGGTCAGGCTCATAAGGGTCTTCAACCATAGGCTTGAGCCCAGACTTTGACATCACAGGGTCTGGAGCCGGCAAGGTCTTCTTCAATAGGCTCGGACCCGGAAGTGACGTCAAGAGGGCCAGGTGGAATCTCCCGTGACTGGTCTGCAGGAAAGGGAGACAAAAAGTCAGTGCACTCTGTCACATCCCGGTATGACTCGGAACTGCCCTTAATCAAGCCCTTTAGCTGCCTCCCATGCGCACGTGTGTGACTACGGCTAATAATGGATACAAATCCATACATCCAGAAGTATCACACTTTACATGAAATTTATCTGAAAAACACGGACAAACAAGTTTTCTTGGATTTCCATATGAATCTGAAAGATCACGCTCGCTTATATAATAAACCAACATCTGACGAATTGTCAGCGATAATAGTTTCGAAAGACGGAGATATCAAAGACAGAGTTGATATTCGTGTTTATCCAAAAGCACAGCATAATTTGTCAGAAGTGGCAGATCTGGGAAATGTCGAGCGCGTAGGGCCCGCAGGGGGGTTGACGAGCAAAGCACATATATACTGCATATATATATACATATATATATACATTTTTCTCCTCTGTTGATCCATAACTGTTTCCTTTTGTTTTCTGTCTTTGCTTAACAACAAGCTTCAAGAGGAGAAGTAGCAGAACAACTAGGTCTAATGAGCAAACGAGAACTTGACACATTTATCGTAAATGATGTAGCATTGCCCTCTTTGAGTTTAGGGGAATTGTTACAGTACTATACGAGATAGATAGATAGATAGATGAGCAAATTAGCATACAAGAGATAATGTACATGGGTAGACAGACAGATAGTTTAGCCAGAAGCAGAAGAATGTCAATAGGTTGGAATTCCAGAGGTAAACCTCATTTATCTGCCATATGGCACCAAAGAAAACAGAGAGAAGTCCTTTGTCTGGTAACACCTGGCGCACCTTCCTTTACGGTCAAAGCTAAAAGAAGCCCTCTTCATTATGTCAGATCTGAAGGTTGAGTCTGTGCAGAGGTTATTGTTCTTCTTCCAGTTCCTGGCTTTTCTGACTGTGGATGGAAGGGGACACGGCTGAGTGACAATGTCCCAGCTGGCACCGTTCACGCTGTACTCATGAAATTGGCGCCCATAAGAGGTGCACGTAGCTCCAGTGTGTGCCCCCCCAACACTACTCCCTAAACCTTACTTCATTATCTGCTTTCCTCTCTCAGAAACACATGTCAATGTTAGCAAGCTCAGCGTCCTCTGATTGCTGTTTCTGTGTGTTTATTAAAATCTAATCAACAGACTTCACATTTCTTGAAGAACGATACCCTTTCTACATCATGAGAAGTTGTGGAGGAGGTTGATTGTGTTGTCTTTTTGTAATTTTGTACCATAACACTGAATTAAATGTGGGCAGAAATGTCAAAGCCGCCATTGCATCGACAAAAAACCGCTGACTATTTAATTGCTGCCTACATGCATAATTTATTCCAGCCATTCAAGTGAGGGAGCAGATTGGCAGCACTTGTGATTTTTATTTTTCTGTTTCCCTGCACTAAAAGAGCTTTGCTGGGAGTGTTGAGCACGTCGAGATGAACAAGCAGCAGAACATTCTTAGTAATAATAGTGGCTCCATTTTCGATTAATAAAGATGTGTCTATTAGAAGGATTTTTTTACTGGTCCTGCTCTGAACAAAGCCAACCAAGTAAGGGGCTCGTGCTTTGATTTTGTTTTCTTGTGGGTTTCTTGTTTATTCATTATGCTAGAGACAAAATCAAAGATTACAAATGCAATGATTAAGTACAAAAGCAATACATACAAAAAATAACCCACAATGCAATTCTGTCTCCAAACTCGCCCTTTCATTAAACTCATGTCAGTTTACAGCCATAGAACATGAGAACATTAGAAATTTGACAAACGAGAGGAAACCATTCAGTCCGTCAGGCCCGTTTGGTTAGCTGATAGCTAAGCTGTCCCTACTCATGTCCTCAGTCCTTCTCTTAGAAATGAACGTGCCATCTTACAGAGGTTGCTTTGCGGGATTCTGAGCAATTAATTCCTGCATTTATTTCTAGCAGGATTGACTACTGCAGTGTGGTGTTCACTGGATGTTCAAACTGTTCTTTATTCAGCCTCCAGTTAATCCAAAATGCTGCGGCAAGAATTATTACAAGAAAATACGAACACATGACTCCAGGTCTTAAATCCTTACACTGGCTCCCGGTTAAGTTTAGGGCAGATTTCAAAATTCTTCTTTTAACATATAATGCATTAAATGGCCGAAGTCCGGCTTACTTGTCTGAACTTATCATGACTTACAAACCTGAGCGCACATGAAGATCTCAAGATGCCGGTCTGCTTAGGATTCCAAGGATTAATAAAATAACTGTGGGATGTTGAGCTTTTAGTTACAGGACCCCCCTAAACTGTGGAGTGGTCTGCCTGCTACTATAAGAGATGCCCCTTCAGTCTCAGCTTTCAAATCCCGGCTGAAGACTCACGACTTCAGTTTAGCACACCCTGACTAGAGCTGCTGATTAACTGAGCAGACTGCATCTCTGTTTTTAGTCATTAGCACTAAAACATAAGTAACATCCATCCTGCTACATCCTAACTACAGGGTCACGGGGGTCTGCTGGAGCCAATCCCAGCCAACACAGGTCACAAGGCAGGAAACAAACCCCAGGCAGGGTGCGCACACACACACACACACACACACACACACACATTAGGGAAAATTTAGAATCGCCAATGCACCTCACCTGCATGTCTTTGGACTGTGGGAGGAAACCCACGCAGACACGGGGAGAACATGCAAACTCCACACAGTGAGGACCTGGGAAGTGAACCCAGGTCTCCTAACTGCAAGGCAACAGTGCTACCCACTGCGCCACCATGCTGCCCCCATAAGTGACATGATAGAATTTATTACTAACACTCACCTATTCTGTTTCTCTTCTTGGTAAACAAATGTGGCACTTGGTGCCACTGCCCACCTGCCAAGTTTTTTTGCCTGCCGAAGGTAAAGTCATCTCTGATGGAGGATCGCAGGAATCGTCGGTTAGAGGGGTCCTTTCATCGATTTTGCTGGCCCAGCACTGACTGAGCTGTGGAATGGCCAATAGGGGGAGGCAGCTTGCTGGCCTATTGGTCTCCAGGACTCATATTATGGGCTATCATCTACTGTTGAATTCTGCTCTGTACTTGTAATATTTCTATTGTACTATTGTATTGTATTGAGGAGTACTTGTGTTCTGTTCTGTGTATTGTATTGTGTTGTATTGACCCCCTTCTTTTTGACACCCACTACACACCCAACCTACCTGGAAAAGAGGTCTCTCTTTGAACTGTCTTTTCCGAAGGTTTCTTCCAGTTTTTCCCCACAAGGGTTTTTTTTGGGAGGTTTTCCTTGTCTTCTTAGAGAGCTGGGGGGCTGCCAAGAGGCAGGGCCTGTTAAAGCTCATTGCGGCACTAGTTGTGTGATTTTAGGCTATACAAAAAATAAATGGTATTGTATTGTGTATTGTATGTACTTCAGCCTGGCCAAGTGAAGCCATGCTGACCTCATCAGTAAAATGGCGACCACCAAACAGAATGCAGAGAAGTTGACACGTCCAGCATTTAGTTGTTAACTTCAAGAAAGGCTGAAAACTGGACGCACAAAGCATTCCAGCTGTGGCATGTAAAAAATAAAATATGGGCTTAGCACAACCATACATTTTCAATTTATAGAAGAAAAAACAAAGAATGATTTTGAATGTGAAATTAAATGGACCTGAAACATGAGCGACAGCTGTAATGCGTGGTGAGAGTTGCACAATAAAACTCCCAGAGCACAAGACAGAAGCTTAAAATGTGTTACTGCGTGACTGCAGCGATTGATACCAATTTAAATGAGCATTCACTTTCATTTTTATTGCACCAAATATTTTACTCTGCTGTAAGAGCCATTTCCTAGTTCCATAAGGTTCATAAATGTTTTACTAAATGACAATGCATAATCTATGGGAGGTTCCTATAACCCCATAAGTAGAATTGAATTGGTCTGTTCTAGCCATTTCTAACTGCTTTGACTAAACATTATTGTGAATTTCCCCTTGGGGTTAATAAAGTATCTATCTATCTATCTATCTATTGTGACAGTGAGGCTCTTCTCCACCTCTCCAACCCTCAGGTACGACTCCAGACACTGGATAAAAGTCCAATAATTATTAATTAATTAATTATTAATTAAGAATAATGTGCATAAAGCACCCTCCACACTACTCATAAATTAAATCAACAACAACAACACTATTCTCTCCTCCTCGCCCAGACACTTCGACCCTCTACCTCCCAGCTCAGCTCAGTGTCAGGGCTTCCCCACAATCCTTTTATAGCCCCTGACCCGGAGGTGTTCCTGCCCAATCAGTCCACAGTTCCTTATTCCTTCCAGGTCAGGGTAAACAGTCCTTTTCTTCAACCCGGGAGCACGTCGTTAATTCCTGTCACGTGACCATTTCGTACTCCCGGGTTATAGGGCACATAAGAGCCCACGAGCCCCCCTACAGCGACTCCCGGTGGCCCCCAAGGTATCCAGCAGGGCTGTGTATAAACACTACATAGTCCATGAGGCCCTGCTGGAACTCGGGGCACGATCCTGCTGTCGGGAGAGCTCCTCCAGGCGGCCTGAGGGTGAGGGCCGGAGCACGAAGCTGGCAGTCCTCCACACTATCTATCTATCTATCTATCTATCTATCTATCTATCTATCTATCTTATTCTCAGTTATTGATCAGCCTTGCCATGTGTAAGGTGTACAGGGCACATGGTTTTAAACCGGGCCTATGTGCCTCTCGTGCCTTTTGAGTGTTTGAATTAACATATAAGACAAAGCGCGTTTTTAAGTGCTACGCCGTACATTTAAAGCGTACAGAAGAAGAAGCTAAGAATCTTTAAGTATAGAAGAAGAAGTAAAGAACTTTTAAGGTTAGAGAAGATACATTTTTCCTTTTTTTTGCCTTTTACTCTACGTGTGTAACAACTTTTTTCTTTATTCTTCTGTGGATTATTTGTTTTGAATTTTCCCTAAATATTTTTAAAATGAACTTTTGGATTGAGAGATTTCTTTCGGCACGCGTTTTACCCGTGCTTGAACTCACCTTATACTTCGGCGGCCACATCTGCTTTTGTAACTTAGACCCTCTCAGAATCACGAGTGTTCCATCTCATCCATAGGACGGCGCCATTTTTTCCTGTGACTCCACTGGAGTGTCAGGGCATATGGGCTTGGCACCGTCATGACTTTTTCATTTTAGTGAAGAGAAAAGATGTTTAAGTCTGAACTCAAATGGACCTGACATACGGTACAAGCGAGAGCTGCAATGTGCGGTGAGAGCTGTGCACTCTACGCTATGACAGAATTACTCATCTTAATCAAGGGGTGGGCAGCATCGGTCCTGGAGGGCCGCAGTGGCTGCGGGTTGTTGTTTCTTAATGAGAAGTCAATTATTGCTGATGAAGCACTTACTGCTCTAGTGACATTTTGATGCTTCATTTTAGTGGTCTCGCTTGTTCAAGTTCCCACACCCTTAATTGGTTAATGTCAGTCTTAAACAGCTGCATTCTCTGTTTTTAATGGCTCCTTATTAACAATAAGCTGCAAATGTCGAAAAAGAACCAACAGTTCTCCATCTAACTTGTTTCCATTTATGCCACTGTGGATCCATCCTGCACTATTTGGTTTAATAAAACACTTAAGAGAAAAATGTGACCGACTGAAAATGACCCGTTTTAGCCTTCAAATCATTTGGATGATTTCCTTCGAAAGGAAAAAAAACTACGATATAAGAGGCTGACATTGCAGACTAACAGGCCATAAAATTAAATACGGCCAGAGACTGGCAAAGATTGGTTTCTAATTAAGCAATTGGGATTGAAATGAAAACCTGCAGCCACTGTGCCCCTCCAGGACCGACATTGCCCACCTCTGCCTTAATCCCGCTATTCTAGCAGTTCGATAACACTAGTACTGGTAACTGATTTACTTTACAGGACCTCAGTTCGTCTCACCCCAATTGTGGTACCATTTTTTCAGTACAGTGTGCCCCTCACTGCATTAGGGCTTATGGGTATATCATTGTCACAAATTTTCATTTGATTAAAGAAAAAAGAAATCTAAAATTAAATGAACCTGACATACGATCGACGGCTGCAATGTGTGCTGAGATTGGCACAAAAAATCTTTGGCACTCTAAGCTACTACAGAATGACAGTTTATTAATGGCCCATCTTACTCCCTGTACTGCAGCAATTGATACCAATATACTGTAAATGATCTTTTACTTTCATTCTTGTTGCAACAGATTTTTGACTCCATCTTATACATCTTCTGATGATCTTTCTAGCAAAGATCCTCACAGAAACATCATTGTTGTAATTTATGTCTGTTAACTTTTTGATTTTAGCTGGTGGTGGATTTTAGGAGGCCCAGGCCCCTCATGGACCCCGTGATCATCAGAGGTGACTGTGCAGAGGGTGAAGACCTATAAATACCTGGGAGTGCAGCTGGATGATAAATTGGACTGGACTGGCAATACTGATGCTCTGTGCAAGAGAGGACAGAGCCGACTATACTTCCTTAGAAGGCTGGCATCCTTCAACATCTCCAATAAGATGCTGCAGATGTTCTATCAGACGGTTGTGGCGAGTGCCCTCTTCTACGCGGTGGTGTGCTGGGGAGGCAGCATAAAGAAAAGGGACGCCTCACGCCTGGACAAACTGGTGAGGAAGGCAGGCTCTATTGTAAGCACGGAGCTGGACAGTTTGACATCCGTGGCAGAGCGACGGGCGCTGAGCAGGCTCCTGTCAATCATGGAGAATCCACTGCATCCACTGAACAGGATCATCTCCAGACAGAGGAGCAGCTTCAGTGACAGACTGCTGTCACCGTCCTGCTCCACTGACAGAGTGAGGAGACCCCACACTATGCGACTCTTCAATTCCACCCTGGGGGGTAAACGTTAACATTATACAAAGTTATTGTCTGTTATACCTGCATTGTTATCACTCTTTAATTTAATATTGTTCTTTATCAGTATGCTACTGCTGGAGTGTGTGAATTTCCACTTGGGATTAATAAAGTATCTATCTCTATCTCTTCAAGGGTTTTCTGCCTACAGTGGAATTAGGCAGGAATTAAACAAAATAAAAGGGACCTGGTAATGGAGAAGATGAAATTGAACCCAAAAATGACCACAGAGAGTTTCATCCAAAGAGAGGCTTCAATGCCCTGGAGTACTGGGGCTTAGAAGAACATAAGAAATTTGACACATGAGAGGAGACCATTCAGTCCATCAAGCCCCATTGTTTAGCTAATAGCTAAGCTGTCCCCATACCTCCTCCAGATTCTTCTTAAAGGCTGTCAAGGTTTTTGCTTCAACTCCATGTCTCGGTCGTTTGCTCCCGAGTCTCACAACTCTTTATGTAAAGAAGTGCTTCCTGACTTCTGTTTTAAATGTTGTTTCCATTCATTTCCACTGGGGTCCTTAAGTACGTGATTCTCCCTTAAGCTGAAGGAATTCTGCAGGATCTGCTTTTATGAAGACCTTTGAAGATTTTGAAGACCTGGGTGTGGTCTCCATGCAGTCTCCTCTGGTTTAATTCTCTGCGTCTGTCACAGTAGGACATGTCCTTAAGTCCCATGATGCACAGCTTCAAGTGCCGCAATGTCCTTCTAGTAGTGTGGTGACCAGAACTGCTCACAGTACTCCATGACTTTTCATTTTATAGAAGAGAAAAGAAACAAAGGTTTCGAGTCTGAAATGAAATGGACCTGAGGTACGAGTCAATGCTGCAAGAGAGACCTCCAGCTGTTGAAGCTACGGCAGAACTACTCACTTTACTGGTTGGTCTCCTTCATCCTGCTCCTGCAATTCACACTGCATGTCAGGACAAACACCAAGTCCAAGGAACTCTCTGCAGACCTCCTCAATCAAAGTGTGGAGAAGCACAGATCAAGGCAAGGGGATTAAACCAGTTGGAAGGCTCTGTGTGTTCCCTGGAGCACGGTGCCCTCAAGAATTGAGAAATGGATAAAGTTTGGAATCACCAGGAGTCTTCCTACAATTGGCCACCCAGCCAAATTTGGTATCCGGACAAGAAGAATACATCCAAACGTGTGTGTCTCTCACCGCCTTTCCTTTTCAGCATGAAGATACCCTTTACGTTGTAAAAAGTCAACAATTTTTTAAGTTAAAATTTGAATTAGAGGTTTAGTATAGTTAATTTAATATTATTTTTTACACAAGCTTTCAAATATGTTGCTTTACATCAGTGGTTCTTAAACTTTTTTTTTCTTGCGACCTAAGTCTACCTATTGTATTTCTTCATGACCCATAATTACTGCAGAACAGCCACCATTCATTGTCCAATTCCCCCTTGAAGAATCGCCATCAGTCTTGGAGCATCACCCTTGGAGAATCTCCTTGTCATATGGGGTTTTGTTCCATCGCAAGGCTTTCTGCAAACCATTCACGATTGTTTCTCATTCTGTACGATTGTAATTCACTACTTAGCGCAACCCAATTATAGACGTCATGTAACCCAAGATGGCTCACGACCCTTTCTCATTCAGTATAACTATAATTTACGACCCAGCGCAAACCAATTGTAGACATTATATGGTCAGCATGAATCAATTGTAGACATCATGTAACCCAAAATGAGTCGTAACCTTTTCTGATTCAGCACGATTGTAACACACGACTCAACCCAACACAATTGTAGACATCTTGTGGTCACTGCAATCCAACTGTACACAACATGTGACACACAATGGGTCATGAGCCGTTCTCATTCAGTATGATTGTGATTGACAACACAATGCGACCCAATTGTAGACATTATATGGTCCGCACGAATCAATTGTAGACATCATGTGACCCAAAATGGGTCGTAACTTTTTCTCATTCAGCACGATTGTGACACACGACTCAACCCAACACAATTGTAGACATCTTGTGGTCACTGCAATCCAACTGTAGACATCATGTGACATACAATGGGTCATGAGCTGTTCTCACTCAGTACGATTGTAACTCACGACTCATCCCAACCCAATTGTAGACATCTTGTGGATATCTCTACCCAACTGTAGACATCATGTGACCCAAAATGGGTCGTAACTTTTTCTCTTTCAGCACGATTGTAACTCATGACTTAACCCAACCCAGTTGTAAACATCTTGTGGTTATCGCAACCCAACTGTAGACATCATGTGACCCAAAATGGGTCGCAACTCATAATTTAAGAAATGCTGTTTTACACTGTAAAGAAGAGCTCATTATATAAACTATGCATGTGTTACTTTAAATCATTTTAGATTTTCAAACAATACCTCGCCACCCAAATTACAGCTGCTATTATTCCTATAAAAGATCCAGAGTAAAACTTAAACATCAGTTGAAACTGAAACTGGTGGGAGGAAGAAATAAAAAATGTAAAGGTTGACTGGGATGCGAGCCTAATTTGCATGAATGCTTCAATTCAATTGTCCCGATAATAATCAGCACTGGCACTAATTTAATGGCGGCCCTCGTTTCATTCAGTCATGAGCCATACAAAACAAATTGGCAACGCAAAGGAGGCACCTCGATATTCATCTTCTCTTTATGAGACCATCGCCCACCTTCCCCAGATGGAGAGGAAGTTTATTCAGAGCTTTTCATATCTATCTTCAAATGTTCCTGTAACATTAAACCAGCATGCCAGACGCACATTAATGCTCCTTGAGCAAAGGTTTTATTGCTAACGGATTAGCCAATTGAATTTTCCGCTTAGCTAAATGTTATTTATTTCAAATGCTGTGTGGAATGCCATTACTCAGCTGTGCCGTGGACTCGATTGTTGTTTCTGGATAAAAAGGTTGGTGTTGCAGAAACGGTTTCGACTTCCAGACTCTGTTTTTATTTCATTATCTCTGAGATGCTTAACCTTTCCGACTGAAGCAGTTTGCGTACAAATCTGCAACGCAAGCGTGTTTTCATGGTCAGTCTTTTGTTTCATTTCATAAAGGGCTGAAGCCTTTTGAGTCAACGTATACAGAGGGACAGGACCGCGTCCTGACCCGGGATGACCCCTATCATCTTACCTGGGATGGTGGAAGGACAGAGAGAGACAGTCTCCATGAGCGCCTGCTCCCCCCACATTGCCCATCTATGCGCCCTTAGGGCATGCTGGGAGTTGCCTGGGGGAATTGTAAGGGGGGGGGGGGGGTGTATTCTCATATTATGAAGCTCCCACCAGATCTGTGGATGTGCTTCCTCCTTGTAATACCCTGACACCGGAGGTACTCCTGGGTCTGGCTGCTTCTGTTCACTCAGGAAAGTGGAAGATAACAGTGATGAAAGAAAAGGAAAGAATTACATGGTGTGCTGCAAGAAACGAGACCTGTGAGAAGGAAGTTTGTTTAATAAAAAGTAAGATCACTTGAACCCAGGACTGTCTGTGTGTAGTTGTGTCTGGGGTTTGGGGGTCACTACTGGCCACACATGTTTACAAAAAGTGATATATATATATATAACATAATAGCCTGCCAATATTCTACCTTCTGTAGGACATTTCATTTGATTTATCTGTTTGGTCTTTTCTGATTTTCTGTGACTTTCTGGGACACCTTCCACAACGCTTATCTGTCTTGAGCAGCTTCCCAGAACTGCTGCAGTCTCACGCATGCCTGTGTCATTTTTGATGGTACCCAACCAGCAGGTTCTCCTTGTTCAGCTCACTTTTCCAAGTGGAATTGTTCTTTTTTGGTTGCTCCCTTTAGGGGTTGCCACAGCGGATCATCTTTTTCTGCCTCTTCCTGTCCTTGTCATCTTGCTCTGTCACACCCGTCACCTGCATGTCCTCTCTCATCACATCTATAAATCTTCTCTCAGGCCTTCCTCTTTTCCTCTTGCCTGGCAGCTCTATCTTTAACATCCTTCTCCCAATATACCCAGCATCTCTCCTCTGCCCATGTCCAAACCAACACAATCTCACCTCTGAGTTTGTCTCCCAACCATCCAACCTGAGCCGACCCTCTAATGTCCTCATTTCTAATCCTGTCCATCCTCGTCACACCCAATGCGAATCTTAGCATCTTTAACTCTGCCACCTCCATCTCTGTCTCCTGTGCCACCGTCTCCAGCCCATATAACATAGCTGGTCTCACTGCCATCCTGTAGACCTTCACTTTCACTCATCTGTCACAAATCACTCCTAACACTCTTCTCCACCCTCCCTCAAATTCATACACATGTATTCTATCTTGGTGGTCCTACTGACCTTCATTCCTCTCTGCTCCTCCTCATATCTCCATCTCTCCAGGGTCTTCTCAACCTGCTCCGTACTCTCTCTACAGATCACAATGTCATCAGCAAACATCATAGTCCAGGGGGACTCCTGTCTAATCTCGTCTGTCAACCTGTCCATCACCATTGCAAATAAGAAAGGACTCAGAGCCAATCTCTGATGTAATTCAACCTCTGTCACTCCCACCGCAGACCTCACCACGGTCACACTTCCCTCATACATATCCTGTACCACTCTTACGTACTTCTCTGCCACTCCCGACTTCCTCATACAATACCACAACTCCTCTCAGTCACCCTGTCATATGCTCTTTCCAGGTCCACAAAGACGCAATGCAACTCCTTCTGGCCTTCTCTCTACTTCTCCATCAACATCCTCAGAGCAAACATCACATCAGTGGTGCTCTTTCTTGGCATGAAACCACACTGCTGCTCACTAATCATCACCTCACTTCTTAACCTCCACTACTCTTTCCCATAACTTCATTCTGTGGCTCATCAATTTTATCCCCCTTTAGTTACTACAGCTCTGCACATCCCCCTTATTCTTAAAAATCGGTACCAGTACATGGACATTAGACAATATGTGGACAACTTTTCCGAGTGGGATTCCTTTCTCTAAATCACCCATTACATGTACAAAATAAGTCAGACTTAGCTTGATGATCTTTCCTTCAAGAGTGTTGTCTGTGTTTATGCAACTTGGAACTTCTCTGTTTGTAACTTTCGTTGTCCATGGTAGGCAAAGCAGCTTTATCCAGCACCATAATTCTAAACCAGAAAAATGCCAGAAGGTAATTAATATCTTATAGCAGCTACAGAATTTGCAAACACAATAAACATATAAGATCCACAAAATCACCTCACCTGGGGCCTCATGAATAAATGGTGCGTACACACAAAAATGTTGCATACGCCCATTTCCATGCTCACATTGCGATGCATAAAAACTAAACTTGGTGTAAAGCCACTCACATTCTCACGCCAGCTCAATCCCTACCGTACTTAAGTTCTCATCTTGGCTTTGCAAACTGGCGGCACCCAACGTCAAAGCAGTGGTACTGTTCCTGTGTGGCTTCCCTTTAGTTTGTAGATTCACATCCATGATGCGGCTTTATCAAATACCCTGAAATTAACCGTATATCGTTTTTTAGTTTAAGGCATCTGATTGTAATCAACCTGTAACCATATAATGGTGCATGGAATGGTCAAACTATTCTAAATACCACAGCTGCTTTAGCGTTGTCACTCTCAGTGCACCACTGAGTATTTAACCCACTGTATCTTAGTGTGGAATCACAGCTCTACAGCAGCTGACCAGAAAGAAGATTATCAGGATTCAGCATCAAGCACACGCTGCCTCAGATATGTGCACAGTCTATTTGAACTTCTCCCATACGACAAATGCTTCAGAAACAGTTTCATCACAAGAGCTCTAAACGCACTCAATCAACCCATCAAGTGCTCCGGTAGAACTGATCGTACTTATAAGTACAATCACCTCACTGGAAACTTGCACTACAGTTGTAATATAAAATATAATAAAAAATATTATATATATTAATATATATTATATATTATAAAATATAAAACCTGGTCCACCTTATGAACCCTCTGCACTATATGTACATGTGTATTGTACTTATCCTTTATATTGTATATTTTCATTGTTTTTTTAACGTATTATTATTATTTTATCCTTTTATAGGAAAATAATTTTATGGATGATTTGCATATTGAATCTCATTGTACCATACAATAACAATACAGGAATTCAATTCAATAGAAGAGAGCGCATATTTACAGATGATGACGACTTGCTTCTAAGTTGATTTAGATATCCAGGTGCCATCTTCATGGAGCTCTTGATATTTTAAGATGAAATGCAGCAAAGTATGTATATTATACAGATAAATTTTGAACTTCATGTAAATAATGTATACTGTTAATAATTAAAAGTGTGGGGACACGGTGGTCCAGCATTAATGACGAGCGATGATTGTTCCTGCCTCGCACTGTATTCTTGCTGGGGCTGGCGTGACTCTGGATGGATAGATGGATGGAATAATTAAACATGAACTACGAAGATATTTCAATGTTCCTTTAAAGTTTTGAAGAATCACCGTTCTTAGTTTACAAATGGCTTGACATTAATTATAGAGCTTGTGTGACGATTGATTACGTGGAGAAAGAAAAGGAAGGATAGGTATTACGGCTTAGTACAGTTGAAAGAGACAGTACTTCTGCAATAAATTATTACATCAAAGGTCGCACGCGGCACAGCAAGCATCTTGCGGGAGGCAGGAATAATCTCTGGATACCAGTGTTGTTTCTTGTCTTAGTGTGTATATAAACACAGGGAACTCCAGTTTCTGTATTACATCTCGCCTGAATTAGGGGCCTGAGTTGCCTCGAAAGCTTGCATACTGTAATCTTTTTAGTTAGCCAATAAAAGGTGTCATTTTGCTTGGCTTTTATCTACATTCATAATGGCTAACACGGTGCAACACCCTAGTACTAATGATTTAGAAAGGAATATAAGTAACAAGCTGGTGAAGTTTGCAAATGATACCAAGAAAGGTGGATTAGCAGATAATTGAAAACCCATTGAATCATCAGAGAGGGACTTGGACAACAGACAGGATTGGGCAGATTTGTGGACGATGACATTTAATGTCAGTAAATTTAAAGAATTACACAAATGAAGTAAAAATGTGGTTTTTAAATACACAATGGGAGGTCTGGAAATTGAAAATACACCATATGAGAAGGATTTAGGAGTCATAGTGGACCCTAAGCTATCGACTTCCAGACAGTGTTCAGAAGCCATTAAGAAGGCTAACAGACTGTCAGGTTATATAGCGCCTTGACGTGTGGAGTACAAGTCACAGGAGGTTCTGCTCAAGCTTTATAACACACTGGTGAGGCCTCATCTGGAGTCCTGGGTGCAGTTTGGGTCTCCAGGCTACAAAAAGGACATAACAGCACAAGAAAAGGTCCAGAGAAGAGCGACTTGGCTGATTCCAGGGCTACAGGGGATGAGTTATGAGGAAAGATTAAAAGAGCTGAGCCTTTACAGTTTAAGGAGAAGAAGATGAAGAGGAGAACTGAGTGAAGTGTTTAAAATTATGAAGGGAATTAGTCCAGTGGATCGAGATGGTGACTTTAAAATGAGTTCATCAAGAACACGGGGACACAGTTAGAGACTTAAGGATACATTTTGCACAAACATTAGGAAGTTTGTTCTTTACACAGATAATGATAGACACTTAGAATAAGTGATCAAGTAGTGTGGAGGACAGGAGGACTTCAGGGACTTTCAAAACTCGACTTGATTTTTTTTTTAGAAAAATTAAGTGAACAGGACTGGTGAGCTTTATTAGGCTGAATGGCCTGCTCTCATCTAGACTGTTCTAATGTTGTTAACATTTGTTCTGGGGTCATTGGTTTCTAATCAGCACACAGTGGTATACGTACTTCTTGATACGTGACAATAATACTCTTTTTTTAACCAATGAAAATGTGTTTACCACAGTGGTTCTCAAATTGTGGAGCGGGCTCCCCTAGGGGGGCGTGAAGTGACAAAAAGAGGGGCGCGAAGAATCGAAAATATGAAAAATACATCTATTGAAACCAAAACAAATGAACTTAAATTACATTCTGATACTAGAAAAATAAATACAGAGTTAGATAAATGTCGATAAAAGTTAAGTAGGTATAATAAAATATGCATCTATGATATATCATTAATTAAAAAAGAACAAATTGGTATTAGTGGGCTCCTTTCAAAAAAACGTTAGGGGGACGTGATTAAAACTGTTATGAAAACTCGGGTCGCAAATACGTAAAGGTTGAGAAACGCTGGTTTATTGATAACCAAAGAAAATGGATATGTATCATTATTTAATCGATCGCCATGTTGATCCAGGCAGAGACTGAAGCAGTTATATACTTCTGGAAAGTGGGTGGTGTTCGGATGGTGTGAAAAGAGAAGAACGCGAGCAGAAGGAAAGCAGAAAGGCCAGAGGATGGCGTAGGGAGTGAGAAAATCCACTGAGAACGATGTTATCATTACTCCCACAGAGCACAGGGACTTGCAGGCAAACGAGGGTACATGGCTGACAGGATGCAAGGCACACAGATGATGACACCTAAATCGAGGGAGGAAGAGACCGTTTCACCAGAGAGATGCCTGTCGTGGGTCCAGCGAGAGAAGGAAGAGGAGCAAACGAAGCCAACAGACGAGAAGTGAGGTGTGCTTAGATCATTGTAGCAAGATGAGGTACCCAGAGAGGAAAAAGAACGCTCACTCTACTAGAAAGAGACGCCGGGAGGGATTCGGCAAGTTAGCAAGACTTCTGTTGTGAGTGTTTTAGTGGGACAGTTAGAAAACTGATCATTGTGGTAACACGGTGTGCAACTTGGACTTCGCACCACCAAAGGTTGTATTCTCCACTATTACATTTTAACAGACTATTAGAGTGTGGACTGGGTGCTCTCCTTTTAAAAGATTGTCAAATACCCAAGAACTACTCATATGATTTATGAATAAATCATTACCTGAGAATCATTTGCATTGTTTTCATTCATTTCATGTGTGAACAAATTATTACCTGAGGACCAACTGTATGATTGGCATTCAGTTGATTCGCGAATGCGTTATTGCTCAATGTCCAGTTGCCTGATTCTTGCTCATTTGATTCATAAATGAATAAATCAGCCCGAGAGCTAGTTGTACAATTCTCATTCTTTTGATCTGCGAATGACTCATTGATTCGGTTGTGTTAATGTAGCACATTTGATTTGTGAACGAGCCGTTACCCAAGATACAGTTCTACGATGGTCGTTCAGTTGATTCGAGAATGTGTCATTATCCAAGGTCCAGTTGTAAATGAATCATTACCTAAGAACCAATTGTGCGATTGTAGTACATTTGATTTGTGAATGAGCCGTTACACAAGAAGCAGTTGTACGACTGTCGTTCAGTTGATTAGTGAGCGCATCATTACCCGAGGTTCAGTTGCATAATCCTCGCTCATTTGATTCATGAGCGTATGAATCAACCCTTGGACCAGTTGTACGATTCTCATTCTTTTGATCTGTGAATGAATCATTGATTTAGTTGTGCTATTGTATTACATTTGATTTGTGAACGAGCCGTTACCCAAGATGCAGTTCTACGATGGTCGTTCAGTTGATTCGTGAATGCTTCATTACCCGAGGTCCAGTTGTAAATGAATCATTACCTGAGAACCAATTGTGCTATTGTAGTACATTTGATTTGTGAACGAGCCGTTACCCAGGATGCAGTTCTAGGATGGTCGTTTAGTTGATTCGTGAATGTGTCATTACCTGAGTTCCAG
>JANRMT010062820.1:30835633-30896346 GCA_026402145.1 Polypterus bichir lapradei
GATAGATAGATAGATAGATAGATAGATAGATAGATAGATAGATAGATTTGAAAGGCACTATAAAATAGATAGATAGATAGATAGATAGATGGATTTGAAAGGCACTATATAATAGATAGATAGATTGATTTGAAAGGCACTATATAATAGATAGATAGATAGATAGATAGATAGATAGATAGATAGATAGATAGTGTGGGGAACAGGCTGGACACAGCAAGGAAGACATGATGTTAAGCACCACGACATGTTTATTTCCAATATATATAAGTGGGAAAAACAAACAACCCAGTGCCGCAGCACCAATCACCCCACAGTCCAGACCCTTACACAATGCCTTTTCCTCTCTTCAGGCCGCCTCTTTCCTCTCCTCCCGAGCTCTGTCCTCTTCCACCCGACTCCAGCCCTTGAATGGAGGGAGGCGGCCCCTTTCATACACACCCGGATGTGCTCCAGGTGTTTCCCAGCAATATTCCACAGACACGCCCCCATGTGGCGGAAGTGCCGTCTGTATCCCCGGAAGCACTCCGGGTGTCCCTGCTCCTCTTCCCCCCAGCACTTCCGGGTGTGGCAGAAGTGCTTAGGTCCAGGGCTCCCAAGGCATTGGGGCACCCCTTGGCAGTGACCATGGACCCCTACAGGGTTGAGCTTCAAAGCTCTGTACCCGTGGCCCCCAAAAATACCAGGGCGGTCGCTCCCACGTGGTCTGGGGGAGGCATAAGCCCTCCTCCGGTCCTCCTGGGCATCCCGGCCGGATCGCCCCCCCAGCCATGTGCGACAATAGATACTTTATTAATCTGATAAAAAACAATATTAAATTAAAGAGTGATAAAAATGCAGGTATAACAGACAATAACTTTGCATAATGTTAACGTTTACCCCGCCGGGGGGGAATTTAAGAGTCACAATAATGGAGCACCTTATGTGCTTGGGGTGGAAGCTGTCACTTCTCAGGTAGGTCCGTTTGTCTGTCAGATTGTGAAAAACAGAAGTTACAAAGGTGTTGTCTATCAGTTAAACGTTGCTGTCAAGGAAGCTGACATCTGTTTTTGAGTAATTCAGCTTCAGCCTTATGTTGGAGTGGAAAGAATTCTATTCACTATGAAAATGGACGAGGGCCTTCTCACTGACAGTCCAAATGTCATCTATGGAACAGAGGTACAACATTGGTTTTAAGATGCACGTCAACATAAAATCTTTCTCCAATTTTGCCATAAATAGGTTTGCATAGTGAGGTGCAAACCAACAGCCCATTGCATTTATGAAATAATCAAAAAAAAAGCCTACACACAAAATGGTCTCCCAACTGATGAAAAATTCAACTTTATTCATTCCTCCGTTCTTTGTCTGTGTTGTAAATCAGCCCCGACACACAGACAGACACGCAGACTCACAAATCCCCAAAGCACACGCTTTTTATTTCTTTTCTGTTATACAGCACTAAATGCTCAGATCAGCCACAATTACTATTGCTCAGTCCCTTCTTTCTCTCTTCCTCTCTGTTCTTCTGCTGCCTCCTCTTCACTCCTCCCCTCTCCTCTCCTTGCCAGCTCTGCCTTCCACCTCCCAACTCCAGGACCTCCTAATGGAGTGAGGCGGCTCCTTTAATTTTGGTCCTCTCAGGTGTGTTGGAGGTCTACTATAGGACTCTGCAGCTCCCCCTGGTGGCCCCCTCCACGGAACAAAACAGGACTGCACCAAACTCCTGCGGCAATCTGGGGTGCCACAGCTGCCCAAGGGGACTGCCCCTAGCGCCCCAGGGGAAGTATTGCCTCACCAACACACTCTCACCCGGTCCTCCCCTGGTGGGTAATGGCCGAGGTCGCCCATCACATCTAATATGATGGTACAGATGACTAGAGAGAGAGAGAGAGAGGTTTGGAGCATGCGCTAATTACAGCACCCACCACAATTCACCAGGATTGGGACCCGAGTGCAGAGGGTGACACCTCAGCACCACTCTGGAACAAGTGTGAGGTTTTTTACGGAGGCCGGAGTGCCAATCCTGCCACCAACCCCCAGGTTTTCCCTGCAAGTTGGAGGACCTGCTTGCAGGTTAACGTCATGCCCAGGATGGCGCAATGGCAGGTTAAGGGCCTTACTGTAGGGCCCAATGGAGTGGAGTCACTTGTGGCATTTACAGGATTCACACTGGCAACTTTCTGATTGCCACTGCAGGGTCATACCCTCAGAGCCACCACTCAGCCCAGCAGATGACCAGGCTGTACATTTAACTCCAAAAGCAGAATCCATTAAACCATTGCATTTGTTTCCAGTTAGTCGCCTTTTCACAATTGCCGTTGATCTGGTGCGTGCTGCCCATTATTCTCCATTTCGACAATGAATACCTTCAGTTCTGCACTTAAACTGAAAACGCTATGTTCCCTAGCTGTGAATAGAAGGCGTCTCATATCTTTAATTGTGGTCTATTTCCAAGAGGAGCGGGGTCAAATTTTTCTTTTTATTTCCCTGAAACAAAAAAAAATGCATCTCCCTCATTTTAAATCTCTAATCTCCCACTTAATACTTTGAAATTGTGACACTTTATACTTCTCTTATCGACTCGCTTGAAAGTCATCAGGTTGGCGACAATGCACGCCAGCAACTTTGTTCAGTGCAGGCTTTCATTAGTGTCATTAATTCAACGGCTTGTTCGGCTCTGCTTTACAAATCCGACATTATGTCTATTAAAGGCAACGGTTTGAAGGGGCTTTGTTAAGGTTCTGCATAAAATCTTGTGCCTGTAGAAATAAACAATACGTATTATAATGAACGAAAATAATTGGACTAATTAGGTGCGCTAAAAGCTTAGATAGAACAAAAGCTTTCAATGATCTTCCCGTTGACACTCATAAATTGGATTTTGCTGTCATTTGCTTTTAAAATGTGAAATCTGCAGGCGCCCTGATGATACAGCGGGTGGCATTGCCGTCAAATGGTGCTCAGATGTTGGTTTCGTTTTCTGGTTCAATCACTCATCACCCCACTCGTTACTGATGTCGTCAACTCATCTCTCCCCATAACGTTCTTCAGACAGACCCTATTCACTTCCTCTTCTCAAGAAGACCACCCTTGACCCATCTCAAGTAGGGAATTTCAGACCAGTGTCTCTCCTCTCTTTTCTATCCAGAACACTGGAGCAGGCCATCTCTAACCAAGTCTCTTCCTTAATAATTATCTCTCTATTATAAAAGAAAATCTTAAGACGAGACAAGACTCTTGCCAAGTGATGTTTTCAAGTCCCGTCCACCTCTCCACCATTTACGGTTCACGGCCCACACACACGGTCCTCTCACCTCTCATTTGTGTGAATGTTTTTGTCAGACGGAGTTCCTGCACTCTCAGCTCTTATGAAATTTTACGTTTTCCTCACCTCAAGTTCCCAATAAAAGAAGACGTATTATGTCCAAATCTTATTGAAGAATTTCATCCCAAAGGGTTATCAAGAGAAGAAACGAGTAAACAGGCAATCCTAGCACAGAGAAACGATGAATTCAAATGAATTAACGCGAAAATTGTCGATCGGTTACACGGCAAATTGGTTAAATGCGTATCAATAGACTCTGCTGAAACAGTTGGTGGTGATGGTGCGGAAGATGAAAACATCAACTTACAATATCACGAAGAATATCTACAACCGTTAACACCGTCCGGTATTCCACAGGCTGAATTACTGTTGAAAGAAGGATGTATCGTAATGTTACGGCGTAATTTATGTCTGAGTGATGGGCTACGCAACAGGACGAGATTAGTTGCATTCAAAATTGGTCGAACAATTCTGACATGTACAATTTGAACAGGCGACAAGAAAAGTAATGTAGTACATCTAACATGAGATACCAAAGGAGATCTTGATATGCCAATCGTATCAAAACGTTTACAGTTTCCCGTTAGAATAGCTTTTGCTGTGACAATTAACAAATCTCAGGGACAAACATTCGGAAAAGTCGGTTTGTTTATTAGAGAGAAAGAAATGAAATTCACTCACTGGCAGTTATACGTTGCGTTGTCACGATGAAAGTCCAAACACGGAATCAGAATTCAATGCGATATTGACGAAAAATTAATTCAATAAATTGTTTTTACCGAAGTTTTACAGGAAAAGTGTAGGTTTAAAAAGTATTTGCTTGTTCATTTCAAAGCCAGGCAGAACAAAATCGTATAACACAACAAATAACTATAACGCAACATGAAACATAATTTTCTTTCGATTTACGTTTTACTATTTTTTAATATCGTTAATTACTCGCTGTAATATAAAATAGTTAGTTCTATTATGCCTATGTAATGATTCCCATGAAAATAGCAGTCTGTTTACATTGTACATCTCCATACACGAGAGGCAGAGCCGCAAAGTGGCTAGCGTGTAGTACCCGCCTAATGGATGGTGAGCGAAGCGAGCAGGGGGCAGAGCCCCCTAGTAATAATAATAATAATAATAATTCTTTACATTTACTCTATGTAGCACCTTTCTCACTACTCAAAGGTTTTCAGTGACTGGGGAGCCACCACTAATGAGAGGCATCCATACGGATGATGTGATGGCAGCCATTTTGCGGCAGTTTGCTCAGCACATATGAGTTGTTAGGTGGTGAAGAGATTAGAGATAATTAGCCAATTAGAAAGAGGGGATGATTAGTGGGCCAGAATTGCTAGGAATTGGTGGGCAGGACATCAGGATACACTCTACTCTTTACAAAGGACGTCCAGGGATCTTTTAGGACCACAGAGAGTCAGGACCTCAGTTTTTATGTCTCATCTAAAGGACGGTGACATTTTTACAGTACAGTGTTCCCACCACTGCACTTAACTACAAACAGAGCACAGGGTAAGCGCTCCCCTGCTGGCCTCACCAATACCTCTTCCTGCAGCAGTCCAAGCTTTTTCCTACAGCAGATGGTCTCCAATCCAAGAAATGGCTGGGCATGAACATGCTTAGCGTCAGGTGGATGAGCTCTTCTGAAGTGCATGTGGTATGGCTACTTCCTTTCTCCTCAATTCCAAATCAGTCAGGGATTCGAGAAGGGTTACTCCACTGTGGTGGTTCTACTTTCCGAAGTCGACGGCGGAACCCTGTGGAATTTCCCGTGAATGGTCTGCAGAGGATTGAGAGAAAAAGTCAGTGCACCTCGCCACCCCCTGCTTAGACATGCAATTGTCACTATTCAAGCCCTTTAGCTGCCTCCCATGCGCACGTGTGTGACAAACTTGCAAAGACAGAGATTCTTGTTATCCCAGCTCGTCCGTTTATGTGCCCACCATGGCTTGTTGAACATGCCGCTGCATTTTGAATCATCATTTGGGGATGCTGTTGATCTGTGTCGGGTTATGCCACCTCTGCCTCTGCATGGCATCAAATTTTGGTCCAGGCTTGTTTCATGTGTAGCTCCTGGCTGGTGGAACTAGCGGCCCACCTCCATTCCAACTTTTGGTTCCCTTGATGTGTTTAAGAAGACTTTCAAGGCTCCTTTGTTTGGTGAATTTCTGCCTAATTGATAGAAATTGTTAGGATTTTGTAACTCGCTTGTATTTTGCTCCGAGCTCTTGACTTGTGAAGATCCATTTTGTCCTCTTGTCCTGTCATACTTGGAACCCTTCCATCCATCCATTACCCAACCCGCTATATCCTACCTGCAGGGTCACAGGGGTCTGCTGGAGCCAATCCCAGCCAACACAGGGCACAAGGCAGGAAACAAACCCCAGGCAGGGTGCCAGCCCACAGCAGGTACTTGGAACCGACAAGAAAAAAATGAAACTGACCTGCAGCTACAAAAACAGCAAAGTAACTTGTGTAAGTCGTGTAATTAGATGGCCTAGTAGTCTAATATAGTGAACCCACCTGGGTTATGACATGCAGAGAGAGGTGTAGCGGCCTTTCCAGAATATGCTTCTCTCTGCACCAGATTTACAGAGTAGAGTAGCGTAACAGTAGCACAGCATAACAGATATGCACAGACTGCTACTCAGGTAATAACGGTAGATAGTCGGGCCATTATATCAACAACAACAACATTTATTTATATAGCACATTTTCATACAAAAAGTAGCTCAAAGTGCTTTACATGATGAAGAATAGAAAAATAAAAGACAGTAAGAAAATAAAATAAGTCAACATTAATTAACATCGAATAAGAGTAAGGTCCAATGGCCAGGGGGGACAGAAAAAAAAAAAAAAACAAACTCCAGACGGCTTGAGAAAAAAAATAAAATCTGTAGGGATTCCAGACTATGAGACTGCCTGATCAGTCCCCTCTGGACATTCTACCTAACATAAATCAAACAGTCCTCTTTGGATTTAGGGTTTTCACGGAAGGACTTGATGATGATGATGGTCACGTAGACTTCTGGCTTTTAATCCATCCATCATTGTTGGAGCATCATGAAGCTTTGAGTAGGTGGAGGTGGCGCAGGCCGCCACCACAAACAAACCGGAAAAAGAAACAGAAGAGAGAGTAGGGGTCAGTACAGATTTTAGAGCCACCATGACTAGTTATTATGATGAATTGAACATACAGAGTATCAGGATTAAGTTAAAGTGAAGTTATGAGAAGGCTATTTTACAGTAATGTGTTTTCAGCTGCGTTTTCAAGTGCTCTACTGTACTAGCCTGGCGAATTCCTATTGGCAGGCTATTCCAGATTTTAGGTGCATATCGACCTCTCAAAGTATATACCATGTCACACACATGCGAGTAGGAGGATGTTGTGTGGACCAAGTGAAGGTAATTTCACACCAGGCCAGGTGGTGACGGGGTGTGGTTCACTAAATCTTCTCCTACAGACCAACCGTGGGAAAACCTGTCTAACTCAGCACTGAAGACGTCCCTTCTGTTTCCGGCGCCTAGGAAGACATCACTTCCGGTTCTGGCGCCTAAGATGACGTCACTTCCGGTTCCGACGCCTCGGCAGACATCAGAAGAAGGTCACTTCCGGGTCCCCATTACGTCACTTCCAGTCTGACTACTTAAAACCTCCGTCTTTACAGACCCTCATAAGTCTGCAAACAGACTCCAAACAAGACACTTCTTGTACAAAATGAACCCACTGCATCCAGGGATAATATACAGGCCGCTGCCCCAAACCTTTTTAAGTGTGTCGAGTCTGATCTTTTCACAACTGCTATGAAGTGGGCTGAAAAGCAGGCCTACTGAGTTCAAAGGGTCATTGCTACTTTCATGTATTGTATTTTGTCAAACTAGGAGGCTCCGCCCCCTGCTCAATTTGCTCGCCCACCCCCCGGGTTTGGTTTACCGGGTATACAATTTAAAGAGAAACAGAACTGAATATGAGTGGAGGTTGAGTGGCTTTTAAAGCAGGTGGGCGGCTTTGGGGGGGCCGGGTCCAGAAGTGAGTTCTTGGGTCCAGAACCAGAAGTGACATTCTTGTAGCCGGAACGGAAGTGACGTCCTCGTAGCTGGATCCAGATGTGACATCTTTGTGGATGCCAGAACCAGAAGTGACGTCGTTGGAATCAGGCAGAATCAGTTTCCTCTGTCTGTGTTATGTTGTGGTATTAATGTTATTTAATTTGGACAGTAGGTGGTACTGTACAGATATACAGTATATAAATAGAACTGGGAGAGGGATGGGAGGAGAGTTCCCAGAAGGAGATTGTATGACAGCGGTCTTTCTGTAATAAAGAAGGTATTTGAAGATCTCTTTGTGTACAACAGTCTGGTCTGCAGAGATAAAAGAGAAAGGTTTACTGCACCCCGCCACCCCCTGGCCTGCTGTGGAATTACCCTTCTTTTGGTCCTTCTACCTGCCTCTCATGCACATGTGTGTGACAATGTGTGCCAGGTCTTGATCACGTTCCATTTGTTGTAGTCACTGCCCTCCTATAAATCCGGAGGGTCTCCTATAGTTTTTGGTGGTTCATTGGGAGTTTTGGTGGGCTCTTATGCTTTGCTATTTATTGTGATTTTGTTTTTTGACTACGTTTCTAGCTTTGGACTGCCTTGATGTTTTTGGGCTATTCCAATGCTTCTTGGGCTGCATGGAGCTTCATGGCATTAACTGTTTGGTGAAATTCTGCCTAACTGATAATAAATTATTAGGATTTTGTGACCTCGGATTTGTTCTTTGCTCTGAGCTCTTGACTTGTGAAGATCCATTTTTGTCCCCTTGTCCTGTCACACTTGTTCCCAAACTGTCCTCAAGACTCGATTAAGTTGACCTCTTTTCTAGAAGTGTCTGCTAAGTGAATAAATGTAAATGTTGTGGAGGACTGCCGGCTTCTCATGCCGGTCCTCACCCCCAGGCCGCCAGGAGGAGCTCTCCCGACAGCAGGATAGTGCCCCAAGGTCCAGCAGGGCCTCATGGACTTTGTAGTATTTATACACAGCCCTGCTGGATACCTTGTGGGCCACCAGGAGTCGCTGTAGGGGGGCTTATGGGCTCTTTTGTGCCTTATGACCCGGGAGTACGTCACGGTCACGTGACAGGAAGGACCGACGTGCTCCCGGGTTGAAGTAAAAGGACTGATTGCCCTGACCCGGAAGGAGTATGGAACTGTGGACTGTTGGGACAGGAACACCTCCGAGTCAGGGGCTATAAAAGGACGATGCCTCAGTCCAGACGCTGAGCTGAGCTGGGAGGT
This sequence comes from Polypterus bichir lapradei, assembly GCA_026402145.1. Classification (NCBI taxonomy): domain Eukaryota; kingdom Metazoa; phylum Chordata; class Cladistia; order Polypteriformes; family Polypteridae; genus Polypterus; species Polypterus bichir. The sequence continues at coordinate 30,844,232 of JANRMT010062820.1, forward strand.
AGAGGAGCAAGTGTCTGGGCGAGGAGGAGAGTTTATTGTGTGTTAGTTATAGTATTGATTTATGAGTAGTGTGGAGGGTGCTTGGTGCACTGTGGAAAACGAAAATAAAAAGTATTGGACTTTTACCTGGTGTCTGGAGTTGTACGTGAGGGTTAAAGGGAGCACTAGCGCCCCCTACTGCCACTATGTAAATAGATGAGCAGCACAAACCCAACACAAATAAGGTGTGCAAAATCCCACCGCTGACTCACTTTGCTGGTCCAAATGTGCTTGGGCTTCTTTGGCATCAGCTTGAGTTTTAGGGGGCTGCTTTGAGAGGGTCCTCTACCTTATATGGACAAAAAAAAAAAATGTTCAAAGAAATAAAAGCAATTCCACTAATCGATACATGATGGTGAGAACGTCTAGTTAGGAATCAGCACGCAACATACGCCTTAATTCATAATGGGAAGCCTCTGCAGGAAAGAAGCGAGTTATCATTTGTTTCAAAATAAATGTTAATGTTGTGCATGATTTTTGTTTATTTACAAGGAAACAAGGCAGCGGGCCCAGGTCTCCAACGCCCCGGAGCCCTTCATGGCAGAATGCCTTTTCATTATAACAAGGCCGTGGGGAAATCTACTATAGTGTGCGTGTGATCAAGTTAATCTAGTGTTCTTTTGCCTAAACTAGTAATTTGACACCTACACAGTTTCCAAAGGAAACGACAAAACATTATCTCCACACAGCGCTAAAATAACAAATTCATTAAGTTTCTTAGTGGCGGCGTAATCCCCTCTGAAGCATTGGTATGCTAATGAGGCTTTTCGTCTGGAAGCGGAGGCTCGTCTCATTAAAGTACACAAGGAACACAGCGACTTCTCTCTTATTTATTTATTTTTTATATTTTGATTTGGATCAGGGGTGTTTTTTGCTTTTAGATGTATTTTTTTTTATTTAATAGGCAATTAATAGATTTAAAATGAACAGAAAGTGACACAAGCAAGCACACACACATACAAATGTGCATCTCCATGGGTGAGGCTCCTGCTTCTACTCACTTTGGAAATGAACTGACCGAGATCCTGACAGAGCAGCCCTGATGGATGGCCGCTCCGGGGGGCTGCTATTTGCTATCGATTTATGATTTGTGCCATTTATTGTACTCTCGTCACGGCCTGTGTGGCTTAGAGCTTTAGGACATCAGGACAATTTGGACGAGAACAGGCCAAGCTCACCAGTCCTGTCCACTTAATCCTCCCTAAGTAACATCAAGTTGATGTTTGAAGGTCCACAACACTACTTGGTCACTTATTCCAAGTGTCTGTGTTTCTCTGTGTGAAGAAAAACGTCCTCATGTTTGTGGGAAATTACCCAGGGCTGCTATTTACTGGCCACAAGTGAGCAAGTGGATAACCTCCAGCAGTAACGGGGACTACTAAGGAGGTACTGAAGGATTTGGAAATTGTAGAGAGAGAAGAGCCGATGAGATTAAATAGGAAGTGAAGAAAAACTTCCTTATGTTTGTGTGACAGTCTCTAACTGTGTCCCCGTGTTCTTGATGACCTCATTTTAAAGTCACAGGCTCGATCCACTGGACTAATTCCCTGCCTAACTTTAAAAACCAGTCAGGTCTCCTCTTAATCTTCTTTTAGGCTCAGCTCTTTTAATCTTTCCTCCTAACTCATCCTCTGTAGACCTGGAATCAGCCTCGTCGCTCTTCTCTGGACTTTCTATTGTGCTGCTATGTCCTTTTGTACACCAAAACTTAACACAGGACTCCAGGTGAGGCCTCACCAGTGTGTTATAAAGGTTGAGCAGGACCTCCTGTGACTTGTACTCCACACATCAAGGCGCTATATAACATGACATTCTGTGAGCCTTCTTAATGGCTTCTCAACACTGTCTGGCAGTTAATAGTGTCGAGTCCACTATGGGTCCTTCAAAAATCAAAATTGTCAATGTTCAGACCTCCCATTGTGTATTCAAACCTCACATTTTTACTTCCTATGTGTAATACTTTACATTTACTGACATTAAATTTCATCTGTCACAAATCTACTCAGGCCTGTCTGCTGTCCAAGTCCCTCTGTGATGATTCTGTGATTATCTGCTAATCCACCTGTCTTGGTATCATCTGCAAACTTAACCATCTTGTTCCTTATATTCCTATCTAAATCATTTCTATATATTAAAAATAGCAGCAGCCCCCGCACTGACCCCTGCTGGTCACCACTCTTAATGTCACCCAGTTCTGCTGAGGTTCCTCACACCGTCACCCTCTGCTTGCTGTGTTTGAGCCAATTCTGCCCCCATCTACACACCACACACTGAACTGCCACTTCTTTTAATTTGATGCCCACCCTCTCATGTGGCACCTCATCCAATGCTTTCTGAAAGTCCAGATAAATAATCTCATCTGCTCCTCTCTGATCGTATCCTTTTGTTGCCTCCTCGTAGAATTCCTGCATGTTAGTAAAACACGACCTCCCTCTTCTGAGCCCATGCCTAATAACATCTGCTGCTCAGTCTTATCTTCTTATATCATACTCTATACCATGGCTGCCCGTTTTGTCTGTCCAGGATTTTAAATCACCTGTAGCTCCCAAACCGTTTGAACTATTGACCTGAAATTTGGCACACATATACCACGTGACTTCTACTATCTGCTTTCGGGGTGATGATTGACCTCCAAGGTTACTCCTCTTTGTATTTTTATTTTATTTTAGAGTCAACTGTCTTCAATTTTATTGTAAAGTCAACTCTCGCCAGTGGGCATCAGGGCTGCACATGCGTACGGGCGCCATTCTCATTCCCTACCACCTTCGCCGTCACTTCCCCTACTTCTTCATATCTTAAACCATTCTTGAGGCAGATTGAAGACTAAAGTGCCAGCTTAAGTGAAATGTTAAGAAAAAACGTACTAAGTAATTGCAACACAAAAATCAGGTTTAACTCGAAAAGATGCCAACGAAAGAAGAGTGTAACAAGGCGCCGACCCGACACAGACTGACACCGGAGGCACACGTCATAAAAACAAAGATTCTTTATTTTCTTCACCTGTGGGGCACGTCTTCCCCGTGTCCCGCAGGCATAACACAGTCCCACAAGCACTAAAGGCAACGCACAAAATCAACGCTTTTCTTTTAAATCCTCCACTCCTCCCTGGCAGCTTTGTCTCCCTCCTCCCGACTCTGGCTCCTCGAGTGGTGGCTGCTGGTTTCTTTTATAAGGCACCTCGGTGTAGTGAAAACGCTGCCCATAAGAGCTCAGCAGCTCCTGCTGCGGCACCCCTGCGGATCCCAACAGGGCTGCACCAAACTCCAACTCCCATGAAGCCCTGCAGGAGTCCGAGGCACCACTGCAACCCAGGGGGTACTGCCATCTAGCGTCCCGGGAGAGGTATTGGGTAGCCCATGCTTGCTCCCCTGGAACATATACTGAAGGGGCGTCCCAGCCGGGCATTGGTTTCGGCCGTCCGCCACAAGAGAAGCAGCAGGCCACTAGGGTGGAGATAAGAAGAGCTGGTCAGGAAGCAGCAAGCGTGTCAACCTCTGAGCAAACGAATGGTAAACGTACAGAGGAAGAGGAGGAACAACAACAACAACAACAACATTTATTTATATAGCACATATTCATACAAACAGTAGCTCAAAGTGCTTTACATAATAAAGAATAGAAAAATAAACACAATATGAAAACAAAATAAATCAGCATTAATTAACATCGAATAAGAGTAAGGTCCAATGGCCAGGGGGGACAGAAAAAACAAAATAAAAACTCCAGACGGCTGGAGAAAAAAAAATAAAATCTGTAGGGATTCCAGACCATGAGACCGCCCAGTCCCCTCTGGGCATGCTACCTAACATAAATGAAACAGTCCTCTTTGGATTTAGGGTTCTCACGGAAAGGCTTGATGATGATGGTCACGTAGAATTCTGCCTTTTAGTCCATCCATCATTGTTGGAGCATCATGAAGCTTTGAGTAGGTGGAGGTGGCGCAGGCCACCACCACAAAGAAACCGGAAAAAGAAACAGAGAAGAGAGTAGGGGTCAGTACGGGTTGTAGAGCTACCCTGAATAGTTATTATGAGGAAATTGAACATACAGAGTATCAGGATTAAGTTAAATTAAGTTAAATTGAAGTTATAGAAAGGCCATGTTAAAGTAATGTGTTTTCAGCAGTGTTTTAAAGTGCTCCACCGTATCAGCCTGACGAATTCCTATTGGCAGGCTATTCCAGATTTTAGGTGCATAACAACAGAAGGCCACCCGCCTCACCACTTCTTTTAAGTTTTGTTCTTGGAATTCTAAGGAGACACTCATTTGAGGATCTGAGGTTACGATTTGGAATATAAGGTGTCAGACACTCCGATATATAAGATGGGGTGAGATTATTTAAGGCTTTATAAACCATAAGCAGAATTTTAAAGTCAATCCTGAATGACACAGGTAACCAGTGTAGTGACATCAGAACTGGAGAAATGTGTTTGGATTTTCTTTTCCTAGTTAGGATTCTAGCAGCTGCATTCTGCACTAGTTGCAAACGATTTATGTCTTTCTTGGGTAGTCCTGAGAGGAGTGCGTTACAGTAATCTAGTCGACTGAAAACAAACGCGTGAACTAATTTCTCAGCATCTTTCAGTGATATAAGAGGTCTAACTTTACTTATGTTTCTTAAGTGAAAAAATGCTGTCCTAGTGATCTGATTAATATGCGATTTAAAATTCAGATTACAGTCAACAATTACCCCTAAGCTTTTTACCTCCGTCTTGACTTTTAATCCTAATGTATCCAGTTTATTTCTAATAGCCTCATTGTATCCATTATTGCCAATCACTAAGATTTCAGTTTTCTCTTTATTTAACTTGAGAAAGTTACTATTCATCCATTCTGAGATACAAGTCAGACATTGTGTTAGTGAATCAATAGAATCGGGGTCATCAGGTGCTACTGATAAATACAGCTGTGTGTCATCAGCTGACGTGGTAGCTCACGTTGTGCCCTGAGATAATCTGACCTAACGGAAGCATGGAGATTGAGAATAACAGCGGACCCAGGATAGAGCCTTGTGGAACACCAAATCGGATATCATGTGTCTTTGAGTTGTAATTACCACAACTAACAAAAAATGTTCTCCCTGTCAGGTAGGATTCAAACCAATTTAAGACACTGCCAGAGAGGCCCACCCATTGACTAAGGCGATTTCTAAGAATATTATGATCAATAGTGTCAAATGCAGCACTCAGATCTAAGAGGATGAGAACAGATATATGGCCTCTGTCTGCGTTCACTCGCAAATCATTTACTACTTTAACGAGTGCAGTTTCTGTGCTGTGATTTATTCTAAAACCCGACTGAAATTTATCAAGAATAGCAGGTTTATTTAGGTGGTCATTTAACTGCATAATGACTGCTTTCTCCAGAACTTTGCTTAAGAAAGGCAGGTTAGAGATGGGTCTAAAATTTTCAAAGGCCGAGGGGTCAAGATTATGTTTCTTAAGAAGGGGTTTAACTACAGCAGTCTTAAGACAGTCTGGGAAGACCCCCGTATCTAATGACGAGTTTACTATGTCCAGAACATTATCAATTAGCACGGCCGATACTTCTTTGAAAAGCCTTGTTGGTACTGGGTCAAGGACGCAGGTGGAGGATTTTAATTGAGATATTATTTTTTGTAAATCAGGTAAATCTATCCTAGTGAAAGAGTTTAATTGGTTTATAACAGGATGCTGGGGTTTAGGAGGATCCTTAGTGTTTGAGGGATATACTATGTTATTTCTAATATCATTAATTTTTTGATTGAAAAATACAGCGATAGCCTCACAGGTGTTATTGCAAGTACTTAGGAGGCATTCCTGTGAGTTACCTGGGTTTAGTAGGTGATCAATTGTAGAAAATAAGACTATGAATGGTCAAGTCAAGGGTATTCACTCCACGTTATCAGGCAGTCCGCCGTTACTGGTCCTTAATAATTCTTTCCATTAATTTTCCTGGGATGCACGTTAAGTTTACTGGTCTGTAGTTGCTTGGATTGGCCCAGTTTTATATAATGGGATCATATTTGTCTCTTTCCAGTCCTTCAGAATTTCAGGGGGTTCTAAAGTGTTTGGAACACATCAGAGCCTGTCTACCACTCGTAGAGGTTGCTTTATTATTTAATGATTTGGATATCCGTTGTCACACACGTGCGATTAGGAGGCAGTCAAAAAGCTCAAAGGTGAGTGAAATATCGCAAGAGGAGGGACTGTCACGTGGTGCTTACCTGAACCTCTCCTCTTCACAGGAGAACCGAAGAAAAATAATTGCGGCTATTTCCAGGCTTCAAAATGGCCGCCGTGATGTCACTTCCGGCGACTCCATATGGCATCACTTCCGGCTCTCACCTTGGACATTTCCAACCATTTCCTGCCAACCATTTCCTGTTCCCATCATCCACCATACTATAAAAACGCCATTTTGTCAATACCACATTGTCATCTGTTACAATACATGTACTTTTGATCAACCTTTTGCAACTCTTGCTTTCATTTGTCCGCAGGACAATATACGTGGACGGTCCCCAAACCTTTATCTTGTGAAGATTCTTGTTTTGTTTGCGGTATTTCTTCCACACCATAGAGAATGGAGGGAATAGTCGCTTGTGGTAAGACAAGTCCCAGACGGACTCCAAAGGCTGCCTTATGAAGCCAAGAAACACAACAAGCACCTGAAATGTTCAAGTTCAAGTTTAAGTTCAAGCACTTTATTGTCATTGTGTAACACAACAAAATGACTTTTTGTGACAACCCCAAGGTGCATGTAAAGAAAAGTCAAATAATTCCAAATCTGTCGTATACATTGTTTAGTGATCAAGTAAGCAGAGCAAATTATTAGTACAGCAGCATAAATTATTATTGCACCTGTTAATGAATAGTACATTCCATATTCTATATTGTATTACATTAGTATATTGCACTTTACCCGTCCATCCACTCATTATCCAACCCGCTATATCCTAACTACAGGGTCACGGGGGTCTGCTGAAGCCAATCCCAGCACAGGGCACAAGTAAGGAAACAAGCCCCGGGCAGGGTGCCAGCCCACCACAGGGCACCCACACACACACGGGACAATTTAGGATCTCCAATGCACATAACCTGCATATTTTTGGACTGTGGGAGGAAACCCACGCAGACACGGGGAGAACACGCAAACTCCACCACGCAGGGAGGACCCAGGAAGCGAACCCAGATGGGTCTCCTGACTGCGAGGCAGCAGCACTACCCACTGCGCCACCGTGCCGCCCTGCACATTACCAATATAGCTTATTGCACATGTTCAATTAAAAATGATCTCAGACTGAGGAGATTCAGAGTTTATGGCAGATGGGAAGAAGCTATTTTTTAGTCTGTTTGTGCGTCCACGGACTGACCTAAAGCGTCTTCCTGACGGGAGGAGCTCAAACAAAAGAATTTCCAGGATGAGTTTTGTCCTTGAGAATGTTTTTGGCCCTCCTCACACAGCGAGTCTCATACGAGAGTTCGAGTGATGGCAGTTCAGTCCCAATAATGGCCTCTGCTGTTTTAATGACCCGCTGCAGGGCTTCTTTAGTAGCCTTGGTGCAGCTGCTGTACCTGCAGGCCATCATGCAGTTAGTTAAGATGCTCTCTCTCTATAGTGCATCTAACCAGCAGCTTCTGGGGGAGGTCAGCTCTCCTTAGCTTCCTGAAAAAATCGAGGCGTTGTTGTGCTTTGCCGATTCCAGCCCAGGACAGGTCCTCTGAGATGGTGACTCCTAGATACTTAAAGTTGGAAACTCTCTCCACAGCATCTGCATTGATTGTTATTGGACTGTGATTGGTCTTTTTAGTGGTCCTAAAGTCCGGAATCACTTCTTTTGGTCTTTTTGGGATTTAAGACCAGGTTGCTGGCTTTGCACCATTCTGTCAGATTCTGAACCTCTTCCCTCTATTCAGCTTCATTGTGGTCTGTTACAAACCCAATGGCAGTCGTATCATCTGCAGATTGAATAATAATGTTTGATTAGTGGATGGGTTGGCAGTCATGGGTGAAGAGTGCATAGAGAAGGGGACTTACAGTAGTACACATCCTTGTGGCACACCAGTACTCAGGGTAAGGGTGGAGGATGTGTGTTTGCCCATCCTGACAGACTGGGGGCGGTGGTGACAAAATCCAGTAACCAGTTGCATATGGACGGAGCAAGTCCTAGTTCATCGAGTTGTTTGATCAGCTGGTACCAACTGTCAATGTGCCAAGTGTAATGCCAACTATCCCAAACATCAGAGTGCCCTGAAATTGGGGGGCATGTAGAAAGAGTGTTGTCATTGTGACCATAATGCATACAAATCCCCTTAAATCAAAGTCTGCAGTGTGCGCTCTAACTACGTCTGAATGATTTGATTGGTAATTTTAAACTGCGGAGCAGAGGGGCAAATTGAGGAAAAAATGTGTCTTTGTCCCAAATGTGATGGGGTACATTCTACTGCTGTTTGTAATTTGATTGCAAATTAAAATATTTGAGCTTTTTCGCTGCCTTTCTGAAGAGGTCTCGGTTTATTGGGTCTTTGTCGCCATGGCTACACCAGGATCGATGCATCTGGGCTTCCTGGGACTGAAAAATAAAAATAAATCCTCCATCTCGCTGCTCTCAGAGTCAAATTGTATTCACATTTCCCCAAATGACAGGGATTAGCTTTTTTTTTTTTTCCAAAAATGGATAGCTTTACTTACTTCATCCGCTCCAATGTAACGGCAGAAAAGCTTTATGTGTTTGCCTGATTATGCAGCAAAGTAGTAAAGAACTGGCACTCATTAAAGGAAATAAAGATTGAACTCTAAATGTCACAAGCTGCACACTGGGAACTGAATTAATCCGGGCTGCGAGAAATAAAAATATATCGCATTGACATAAAAAAACAAGGAACACGAGTGCCCATTAAATATTCTTAATATTCCTGAAAACACGGACGGCTCAACACTTCAGCGCTGATTTTGCTCTACAAACGCCAGTGCACTTCAAGAAGCAGAAGGCAGACCAACCACACTGCCACCTCCATCAGAGGAGATGCTGCTGAGTACATGAGCGGCTTTAAATATCTCAGAGTGACCGTCACAGAACTGAAGCGAGGAGTGCAAGACAAAGCTAAACCGGATTGAAACTGAACTGAAAGTGGGCACAACACACTGGCCCCATCAATGCACGGATATCTTGATCGAGATATAATCTAGAAATTAGGGTGCATGGAATTTGTCATTCCAGCAAATGGTGCCTTGCAAACATTAACACTGCTTTTACAAATCCCAAACCAAATGGCAAATAACAGACACAGAAGCATTGCCTTTGTCATTCCAACAGATGGTGCATCACATACATTTGCAGCAATGCATTCTATTGCAACACAACTTGGTGTCGGAGTGACATATGAAATTCATTTTATCATTGCATGAATTACAAGATACATTCCAATAGATAGTTCACTGCAAATGTTAACACTGAAGAGAATACTTAGATTTGAACCCATCTTGGACAGGTACAGTAGCACAGCTAGTACACACTGTATAGTAGCTTTATTCATCATATTTAGATAGATAGATAGATAGATAGAGTGAAAGGCACTATATGATAGATAGATAGATAGATAGATATGAAAGGCACTATATGATAGATAGATGTGAAAGGCACTATATAATAGATAGATAGAGTGAAAGGCACTATATGATAGATAGATAGATATGAAAGGCACTATATGATAGATAGATAGATGTGAAAGGCACTATATAATAGATAGATAGATAGATAGATAGATAGATAGATAGATAGATAGATAGATGTGAAAGGCACTATATATAGACTAGCCAACCCACGGTGTAGCATACTCCTCATAATTTTTTATTGATGTGTGAACACTTCCTGAAAGACACAGTTGTCCAAATGGGGAGAGTTTGAGGATACAACAGTCAGTGAATGAAAAGGTGGAACTCTGGAGAGAGCAACATACAATTGTCCGTGACTGAAAACAGGTTTTGGCAGATACAGGCATATCTTTTTGAAAGTTTGGCCCTGTGCCTTATGAATTGTCATTGCAAACGCCAATCTAACGGGAAATTGTCTGCGTGTAAAAGTAAAAGGTAAATTTGAATCTGATGGGGTCAGGGAAATCCGGGGAATAAGGACAGTTTGTGAGGTAGCAGATGTGATAGTTTTACACTCCAGTACATTGCGGTGAATGCTGGTAACAGAAAGTCTAGTGCCATTACAGAGACCTTTTGCTGGCATGAGGTTTCTGAGAAGCATGATGACTGAACCAATTTTAAGTTTGAGTTTATGCGGAGGCATGCCAGTAGGACTAAGACTATTAAGAAATTCTTCAGGGAATGAAAGTTGATCTGATCAGTGAAGGTGGATGCGTGAGGAGGGTTACAGTTGGCGGGCGGGGCTCTGTCGAGCGTATCGAACTGAAAAGAACAATGAAAAGTCAATGTGGCTCTGCGGTGCATGTGGACTGTAGTACAGACAAAAGCGACTGAGGCTGTGTTTGGTGAGTTGTTGCGTGCGGGCACATGAGCAGGCAGTGCACATGCCTCGAGAGCGACGGTGGACGCGGGAGGAGGGTTAGAGTTGGTGGGCGGAGCTCTGTCGAGCGTATCCCATGGTCTTACAGTTGGCGGGCGCGGCTCTGTTAGAGTTGGTGGGCGGGGCTCTCTGTCTTGTGTGCGTCTTGCGTGCCCTTAGTGAATTATATATATAGATAGATACATAGATAGACAGATAGATATGAAAGGCACTATATAATAGATAGATAGACAAATAGATAGATCTGACAGAATTGTGGAAGCGAATGATTAAATTTTATTCTGAACCTTCCTTTTTTAAAATGCTGTGTCTTCTTCTGGTGTTTGCATCCCACCTTTTTAAAATGTCTTTTATTCTTTTAAGTATCTTTAAATAAATAAATAAAAACCTTCATGCCCAGACAAAAGAGCAAATCTCCGACAGACTGGGTGATATCCGCCAGTCCCAATAATCATCTCTCGTACAAAATGTTTTTCATGAATGTCTGAGGTGTCGTCTCATTTTCAGAAAATGCCTTCAGTTGTGGAATCATGTAGAGCAAGCCAAGCTGCATAAAGGAAAGCCACCGTATTACCCGTCACTTGTAGAAGACATAAAGACACTTTGATAAATGGAGGAAAAGCTTATCTAAACTGAGAGGTCGGCGCAGGAGAGAGCTGATCTAACTTAAAAGGAAAAGACGAAGAAACAAAATTCAGCAACAGCTCAGTTGCTCGCAGATCTTTTTCAAGTTACATTTTCTTCTGGCTGAGTTTCTCATCCTAAAGGGCGACTGCACCGAGTGTGTCACCGTGTCTGTGACAGGTGGGGATTTCAGAAGAAACCCCCTTACGCCTATAGAGTGTGGTGGACAACTGGGACCCTCGACCAGCCGGGATGCCTGAAGAATGGAAGGACCAGGAGAGAGGGATGAAGAGGGCAGCTCCCTTGGATTACATCGGGGTCTCGGACTTGGAGCTTGGAAGCTCAACATTATTGGGGCCCACGGCACCTGGAGTGCCCATGCAGCACTTCCACCACACCAGGAAGTCCTGCAGAACTTGAGCACATCCAGGTGCAACATAAAAGGGGCCACCTCATCCCATTTGGGGAGCCAGAGTCGGGAGGTAGAGGACGGAGCTTGTGAAGGGAGGTGTAGAGGTGGCAGAAGAGAGGCAAAAAGAAAGGAAAAGAGAAGAAAAGAAAAAAGGAAAAGGACTGAGCATTGTGGGGTTTGCACACTGTGTGCACTGTGCAGCGTGAAGATGATGAAAATGAATGTGTGTGTTTTGGGACTTCTGCATGTTCTGCATCTGTCTGTGATCCAGGGTGGAATCTTCCACAATAGGTATGCAGTGCTTAATGTCCCCAAAATATTAGAGACATTAAAACAATCGAAATGAGAAGAGGCCATTCAGCCCAACAGAGCTTGCCGAGCTTCTATCCACTTCCATCAAGTAGAGCTTTGAGGGTCCCTAAAGTCCTCCTGTCCGCTACACTACTTGGTCACGTATTCCATGTGTCTGTGGCTCTCTGTGTGACGAAAAACTACTTCATGTTTGTGAGAAATTTACTCAGGGCTGCTATTTACTGCCCGTAACTGAGCAAGTGGATAACCTCAGAGTGGTAACAGGGACTACTAAGGAGGTGCTGAGGGATTTGGAAATTGTAGAGAGAGAAGAGCTTAAATAAACTGAAATCAAACAAATCACCAGGACCAGATAATATTTATCACAGAGTTCTTAAGGAGGCCAGGGAGTACAGATATAAACCCTTGACATATTTTTAGGAAGTCACTGCACACTGGAGAGATTCTGAAGGACTGGAAAATGGCAAATATCATCCCATTATATAAAGAGGGTGACAGGGCAGAGCCAAACAACTAGAGGCCAGTAAGCTTAACATGCATCACAGGAAAATTAATGGAAGGAATTATTAAGGATAAGATTGAGCAACACCTGGCAAGGACAGGAGTTATTAGGAACAATCAGTATGGGGTCAGAAGAGGGAGGTCGTGTTTTACTAACATGCTGGAATTCTATGAGGAGGCAACTAAAGGATACGACCAGAGTGGAGCAGATGAGATTATTGATGTGGACTTTCAGAAAGCATTTGATAAGGTGCCACATGAGAGGGTGGGCATCAAATTAAAAGAAGTGGCAGTTCGGGGTGATGTTTTTAGATGGGTGCAGAATTGGCTCAGACACAGGAAGCAGAGGGTGCTGGTGTGAGGAACCTCATCAGAACTGGCCGATTTTAAGAGTGGTGACCAGCAGGGGGCAGTGCTGGGGCTGCTGCTATTTTTAATATATATAAATGATTTAGATAGGAATGGAAGTAGCAAACTGGTGAAGTTCGCAGATGATACCAAGATAGATGGATGAGCAGATAATTTGGAATCCATTATATCATCACAGAGGGACTTGGACAGCAGACTGGCTTGGGCAGGTTTGTGGCAGATGAAATGTAATGTCAGTAAATGTAAGAATTACACATAGGAAGTAAAAATGTGAGGTTTGAATACACAATGGGTGGTTGGAAATCGAGAGTCCACCTTATAAGAAGGATTTAGGAGTCATAGTGGACTCTAAGCTATCGACATCCAGTCAGTGACCAGAAGCCATTAAGAAGGCTAACAGAATGTCAGGTTATATAGCGCCTTGATGTGTGGAGTACAAGTCACAGGAGGTTCTGCTCAAGCTTTATAACACACTGGTGAGGCCTCATCTGGAGTCCTGGGTGCAGTTTGGGTCTCAAGGCTACAAAAAGGACACAGCAGCACCAGGAAAAGTCCAGAGAAGAGCGACTAGGCTGATTCAGGACTACAGGGGATGAGTTATGAGGTAAAGATTAAAAGAGCTAAACCTTCACAGTTTAAGTAAAAGAAGATTAAGAGGTGACCTGAGTGAAGTGCTTAAAATTATGAAGGGAATTAGTCCAGTAGATTGAGACGGTGACTTTAAAATGAGGTCATCAAGAACACAGGGACACAGCTGGAATCTTCTTAAGGAAGGAAGTTTTTTTTACACAAACAAAGATAGACACCTGGAATAAGCGACCAAGTAGTCTGGTGGACAGTAAGACTTTAGGGAATTTCAAAACTCAACTTGATGTTTTTTTAGAAGAAATAAGTGGAGAGGACTGGGAAGCCTTGTTGGGGTGAATGGCCTGTTTTTGTCCAGACTGATCTAATGTTCTAATTTAAGGATCTGTAGCATCTATTGTGCACTCGTCACGGCCTGTGTGGCTCAGAGCTTTAGAACATCAGAACAATTTGGACGAGAACAGGCCATCAAAAATGTATAAAGCAAACAAAACGTGCCTGTTCATATCCATCTCTTCGTTGGTTGTGTTTCTTCACCACAAGCCTGTGTCCTTCGTCCAGTTGTGTAGCGATGTTAACTCTGCCTAGCAAGGCTAGCTTGACTGTATTCTCCATGTTTTTTTTAATCTTTTCAGATAAATGTTTCATGTCCTTAACTCCTGAAACAGCCCATCCTGTATCTGACCTCGGCATTTTAAAAAAGTGAGTATGGAAAGCCAAATGGGGCGTTTACATGGCAGCACCCAGATAGCCGAGTCTTTCTGATTATGGGAGAAGCCTCATGTACTGCTTCTCTTCTTCCGTCGGCATCTTTTCGTAGTAAAACTGATGAAGTCAGTGTTAGTGTTGTAGTTACTTAGTACGTTTTCTTTAATTTTGCAATTAAGCTGGCACTTAAGTCTTCAATCTGCCTCAAGAATGATTTAAGATATGAAGAGGTAGGAGAAGTGATGGAGAAAGGTGTTAGGGACGAGAACGGCGCCCGTACACATGCACCGTGCAGCCGCCCCGCTGCTCGCTGCCTAGAGAAAGAAAGATAGATAGATAGATAGATAGATAGATAGATAGATAGATAGATACTTTATTAATCCCAAGGGGAAATTCACATACTCCAGCAGCTGCATACTGATAATAACAATATTAAATTAAAGAGTGATAACAATGCAGGTATAACAGACAATAACTTTGTATAATGTTAACGTTTACCACCCCCGGGGTGGGTGGAATTGAAGAGTCGCATAGTGTGGGGTCTCCTCAGTCTATCAGTGGAGCAGGACGGTGACAGCAGTCTGTCGCTGAAGCTGCTCCTCTGTCTGGAGATGATCCTGTTCAGTAGATGCAGTGGATTCTCCATGATTGACTGTAGCCTGCTCAGCGCCCGTCGCTCTGTCACGGATGTCAGACTGTCCAGCTCCATGCCAACAATAGAGCCTGCCTTCCTCACCAGTTTCTCCAGGCGTGAGGCGTCCCTCTTCTTTATGCTGCCTCCCCAGCACACCACCGCGTAGAAGAACCGTCTTATAGAACATCTGCAGCATCTTATTGCAAATGTTGAAAGACGCCAGCCGAGAGTTGATTCTACAATATAATAAAATAAAAATAGTAATAAAAATCATCACCCCGAAAGCGAATAATAGACGTCACATAGTGTATGTGTACCAAATTTCAGGTCAAGAGGTCTAACGGTTTTTTAGCTACAGTTGATTTGAAATCCTGGACAGACAAACAGACAGCCACGGTAGCACATTATATAAGAAGATACAACTCCAGGCACCACACACGCAGATAAGAAGCGTTGGGAGAACTTTTTGCCCTTCCTGTAGCAGTGGAGGTGATGGTATAGCAGCCTTCTGATCAACACATTTACAACACAAAAGACGCTGATGGTAGCGGTGCGAACGGATTTAAGGTGGGCCAGGATTAGGAGTTTTTTCGTACGCTTCAGGGATTCTAGTGTTAACAAGGAATGGCTGGTTGGTGTTGAAGGTGCTGGAGAAATCGAAAAACATCCTCCTCACAGTGCGGCCAGCTCTGTCCAGCCGGGTGGAGCAGACAGATAATTTCATCCTCCACTCCCATCTTTGTCCAACAGGAAAACTGCAGATGGTCCCACTCATATAGTCCAGGATCAGCCTTTCAAAGGTCTTGGTTAAATACTCGGCTAGTGTGGATGTCTCCATGCACTCTCTTGTTAGTTTGTATCGATTACAGAATAAACAGCCATTTTGTTTTTTCTTGGAACACCAGCAGTTCGCATCTCAGCAATAAATGTGGCGTGGTTTGCTATTAAAATCACAGCATGAATTACTCTGAGGTAGTAAAGGGCCTGAATTCCTACATGCTTATCTGGAGGAATTTATCACTTTGTACAATCGGCAAATAACTGCAATCAATGGCTGTTAATAGCCACAATCAAAACGCTTACATTCATGAGTACCGTTCTCCAGCACGCAATTGCTTACAATCAACTTCCTAATGTGCTGAACTCGGCCATTTCCTCGAGACCGATAAGAGCTTAGAGTTGGAATTCTATTGGAGATTGCAGGCACATTAGCAGCCACATGCCATGATCTGCCCGGCTTACAAAACTCAGAATGAAGGAGCTCTATAAACCGACATCTGGGATGTGAAGAATTGCGGTCCTGCCGCTCCAATCTTCAACTTGGAATAAAAGTCAAGCGCCATTTTTAAAATAAAATCTGCAAGTTACGCTCCCCTTTGAAAGCATATTGATCTCTTCAGAGCTCCCTTCGTGGCGAGTGTGATAACAAAGCAACGGAGCGAAAAATTACAGCAGATTGAAGTAACGCCTCGAATGCTGAAGGAACAATAAAAGTGACCGATAAACTGACTGGACTCCGCGAGCTGAATTATTTCACAAGTAGGGAGAGACAAATTGGGGGGAAAATGCGGAGTTTAGTGAGGAAAACTGTAAAAGTGTGTGGAATACGCAAAACATTAACCATTTGTGGGGTATTCTGGGCTTTGAGATGTAGTGGGATGTGGAAAAATGAAGGATACAATTACAATACAATACAATTTATTTTTGTAGAGCCCAAAATCACACAAGAAGTGCCGCAATTGGCTTCAACAGGCCCTGCCTCTTGACAGCCCCCCAGCCTTGACTCTTTAAGAAGAGAAGGAAAAACTCCCAAAAAAAACCTGTAGGGAAAAAATGGAAGAAACCTCGGGAAAGGCAGTTCAGAGAGAGACCCCTACCCAGGTAGTTTGGGCGTGCAACAACAACATTTATTTATATAGCACATTTTCATACAAAAAAAAATGTAGCTCAAAGTGCTTTACAAAACGAAGAATAGAAAAATAGAAGACACAATAAAAAATAAAAAGTCAACATTAATTAACATAGGATAAGTAAGGTCCGATGGCCAGGGTGGACAGAAAAAACAAAAAAAAACCTCCAGACGGCTGGAGAAAAAGTATAAAATCTGCAGGGATTCCAGACCAAGAGACCGCCCAGTCCCCTCTGAGCAATCTACCTCACATAAATGAAACAGTCCTCTTTGGATTTAGGGTTCTCACGGAAGGACTTGATGATGATGGTCACGTAGACTTCTGGCTTTCAGTCCATCAATGTTGGAGCATCATGATGCTTTGAGTAGGTGGTGGTGGCGCAGGCCGGAAACCGGAAAAAGAAACAGAAGAGAGAGTTGGGGTCAGTACGGATTTTAGAGCCACCATGAATAGTTATTATGATGAATTGAACATACAGAGTATCAGGATTAAGTTAAAGTGAAGTTAGGAGAAAGCCATGTTAAAGTAATGTGTTTTCAGCAGTGTTTTAAAGTGCTCCACTGTATTAGCCTGGCGAATTCCTATTGGCAGTCTATTCCAGATTTTAGGTGGAAGGCCGCCTCACCACTTTTTTTAAGTTTAGCTCTTGGAATTCTAAGGAGACACTCATTTGAGGATCTAAGGTTACGATTTGGAATATAGGGTGTCAGACATTCCGATATATAAGATGGAGCGAGATTATTTAAAGCTGTGCAGTGGGTGTCAAAAAGAAAAAGGGGGTCAATACAATACACACAACAGAACAAATCCTCAATACAGTATAAAAGTAAAAATTTTACAAGTACAGAGCAGAATCTAACAGTAGATGATATCCCATAATATGATTGACATCTTAAAAATGTTGGGAAATTAAGGCTCTTTCTAAATAAACAGGATTCTGAGAAATTAATTCCTACATTTACCTTCTAGTAGGATTGACTGCTGCAATGCGGTGTTCACTGGATGTTCAAACTGTTCTTTATTCAGCCTCCAGTTAATCCAAAATGCTGCTGCAAGAATTATTACAAGAACAAGAAAGTACGAACACATAACTCCAGTCTAGGTAAAGGTAAAGTCATTCCTGATGGAGGATTGAAGGAATCGTGGGAAAGAGGGGTCCTTTCATCGGATTGGCTGGCCCAGAACTGACTCAGCTGTGGAATGGCCAATAGGGGGAGGCAGCTTGATGGCTGAGGTCTCCAGGACTCTAAACAAATCCAAATCATATTATGTAATATCATCTACTGTTAAATTCTACTCCGTACTTCTAAAATTTTTATTTTTATACTGTATTGAGGATTTGTTCTGTTCTGTGTATTGTATTGTATTGATCCCCTTCTTTTTGACACCCACAGCACACCCAACCTACCTTTAATGGGGTCTCTCTTTGAACTGCCTCTCCCAAGGTTTCTTCCATTTGATCCCTACAAGGGTTTTTTTTGGGAGTTTTTTCTTGTCTTCTTAGAGAGTCAAGGCTGGGGGGCTGTCAAGAGGCAGGGCCTGTTAAATCCCATTCCAGCACTTCTTGTGTGATTTTGGGCTATACAAAAAATAAATTGTATTGTATTGTATTGTATTTGCTTAGAATCCTGGAGACCTCATTCATCAAGCTGCCTCCCCCTTTTGGCCATTCCACAGCTGAGACAGCCAATCCGATGAAAGGACCTCTCTTTCCCATGATTCTTGTGATCCTCCATCAGAGATGACTTTACCTTTGGCACGCAAAACAACTTGGTAGGTGGGCCGTGGCACCAAGTGCCACATTTGAGTAGTGAGAAGAGAAACAGAATAGGTGAGGGTTAGTATTCAATTCTAACTGTCATGTTACTTATGTTTTAGTGCTAATGACTAACAACAGAGATGCAGTCTGCACAGTTAATCAGCAGCTCTAGTCAGGGTGTGCTAAACTGAAGTAGTGAGTCTTCAGCCGGGATTTAAAAGCTGAGACCGAAGGGGCATCTCTTATTGTAGCAGGCAGACCACTCCACAGTTTAGGGGTCCTGTAACTAAATGCTCGACCTCCCACTGTTATTTTATTAATCCTTGGAATCCTAAGCAGACCGGCATCCTGAGATCTTAATGTGCACTCTGGTTTGTAAGTCATGATAAGTTCGGACAAGTAAGCCAGATCTCGGCCATTTAAGGCTTTATATGTTAAAAGGAAGATTTTGAAATCTGCCCTAAACTTAACCGGGAGTCAGTGTAAGGATTTAAGAACTGGATTTATGTGTTCATATTTTCTTGTTCTTGTAATAATTCTTGCAGCAGCAGGATGGGGTCTAAAGGTCCCTGGACACTTGAGCCACAGACTTCCTTATCTACAGACCTCCATTGCTATGTTTCAGCCAGGGCCCTCCTAAGTGTGGCTTTATTGTTATCTGCAGATGAACCTGCACCTCGTAACTCTTGGGTAATGGGGTTGTCGAGTCATCAAGACAGTGCCAAATGCTAAAGGGGCAGTTGGGAGAGACCAAAACCAGCACTCTGGGCAGCGCACATCAAACACTGAGACAACATCAAAGGTTGTATACTGTATACTGTCAGATGAATCAAATACGTCTGTACAGACTGGAATCCAAAACGGAAATGAGAATTTCAGGTTGGCTGGAGGAAATGACGTCATGAGTCTGGGGCATTCTGGAACCGGAAGTGACATCAGGAAGAGGTGGGATCTGGTGGACCGGAACCGGAAGTGATGTTATCTGGGGACCAGAAGTGATGGTTGGGCTGAGGGTTCTTCTGTTGTTCTGCAGAGAGAGAAGAGACAAAGAGTTAGAGGACAGCGCCAACTCCTGATCCAGTGGGCAAACACACTTATTTGAGCATGTAAACTGTCTCTGTGTGTGACAACAGATCATCCACACTCTGTTTATACTCGGACTTGTTTTGGCAGCACTGTCTTTCCGTACGAGGTCCCGGTCTCCCCAAGTCACTGCTATGTTACGTCAGATTGTTTGTAATTGCGGTGGGAAAAACAATGGCTGTCCCACTTTGATTTGCAACGTGCAGTGATTCTTTTTTTGTGGTCTGAGGGTACATTGGTGGGGGTCTGCTCTATGCTCCCTCTTCCAGTTTGGGAAGCACTTGAACCCGCCATCGTCAATAATGTTGTACCAGGGCTACATAGTAATAGTATATTCGATGTGTGCGCTGAGTGCGTGTTGTTTCCATCGTCCCATTTACTGTCCATTATGTGTACGTCAGTGAATGTTGTCCCCGTAACTGCAGAGGGGACAGATGAGAGAGATAGACTGCAGCCCCAGGATGGAAATCACCTGTTTACATTCCAGTTACATCCGACTCGTCACTACTTAAACGATCAGGAGGGAAAGAGGAGAAAAAGGAAGAGGAAGGAGAGAGAAGGAGATTTCATTAACAACAACAGATCATCATTTCCTACTACTTTTCACATCGCATATTGTACCCAGTTTGTTTCTCATTCCCATTCCGCTGGATTCACAGCAGCTCAGTCATCGGCAGAAACCCCGGAGTTGTACATTATTATCCACCATACGCCGAGGAAGCATGGTGAGATTGTTCCATTTTTATTCAGGAGATCCAAACGCATCCATGTTTTCTTGATCAGTCATCCGTATTCAGGACAGTAATTTACCCGGACTCAAGTTCACGTTCATTGACATTTCAGTATTCATCCATTGTTGTTATTTGTGTTTTGTGTTTGTTATACGTTTGCAGGGGCAAGGGAGGTTTTGTTATTGTATATATTGTGTTTTCACTTTGTGTCGTGGCGAAAAATTGTCACCAAAAGGCTTTTACCTGAAATGAAGGCTATTAGGACTCAGGATAGGCAAACAGAGTTTATAGCTTTATTGCAACAAAACAATTACACAGACTCAACCCAATTCAGCTAAATCAGAGTGAGCCCCGAACAGTTCAGAACTCAAAACTTATATAGTAATTTCTTATCACTCCGACCTCGCTCAAATTAGCTCATTTACTGTTTTTCTCTGACTCCCCTCTGCACCTGTCCGGCCGGTACCTCAAGTTCTCATGGGAATCATTATTATCTCCTGACTTCCCCCTGCAGCTGGCCTCCGGTATTTTTACTGTCTATTGTCCATTTTTATTTTCTGTTTTGCTTACTTTTTTATTGGCCAAGGCCGGTACAGACATTCCCCTCTCTTCCATTTATGGGCTTTCTCTTATCACTTCCCCTTCCTTGGCCTTCAAGCTAGTTTATTTGGTACCCAAAGCTAAGCTTTAAATTAAAAATTAAATGTGCCTTTATTTAATCATTTGCTTGGCATGCCTGACTCGCATTAATTTCTGCACTAAGGTTAATGCTTATATATTTTTCTATATTTATTTATACTAGTACATGAATATACTAATTTTATTTTTCATGCATTGCATCATCTTGACCTTGTTAGTAGCAATGCCTTTTGCTGTTTCTGCTGATTCACTATTCCAGTGGGCTTCTCACGTGCCTACCAGGACCATTTTCCTATATTGTGTCATTGGTATCATTCCTCAGCTTCCTAACCTTTGAACAACAGGTGTTCATGTTCCCCCTTCTTCTGTCCTCGATAGTTTCTGTGCGTCATTCTCTTTCTATTCTGTCCTTCCTTTCCCAAATTGGTAATTCTACTTCAAGCCTAACTAAAAATGCAATATGACTAATATCTTTTATTTAACTATTTGCTTGACTTATCTTATTTGCTTAATATGTCTAATTTATGCTAAATCTAATGTTTCAGCTGTTAATTACTTTTATGACTATTTATGCTAATATATACATTTTTCTCTTCCATAATTGCTGCTTTGGGGAGTTTCATTATTGTTTTTGTCATTGTGTGTCATTTAATATATTTATACACTTATTTTATATATCTGCTTTTGTTTGCTTGTGTTTAACCATCGATTGAGGGGAAAATATTATTTGTTAGAGGTACGGCTTGGTATAGGTAGGTTCAAATCAGTAATTTATCCAGGCCACAAGTCTTGATAGTGTGGCTGCCGGCTGTTACAATGTAACCGGATGAGCTGGGCCAGTGTTGTGCACGTTCACACCTCACAAGAACTCGCTCAAAGTTCACTTCACACAGATTCAAAGCAATACATTCACATTCATAGTTCAGCATTTCAGTTTTGAACTCGTTCATGTTCATTTCATTTTGTATTTAAGGAATCAGAATAAATGACCCCTTAGTTTACTTTTTTCAGTTTTGCATGCCTTATATTAGGCTATTACAGTGTTCTTGAATAAAATACAATACTTTTGAAGACTTTTTTATTTAAATACACTTTACTGAGTTATACTGCAGCAACAAACACGTATATGTATATATATGCTAATATCCTCACGGTCAAAAAACTGTATGACACAAATGGTGACTGTTGAACCAGCGTGTAGGTGAACTTACTTATTACACTGCCAGGCAAAATTCGCGTCACATATTGTACGTCTAATGGGAAAAAAAAGTGGCTTCATGAAGTGTAACGTTTTCCTATAAGCAAAAGTGGAGTTTCACTGCGTGCTTGTGTCACCGGGGGTGCAGCTTAAGTACAAGCAGTCAGACACAGACAGCGCCTATTTATTGGAGTTTATGTTAATTAAAGTACCTTAATTAACAGGGAAGCACAATCCAAGGACCCCAACTACAGACCAGATCCACCCCTCTCCTCCCACTCCTCCAAAGAGTTTTGAGCACTGCCTCCCTACGATGACTCCCTGATCAAGGTGGGGTGGCTTCTTTTATTATGTCACCAGGAGTACATCCAGCGAGCGCCACAGCACTGCACGGTGATAGCACTTCCAGGTTAAGTGGAAGCTCCTCAAAACTGGGTAGTGCCCTCGGGTAGCACTCAAGGAACCCCAACAGGATCAGAACTGCAAGATCCACACAGTCCATTGGGTGTCCAACCTGGGACTGTATCAGAAAAACACTGCCACCTCTTGAACTGGGGGATGAATTGTCTTTGGTTGATAATGATGATAATAATAATAATAATAATAATAATAATAATACATTTTATTTATATAACGCCTTTGCCATGCTACCCCAGTCCAGCCATTGTTTTTTGATGCCAGGTGGGATTAGAATCAAATATAAACTCAGCTGGGCTGTACCTCCATCCATGCCATTCTGCCATCCAACCTAGTCATGCCAGAGAAGCACTGCCACCTATCATACTGGGGGATGAATTGTCTTTGGTAGACAAACTACCCCAGTCCAGCCATTTTTCTTTGTCCCCAACTGGGATTAGAATCAGACATCATCTCAGCTGGGCTGTACCTCCATCCATGCCATCCTGCCGTCCAACCTAGGTCCATGTCAGAGAAGCACTGCCACCAATCATACTGGGGGATGAATTCTCTTTAGTAGACGAAATCTCCCAGACCAGCCTTTAGTCTTTGTGCCTGACTAGGATTAGGATTAGACATCATTTCGGCTGGGCTGTACTTCGATCCATGCCTTTCAATTTAGGACCATGCCAGAGTAGCACTGCCACCTATCATACTGAGAGATGAATTGTCTTTAGTAGACAAACTACCCCAATCCAGCTATTGTTCTTTGTTCCTAACAGAGAGTAGAACCAGACATAAACTCATCTTGGCTGTACCTCCATCCATGCCATTCTGCCATCCAACCTAGTCATGCCAGAGAAGCACTGCCACCTGTCATACTGGGGGATGAATTGTCTTCAGAAAAATAAACTCTCCCAGTCCAGCCTTTAGTCTTTAGCACTCAAGGACCCCAACAGGATCAGAGCTACAAGATCCATGAAATCCGTGGGTGTCCAACCTAGGACCATGTCAGAAAAACACTACCAGCTCTTGAACTAGGGGATGAATTGTCTTTGGTAGATGAACTCTCCCAGTCCTGCTTTCAGTCTTTGTGCCAAAGTGGGATTAGAATCTGATGTCATCTCGGCTGGGCTGTACCTCCATTAATGCCTTTATGCCGTCCAACCTAGGACCATGCCAGAAAAGCACTGGCATCTAATGTAATGGGGGATGAATTGTCTTTGGCTGGCAAACTCTCCTAGTCCAGCCTTTAGTTTTTGTGCCCGACTGGGATTAGAATCTGACATAAACTTGACCAGATTTTTTCACCCTCCATGCCATCCTGCCATCCAGCCTAGTCTTGCCAGAGGAGCACTGCCACCTATCATACTGGGGGATGAAATGTCTTTAGTAGATGAGCTCTCCCAGTACAGCCCTTAGACTTTGTGCCTGACTGGGATTAGAACCAGACATAATCTCAGCTGGGCTGTACCTCCATCCATGCCATCCTGCCGTCCAACCTAGGTCCATGTCAGAGAAACACTGCCACCATTCATACTGGGGGATGAATTCTCTTTAGTAGACGAAATCTCCCAGTCCAGCCTTTAGTCTTTGTGCCTGACTAGGATTAGGATTAGATATCATCTCGGCTGGGCTGTACTTCGATCCATGCCTTTCAATTTAGGACCATGCCAGAGTAGCACTGCCACCTATCATACTGGGGGATGAATTGTCTTTGGTAGACAAACTACCCCAGTCCAGCTATTGTTCTTTGTTCCTAACAGAGAGTAGAACCAGACATAAACTCATCTTGGCTGTATCTCCATCCATGCAATCCTGCCATCCAACCTAGTCATGCCAGAGAAGCACTGCCACCTATCATACTGGAGGATGAATTGTCTTTAGTAGATAAGCTCTCCCAGTCCAGCCCTTAGACTTTGTGCCTGACTGGGATTAGAATCAGACATCATCTCGCCCGGGTTGTACCTCCATCCATGCCTCCCTTCCGTTGTGATCTCTTAGCTGGAAAAGATGTTGGTTTTTCCTGCCAGTCGAGATGCCTGCCCAATCACCATGGCGTCTGCATCACCTAACAGATGGCCTAAGCCTCCAGAGCCGTGTACTTTGCCTGTAATAATCCAAGATGGTTTCTTTTCTCTCTTAATGTTGTTTACCGGAGGTTTTTCATTTTCTCTCTCTTCTATTGCTAACTGTTCATATCTCCATTATAATGTTGGTGGACTTTAGATGGTCACAAGTTAACAGTAATCAGCTCTCCATTATAATGTTAATGGGCCTTATCTGCTCATAATTGAACGCTAATCAGTCTGATATTTGCTCTTGTTCAACCTAATTTATGCGTCCACGTGTGTAAATGATGGATGGTTTAATTATTTCTGTCCTTGCATTACAGTTGGAAACTTGACTCTGTAAAACAATTGAAATCAAAGTGACTGTCACCCTGGCACCGCCATGTCACCAAGCCAATCGCTTCCCTTGAGGTGCGAGTCAACTGCCCCGGGCCGCCTTCCGGCTTCTTCAATAAATTTCAAAGCGCGCCGTCGCTGTGTGCCTGTGTGCCCTTTTTGCCAGCGTAGTAAATTAAAAGATCGTTTAAGGAAGTGGTGGTTTGAGAAAAGACAGAGAACTTCTAAAGCTGAAAATCATCTGACAGGCTGCATTTCTTGCAGTCCTTAGACAAAGTGAGATTTTGCTGCTGTCATTTTTGACACATGTTTTAGCTCCAGTGTATATTGCTATTGACCTTTGTTAAATTAAAATGTCTCTTATTGTTTATATAGCCCTTGAAAACTCTTGATATCCCAGAGCCTTGACTTGCTTGTAAAACCGTCGTAGTCGGCTTGACCTACATAAAGCATTCTGCCCAATAAAATGTTTTATACGCTGCAAACAGCAGCCTGGAGGCTTTACGTCTCTGGTGGTCTGTGCGTCTCCTCTTAGGGATTCGGTTTGTCATAATAAAAGACGTCAGGCTGCCCACCAACAGGTGCCAGGCAGGCAATTACAATACTATGAGGGCATGCTTTGCCAATCAGCCGAACAAGCCTGCCAATCCTGTTCATCTAACAAATAATTTATTGAAAAGATTAAGGTTTCGGTTTTGACTTTGGTTGTGCCGGGTGCAGGAATGACAGGATGGGCAACAGTGGAAATTTGGGACACCAACTGGGTTGTCCTATTTAATGCTATTGTTCGTAACCAAAAAAAGTTTGGAAAAGAACAAAAAAGGGCACACGGGCACAAACAACAATGGGTTAAGCTCTTTAATGAAGGGTCTTTCTCAGTGTAGGATGATGGCAGCCGGCTTCCCTAGAGTGCAGAAACCAGAAGGGGCGGGGCTAAGTGCCCTCACTGGGCGGTGCCTCAGTGCTGCGGGGAGAGCAGGAGAAGAGAACATTAGTGACAGCGCCTCCTCTGGCTCTGGAGGGCTGTCACATACCTCGACTGAGCCCGTGAAGAGATCCTCCGATGCGTAAGCCATCCCTTCAAACCTTGGTGAACAATTTGATGACTTGTAGGTGTTGACCATTCAAAAATTTGGAAAAGGTAGTTGAGACTCAGCTTGATTCTTATTTTACACATTAGAATGTATTTGGGAAATGCTAGTCTTGCTGCCACACCAATTGCAATACAGAAATGTCACTGACACGCATTGTGAATGACATTCTGATATCCTCCAATGAGGGAGATTTCATAGTACTTATGTCACTAGTCTTAACCGCAGCGTTTGACACCACAGGGCGCAGTTTAAGGACTCTGGTGACGGTAATTCTCCTCCGCTCTGTGATAGCGCCTTATCTTTTCCTCCCTTGGCAGACAGGAAGATTGATGGATTTTTCAACTTCTGACGTCACATCTGGTGTCCGTCCATCTGCCTGGATCCTCCTGAATCCTCACAGCCAGAAGAACCTCCAAACTCTGGCAGTCAAAACCAGACTTCAGTCTGAAAAAACGTCTCTTAACGCTCTTACCTGCGTGTTTTCTTATTCTCTTTTTTGAGATTCTGATTATAAGTACAGTGGGTAGCGCTGCTGCCTCGCAGTTAGGAGGCCCGGGTTCGCTTCCCGGGTCCTCCCTGCGTGGAGTTTGCATGTCCTCCCCGTGTCTGCATGGGTTTCCTCCCACAGTCCAAAGACATGCAGGTTAGGTGGATTGGCGATTCTAAATTGGCCCTAGTGTGTGCTTGGTGTGTGGGTGTGTTTGTGTGTGCCCTGCAGTGGGTTGGCACCCTGCCCAGGGTTTGTTTCCTGCCTTGTGCCCTGTATTGGCAGGGATTGGCTCCAGCAGACCCCCGTGACCCTGTAGTTAGGATATAGCGGGTTGGATAATGGATGGATGAATTCAGTGAGCGTTTTCGTGATTTCAGTTCACATGAACTGGACTTTGCGCTGTTTACGTCACCATACTCTTACAACGTTGAGAATGCGCCTGACAATATCCAAATGGAATTGATTGAACTGCAGTCAGATTCTATTCTGAAGGCAAAATGCAACGCTTGCATGCTTACCTGCCATCCTCGTATGTGCAGATCCGTAAGTTGGCATCGAGAGTACTGTCTATGTTCGGAAGCACTTACCTTTGTGAGCAATTGTTCTCGTTAATGAAAGCTACCAAAACCCCACATCGTTCAAGACTTACTGTCGAGCTCCTTTCATCCCTCATAAAAGTTGCAGCTGCACAAGATTTCAAGCCTGATATTGACAAACTGGTTACTAACAAGAGATGCCAAGTGTCGGGACAAAAGAAATCGATCTCAGACTGTAAGACTCCTATATAAGCAATGAATATAATCTGTATATCTCTACTAATAAAAGGCAAAGCCCTCACTCACTCACTGACTCACTGACTGACTGACTGACTCATCACTAATTCTCCAACTTCCCGTGTAGGTAGAAGGCTGAAATTTGGCAGGCTCATTCCTTACAGCTTACTTACAAAAGTTAGGCAGGTTTCATTTCGAAATTCTACGCGTAACGGTCATAACTGGAACCTACTTAGGTACATATATATGGCCATAGCCTGCAGCTCGGTTGCCGTGTGAGGCGGAGTTGCGTCCCTCATCGTCACGCCTCCCACGTAATTGAGTGCCTGTCCATATAAGGCCATCCATCAGCAGCAATCCAATAGAAACGCTGCCACAAAATATTCGCGGGTGAAGGACTGTGCTTATGCAAATGAAGATGAGGCTGCCGCTAAATATTCGCAAGCAAATCCACAACTTAATACTGGGAATGCCTGTTAAACATCTTAGATTCACGAGTACCGATTTGGGTAGTGATCACTTTGATGAAGGACTGGGAAAGGTAAACCCATGCATGCACTGTGTGATGTCTCAGACACACTACTCCTCCGCTGCGAAGAGCGGATATCTGAGCTAACATTAAATAAAGCCATGGACATCGCAAGATCGCACGAGATAGCACAAGCACAGCTGACAAGCTTCGATGCATGTACTCCGAGCGGCTCACGTGAACTGACTTTGAAGAACTGGGAAAGGTAAACCCATGCATGCACTGTGTGATGTCTCAGACACACTACTTCTCCGCTGCGAAGCGCGGGTATTTTGCTAGTACTGTATAAAATTCTGAAACAGAAATTACGTATGACCACAGAACATAATGCAGGAACTAATCACTTTGTTTGTGGGCGCCATTTTTATATCGTCTTTATGAATTGTTTTTATTTGTGTGAGAGTTATTTTATTGATATTGAAAAGAAATAAATGCAAACACGCCGATCTATCCCATAGAAGTGCGCCCCGCGTCGCCCTCTCCCAGCCCTCCTCTCTGGACTCCAGCGCTGAGCCGTCCGCTGCCAGGCGCGTTCTGACAGAGAGGTTTCATTTATTCGTCCACGTGACCGTGAAATTGAGTGGTGTGTCACATCACCGGTCCTGTGGTTTAGAAGGTGGGCGCCATGCACTTTTCTGGACATTCCGAATCATTTCATTTTACCAATGATTAGCTGTGCGATTCTTTGTTTCTCTGAAGTCTGACTTATCGCTATGAAAGTTTGGTTTTATCATTTTGCCTTTTCAGATTCCCCTTTCTGTAGCGACGACAGATAATTTAGATCTGCTGGTTTTGTTCCTTGTTTGGCTTTGACTGCCGTGTGACACGTGTTTCTTCATTTTTGTAAAGTTCAATTTCTCGCTGTGAAATATCAGCTGCACGTGTTGGTGTCTGTTTAGGCCGTGTTGAAGGAATTAGCGTTAATATTTAGTTAACATTCGGCTTTTGACATGATCCCCTCATTGTCCTTCCTTATTAACGGCAATGCAAAGCGCTCCATTTTGTTGTCACCCCAGGGTGTCCAATCTTGACCTGATGATATTATGAATAAATTAGGTGGATCGGATTGGTGGGCTTGCTCAGCTGTTCTTATCAAAAGTAGTCAAAGCTTGTTTTGTCTTGGTTGAGTATTATATTACTCTACTTTCCCCTTTTGTATTATTAACACGTAGCCTTTATCAGAAGGCCTCATATCTCCCAGACTTACCGCTGTTTATCAGGTATTGTACTTTATAACTTCTCCCCACCTTCCCTTCTACATTCATTACCTCAGATAATTAGGTGTAGTAAAAGACAAGAAGGAGTTAAGTTACAATTTAAATAACGTATTATTGATAATACTCATAAATAATAACAATAAGCAAAGTACAAGTGAATATTGCCAACCATACAACCTGATAAACGCTGATGCGTAGTTTCAGGCGGCACACAGACTTGTAGTTACTTTAAATGTCTCACGTTAAGGCACCATTTCTGGTCCGCTCTTCATTGTGTTGCCCTTTTTAGTCATGGTGTGTGAGATGCTCCTTCATCAGTATGGCAAGAGAGACAGAAGAGGTAAAGCAACCAAATTTATACATTCTTTGTCCAAATCCTTACACCAATAGGGCGTCATGGGACTTAAAGGCTTCTGATACAAGCCAATTCCAAACAGTCATGACCATCAGACCAATGGGGGGACAGAATACCTTCACAACTGCCACCCCCAAAACCATTTATTGAGGTGAAGCTTGCCAGCTGGGCAGCCGGGCTTTCCTGTAAGGGTTGACTGAGAGGGTCCTGCAGAGAATCACTTGCCAAACTTGTTTAAGGCGCTTCACCCGAACCCTGTCGTAAAATTCACTATCCTGACTTAGTCTCGGGTTAAACATGAATGCTTCCCACTAATCAAATACTAATATTACATTTGCTTTGCCTAAGTTACAAGTAAAGACATACAAAATATTTATCAACTTGTATGCATAATTTCACACCATAACAGTGCTTCAGTTTTCATTTTAGGTGGCAGTCTGAGCTGGCGGACTCAGAAAGCTGAATGTCTTGTCTAGTAGGCCACAGTGCCTTCCATGTCCCAATGTGCTGTCGAGAACGTCTGGAGCCTCCGCCATTGCAGACGTGAAGCATTTCACACAACGAGCGTATTACAGTTTCTCAGTAATTAGCAGAAAATCCTTTTTGACTCAATGCTGTGATGGATAAAGAAGCACACACGGTTACGGGGTCGGACCCATCCAGCCTGAACTCTTTATTTCTTCTCCACTTGAGTAAGAATATTTCACATTTACAAGCCGTATCCTAAATGACTTCTTCCTTAGGATCAGATTCCATCCATCCATTATCCAACCCGCCATATCCCAACCACACGGTCACAGGGGTCCGCTGGAGCCAATCCCAGCCAACAAAGGGCGCAAGGCAGAAAACAAACCCTGGGCAGGGTGCCAGCCCACCACAGGGCTCACACACGGGACAATTTAGGATCGCCAATGCACCTAACCTGCATGTCTTTAGACTGTAGGAGGAAACTCATGCAGACACGGGGAGAACATGTAAACTCCATGTAGGGAGGACCCGGGAAGGAAACCCACGTCTCCTAACTGTGAGGCAGCAGCGCTACCCACTGCACCACCGTGCCGCCCAGGATCAGAACCTGTTTATTTAAATCCAATGCCTGAACATTTCAACCCAATGTCATTTCAACATTTTTGTTTGGCTTTGACTGCCGTATGACACGGGTTTCCTTATTTTTGTAAAGTCCAACTTTTCGCTGTGAAATATCAACTACACGTGTTGGTGTCTGTTTAGGCTGTGGTGAAGGAATTTGTGTTAATATTTAGTTAACATTTGGCTTTTCACATTATCCCCTCATCATCCTTCCTATTCACGGCAATACAAAGTGCTCCATTTTGAGGTCACCCCAGGGTGTCCAATCTTGACCTGATGATATTTCGGATAAATTAGGTAGATCAGATTGGTGGGCTTGCTTGGCTGGTCTTATCAAAAGTAGTCAAAGTAGCTTAAGTTTTCATTTTAGGTGGTCGTGCAGCAGAATCTGAACTGGCTGACTTAGGAAGCTGAATGTCTTGTCTAGTAGGCCACACTGCCTTCCATCTCCCAATGTTCTTCTGAGAACGTCTGGAGCCTCCACCATGGGAGACGGGAAGCGTTCCACACAGCGACTGTTATTGCAGTTTCTCAGTAATTAACAGAAAATCCTTTTTGACTCAATGCTGTGAAGGATAAAGAAACACACGTGGTTACGGGGTCGGGCCCATCCAGCATGCACTCTTTATTAATAATAATAATAATACATTTTATTTATATAGTGCCTTTCCCAGGCTCAAGGTGCTTTACAGAGTCATGGAAAAAACAGCAGGGTATGTGTAACATTGGATGCAAATAATTTCTTGAATAGAACAATGAAACAGATAACAAAGCATCAAATAGAATAAAGGGCAATAAACCAGAGTAAAATACTAAATTCAATACTAAAAGAAAAACCTAATTTGTGATATAACTGACCTGCAAATTATCCTGAGCACCTGGGGCCTCATGTATAAACGGTGCGTACGCACAAAAATGTTGTGTACTCCAATTTCCACACTCAAATTGCGATGTATAAAACCTAAACTTGGCGTAAAGCTACGCACATTTCCACAGTACCTCATACCCTGTCGTACGCAAGTTCTCCGCTCGGTTCTACAGACTGGCGGCACCCAGCATCAAAGCAGTGCTACTGTTCCTGTGTGGTTTCCCTTTTTTATTCAGATCCACATCCCTGACACGGCTTTATAAATACACTGAAATTAACTGCATATTGTTTATTAGTTCAATGCATCTGATTGTAATTAAGGAGTAACAATATAATGGTCCACAGAATGGTCAAACTATTCTAAATACCATAACTGATTTAGCGTTGTTACTCTCACTGCACCTTCTTCGTCTTCTTTCTGCTGCTCCCGTTAGGGTTGCCACAGTGGATCATCTTTTCCCATATTACTCTCACTGCACCACTCGGAGTATTAATATCACTGTATCTGACTGTGAATCACAGCAGCTGAATGGAAAGAGAATTATCAGGATACAGCATCAAGCACACACTGCCTCAGCCATGCACACAGTCTATTTGAACTGCTTCTCATACAACAAACGCTTTAGAGCCTTTCCTGTACGGACCTCGCGGTTCAGAAACAGTTTCATTCCAAGAACTCTAAACGCACTCAGTCCATCAAGTGCTCCTGGTAGATCTGTTAGGACTTATAAGTACAATCACCTCACTGGAAACTTGCACTACAGTTATAATATTGCACAACCTGAGCCACTTTATAAAGCGCGTATTTACATATGATGACAATATCATTTTTAAGATGACATGTAGCAAAATATGTTTATTATATTATACAGATAAAACTTTAACTTCATTTAAATAATCTATATTGTTAATAATTAAACATGTGAGGACGCGGTGCCACAGCGCTAGTGATGAGCTGGCGCTCCGTTCACAGATTGTTCCTGCCTCACGCTGTATTCTTGCTGGTGCTGGCGTGACACTGGAAGGATAGATGAACAGAATAATTAAACATGTACTATGAAGATATTTCAATGTTCCTTAAAAGTTTTGAAGAATCAGCGTTTTAAGCTTACAGATGGCTTAACGTCTATTACAGAGCTGATTGTGTGGCGATTGGGTATTTAGAGAATGTAAAGGAAGGACAGGAATTGGAGGTTAGTACGTTTGAAAGAGACAGTACTACTGCAATAAATTATTTCATCAAAGGTTGCACAGGGCGCAGGAAGAATCTTGCGTGAGGCAGAAACAATCACTGCGCCACCATGTTCCCATGTTTAATAACGTGCTTTAACTCCTATCATCATGAAAATGATATCACGTATACATCTCAGTATTTTAATTATTCAGAGAGCTGTAATATCACAAATGTAATGGATTCTGTGTCCTGTCGGAGGAAGAGAAAGCCCGTTTAAGAAGCACATAGTGATTCACACACACAGAGCACAAAGAAGATCAAATACAAAACAAAGCATTTAACGTGCTATTTTAATTACAAAGGGATTTGAGAAACTAGTCAATTAAACGATTTAAAGATGAAGTTTATGACGTTCTATTTTAATGATGTGATTGAAGTTGACATTTCGTGCTTTTTTCCCACTGTGTCCCTATTTTTTGTTTCTCTGTACCCTAATAAGCTTTCATATGACACTCAGACGGTGGGCTACGACTCACCTTTTCACAGCAACTTTGATATCAAACCACTTCTTTTTTATTTCGGCCACTGTGTGACTTTGTGAACCTGAGCTTTCTGAGTTTCTCTGACACGCTATGCCACACGATCAACTTCCTTTTGTTGTTTATACCACTGTTTAAACCAATAAATAGTACTTTTTCCTTTCCTCCACTTGGTATTCGCTGAAATTCTTCTATTTCCCCCCGTGCTTTTGCCATTGCCTTTTCACAGAACGCTGAGCTTAAGAGCTATTTATACAGATTTGCATATTCAAGGAAGTGTAATTCTGGGAGGGAGTTGGGGCGGGACAGCAGGCGCGTGCGCATGCATTACTTTTCACGCTGACTGGGATTTATATAGCGGAAGAACATAGAAGCCGAAGAACGCATTGATTTATGCATCTGGAGTTTTTTGTGCATAAGCACATTTCAGCTTTTGTCTGTAAGCCATGTTGTAGTGTGAATTCTTCCTACGGCGTTATACATGAGGCCCCAGGGCAGAGAGGTAAACTGAAAGAATGTTAAGTTAAGTTAAAAACCTTCCTGAACAGATGAGTTTAAAGTTGTTTTTTAAAAGAATGAATGGAGTCAGCTGATCTCATTAATTTCAGGACATCAGTCCAGAGTCTGGGTGCTATGGCACTGAAGGCCCTGCTGTCACCCATAGAGTGCAGGTTAGTGTGGGGCACAACAAGGTGGCCAGAATCAGAGGACCTTAGTGGGCGGGCGGGCACATAGTGATGGAGAAGGTCACTGATGTAGCTTGGCGCGAGGTTATTTACGGCTTTGTAGGTTATTAGTAGGATTTTATATTCAATTCTGTAAGACACAGGGAGCCAGTGAAGACAGAGCAGGATGGGTGTGATGTGCTCGCTGCTGCTGGTTCGAGTGAGGACTCTTGCAGCTGAGTTTTGAATAAGCTGGAGCTGTGATATAAGATTAGAAGGGGCACCTGCCAGCAGCGAGTTACAATAATCGATGCGGGATGTGATAAATGCAGGGACTCAGCATTAGAAAAGGAGAGGAAGGAGCGAACACAGGATATGTTATGGAGGTGAAAGTAAGAAAGTTTCTTAATGTGGTTTATGTGGGCGGAATAAGAGAGGGAGGAATCAAAAATGACACCGAGATTCAGGTCTGATGAGATCACCACCAAGATGGACTGGGAAGGAGCTCATTTTATTAAGTTGTGCTTTAGTACAATTTTTCAGGAGTTCAGTTTTGTTGCAGTTTAATTTTAGAGAGTTCTGCTCCATCCAGGCATTAATTTCATTGAGACAAGTTGTGAGCTGAGAAAACTCTAATGAAGTTGCACTTTTGACACTGAAATAGAGCTGAGTGTCATCTGCATAAAAATGATAACCCAGTCCATAGCTACGGATAATATGGCCAAGGGGACGCATATAAATACAGAAGAGAAGAGGGCCGAGGACAGAGCCCTGAGGAGCTCCTTGTGTGACTGGCGCTGAGCTGGATCTGCTGTTGACTATCAGTCAGATAGGACTTGAACCACTGGAGGGCAGTGCCAGAGATACCCAGTGGCATGTTCTCCATTCAGGACAGTAGAATGTCATGTCTGACCCGAGTGTCAAATGCTGCACTGAGGTCTAACAGAATTAATATGCTGATCTGTCCAGAGTCTGCTGCCATAAGCAAATCATTGGTTACCCATAGCAGAGAAGTTCACAGCTGTGCTGTGCCCTGAAACCAGACTGAAAGGGTTCCATCAATTTTTAGAGGTTAAGGTCAAGATCTTTTGACAGAAAAGATACGTGGGAAATAGGCCGAAAATTGTTAAGATTGTCACCATCAAAACCAGACTTTTTTAACATGGGGGTTACAGAAGCGATTTTAAAAATGGGCGGCACAGAGCCAGTGTCAAGGGATGTATTGATTATTGTCGTGAAGGGAGGATTTAAAAAGTGTGGTGGAGATGGGGTCCAGTACACTTTTTCTTCTCCGCCCGAGTAAGAATATTTCACATTTACAAGCCGTATCCTTAATGACTCCTTCCTTAGGATCAGATTCTGTTTATTTAAATCCAATGCCTGAAAATTTCAGCCCAATCTCGTTTCAACATCTTGTTCACAAATCCCGACTGCCAAAGGCTGTCTAGGAAATCCAAACAAAGCGTTTCAGAATTAAGAGCAGCAGGCTACATTTCCTCATCTGTGGATGAAAGGGTCAGGAATGAGGAAAGCAAAACTTAAAAAAAAACAGAAAATAAAAAACGGTCAAGCCCCAAGGGTTAAACGAATCGAAAATGTTTTCCATATGCAGAGTTATCGCTGGAAGGGTTTCGCCTTTCTTTTTCAAAAATGAAAGCAGTAGCTTGCATTAAATTGCACAAAGGGAAAAAGAAGAAAGATTAAAAGGAATTAAACGCTAAGTGCACTGGGCTGTTTAAATGATTTTCTCTTCTGCAGGTTTTAAGACAAACTGCACACTAATTAACTTTCAGATGAAACAAAAGGTACGCGCCGGCAGTTCGGCGATGGCTCATTACTCGCTCTCTGCTTAGGGTGTTGCGCGTCTTTTGAAAAAAGATGGTAGGCTGAAGCTGTCAAAGGAGATTTTTTTATTTGGGGGGGGGGGCCCCGCAAAAAAACAATCATCCAGTATAATTAAACAACTGGAAACACTGTAAGCAGTGGGTTAGCTTAACAAGTTAATTACAAAGGGAAAAAAATGTGTGTGTTTTTGTTGGAAGTGGCAACAGGATTTGAAAAATGGATGTGAAATCGCATTATCGCCAGGTATTGTTTAGTGCTAAAGATGCTGTCCGGGCAGCTCTGAAGTGTGTGTCGTGCAGGGAGGTGTGTTGTTTAAATAGGATTGGCTCAAGCTTTGTAATTATTGGGATAAGACTAGGAATTTTGGAAGTGTTCAAAATAACTTGCCTGTGAAAAGTATTCACCCCCTTGGGACTGGACTTCACATTTTATTATTATACAACATCGAATCACAGTGGATTGAATTTGGCTTTTAAGACCCTGATCGACAAGAGAAGGGCTCCGTCTCTGCCAAGTGGTCTAAAGTAATTACCCACGTAAAGCACAAAATTGTTTATGGTGTAAATATTCACCCTATTCAAGTCAGTATTCATGTTGCGTTGACGGTCAAATTGTTAAACTGCAGGCACCACAATTATACACAGCCAACCCAAAAGCAGAAGCAACGATACCCGGAAAAACAGGCTGACCAGGACGACCTTCCTGCCGATCTCACATCAGACTACAGAAAACACACAAAAAAGCATACATGATGATAAATTAAAATATGACTATTGTCAAACACATGCACAGAGGAGGCGGTCAATGGTGTAGGTTGACTGGGTGCACTAAATCTTTTTCTCCTTCCCCAGCAGATCCCCGGAAGGGAAGCCACTGAAATTTTACATCCAGTTCCTCCACAGACTCCACTTCCAGACTCCATCTACAACCAGGCTCTGACATCACTTCCAGCAGCGCAGTAGACACGCCTCTTCCTCATTTTTCTCTATTAAAAACAAATAGGGGTTGTCCTCTTGTGTTCCGGGGGTGGTATTGCCACGACTCTGGTCGTTCCATCACAGGGGCGTCCCGGCTGGGCCACACCAGTTTCTGCTATTAATGGACTTCTTTCTCTATTCATTTTAATTTTTTTTTTAAAGTCTTGGATTTCTCTTTTTTTCCCTTAAATGGCAGCCAAATAAAAAAAATTAGATGTGACCTGAGATCAACAGGTGATCAGCTAAGCTGGGGCCTCAGATTCCAACTGATTCCACTCTAACCAGTTTCTTAATTAGAAGTCGATTGCTGTTGTTAATAAATGAATGTTATTTCATCCTGTGGCATGTTCTTGATCGCATTTCCAGAACTGTTGGTTTTCTTTTTGCTAAGAGCACCTGAGCAGATCAACATTACTGAGATATTTTCAAATATTGTATGATGGACACAGGCCAGTTGGTCATAAGTTGGCTCCTTATTGTTTGGCTGCTAATTAAGGAAAATAAAAACAATTAGGAGGACTGACTGATAAATATCAAGTCTGTTAAAAACGTTAAGGTACCCGCGTTTAAGTTCTCCCGCGGATAAGTCGGGGCTTGATTTTACCGTATAATTTCCGGTATTTTATAATGTCAGTCATATAAGTTGAATGTGGGAAACTCACGCTATTGGTCCAAGAGATGATGATATGCTAACACCCGCCTGAGAGAGGAACCACGGAGCACACGGCCTTTTATTTCTATGTATTGTGCCTACGTGACCACACGGTAATACCTGAACTATTCTGAAGCGATGTTTGCGCTGTTTTGTGTATCTCACACTCTCATACACCTTTATCGTAAGAGCATCCCTTATCTATGATGGAGTGTTCCATCAAAAGAAAATGTGAAGCTGGTTTGAAATTAAAAGTCGTCGAAGTGGCAAAAGAAATTGGTTAACTTGCTGCTGCAACCAGATTCGATGTGTCTGAGAAACTGGCGTGAGATTGGAGGAAGCAAAAAAAATGCAAGTGTCGTATTTCTGAACGGGCGTATAAGTCGGGGTCTGAGTTTATGATCGATTTTTTGGGTTTCAAGACCCGACTTATATGTGAGTAAATACAGTAATAAGCAACTGGTGCCCATTTAAGAAAAGGGTCTGAATGAAAACCTGCAGTAACTGTGGCCCTCCAGGACTGAAGGTGGACACGCCTGGTATAACACAAATAAAGAGGATAACAATAGCAGATCATCAGAACTCCAGGTATCAACAAATTCTTTAAATGGATATCGTCCATCTAAAAGACACTCCAGAAAACCAGTCCGATTCATGAAAAATGGACTGTCCTCCAAATGGTCTTCCTACTTCCCTTCTTGTCCAATTACTGGCAAAGAACCTTGAACCATTTTGGCTGGGATACCAACCCATGCGTGCCATCCTTTACACTTCCTAGGGTGACATTTTCCCCAACATTGAGCCATGAGAAGAACGATGGAATGGCAGATTCCGTCCATAGACTCTTGCAAGTGTAGGACTTAAGAAGGAGATTGAAGGACAGGAAACAAGTGGTGGACATTGCAAGGAAATCGTGGAAAGGATGCCAAGTAGCAGCCAGATGTTTGGAAAAGTGGCTCCTCCTGAGGAGTTTGTCATGGGGAGTAAGAAAATAGAAGAGCACCTTGGAAATGGAGAGCTCGTCCATGATAAGAACCAATCCAGAAAGAAAAAGAAGAAGTTTGGGGTAGGGGGACATTAAATAAAATGTATGGTCTAGTGTTGAGTTTCTCAAACTTTCTGGTGTCATGGCCCCCTTTTTCCCATGTATGAGTTTTCTCAACCCACCAAAACTCCATTACTGAGTCAAGGAGGATCATTTGGGCACGGGGTGGTGGTCCGCTTGTTGAACTGAACATGATCACCATAGCGTTTTTTGTTCTCCCTTGGTAGTGTTAGATCATCAGACCTTCCCCTTGGTGCAGAGCGGAAGGGAGATCAAGCAGTTGTAGGAGCAGCAATCCACTTCCGACCTACTCTGGTTGAAAAACCACTGGCCTAGCGGCAATGGAGGTGGACCCTAAACCACACAACTTGCAGGTTCAAGTTTACTGTCATTTACACTCATCTAAGCAAATGATTAGGACCACCGTCCTCTTTCTGGACAGGGCCTCCTTTTGCTCTCCTCAGTTCTTTTTGTGCTATGGATTCCACAAGATATTGGAAACATTACTTTAAGACACTCGTACATGTTGACAGGATGGCATCAGGCAGCTTCTGCAGATCTGGCCACCGAAGAGCTTTGTGATGTGTTGCACTGCCATGCTAGAAGTGACCATTAGGGGATGTGTGACCTGTGGCCATAACGGGATCTACATGATTAGCAACAATACTGGCATTCAAGCCATGAATAACTGGCATTAACAGGCCTAAAGTATGCCAAGAAAACTTTCCCAGATCATTATGCCACCATCACCAGTCTGGACTGTTGGCACCTAGTGGGTTGGGTGGATGTATTCATGCTGTTGGCACCAAATTCTGACCCCGTCTTCTGTGTGCCAAACCAGAAAATGAGATTCTTTAGACCAGAATGCATTTCCTAAGTCTTCAGCTGTCCAGTTTTGCTGATCCTGCGCCCACTCCAGCCTCAGCTTTCTGTCCTTGGCTGGCAGGAGTGGAACCCGACTTGACCTTTGACTGTCCATGTTGACAGGATGGCATCAGACAGTTCCAGCAGATCTGATCACTGCACATTAACGCTTAGAATCTCCCATTCTACCACAACCCAAAGATCTCCTATTGGATTCAGATCCGAAGATTGGGAAGGCTACCAAAGAACACGGAGCCCATTGTCAAGTTTATTGAACCAGTTTGCTTTGTGACATGTTGCATTACCATGCTGGGAGTCGCCATTAGAGGATGTGTGACCTGTGGCCATAAACAGATCTACATGGTTGGCAACAATACTGGCATTCAAGCAATGACTGATTCGCAGTAACAGGCCCAAAGTATGCCAAGAAAACTTTCCCCACACCATTACACCACCATCACCAGCCTGGACTGTTGGCACCTAGCGGGTTGGGTGGATGGATGGATTCATGCTGTTGGCACCAAATTCTGACCCCACAATCTGTGTGCCAAGCCAGAAACTGAGATTCATCAGACCAGGATGCATTTCTTAAGTCTTCAGCTGTCCAGCTTTGGTGATCCTGTACCCACTACAGTCTCAAATGTCTGTTTTTGACTGACAGGAGTGGAACCCGACTTAACCTTTGACTGTCCATGTTGACAGGATGGCATCAGACAGTTCCTGCAGATCTGATCACTGCACATTCACACTTCGAATCTCCCGTTCTACCACATCCCAAAGGTCTCCTCTTGGATTCAGATCCGATGATTAGGAAGGCTACCAAAGAACACGGAACTCATTGTTAAGTTTCTTGAACCAGTTTGCTTTGTGATGTGTTGCCTTGCCATGCCAGGAGTAGCCATTAGGGGACTGTGGCCATGAAGGGATGTAGATGGTCATCACTAACACTCAAATAAGGTGTGGCACTAAAGCCACGATTGATTTGAAAGAAAACTTCCCCCACACCGTTACACCACCACCAGCCTGGACTCTTGAAACATGGCAGGTGGGCAGCATGGATTCATGTCGTTGGCACCGACCTTCTGTGTGCCTCAGCAGAAATCGAGATCCATCAGATCAGGATACATTTTCCTAGTCTTCGATTGTCCAGTTTTGTGCCCCCTGCAACCCCATCTTACGGTGCTTGGCTGAACCGGCTGTTGTAACCCATCCGCCACAAGGTCTGACGTGTTGAGATGTTTTTCTGCTCACCACAGTTGTACAGAATGGCTATCTAAGTTACCATAGCCCCTTCTGTCAGCTCTAACCTGTCAGGCCATCTTCCTCTGGCCACTCTGATCAATGAGGTGTTTGCCATCCAAACAACTGCTGCTCACTGGATGCTTTTTTGTTTTTCGTGCCAACACTTGAGACTGTGCTGGAGGTAAAGAAATTCTCGGGCACCAACAAATGTGCCAAGATCCAAATCATAATAATCATTCTTTGCATTTATATAGCACTTTTCTCACTACTCAAAGCGCTCAGCAATTACAGGTTAAGGGCCCAACAGAGCAGAATCCCTATTGGCATTTACAGGATTCGAACCTTCCGATTGCCAGTGCAGATCCCTAGCCTCAGAGCCACCACTTCGCCAAATCAGCAAGGGTACACTTTCTGGTGTTTGATGTGAACGTGAACTGAAGCTCCTGAACTGCCTTGCCAGGATTTGTAATGTATTGTGTTGCCACCACATGATTGGCTGATTAGATAATTGCATGGAAAAGCAGGGGGGCAGCTGCTCTTTAAAATCTGTTATGACAATAGAGGCGCCTTGACCCGACACAGACAGATGCGAGAGGCACACTACTAAAGTAATAAAATAAAGTGATTTTATTTTTCTTTTCTTCACCTATGGGCAATGCCTTCCCACAGTCCCGAACACAAGCCCGATCCACGCAATACTTTACTTTTCTTTCTCTTTCTCCTCCACTCCTCTCCACCAAGCTTCGTCAAGACTCTGGCTCCCCCGGAGTGGTGGCTGCTGGCTCCTTTTATAGCCCACCTGGAAGTGTTCCAGGTGTTTGGTGACCCATTTCTGGCTGCACTTCCGGATGTGGAGGAAGAACCTCCCACATGGGCTCAGGAATCACTCCAGCGCCCCCTGGTGGTGGCCACAGACCCCAACATGTTTGAGTTCCAAAATCCCATGCCCGTGGCCCCGATGCAACCCAGGGGCGCTGCCATCTAACGTTCCGGCGGAGGTACTGTCCTGACAAGGCTTTCTGCCCCCTGGTCCGGCATCCCAGCCAGATAAAAACCTCGGCCATTTGTGACACTATAAAATGAGTCTGCACAAAATCCAAGAAAATGATAACAGTAACGTTAAGGTCAAGTAATCGGTGACGCGGCTTTCTAAGAAGTCACAGATACAATAATTTAGTTTAGTTTAGACGTGATTGGTCATTTGAAATGGAGGACTTTGTTTGAGTAACCAATCATCACAGCCAAACCGACAAAGAGGTGATGAAGGCAAAACGCGCAGCGACTGTGAGCTGAATGCCAGCTACATACAAATAAAAAAAGCAAACTGAACACTGTGTGCGGGACGGAGACCCCATTGACTTCTCTGTCACCCCCAGGAAGGAGCCTGAATGCCCCTTTTAGCTTTGATTGGCAGGCAACATTCTAAAAATACCAAATGCGGTGCCACTCTGTAAATAGACACTGTGGCTTTTCTCTTTTCTCATGGAGCCTTTTGTTAGTTAATGAATGGCTGCTTGTGGTTTATGGTGAGCTAAAGGGTTGTCATTAACTGCCGAGAATAAACGAGGCCGGGTAGAGGAGCATTTGAGAATAACACAGCAAAGTCACATTGTAAGTCGAGCCACCCAAAAAAATGAGAAGAGAAGGGGACAGCAGCACTTTGGGTATTCGTTAGGAGATCTCAATACCATTTACTTCTTGTAGAACCCAAAATCACACAAGGAGGGCCGCCACGGGCTTTAACAGACCTTTTGTC
Source organism: Polypterus bichir lapradei (assembly GCA_026402145.1). Taxonomy (NCBI): domain Eukaryota; kingdom Metazoa; phylum Chordata; class Cladistia; order Polypteriformes; family Polypteridae; genus Polypterus; species Polypterus bichir. The sequence continues at coordinate 30,886,230 of JANRMT010062820.1, forward strand.
TTTTGATAGCCCCCCAGGCCTTGACTCTCTAAGAAGACAATGGAAAAAACAATATGGAAGAAATCTCAGGAAAAGCAATTTAAAGAGAGACCCCTTTCCAGTTAGGCTGGGCATGTAGTGGGCATCAAAACAAAGTGGGGCTCAATAAAATAAAAATACACAGAACAGGACACAACTCAAATGTTGGATCCTGCTGGTAGCCGAGTTGGGGAGAAACAGGGTCCCATTGTCTTTTGAGGTCTTGATGGCCATGAAAATGATGGTTGGCTGACTCCCCTGTTGCGGGGGGCCCATATGGGAGAAGCAGGGGAGCCGCCTGGTAGAAAGAAGAAAGCTCTGGATTTTTAAGAAGATGTGTTTATTGAGTTCAATTCATTTATTGAGGAGTGGAGAAGAAGTGTACTGGTGGGCCGATATTTAAGAATAAGGGGGATGTGCAGGACTGCAGTAACTACAGGGGGATAAAATTGATGAGCCACAGCATGAAGTTATGGGAAAGAGGAGTGGAAACTCAGTTAAGAAGTGAGGTGATGATTAGTGAGCAGCAGGATGGCTTCATGCCAAGAATGAGCACCACAGATGTGATGTTTGCTCTGAGGATGTTGGTGGAGAAGATTAGAGAGAAGGCCAGAAGGAGCTGCATTGCGTCTTTGTGGACCTGGAGAAAGCAAATGAAAGGGTGACTGAGAGGAGCTGTGGTATTGAATGAGGAAGTCAGGAGTGGTAGAGAAGTATGTAAGAGTGGCACAGGATGTGTACGAGGGAAGTGTGACCGTGGTGAGGTCTGCAGTAGGAGTGACGGAGGTGGGATTACATCAGGGATCGGCTCTGAGCCCTTTCTTATTTACAATGGTGATGGACAGGTTGACAGACGAGATTAGACAGGAGTCCCCGTGGACTGTGATGTCTGCTGATGACATTGTGATCTGTAGTGAGAGTAGGGAGCAGGTTGAGGAGACCCTGGAGAGGTGGAGATATGAGAGGAGAGGAGAGGAATGAAGGTCAGTAGAACCACCAAGACAGAATACATGTGTATGAATGAGAGGGAGGTCAGTGGAATGGTGAGGATGAGGGAGTAGAGTTGGCAAAGGTGGAGGAGTTTAAATACTTGGGATCAACAGTACAGAGTAATGGGGAGTGTGGAAGAGAAGTGAAGAAGAGAGTGCAGACAGGGTGGAGTGAGTGGAGAAGAGTGTCAGGAGTGATTTATGACAGATGGGTATCAGCAAGAGTGACAGGGAAGGTCTACAGGACGGTAGTGAGACCAGCTATGTTATATGGGCTGGAGTCAATGGCACTGACCAGAAAGCAGGAGACAGAGCTGGAGGTGGCAGAGTTAAAGATGTGCATTGGGTGTGACAAGGATGGACAGGATTAGAAATGAGAACAGGCCATTCAGCCCAACAAAGCTCGCCAGTCCTATCCACTTGTTTCCTCCAAGAAAACATCAAGTCGAGTTTTGAAAGTCCCTAACGTCTTACTGTCTACCACACTACTTGGTAGCTCATTCCAAGTGTCTATCGTTCTTTGTGTAAAGAAAAACTTCCTAATGTTTGTGCGAAATTTACCCTTAACAAGTTTCCAACTGTGTCCCCGTGTTCTTGATGAACTCATTTTAAAATACAAGTCTCGATCCACTGAACTAATTCCCTTCATAATTTTAAACACTTCAATCATGTCACCTCTTAATCTTCTTTTGCTTAAACTGTAAAGGCTCATCTCTTTTAATCTTTCCTCATAATTCAACCCCTGTAGTCCTGGAATCAGCCTCGTCGCTCTTCTCTGGACCTTTTCTAGTGCTGCTATGTCCTTTTTGTAGTCTGGAGACCAAAACTGCACACAGTACTCAAGATGAGGCCTCACCAGAGCATTATAAAGGTTGAGCAGAACCTCCTGTGACTTGTACTCCACACATCAAGGCGCTATATAACCTGACATTCTGTTAGCCTTCTTAATGGCTTCTGAACACTGTCGGGAAGTTGATAGCTTAGAGTCCACTATGACTCCTAAATCCTTCTCATAAGGTGTACTCTCGATTTTCCGAACGCCCATTGTGTATTCAAACCCAATATTTTTACTTCCTATGTGTAATACTTTACATTTACTGACATTAAATTTCATCTGCCACAAATCTGCCCAAGCCTGTATGCTATCCAAGTCCTTCTGTAATGATATAACGGATTCCAAATTATCTGCTAATCCACCTATCTTGGTATCATCTGCAAACTTAACCAGCTTGTTACTTATATTCCTATCTAAATCATTTATATATATTAAAAATAGCAGCGGCCCCTAGCACTGACCCCTGCTGGTCACCACTCTTAACATCGGCCAGTTCTGATGAGGTTCCTCACACCATCACCCTCTGCTTCCTGTGTCTGAGCCAATTCTGCACCCATCTAAAAACATCACCCTGAACTCCCACTTCTTTTAACTTGATGCCCAACCTCTCATGTGGCACCTTATCAAATGCTTTCTGAAAGTCCAGATAAATAACATCATATGCTCCACTTTGATCGTATGCTTTTGTTGCAACCTCGTAGAATTCCAACATGTTAGTAAAACATGACCTCTCTCTTATGAACCCATGCTGACTGGTCAGAATAACTCCTGTCCTTGCCATGTGTTGCTCAATCTTATCCTTAATAATTCCTTCCATTAATTTTCCTGTGATGCATGTTAAGCTTACTGGCCTATAGTTGCTTGGATCTGCCCTGTCACCCTCTTTATATAATGGGATGATATTTGCCATTTTCCAGTCCTTTGGAATCTCTCCAGTGCTCAGTGACTTCCTAAAAATATGTGTCAAGGGTTTATATCTGAACTCACTAGCCTCCTTAAGAACACGAGGATAAATATTATCTGGGCCTGGTGATTTGTTTGATTTCAGCCTATTTAATCTGAGCAGCACTTCTCCCTCTTCAATTTCCAAATCCCTCAGTACCTCCTTAGTAGTCGCGTTTACCTCTGGGAGGTTATCCACTCGCTCACTTGTAAACACCTCCGAAAAATGTAAGTTTAGGGCGTCTGCTATTTCATTGTCTGTATCTTTTAATTCCCCTTTACTATTCCTGATGAACTTGACCTCCTCCTTGACTGTTCTTTTACTATTTAAAGAATCTCTTATGGTCTTCTTTCTCCTTATCTGCTCTATTCCTCTCCAACTGTCTTTTAGCCTCCCTGATATCCTTCTTAATGGTTGCTCTCATATTTTCATACGCTCTACGATTCACTTTGCAGTCATTAGTCTTATATGCCTTATACAGCAGTTTTTTCCTTTGCAACTTCTTTTTTAAATCTTTATTAATCCATCGTGGAGTTTTTTTTAGTTTCCTATTAATTCCAAACTTAGGTCTGTATCTGTCCTGCATTACATGTAAAACATTTTTAAACCTGTTCCACTGCTCCTCGACTGTCTCCACACTTAAAAGCTTATCCCAGTCTATCCTACTTAGACTTTGTCGCATCTTCTCAAAATTAGCCCTAGCAAAGTTCAACTTAACAATTTTAGTCTTTGCATCTGCACTCTTACAAAATACTGAGAATTGTATTACATTCTGGTCACGTGACCCTAGTGGTCCAATCACCTCTACACCCTCAATTCTATCCTGATTATTACAGAATACTAAATCCAGACAGGCTTCACCCCGTGTTGGTACTTTAACATGCTGTGTTAAAAAACAGTCGCTGATTACTTCTAAAAACTCCTGCTCTTGTGCTCCTCCATCTGCAAGGTTATCCCAGTTAATATTTGGATAATTAAAGTCCCCCATGACTATAATATCCCCCTGTAAACTTGCCTTTTTGATATTACTAAAAAGATGTGTGTTGAAATTATTGTCTGAATTGGGTGGTCTATAACACACTCCTAAAATAAGATCTCTTTCCCTAATATTTTCCAGGCGAAGCCACATGTCCTCACTAAGATGGGGCTCATCATCCAACTGAAGAGGACTTACATTTAAACCCTGTTTGGCATAAACAGCAACCCCACCTCCTTTTCTGTTCTGTCTATCCTTCCTAAAAAATGTGTATCCCTCTATGTTACACTCATCTCCATCTTTGTTATTTAGCCAGGTTTCCGTTATTGCTATAATATCATAATTAGGCTCTGCTACATACAACTCCAACTCACTTACCTTATTACTTCTAGCATTAAGGTAAGCTATCTTTAATGTGTTAATCCTTCTACATTTACGTGTTTGCTTAGAATTTACATTACTATGCATTTTTTTTTCTACACCATTGTTTGTTCTTCCCTATATAGATCTAAATCTGGCCTGTCCTAAACTTCCTGCCCCCCCATTCCCTAGTTTAAACAATCCTCGACTAGCCTACACATACGCCTCCCCAATACATTGGTGCCCCTCCGGTTCAGATGTAACCCGTCACGGCGGAACAGGTCCCATCTGTTCCAAAAGGAGTCCCAATGCCCCATAAACCTATACCCTTCTACCCTGCACCAAGATTTGAGCCACGCGTTAAGCCTTCTAATCTCCTCAATCTTACCTGGACTGGCGCGTGGCACAGGCAGAACTTCGGAGAAGACTACCTTGTCAGTTCTGCTCCTCAGCTTGGTACCTAACTCTTTGAATTTGGATCGCAGAACTGACAGACTACCCTTATGTATGTCATTTGTTCCAACGTGGACAATGACAACTGGATCCACCCCCGCTCTGGCCAAGAGCCTATCCACCCTTCCAGGGAGGTCTCCCACCTGAGCTCCCGGAAGGCAACACACCGTGCGAGACTCTCTCTCTCTGGAGCACACCTGCGCTTCAATCCCCCTAATGATTGAGTCCCCAACTATCACTACCTCTCTCTTTCTGGGAACTGGTTTTGAGGTGGCCCGTTGGGGCTCCTCAACCCTGCCTACCACCTCAGAATTATCAGAGTCACCGTCCAGCTCCGCAAGGACATGATAACGGTTAGACACTTCTAATTCTGGGGTTGATGCCCCCGGACAGTGTGCACCCTTTACCTTACGCCTTGTGACCGTGACCCATCTATTCCTACCTGTCTGGTCTGGAATCTCCTCCCGCGCCACCTTAGGGGTGCACACTATCTCTCTAAAGGACACCTGGGCCAAGTCCGCCAATTCTCTATTACAACGCAGGTCAGCCAACTCCTCCTCCAGTTCAGCGACCCTGAGCTCGAGGTGATGGATCAGCTGGCATCTCTTGCAGATGTAGCCCTCATAGACAACTGGCTTTTCCAAACCATCATCTAAAAAGTCCAACATCCAACAGGACTTGCATTGCACTGGCCTCATTATTAAAATTTGACTTGGGATTACTAAACTGCCTTCACTTTAACTTTTTTTTTTTTTCTTAAAATTAAATTTCTTCTTCTTTCAGCTGCTCCTTAACTTAAATGGTAACACTAAGATCTGCTACAGATATTTTACACCTTATCTCCTTAAGCTCCTGTACTGTTGTCCCTCTCAGCTGCCTGCTATTTGTCTATGAGGTTCACTTACTTTTCTCTGCCTCTTCTCCTGACTTTGCGCTCCTCTTACTGATAAGCTCTCCACTCGCACTGTTTATACACTGTGTGCACAATTATTAGGCAAGTGAGTATTTTGACCATATCATCATTTTTATGTGTATATTCCAACTCCAAGCTGTATTAACTTGAATGCTTATTGGATTTAAGCACGTCAGGTGATGTGTATTTGTGTAATGAGGGAGGGTGTGGCCTAAGGAGATCAACACCCTATATCAAGATGTGCAGAATTATTAGGCAGCTAGTTTTCCTCTGGCAAAATGGGCCAAAAAAGAGATTTAACTGACTCTGAAAAGTCAAAAATTGTAAAAAGTCTTTCAGAGAGATGCAGCACTTTTGGAATTGCTAAGATATTGGTGTGTGATCACAGAACCATCCAACATTTTGTTGCAAATAGTCAACAGGGTCGCAAGAAACGTGTTGAGAACAAAAGACACAAATTAGCTGCCAAAGATTTGAGAAGAATCAAACGTGAAGCTACCAGAAACCCATTATCCTCCAGTGCTTTCATATTCCAGAGCTGCAACCTACCTGGAGTGCCCAGAAGTACAAGGTGTTCAGTGCTCAAAGACATGGCCAAGGTAAGGAGGGCTGAAACCCAACCACCACTGAACAAGAAACATAAGTTGAAACGTCAAAACTGGGCCAAGAAATATCTGAAGACAGATTTTTTTCAAAGGTTTTATGGACCGATGAGATGAGAGTGACTCTTGATGGACCAGATGGATGGACCTGTGCATCAGTAATGGGCACAGAGCTCCACTCCAACGTGGAGGTGGGGTACTGGTATGAGCTGGTATTTTTAAAGATGAGCTAGTTGGACCTTTTTGCATTGAAGATGAACTCAAAATCAACTCCCAAACCTACTGCCAGTTTTTCGAAGACACTTTCTTCAAACAGTGATACAGGAAAAAGACCATGATTTTTATGCAGGCCAATGCTCCATCACTTGCATCGAAGTTCTCCACTGCGTGGCCAGCCAGTAAAGGCCTTAAAGATGAAGGAATAATGACATGGCCCCCCCTTCCTCATCTGACCTAAACCCTATCAAGAACTTGTGGGCACTTCTTAAACGTTAGATTTACGGGGGAGAAAAACAATACACCTCTCTGAAGAGTGTCTGGGAGGCTGTAGTCACTGCTCCACAAAAAGCTGATCGTCAACAGATCAAGAAACTGACAGACTCCATGAATGGAAAGGCTTATGACTGTTATTGGAAAGAAGGGTGGCTATATTGGTCATTGATTGACTGATTTATTTTTTTTGAAATGTCAGAGATGTTTATTTGTAAATTTTGAGGTGTTTGTTTATTATTCTCACTATAACAGATGAAAATAAACAAGTGAGATGGGAAAATTTTCATTTTTCCTTTAGTTGCATAATAAATCTGCACACTAATAGTTGCCTAATAATTGTGCGCACATATGTGTTCCCTTGATGATGTTCACACTCACATTTCCGTTGTGAAACATTCAGGTTTCAGGTTTATTAACATTTTGGATTGACTAATAGCACTGTGTTTGTTCCATATTAAAATTAATCATCAAAAATACAACTTGCCTAATAATTGTGCACACAGTATATTCCCCCGTATTGATGAACCAATACGCTGTCGCCCACTTAACTGTTCTACCTCTGGACCGCTAAGGGCTGTTTAATCTAAAATAAACAAATCAATCAAACTTTACTACCTTATTTGCTCCTACTGCTCCTTGTGCCTGATCGGTGTCAACGCTGGCCGTTTACCTGCGCACTGCAGAGCTTCTACCTTTTACTGTTTTGAAGTCAGCCGCGGCCTTTTTTTTTTCTTTTCCTTTAAACTAAGGAGTCGCTGTTACGACGACGCGGTTATTTATTTACAAATGCCGATATCAGTTACTGCTGCTTTCTACCCTGCCGCCTCGATGCTAATTCAAATACAGATAACAAGACAGGTACAAGTACAAATAACTTTTCCAAGCGCACTTCCAAACACCCGGCTACTTTTGCTCTTGTGCGGGCGAAAAAAAAGCAAAAAAAAAAAAACCCTTCTAAAGGGAAAAAAAGCTTTAAAAAATCCCACACGGCTCCTTAGCGGCAACCAAAACCCACGTTTTTAAGAGCAAAATGTATTTTTTTTTTATTTAAATCTCACACCACAGAACAAACCAACAACTCTCAACAGACTCTAGCGTTTGCAAAGCACACGTCAGCACAAAGCACACGTGACTCTCACGTAGTTCAGCCAGCCAGATAGATAGATAGATAGAGGCGAGATAGCGTTGGTTTGGACATGTGCAGAGGAGAGATGAGGGGTATATTGAGGGAAGGGTGCTAAAGATAGAGCTGCCAGGTAAGAGCAGAAGAGGAAGGCCTAAGAGGAGGTTTATGGATGTGGTGAGAGAGGACATGCAGGTGATGGGTGTGACAGAGCAAGATGATGAGGACAGGAAGATATGGAAGAAGATGATCCGCTGTGGCAACACCTAACGGGAGCAGCCGAAAGAAGAAGAAGAAGAATTTATTGAGTTCACTTGTTTTAATGGATTATTTATTTAAGGACTGTTTGAGACACTGCACTATTTATTTGAGCTCTTTGTTTTTGGTTTTGTTTTAAATAAAAGCACTTTGCCCGTTTTGCACCATCCCCTTGATTCGTCATTGATGTCTTCACTGACCAGCTCATCCGGTTACATTACCGATGGGGTCGGGTTCGAGAGCTCCAAGAAGCTGAACCCGCATTTTCACAGCTGAATTCGAGCAGAGACTGTGAGCGAGCCAGGCCTTCTCGTCCAACATCAATGCCTGACCTCACCAATGCTCTCCTGGTCACAAATTCCCATCAATACACTCCTACAGCTTGTGGAAAAGCCTTCAGAGAAGAGTTGAAACTGTCAGAGGTGCAAAGGGTGGACTAACTCCACATTAAAACCTATGGATTCAGAAGGGGATGTCATTAAAGCTCAGGTGTGTGTAACAGCAGGCATCTCAATACTTTTGGCAGTAAAGTGTGTATTGTGATGAGCAGATGACCCGATGGTGACAGGATTGATTGTCAAGATCTGGATGACATTCTCCTCCACAGGATTTCAATTTCTATTTTCATCCTTCCTCATTCAGACCTCAGCCTATGGACTCGGTGGCCTTCTGTTTCCAGATTGAGGGTCTTCATCGATTCTTAAATCAGTTATATAGGGCTGGACACAGTCATTTCTGTAAACAAACTGCATTAAGAACGCTTGTAAATTCATATTCTCAAGCCTGGCAGTTGACGAGAGCACGTCTTCCTCTTGTCGATGAACTGCCGGCTTTGTGTAAAAAGCAAATCACAGGTATTGATGGCGTCTTTAACATTCATCAACAATTGCCTGAGCCGAAATAGAGTAGAGCCGGTAATAAAGAGAGCAATCAATGCGGTGATTAATGGCAGCAATCTTCTCGAAACAGCCGGCCAATTAAGGAAGCCCTTCAGGAAGAAGTTTCTCCCAGTGGTACGGAGAAGGATGGCTGAATTTTAAAGCAAGATTTACGTGAATGTACCGACGGACAAAGGTGAAAAGAGCCATGGGAGTTTTAGCACAACGCAATGGCAGCCCCACACTCTCAGTCCAGAGCTGATTAAACGCCCTTGGAAGATTTCACCTTCAATTGAAATCCAACATTGCATCACCGTGGATTGAGTTTGGCATTTAGGAGACCAAAAAGGGAACGCAGTCTAAACGAATGACACCTACGAAACACCAAACAGTGGATATGGTGCAGCCGATTACATTTAGAAGTTCCATCATTGGGTCAGTGGAGGCCACCTGCCTGGGTTTTACTTGATTGTATTTGGAAGGTCCAACTTGCTGGTGGTCTTGGGCGGAATTTAGATCCTGAATATGCAGTCCTTAATGTGTTCAGATTTGTATTGGAGGAGTCAACACAAATAGAGACCCCCATATACAAAGGGGAGTAGCTGAGGAAGAAGACAAAGAAGATTAAATACTCAGAATGTGCAATTTCTTCTACGAACACTTTTGAAATATTTTCTGTAACTGATATTGTAACCACAAGGGGGCACCACTGAACCCCAAACCCAGTAAAGCTCAAGCACAATTCCAGGTTCAAAAAAAGGATTCCTATTGGTTTCCAACACCTTTCACAGAATTACCAGCCCCAATACATCAATTCAAATTCACCTTCCATCCTCAAAGAGCGTTGCCCGCTGCCTGCTAACTCGGACTCCATTAAGTGAGGTGGTGGGCTCTCTTTTAAATTTCACCTGGGAATTGCCCCGAGTCATTTCTGGGTCGTGTGAAAGCCAGGGAAGTCAAGTCATCGCACTCTTGGTGGTATCCAAAGACCCTAACAGGCCTGCGTTTCTGGACTCCGACTCCCATGCCACCCTGCGGGTGTCCTAATCTGGTTCAGCCTTGAGGAGCACTGCCACCTGGCATGTGGGGGGAAATGAGCTGCTCCTGCTAGGCCTGTTCACCCACTCCATCCATTATGGCCTCCTGGTTTGGATAAAGGATGGATTTATACTCAGTCCTTCCTCCCTGATGCCTGTAATATACAGTTGTGCTTGAAAGTTTGTGAACCCTTTAGAATTTTCTATATTTCTGCATAAATATGACCTAAAACATCATCA
>JANRMT010062820.1:30942011-30958009 GCA_026402145.1 Polypterus bichir lapradei
GTAATGGCTGTGTCATTAAACATATGTAACAAGGCGCTATATAGGCGTCCAACCCAACACAGACTGATAACGGAGACGTGAAAATTAAACAAAAAGATTTATTTTTCTTCGTCTGTGGGTTACGCCTTCCCTGTACCCACAGACACAACACAGTCCCAAAAGCACATCAAACAAAACAAAGCACCCACAGAAGAAGAAGGCTCCCTTCGCCTCCACTCCTCCTGGCAAGTGTTGTCCTCCTCCTCTCGACCCTCACTGCTGGCTCCCTTTATGGTCCACCCAGAAGTGCTCAAGGTGTTTGATTACAGATTTCCGGCTGCACTTCCGGGTGTGGCTGCGTTACCTCCCAGACGGGCTCAGGAAGCTGAGCAGCCCACAGGGATGGGCTCCGGTGTAACACAATTGTGGCCCTGATGCAACCCAGGGGGGCTGCCACCAAGTGTTCCGGGGGACGTAATGTGCATCCCATGGCTGCTCCTTCAGATCCAGTGTCAAAGGGGTGTCCCGGCCCACCACACAAACTGAAATTCAATTTGTGACCTGAAAATGCCCTCCAGTCCAGTGTCCCTCCAGTGTGTTCACTCATTTTCAGGCAACCTTTATTAATGAAAGTTGAATATTTAAAAAGAAAGAAGGTGCGTGATGGTAGTTCACCGTGGGCTTTGCCGTTTGACATCCTTGAGTCAGGTGGTGCATACGTACGCTCAGCTAACCTCCCAAATCAATTAATCACTAACATGTTAGTATCTGCATATCACCTACGCACATCCACAGTTAGACTTTAAAATGAATCAAGCGATGGGCCGCTTCTCAAAAGATCAAACGTTTTAATTTTCTCGTGGAGAGATACAGAATGATGCAAGGCTTCATAACATTATAATTAAAAATAAAAAAAAGAGCAATAAGCGTAAATGTAACTTTTAGGATATGTAAAAGCAGCAGTGAGGACTAAAATTTTACATGAATGCTTTGACGAATGTCCTGATAAAATCCAGTGACCCCCTTAAAGCACAGCAGAGTGTCTGTCTGCAGAGAGAGTGTCGACTGCATTGAGAAAAAGCTTGCTTAGCTGCTGGAGGAGGTGTTGGTGTGGCCAGCAGGGGGCGCTGAGCCGGTGGTCTTAATGTGGATCAAGTGCTGCAGTGCAGTGACGGGGACACAGTGCTGTAAAAATGGCACCGTCCTTCGGATGAGACGTAAAGTCGTGGTCCTGACTCACTGTGGTCATTAAAGATCCCCTGGGCATCCTTCATAAAGAGCAGTATGTGAGGGGGTACCAAAAAATCTGTAGCTGGCATGCAATCTCGACTTAGTTGCGAATTTCGCCGCTAGCTGTAGCACACTTACAGTATTCTGTGGCAGTCAGCCAGGTGCCGTTGCTCTGTGTTGTATTGTATTGTTTTACCTGCCTAAGGTAAAGTCATCACTGATGGAGGATCGCAGGAATCGTCGGGTAGAGGGGTCCTTTCATCTGATTGGCTGGCCCAGCACTGACACAGCTGTGGAATGGCCAATAGGGAGAGGCAGCTTGATGGCCGAGATCTCCAGGACTCTAAACAAATCCAAATCCTATTATGGGATTATCATCTACTGTTAAACTCTGGTCTGTACCTGTAAAATTTTTATTTTTATATTGTATTGAGGATTTGGGGCGGCACGGTGGCGCAGTGGGTAGCACTGCTGCCTCGCAGTAAGGAGACCCGGGTTTGCTTCCCAGGTCCTCCCTGTGTGGAGTTTGCATGTTCTCCCCGTGTCTGCGTGGGTTTCCTCCCACAGTCCAAAGACACACAGGTTAGGTACATTGGCGATCCTAAATTGTGCTTAGTGTGTGTGTGGCCTGTGGTGGGCTGGCACCCTGCCTGGGGTTTATGTCCTGCCTTGCGCCCTGTGTTGGCTGGGATTGGCTCCAGCAGACCCCCGTGACCCTGTAGTTAGGATATAGCAAGTTGGATAATGGATGGATGGATTGAGGATTTGTTCTGTTCTGTGTATTGTATTGACCCCCTTCTTTTTAACACCCCCTGCACGCCCAACCTACCTACCTGGAATGGGGGCTCTCTTTGAACTTCCTTTCCCAAGGTTTCTTCCATTTTTTCCCTACTAGTGTGTTTTTTGGGAGTTTTTCCTTGTCTTCTTCGAGAGTCAAGGCTGGGGGGCTGTCAAGAGGCAGGGCCTGTTAAAGCCCATTGTGGCACTTGTGTGATTTTGGGCTATATAAAAATAAATTGTATTGTATTGTGTGGGGTGGTACGGTGGCGTAGTGGTAGTGCTGCTGCCTCATAGTCCAAAGACATACAGGTCTGGTGCATTGGCGATCCTAAATTGCCCCTATTGTGTGTGCGCCCTGCGGTGGGCTGGCTCCCTGCCTGGGATTTGTTTCCTGCCTTGCGCCCTGTGCTGGCTGGGATTGGCTCCAGCAGACCCCCGTGGCCCTATATTAGGATATAGCGGTTTGGATAATGACTGACTGACTGTATTGTATTGTATTGTTCGTTCACCATTCCGTGTCGATTTTTCTTAGTGCTTATTGAACGTGTTCTGCGATTTTTGTGATGGGTGATCATAAAGAACTGCAAGTCTGCGTTCAATTTTGTTTTCTCTTAAACTGTAGTGATGCTTGAAACTGCTTTTCAAAAAGGACGCTTTAAGTAAACCACAGGTCACCATTTCAAATGAGGGTGAAATGTCATTTGAAGACCAATTGAGATCTGGCCGAGCTTCCAACCATTAGGAATGACGAAAATCTTGAAAAAGTTTGTAATGCAATTTACAAAGATTATTGTCAGACTATTGAAGAGATTTCTGAATTGACTTGTGTGTCTTGAAGTTCTTGCCACCTTCCCTATTTGCCTGATCTTTGCTTTTTCCTGTTCCTGCACTTGAAATAAAGAACTCAAAGGAAAGCGTTTTTCTACCGTGGAAAGAAAAAATTGCTGCAGTCCTTGGACACGACATTCCTCTTCAGCGATTCCAAAATATTTCCTCTGTTGGGACGAGTGCATTCGTTCACATGGAGAGGACTTGGAAGGAGACTAAAGTTTCAGCAAGTAAAAAATTATGAAAATATATATATGTTTCAATTCCGGTTATTTTTGAGTAGCCCCTCGTATATCTTGATGTCTGGCTAGATTGCCCACCACGGCTCTGTCCATTCTGGCCCTCTAAACAGCCCCTCTCTCTCATTGGCTCTCTCATTGACCCCTTGTGTGGCGAGTGTACTGGCGCAATAATGGCTGACGTCACATCATCCAGGTGGTATAAGTGGCTCCCCTCTACATACAGTGGGTATAGAAAAGAATTCATCCATCCATCCATTATCCAACCCGCTATATCCTAACTACAGGGTCACGGGGGTCTGCCGGAGCCAATCCCAGCCAACACAGGGCACAAGGCAGGAAACAAACCCCGGGCAGGGCGCCAGCCCTCCGCAGTAAATGACAACCATTGTCCTCAAAAATAAATCGAATAGAAATCCTAGCATTGCCCTTAACTTTGATGGCCACAAGGGGCAGCAAAGGGCCAAACGGCTCCACGAGGTGAATGAATGCCAGCAGTCGAAGTGCGGATGGGATTTTGGAAGCGTGTTTTGCTCTTCTAACACTTTAAAGGCCATCATGTTGATTTTAAAAACACCCCCCTCCATGACACTCCAGAGTCTTATGCACTGGAGAGCCCCATGTGGAACGCTGAGGCTGTGCAACAGTCCATTGGTTCAGATTAATCTAAGAGAGACGGATTGACTCATTTCAGGTAATGACGCTCCGCTGAGAAAACGAAAATAAATCTGTGGCTGTTAAATATCATTTGCTGTTATCGATCCATTTTAATTAAATCTAAATTAGTGACAGGAGCAAATGATTACACCGATCCGTATCTGCCAGCAAAACAGACGTTTAGCGCCACGATATCTGAACCTGACATGAAATACGCTTAAAGACCACAGGCATTAATTGAAAAGTAAAATCTACTGTAGATAAACATATGAGCCTGCAGAATGAAAACCTCCCAGTGGCCCCTAAAAGTCCTACTTGAATACATTCTCACTTTTTCACAATGCCTTTAAAAATGGAGGGGGGCAATCCTTGCAGACCACAAGACATATTTTTATTTTTCCAAATACGCATTCCGTAACTTCGCCAAAGCCCACCTGCTGTTTCATTCTGATGTTAGCCATCGGACAAATGGGCTTGAAGTGCATCTGCTCTCTGTGTGTAAAACGGGCACGAGGAACTGCCTGAAAAAGCACTGGGTCTCGATTCAAGGGGTCTTGTGAGAAATGAGTGGTGCAACTTGGATATCATCCTGCGGTGGGCATTTGAATATGTAGGGAAGGCAACTGAAGACCAAAATAGACAAAAAACATTACGTGTACGGATTTTTCATTAGGTGGGCAACAGTGTCTGTCAAAGCCCATTTGGAACGCTAGACAGGGAGGAGAGACGGTGCCCCTCGGTGTCTTTAACGGGCAGTCTTGTCGGTATAAGACTTTGACAGCCTTCCCACTCCAAGACCCGAGTGGGCGCTCCTTCAATTTGTGAGGGACAACTGGCATCTTTACCCAGGCAGGACACCTCCTTAAAGTTGGGACAGGGGGAGATGGCTTTCGAAGGGTGCTGTCTTCCCCTGACCTGCTACTTGGCAGCTCCCCGGATTGCAATGGCATCTTGGATTCCCACAAGGCTGTATGAGAATTACTATTTGTTGGCACAGCCCTGTTGGGTCACGTGGATGCCACCAGGGGGAGCTGTGGGAGCTGTAGAGCCCTACTTTGGGCTTCAGCCATACCTGGGAGGAACTGTAGACCCCCCTAATGAGCCACCTGGAGTGCTCTCGGGGCAATTTAAAATGGAGGCCACTGCCTCACAGAGAGTGCCAGAGTCAGGAGGAAGAGGGACGGCACTTGCCTGTGGAAGAGTTGAGGTGAAAGAAAGAGAGAAGAAGAAGAAGAAGAAGAAGAAGAAGAAGAAGAAGAATTGCTGTCTGCTGTATTCCTGGGCTGTACTGTGATTGGTGCTAGTGGGAAACGACTGGAAAACGTTTCCCACGCAATAAAAGCCTTCTATTTTATGGCACTTGTGTCTGTCGTGTCGGGTGTTTGGGTGGCTGGTGTGGCCCCTGGTGGTCTACAAGTTACATAAATGGTGTCACTCTGAGTACATAGCGTGTCCCACTTGGTGACCCCTTTAAGTTTCGTGAATGCTGCCCCTAAGGTTTTTACTGGCTCAGGCTGTAATCACCTTTTTCAGTTTTTCAGTGCGGGCACCCCATGCCATGGTGGCTCAAGTCACCCAATACCTAAATTGATCACCTGGTGGGCAGATAATCCTATTAGGTGGACACTGCCCACCTGTTATGCATTAGAAGGGGTTCATTCCCTGGCTTATGTTTATATTCCCTTTTCCTTCTCTTTTTTCATTTTTCGGTCTAGAATTATTTCTTACGATTAATTCTAATATTATCATTCTGTTCATCTATCATTTAATTATTATGTTTAATTTTTCTTTTATTATGTTTAAAAATATTTTTGCACTGTTTCTTTAAAAATCTTCACTTTCCTTGTGTTTTGGGGTGGAAACCCCCAGGAGGCGGGGCCACCCCGTGAATAACAACTAGGGACCACCCCCCCAACCCCATATAAGGAAGGCTGGGAAATGGAGTCCCTGCGGATCATTGATTGCGCTTTGGTGTATTGCTATAATTGTCTGTTCTGTACAGTATGTGTCCTGCCGAGGCAGAATGATTTTTATTTCAGGTCTGGAAGATGAAACGAGAGCAAAATGGAGTACACTGTGGGGTCAAAACCCAAAGAGACAAACCGTTATTTTGCCAAGCCAGAAATCATAAACTGGAATGTAAGTCAGAAGATAAAGAAAGAAAATAGAGAGAAGCGCCCGTTGAATCTTTTAGTTTTATCCAAAACGCAGATACCTGAGCGGCATATAAATGACTGTTTCAAAGGGCTGCACTGAAGATGTTATGTGAGCCCACAGCTGGGGGGCTTCTGTGAGGTTGCCTCAGAACAGGGCAACATGAAAATCACAAAACACGCCGCTGGTCAATATTCAACATGGCGCCCAGGAGCCAAGTTAGGATGAAATAAATAACTTATTCAAATACCACAGCCTCAGCCACCCGACAATGACCAACACAATGTCCCACAGGAAAAAGTAAAAAAAAAAATTAATAAAGTACACCAATCACAATAGCATGGAGCTTCTTTAGAATTTCTCTTGGATTCCCCTCAAGGCCTTCATTATGCAGAGTCACACACGTGTGCATGGGAGGCAGCTAAAGGGTCTGGATGAGAGTAACTCCAAGCCAGACCAGGAGGGCACTGACTTTTTTTCTCACTTCTCCGCAGACCAGTTACAGGAAATTCTGCCAGGCCCTGATGATGTCACTTCCGGTCCCCGACCCTGATGGCATCACTTCCGGTACCAACTCTGATGATGTCGCTTCCTTAACCCCTGTCTGTAAAACCGCCATTTTGTTCATTTCAAAGCAGTTCTGTTCTGGACTCCAAACGATTCACAACTCTTCATTATTTTGCAGCCAGGAAAATAATATACGGGTGGCTGCCTTGCCAAACCTTTGTGACAGCAGCTAAATGATCACTTGAATAAGCTTGCTATTCTTGATAAGTTTCAGTCGGGTTTTAGAACAAATCACAGTACAGAAACTGTGCTGGTTGAAGTAGTAAGTGACTTGCAGGTAAATGCAGACAGAGGTCGTCTCTCTGTTCTCATCAGATCAAGATCTTAGTGCCGCATTTGATACCATCGATTATAATCTATACTAATAAAAGGCTGACTGACTGACTCATCACTAATTCTCCAAATCCCGTGTAGGTAGAAGGCTGAAATTTGGCAGGCTCATTCCTTACAGCTTCCTTACAAAAGTTGGGCAGGTTTCATTTTGAAATTCTACGTGTAACGGTGATAATTGATTCCTACTTATTGATTCATACATATATACGGCCATAGGCTGCAGCTCGGTCGCCGTGTGAGGCGGAGTTGCGTCCTGCATCATCACGCCTCCCACGTAATCACGTGAACTGACTGTGAACGCAGTACGTAAAGAACAAAGAAGAGCTCCAAAGAGCGTTGAACGAAAAACGCATTACACAATTGAGAAGGCAGAAAAAGAATATCAAGCGAGTGACGAATACAAGCATATTCATAAGTGCAGCTACTGCGGAAACAAAGCACACGGTGTAAACCTAAAGTTTAAATTAAGTTTATACAGTAGATACACTCCTTAAATTAAGTTTATAGACAGGCTGCCGCTGGCGTTTGTCATGCCCACGACTAATATGATATTCGCGGGATACGAGTTTAATGAGAGGACGCAGGGTATAAACGAGAGTTTTGATCACTTTGTAACTAAGTTAAAATTGCTGGTGAAGGACTGTGCTTATGCAAATTTCGAGAGACTGTGTTTGTGGAGGGACTGACAGTTAGTCACGTCAGCATCTCCCCTCCCATTCACTTCATTTCGCTCCGAGCTGAGCTCCGCAGCTAACGCCGTCTTGCGGAAGCAACTTTGTGACGCTGCCACCAAATACTCACAGGAAAATCCACAAGTTAATACAAACGCTGTCTCTAGGGTTTCTCCACACTCTGCATCCTCCAGGCACTACTGAGCATAATCTAATTTTGAGGGATGGGACACCAATAATATTACTGAAAACCTTACAGCCACCGAGACTTTGTAACGGCACGAGACTTCAGGTCACGTGTCTGCAAAAGAACCTAATTGAGGGAACTATTTTTACTGGCGGTTGCTCTGGGGAGAGAGTTTGTATTCCTCGCATTACCCGTTATACTCTCTGATCTCCCATTTCAATTCAAATGCCTCCAATTTCCAGTAAGGCTCTGCTTTGCGATGACAATTAATAAGTCTCAGGGACAGACCCTACAAAAGGTTACATTGACAATCATGTTACGTTATTTTTAAAATGTTTCCTTTTCTTAGCACAAGCACAGCTGAGAAGCTTCGATGCATGTACTCCATAACGCGTTAAAAAAATAAACGCATTTAATCACACTTTGCATTCCAAGCAAAGGGGAACTTTTGTCAATGCATGATTTCCTGGTACACCGATTACATCGATGCACACATCAGAGCTACAAAAATGGAAGAGTCTGAAGAAAGCTCATTGCTAGGACTGATCGGAGGCAAATTTCATTTCAAAAGACTACCCGACGGAAGCCTTGATAAAAGCGTGGTTTTGTGCAAACTGTGCAAAAAGGAGTTTGCATACCACCGAGGCACTTCAACCTTACGGTACCATCTAAATGCAAAACGTGTTACAGCGAGTACAGAAACTGTGTATGATGTTAGCACTAGCAGTACGAGTTCGAGTACCAACAAAAGGTGTCGGCAGCCCAAACCTGATGAAATGACTGGCTTCAGGACCAAAATTCGTAAGTCAACATCGGCGAAACTTACAAATTCTCTCGCAAAATGGATTGCTTTGGACTGTAGACCACTAACAGCGGTGGAAGACAGGGGGTTAGAAAATGTGCTACAGTTAGCGTCAGGTCATCCAACTTTCCAACTGCTGTGCCGAGAGACTATTTCAAGTAAAATTCAACAGCTTTATGACACTGAAAAGCAAGCAAATTTAGATGCATTACAGAAAGCGGACTTTGTGGCTCTCATTGGACTTCCGTGACCGTTAGTAATTCTAATTACATCTAATTACAAAATGTTCAATGATCACACTGTTTTAGCCTAATGAACAAAATAATTTTGGCTAAGGTTATTCAGAGTTTAAAGGTGAAGTTGGTCAAATTACCTTTTATGTTTCTGCCTTATTTTTTAAGAAAAAAAACTGCACTTTATGTCAAAATATTTGTTATTATTATTTAAAGATAATACCATTCTGAAAATGTACTTAAAGTACTTAAACTACCACTTTATTTTTAAGTCTGCCCAATTTTAGCCAGGGATGATGTTTTTGTTTCTGTTTTGAACTGAAATGCAGTTTACAGTAAATGCATTTTTTTCAGAAATTAAAAGAGCTTGAGTTTACAATATTCATGTCCATGTCTATTATTTGATTCTGTCACCCACTAAAACCCTTTTAAATTAAAAAAAAATTTGCTCTTTGGGGCAAATTTTCTTGAGCGATTACATGTGATTAATCAAGATTAATTAATTAGAAAGCCTCTAATTAATTAGATTAATTGTTTTAATCGAGTCCCACCCCAATATATACAGTATATATGTAGATATGTATATGCATATATATGTATATATATATATATGTGTGTGTGTGTGTATATATTGTGGTCCCTGGCCGGGGCTGGAGCCCGGCTGGGACGCCCAGGAGGACCGTAGGAGGACTTGTGCCTCCTCCAGACCGCGAGGGGGCGTCCGTCCTGGTTATGTTGGGGGCCTCGGGTAAAGGGCTTGGAAGCCCAGCCCTGTAGGGACCCGTGGCCACCGCCAGGCGGCGCCCCGGTGCCTGTAGAAGTCTGGAGCCCAGCACTTCCGCCACACCAGGAAGTGCTGGGGGGAAGAAGTCAGGGGACACCTGGAGGGCTTCCGAGTGCGCAGCCGGCACTTCCGCCACACGGGGGTGTGTCCGCAGGAGATTGCCGGGAAGCAGCTGGAGCCCATCCGGGTTCCCATATAAGGGGCCGCCTCCCTCCAGTCAGTAGTGGATGTCGGGTGGAAGAGGACAGAGCTGGAGAGAGGACGGGAGGCGGCCAGGAGAGAGGCACAGAGACTGTGAGGCCTGGACATTTGGGGGAACGGTGCGAGAGGCACTGGGGGTGCACGTGAGCACAATTTTGTATATAGTTGAAAAATAAACAGTGTGTGGTGGAACTATGTTGTCCGTCTGCCTGTGTCCGGGTCCCAGTTCACAATATATATATATATATATACACACACACACATATATATACATATGGATATATATGTGGATGTATATATATATATATATATATATATATATATATATATATATATGTATATACAGTGGAACCTCGGTTTACAAGTAACTTGGTTTACGAGTGTTTTGCAAGACGAGCTAAATTTTTTAATAATTTTTGACTTGATAAACGAGTAGTTATGGATACACTTTGTCTGCTGAGCGTCATGTGATCACAACTGAGCTGATGGTTCTTCTCTCTCTCACGCGCGTCTCTATCTCCTTATCTCTCTCACTCGGGCGCGCGTCTCTCCTTATCTCGCTCGCTCCCGCGCGTGCCTATCTCTCTCTCTATCTCTCTCTCTCTCTTCTCTTCTCTTGAGGGCAATCGTCTCCTATTCTTCGTCTGAGTCTGCGTGCCTCACTCATATAGTCAACATCCATACGAGCGTATACTGTTTACTACAGCATTGTGACTGTGTGTGTGTGCGCTGTGAAGTGTGAGGTCCGTCTTGCGCCCCAAAACACGAAGCTGAGTTTCAGTATTTTAACAACACCAGCTTTATTCAGCTTGAAACAGCAACAGCGTGGTTATTTATTGTAGCGGGATCTTTATAATGTTCTTTGTATCACCCATTGACGGCAGGCGCTTATAGAATGTCCGCGATCTTTTTGGATACGCTTATACGGTGAACTGCTACAGCACTGGGAGACTGCGATTGCTTTGGGACGCTCTTCCGCGTGTCGTCCCGTTGGGTGGAATCCCACAAGAGTTTAGAAACTCACTCACACCAGCCATGATTCTTTTTAAAGATAAAGTGCACTTTAATTTGTTTTATGTATTTTTACTTTATATTTTGTATTAATCATTTTTATATGAATAGTTTTGGGTTGTGGAATGAATCATCTGAGTTTCCATTATTTCTTATGGGGAAATTCACTTTGATATACGAGTGCTTTGGACTGCGAGCACATTTCCGGAACGAATTATGCTCGCAAACCGAGGTTCCACTGTATATGTATATATATATATATATGTGGATGTATGTGTGTGTATATATGTGTATATAGATATACAGTATGTACTGTATATGTATATATATGTATATATGTATATGTATATATGTATATGTATACATGTATATGTATATATATGTCTATATATATGTATGTATATGTATATGTGTATATATGTGTATATATATGTATATGTATATATATGTATATATGTATATTTATATATCTATGTATATATATATGTATATGTATATATATATGTGTGTATATGTATGTATATGTATGTATATGTGTGTGTGTGTGTGTGTGTTTATATATATGTACTGCCAATGTGTAGCTGCCAATGTGTAAGGTGAAGTCAGTCACGGGTAAGACGCGTGTCAAAGAAATCGCAAAGTCCAAAAGTTCGTTTAAAAATATTTAGTGAAAGTTAAAATCAAATAATCCACACAAGAATAAAAAGAAAAATAGTTACACACATAGAATAAAGGCTAAAAAAAGGAAAAAAATGTATCTTCTATAGACTTAGTTTTTCTTAAGAAGCTTTGGTTATTTCTGTACTTAGAAGTTCTTAATTTCTTCTTCTGTATGCCTTAAACATACGGTTCAATACTTAAATCTTTATTTTAAGAGTTACTTCACACTCAAAAGGCCCGTAGACCGTTGGCACATTGACATGTACCGAGGCACGTTCACGTGCGCAAGCACGAACGTGAGCACAAACAAGGACACGGTTAAAAAACCGTATGCCTCTATACCTTACACAAGGCAAGGCTAGACTCTAACTAACGAACATTGTTTACTCAAAAACTGTTAAGAAATGACAGGAAAATACCAACTTAATTCTAATCACGGGGGTTATAGGAACCTCCCATATTTTATGCATTATCATCTAATAAATATTCATATATTTTATAGAACTAGGAAAATGGCTCTTACATATCCGGCCCCTAATTGTTTATGCTAGGGCAGAAATCAATTACTTAACTTTACTTAATAAGAGCCTTCATTACGTTACCAAACTTAAAACAAACTTTAAGAAGCTTAACTTAGTTTCTACTATAAAAACACAAACACTAAACTTAAGAAACTTTATAGCTTAAACTCTAATTTATAAACACAAGCTCTAAATTTAAAAGGCTTTAAAATTAGGCATGCAAAAAGAAAAATGAGTCATTTTAATCATTGTTGCTTCCTGGAGCAGGCACAGTTTGTTCACAAGTCTGTCCAGTGTGCTGGTCTGGATCTGCACACAAACTCTTCTGACTGCCCCTTTTGCAGTTGGCATTGTCCTTACCCAGGAGTTTCAGGGTGTAGCATCTTGTAGTTACGCCCACAATGTCCAATTTCCTTATGAACTTGTTGCATAATGAGAGTAGCAATATGTGAATTCTTCTGAATGATTGCAGGGTGGTTTGCCTCTTCTGGCATTTCTGATTTGCTGAGCCTTCCTCTAACACTCAATATTCCTTCTTGGAGAGCTGGGTCCAGTTTGTTGGTTTTACCTTTCTTTACAAGCTGATTTTTGTGCAAGGCTTTAACTTCTTCTGGGTATGCTTGTAGTTGAGTGATGCGAATAAGTTCGTCTTCTGCTTTAGACAAGTCATCTAGAGACAGTGGCTTTAGTCTCATTGTTGATTTGTATTCCTTCATATTTTTCGCGATCAGCATCTTTTGTCTTTCTGGGCTGTGTCCAGATTGGCTAACTGTATATTGAATTGCCTTTCTCTCTTCTTTCAAGCGCGTTAGCACTTCTTTAAACTTATGGAACCAAGCATATTTTTCTTTACACAGTTCTCTTAGAATAAGCTCGGCAGACAATATGACTGGCGCTAAAAATCCAAGTGGGTCATATATTGAGCTGACCACTGACAGAATGCCACGTCTTGTAGCAGGCTTATCTTGCAGCTTTACCTGGAACTTGAAACTGTCAGTCTGTGTGCACCATTGAACACCCAAAGCTCTTTCAACTGGTAACAGATCATGGCTTAAGTCCAAGTCTTTTTGATTAGACAATTTCTTGACATCTTTTTCTTTAGGGATGTTCTCCCTTTTCACTTGTACCGAGTTCAGTGTGTACACTTCCGGTGAATCATAAAATGTATTTTCTTCTATCCCACAGACTTGTAACTCCGTTAAGACTGTACACTTTACTAATTTCTGACTATTTACTGTGTCTCTTTCTACAGCGCTGATGTAGATGTGAGACTTTCTTCCAGAAAGATTTAACTGCTTTTGCAGACTTTCAATGCAAAATGTAGCTGAGCTGTCAGAGTCTTTTAGAGCCGAGGTTTCTACACATTTTTCACTCGTTTCGGACTTAACTTGAACTGGAGTCACAGCTAAGACACACTCTTTACCGGCCCCGGTGTCAGTACAAGTCTCTAACGGTTCAACAGAAATATGAGCAAAGGAAATGTTTTTCTCTTCCAACATAACGTTTTCCTCTTTAGGAGGTGTGACTTTATCGTCGGTGTCTTTTTCCTTATTCATATGCAGAATTACTGGATGTAACTGAGAGCATATTTGGCATTTAATCTTTTCTTCACAATCTTTACTAAAATGTCCTTGTTTAAGGCACTTAAAGCATAAGTCTTTAGATTTCAAAAAGCCAATTTTACTTTCATAAGTTAATGTCTGAATTCCACTGCATTCGTTAAGATCGTGATTTTCATTGCAAAAAAGACAGTGCTTACCGCTTGTACGTCCAGCCGTCTCCGCCGTTTTGACTGAGGTGTCTGTATCCATTTTTTTGTCCGCTGTAGAAAAGTTTGTAACAAAGCTGCTTTCTCTTGGGACGCTTTTCAAAGGATTCTTCTCTTGGTCAGTTTTGTCCTTTTCCTTCTTGAAGGTATGGCTTTGTGGAGCTGAGCTGTACGCGGGATCTAAAGCTGATGTTGGCTGTTCGTTAAGAAAGTTCACTGGATCGGCGAGAGGTGTTCGCCTGCTCTCCGTACTTTCAATACTCTGTACTTTGCATTGCCACGGTGCTAGTAGGTCTTGAGGAGGTTTGGAGACTTTAGTAGGAAGGTTATCCTTACTTTCAAATCGTTGTCCGCTTTGTAAGTCGGGCATAATATTTATACATTCGCCAAGAAAGATCGCATTATCGCTCTGTCCTTCTCCATCGTTTGGCTTTATTTGCGATCGCCCTTTGTCTTTTCTCATATAGGAATCGGCTTTCTGTAGCTGGTTTCCATAGAGACTTTCGAGTTTCTTTCTGGCCTTTTGATAACCTTCTAACGGTGACAAGTGTTTACAGTTTTTAACAATCTCGTGAGGTGAACCTTTAGTAAACTGTGCCAATAGGTCCAATTTATCTTGCAGATTGTCTATCGCCTCATCGATAGCTCGGTCAAATGCTCTTATAAAGTCCACATATTTCAAGGGATCGCCGTCAAATATTGGGATCTTTTTGTATGGCACATAAGGCGCTTGTGTCTTATACTGTTGTTCTTTCTGTTGAGGAGGCGCTTCATTTTGTTGCTGATAAGGCGGTTGCTGGGGATTATTTTTACTTTCATTCGTATTTGTAAAGTTGTAACTGTTCACTTCTGACGGCTTTTCAAATTTCACATCTGGTTTCTGACTCAGTCTATTAGGACTGCGTTTGCGCCCTATAAGTGCTTTTAATTTCGCTTCGGATTCTGCGATAGCTGCCTCCAATTCTAATTGATCTCTTTTAGCTTTCAATTGAGCTTTTAACTGCATTTCTTCCAAATCTAGAGCCTGTTGCTTTCTTTGATTTTCCGCTTTAGCCAACAGTACGGCGTGTGCTGCCTCTTGAGTTCTGATGGCGCTCATAGAAGTCCCGGCTGAACTTGTACTACGTTTAGATTTTGCGGAGATTTGGGAGGCTTTGGTTGAATTTGCCGCTGAACTTATATGACTTTTACTTTGAATGGAAACCTGTGAGATACTATCTTCTGGAGAGACGTCAGGAATGTCATTCGTCGTTCTGTAATCCTTGAATTGGTTAGCCGTAAAGTCGGGCTGCTGATTGAAGCTTATATTTTGACGTACTTCAAGAACCCAATTCATTGTACATCCCGTAAATTTATTACAAATTTCCATTTTAGCATCACAGTTCTTTTGTAGCATTTTCCGTGTATCTTCATTGCTCTGGAGGGATAAGAGTTTGTCATTTAACCTTTTATATTCCATTCTCAGGTTAAAGAACAAGTTCTCGATGATCGATTTTATAGTTTTGCAGTTAAATTCATTTTTTTGTAAATCTTTCACGGTCTTCATCACACTAGATATTTGTTTGTATTTGCAGTCCATTTCCGATTGAAGTTTAGTTGTTAATGAATTGGATGGCTTTATGTCGTCATCAAGATGATCTTCCATTGGAACATCATGATCGTCGTGACTTCCACTCACGCCACTGTTACTTTCAATGGGGGTTCGAAATGTTCTCTGGCTCCCGGACTCAGATGCCATGGCGTTGAAAATGCAGGCTTGCTTTCTTTTAATCCAAAGCAATTTTAAACTTTCAGTCCTAGGCAGGTTCAGATCTTAAGCAGGTTTCAAAACTTCAGGCAGGTTTTTTAACTTTAGTGTAGCTGCCAATGTGTAAGGTGAAGTCAGGCACGGGTAAGACGCGTGTCAAAGAAATCTCAAAGTCCAAAAGTTCGTTTAAAAATATTTAGTGAAAGTTAAAATCAAATAATCCACACAAGAATAAAAGGAAAAATAGTTACACACATAGAATAAAGGCTAAAAAAAGGAAAAAATGTATCTTCTATAGACTTAGTTTTTCTTAAGAAGCTTTGGTTATTTTTGTACTTAATAGTTCTTAATTTCTTCTTCTGTATGCCTTAAACATACAGTTCAATACTTAAATCTTTTATTTTAAGAGTTACTTCACACTCAAAAGGCCCGTAGACCGTTGGCACATTGACATGTACCGAGGCACGTTCACGTGCGCAAGCACGAACGTGAGCTCAAACAAGGACACGGTTAAAAAACCGTATGCCTCTGTACCTTACACAAGGCAAGGCTAGACTCTAACTAAAGAACATTGTTTACTCAAAAACTGTTAAGAAATAACAGGAAAATACCAACTTAATTCTAATCACGGGGGTTATAGGAACCT
>JANRMT010062820.1:30965059-30976493 GCA_026402145.1 Polypterus bichir lapradei
CCCCGTCAGTAGATTTATTTAGGCAGACGATGATCGCATATTTGATTGAGAAGTCAGAGGAATGGAGAATGGAACTTGGAGTCGGATTTTCAGGGCCATGAGAGTGGAGTGGAGTAAAATCTACAAAGAGAGAGGGCAGCGGAGCAGAGCCCTCCTGAGTAAACGTCCTCTAACTGCATTGGGCAAGTCCGGTTCAGTCCAGTCAAGGCCAGGGGGCTTTCAGGTCATGCCATCAATACACCGTATTGCAGCATACAGTGGCACAAATTAACAGGACCACCGTGGTGCAACATGTACATGAACACAAGTGCAAGATACATAAAGAACTGTACTATACTGTAAATAGATAAATTAAAAATAATACAAGTCAGACAATGGCGGAACACTCAGTTTTTATTTACTTCATCCAAGAGACCCTTATTGCATTTTTGTTTATTAAATGATTTTGTCAGTCAATGAAGAAAGGGGGTCCTTAATTGGAAGTGATGCGGTTTATTGTCTAGAAGAAAATCCTTACAGTCACCGAGCGGAAGGAAACAGCGTAAACCGCATCTTCTTGTGTTTTTATATTCTTAGGATAAAAAAATGTGCGGAAATCAGGGGCGCTCCAGCTGCCCAGACCCAGTCCAAAGTGCAGCACAACGCGTAGTTTATTTATTCTTCCTCGTGGGAACCGCTCTCCCTCACTCCCACCGTTACCGCACAGTTCTAAAGCACAGTCCCATACACACAATAGTTCGCCTTCCTTGTTCCTCCACGGTCGAGCTTCATCCTCTTCCTCCTGACTCTGGCTCCCCAAATGGCGTGAGGCGGCTCCTTTTATTCAGGTCCCAGGAGTGCTCATCAGCGTTACCTGGAATCACCCCCAGGTGTGGTGGAAGTCGTCTATTATAGAGCTATGTAGCTCTCCTGGTGGCCCCCACAGAACCCAACAGGGCTGTGCCAAACTTCAACTCCCAGCATGCCCTGCGGGAATCCATTGTGCCACAGCCGCCCAGGATGGCTGCCCTCTAGCATCCCATGGAAAGGAAGTGCCCTGTGGATAGATACCCTCTCCTCTGGTCCTTCCATTCAGCTGGCGTCCCTGCTGGGTAATGGCTATGTATGAAATAGGAAAAGAGGAGGAGAACATAAAAGGGTTGGGGGTCCATCCAAATTTCCCCCATTTAGTTCAAACAAAAATGAAAGTAGTGAAAATAAAGTCCCCAGAAAGTAATTTGCACTTTTTTTTTTATTTTGATTTCAGTTGTCTCCTCCGGGTGCTCCATCTTTATCAGAAACGAATTCATCCTCATCCTCCCATTGTTCTTAAAATGAGTCCCAGGGTTAAATAGGAACTTCCTGGTGGAAATCGGGAGGGACCTCGAAACTCATCGCAGGACTCGTCCTCAGGTCCACGGATGAAAAAGAAGGTGGCATCAGCAGCACTTGTGATGGAGGTGTCACCTTTGTCATCGATGCCCCCGATGCTCACGTGTGCCACATCTGCAGCTATCGTATATTATAAAATGTATCGGTCAGTGCAGAAATGGATTTTTTTCTTTGTTTTTTCTTTTAGGGAACAAATTTTGGGTCTTCAAAGACACAGCCCTGCAGCCCAGCTACCCTCAAGACCTTTCAGTGTTTGGCAACGGCATTCCCGGCCAGGGCATCGACACGGCAGTCTGGTGGGAGGACGTCAGGAAAACGTACTTCTTTAAAGGCGACAGGTGAGTTGAGGATTCAGACGGTTATTGATTTATCAATTTATTTATTTATCTGCTGGCTTCGCTCGCCCACCCCCGGGTTTGGTTTACCGGATATACAATGTTATTTTCATGGGAATTGTATATGCATTCTTTTCACTTTTACTTTAAAACGTTTGTAAAAACAATATTTGGAATGAACTTTTCTTTAAGATCGCATTGAATTTTGATTCCGTGTTTGGACTTACATCGTGACAACGCAACGTATAACTGCCCGTGAGTGAATATCGTTTCTTTCTCTCTGATAAATAAAACGCCTTTCTCGGATGTTTGTCCATGCTCTTCCTTCTTCACTTAGTCATTGATGTGTCATCTTGAACGTATAAAATTATTGTCCTGATTAAATTTATAAGAGCTGAGAGCGCAGGAAGTGCGTCTGACAAAAGCATTCACACGACTGAGAGGTTAGATGACCGTGGTCTTGTTTGAAAAATGGTTGTAAGGAGGGCGTGACTTGAAAGAATTTCATGTTAAACGTCACCGTCTCGCAGGGACTGCATACCACAGCAACGTTTTTGGAATCTTTTAATTCTCGCTGGCAACACGAAATTAGACGATCTGCAAGTCTCCGACTTAAAGTCTAAATCCGAACAATATATTCAATCTCTTTTTGCTGTTCCATTATTTCGCCGAGTAATAATTTCCGTTTCTTTGCGCTAATGCGATCTTTACTATCCTTGTTTTGAGACTTTCGAATTTTTGTAATTTCATTATCTCTAACCTGCTCTGTATGTGTACTGCGCCAACATTTTTGAATTCTTCGCAACGTTCTACTTTGTCATCTACTCTTTGTCCTTAATTTCCTGCCTCAGGCCTGGTTCAATCTCTTTTTCGCGGGATGTATAACGATGCTTGCGTTGTGATGGGGGGCTGAACACACGCTAAGGAGATGGGGTCGGATCAGCTGCTGGCTTGCTTGTTGTGCTGATCATTTAAAAGCCTGTAGCAGCAGGTGTCCTTTAGTTTCGCGGGACGTCAAAGTGTCTTCCGAGAAGATCACGTGTCGTCTCCCTCATCTCCCGCCCAAGATTTCTTTTTATAATAGAGAGAGATTTATTTATTTATTGGAATCAAGTGGTGAGATACTGATAATATAAAACGGTGGCATGCTGGATTCAAAATCCCATTGGCCCTCAGCCTCCTTGTCTTTGATTATTCCAGGTATTCCCATAGATGTGTGTGTTAGACTAGCTAGCTCCTCAGTTCCCAAACTTTTCTATGCCCCGCACCCCTAGAAAAATGTTGATCCCTGTCACACCAACAAAAAAAAAAAAAAAGGAGACAAAAAAAGGTTTGGGGTAGCCGCCTCGTACAGAATACTGTAGGTTGTTCTGTTAAGGCAAAGAGACAAGTCTTTTAGAGTTCAAAATGGAACTGATTGACAGTTTTATGGTCAGGCAGAGGAAGTGACATCATCGAGGGGGCGGAACCAGAAGTGATGCCATCAGGGCTGTAGCCGCCGAAGTGTAAGGCGAGATCAAGCACGGGTTAACAGCGTGCCAAAAAGTCCAAAAGTTTGTTTTAAAAATATTTAGTGAAAGTTAAAAGCAAATAATCCACACAAGAATAAAAGGAACAATAGTTACACAATTGGAATAAAAGGCAAAAACAAGGAAAAATGTTCTTTACTTCTTCTTTCTATACTTAAAGGTTCTTAATTTCTTCTTCTGTACGCCTTAAGCATACGGTACAGTACTTAAATACGCACTGGTTTCTTAGAATTGTTTGTAGTACTAGGGTGTTGTACCGTGTTAGCCGTTATGAATGTAAAGAAAAGCCAAGCAAAATGACACCTTTTATTGGCTAACTAAAAAGATTACAATTTTCAAGCTTTCGAGGCAACTCAGGCCCCTTCTTCAGGCGAGCTGTTTCACACTCAAAAGGCCCGCAGGCCTGCAGGCACGGTTTAAAACCTTATGCCTTCCACACCTTACACATGGCAAGGCTGGTCACTAACTGAAGAATAATATTTAGTCAGAGCTGTTATGAATGAATTTGCACAGATTCC
Source organism: Polypterus bichir lapradei (assembly GCA_026402145.1). Taxonomy (NCBI): domain Eukaryota; kingdom Metazoa; phylum Chordata; class Cladistia; order Polypteriformes; family Polypteridae; genus Polypterus; species Polypterus bichir. The sequence continues at coordinate 30,968,813 of JANRMT010062820.1, forward strand.
ACATTAAACATGGCAACGCAGTTGTTCCTGTAGCAGCCCACTTCAACAGCCATGGACACTGTGAGAGGGACTTTAAAGTCACGGGGCTTATGGGCAACTTCAAAACACAGCAAGAGAGAAAAGAATGGGAAGTTAAGCTCATGTTAAAATTTAATACATTACAGCATGGCTTGAATAGAGACAAGAGTTTTATGGCCAGGTATGAGGACTGTTTGCATCTCTCAGACTGACACAGATAACCGGACTACAGACCCATATTGTTTTGAAAAACTCATCACAGACTTCAAAGGACTTTGTTGGACAGTCATCTTATCCAAAAATCTCTTGACCATACATCGTTTTTCTCTCTCTTGTTAAATTAATCTTAGCCTGAGTGAACCTATTAATTTTTTACATTTAAGATCTTTCCTTTAAAGATTTACCATTGTTGTTTCTTGTCCTAGTGTGTGGATATAAACACAGGGAACTTCAGTTTCTGTATTACATCTCGCCTGAAGAAGGGGCCTGAGTTGCCTCGAAAGCTTGCATATTGTAATCTTTTTAGTTAGCCAATAAAAGGTGTCATTTTGCTTGGCTCTTCTCGTCAGAGCTGTTAGAAATGGCAAGAATATACCAATACAATTCTACTTATGGGGGTTTTAGGAACCACCCATAGATTATGCATTGCCATCTTAATAAAATATTTATGAATCTTATATAACTAGGAAAATGGCTCTTACAGGGCCGTCCTGCTTACAGAGGAATCGAAGCATTACGCACATCTGAATCTGTTCCTCGGAGAGTCAAAGTCAGGGCAGCTGATAGAACGCTGCAGTTGTGACCCGCTGGGCTGGCTACTTTGAGCAGTTGCTCAAAGCCGATCCTCCGGTCAGGACGTTGGATATCTCTGGGTCTGCAGTTCTTCAGACTGATCCTCAAATTAGCTGTGAACCCCCCAGTCTCACTGAGATGGCACAGGTGGTGAACCAGCTGAGGGTAGGGATCTGTGGTATCCTGGGGTGAACTTCTCCAGGCTGGTGGTCAGGCTGTCCTCCTGGCACTGCAAGCAATCTTTGCTTCCATTTGGGAGACAGGCATCATCCCAACTGACTGGAAAACAGGACTTGTCGTCCCTATCTGGAAAGGGAAGGGCGATCACCTGGATTGTGACAACTACAGTGGGTTAACACTGCTCTCGGTGTCGTCCTCAATAGGATCCGTGATCACTTGCTCACCTACCAGCGACCGGAGCAGTCTGGTTTTATGCCTAAGAAGTCGACCATCGACCGCATCCTGGCACTGAGGGTTCTCGTGGACCGCAAACGCGAATATCGGCAGAGTTTCTTTGCAGCGTTTTTCGTTTTTCATAGAGTAGTTTGACTCAGTTGATCAAGCTGCCTTGTGGGACATCCTGAGGGTTCACGGGATCCCCTTGAGGTTGACGGATATCACGGCTGCCCTGTCCACTGGTACTGTGAGTGCTGTGCAGAGTGGAGGCAGGACCTCTGCGTTTTTCCCAGTTGATTCTAGGGTTCGTCGGGGTGTGTTCTGCTCCTACTCTGTTCAATGCTTGTATGTACTGGGTATCGGGCAAGGTTGTGTGGTCCAGTGGCTGTGGGGCATCTGTTGGTGAAGAGAGATTCACAGATCTTGACTTTGCTGACGATGCTGTGATCTTCTTGGAGTCAATGGAGGCTCTGATCAGGGCGCTCGAGAGACTGAGTGAGGAGTCTGAGTGTCTGGGCTTGTGTGGGTCCTGATAAAAACCAAGATGGAGGCCTTTAATGACCTCTTGGGCACGGCCATCAGCGGTGTGTCTGTCTGCAGGGAGAGTGTTGACCTCGTCGAGAGGTTTACTTACCTCAGCAGTGAGATTCATGTGACTCTGGTGACTCTTCCTATGAAGTCAATAGATGGATTGGGAGAGCATGGGGGGTCAGGAGGTCACTGGAAAGGGGTGTGTGGCGCTCTTGATATCTGCAAAAGGGCGAAGGTCCAAGTCTTGAGAGCCCTGGTGCTTTTTGTCTTGCTATATGGATGCTATCCAGTGACCTGAGATGAAGACTGGACTCCTTCATGTGTGTCTCTCATGTGTGTACCGTTGGTTTGACTTTGTGTTGCTCATGGAGTCCTGAATGAGGCACATGACCTGCATTGTGAGGGAGTGTCAGTTACGGCACTACGGCCATGTGGTGTGTTTCCCCGAGGGTGATCCGGCTCATAAGATCCTCATTGTTGGGGCCTCGAGTGGCTGGACCAGGCCAAGGAGTCACTCACGTAACACCCGGCTGCGACAGATAGAGGGTCCCAAGTTGTTTCGTCATCTAGTGGGTGCGGCAACGCGCTGTACCAGTGCATGCTCCCCAACTTGACTTGACAAAATGAACCGCCTGCAGTACTGCAGGTGAACAAATTGAATTAAAAGCATAAGCTTTAACTTCCAGCGCATAAAATGTAAGTATAAAGTGAGCAATTTACCTTTATAAATCTCAATAATCTTGTAAGAGTTTTCCCCTGTGAGGCCCCATGGTCTCCTTTGTGCAGGAAAGTCGACAAAGCAGGAATGTTTTAGCCATCCCTGTTGACTAAAAAAAAAAAGAAAAAAGAAAGACAACGTCGATGGTGTGAGGAAAACGATAAAAAGCAACGGCCACACAGCGGAGTTGCTTCTAGCGAATGTGTCTCTGCCGATGTAGCGCCTGACTCGGCGTTCCCTCGGTTAGGTCGCCTCTGCGATAATGACGCCACTTTCCGGGCAGCCATTGTTTTCGAAGATCTGCGAAGGGGCGGGGTCGGTTGCCCTTACTGGCCGGTTCCTCGAGACTGACGAGACCGTTAGCATCAGCGCTCCCTCTCAGCCTGGGTGGTATCACATACCTGAGAGGAGTTTGAATGGTGATCCTCATGCGTGACAACAATCGATGGACAATCAGGCAAAGCACAGCGAGGAAATGGCACAAGGTCAATGATCGAGGGGTTTGAGGGATTGGAGGACCCCCCCCCACCCCCCCCCATTTTGAAGCAACGGGTGCTGGCATGCAATGAATAAGCAACGAAACGGCTTTATCCACTAATAACATCCACACCAGACCTGCCACACAGAGTTTTGAAAGTCCCTACTAACGTCTTACTGTCTACCACCCTACTTGGCCGCTTATTCCAAGTGTCTATCGTTCTTTGTGTAATGTTTGTGCAAAATTTACCCTTCACAAGTTTCCAACTGTATCCCCGTGTTCTTGATGACCTTATTTTAAAGTCACCATCTCGATCCACTGGACTAATTCCTTTCATAATTTTAAACACTTCACTCAGGTCATCTCTTCATCTTCTTTTCCTTAAACTGTGAAGGCTCAGCTCTTTTAATCTTTTCCTCATAACTCATCCCCTGTAGCCCCTGAATCAGCCTAGTCGCTCTTCTCTGGACCTTCTCTTGTGCTGCTATGTCTTTTTTGTAGCCTGGAGACCCAAACTGCACCCAGGACTCCAGATGAGGCCTCACCAGTGTGTTATAAAGATTCAGCAGAACCTCCTGTGACTTGTACTCCACACATCAAGGCGCTATATAACCTGACATTCTGTGTGCCTTCTTAATGGCTTCTGAACACTGACTGGAAGTCGATAGCTTAGAGTCCACTACCACTACTAAATCCTTCTCATAAGGTGGACTCTTGATTTTCCGACCACCCATTGTGTATTCAAACCTAGCATTTTTACTTCCTATGTGTAATTCTTTACATTTACTGACATTAAATTTCATCTGCCACAAATCTCCTCAAGCCTGTCTGCTGTCCAAGTCCTTCTGTGATGATATAACGGATTCCAAATTATCTGCTAATCCACCTATCTTGGTGTCATCTGCAAACTAAACCAGCTTGTTCTTTATATTCCTATCTAAATCATTTATAGATATTAAAAATAGCAGCGGCCCCTGCACTGCCCCCTGCTGGTCACCACTCTTAACATCGGCCAGTTCTGATGAGGTTCCTCACACCATCACCCTCTGCTTCCTGTGTCTGAGCCAATTCTGCGCCCATCTAAAAACATCACCCTGAACTGCCACTTCTTTTAATTTGATGCCCAACCTCTCATGTGGCACCTCATCAAAAGTCCAGATCACTAATCTCATCTGCTCCACTCTGGTCGTATCCTTTTGTTTCCTCCTCATAGAATTCCAGCATGTTAGTAAAACACGACCTCCCTCTTCTGACCCCACAGTGACTGTTCCTAATAACTCCTGTCCTTGCCATGTGTTCCTCAATCTTATCCTTAATAATTCTTTCCATTAATTTCCCTGTGATGCCCATTAAGCTTACTGGCTTATAGTTGCTTGGCTCTGCCCTGTCACCCTTTTTATATAATGGGATGATATTTGCCATTTTCCAGTCCTTCAGAATCTCTTCAGTGCTCAGTGACTTCCTAAAAATACGCGTCAAGGGTTTCTATCTGCACTCACTGGCCTCCTTAAGAACTCTGTGATAAATATGATCTGGTCCTGGTGATTTGTGTGATTTCAGCCTATTTAACCCACACAGCTCTTCACTCTCTTCAGTTTCCAAATCCCTCAGTACCTCCTTAGTAGTCCCTGTTACCGCTGAGAGGTTATCATCTTCCTCACTTGAGAAGACCTCAGTAAAGTTCACACCCGAGGTAGGTAAACCCCCAAACCTGTGTCTGTGTGTGTGGACGGGTTGTGTAATGAACTGTCCCTCCGTAAGGGCTGACCTGATCCCACCGGACCTCCGCCACGACCCTGAAATGGATTACAAGAGTGTGAGGCCTCCCACTGAAATACTCGCAGCAGTCTTTCTCATGTCCATTTATTTTTAGAAAGGTCCTCCTGTGGATTTGCAGAGATTCATTCACAGTCTGTTATGGTCTATTGACAGTTTTAATTGGCTCTCCCTGTCTAATGTTAGTTATAAAGTAAATAAACTGCAAATCGTGTAATTAACCTGCACATCATTTAAATTATGCATTCACACATAAAAGTTGGCAAGGCCGGCCGAATGTCTGCTATACTGTATAACAAAATAATAATAATAAAATAGGCGCCAAATAGAAACTGAGCTGAAACGGATATAAAAATAAAATACACACACAGGGAAGAAAAGCCGAGCCCAATAAAAATAAAGAAGCATAAAAATTCACTTTCATTGCTGTCTGATAGTATAATGCGTTAATCACAGCATAGAAAAGCCCTATTGAGCAGTTAATGGCAGTCACCAGCCTGACTCAGGCCAAGAGAAATCTCGAGTGGTCCAGCTGCCGTGAGCTAAGAGTTTCATTGATCCCACTACTTCAGGACCCCAAAGACATGATGGCAACACTCAGCAGATCTTCTTACCGCGGTCTTGTGCGTTTGCTGTACTCTCAATAGAGAAAAAGAAAGAAAACACACTGCATTCATTAGAGAAAAAGAAACTGCTCAATCCAGACTTGGGCCACAGCAGTCTATCCCAGCATGCATTGTGCACAAAGAAGGAACAAACACACACGGGACAATTTAGGATCGGCAATGCACCAAACCTGCATCTCTTTGGACTGTGGGAGGAAACCCACGCAGACAACATGCAAACTCCACGCAGGGAGGACCCGGGAAGCGAACCCCAGGTCTCCTTACTGAGAGGCAGCAGCACTACCCACTGCGCCACTGTGCCACCCTTTATTATCATTATGAATAAAGCAAAAAGCATGGACCTAAGAACAATCTGGAGTCCCACAGCAAAGGGTCTGAACTATTACTTAAATGAGAGCTTTCAGTTTTTGATTTTTTATTAAAATTGACAAACCTTCCAGAAGACGTGTTTTCACTTTTGTCATCGTGGCTTACTGAGTGTAGACTGATGGGCAAAAATGGCAAATGTATCCATTTTAAAATGAAATCTGCTGCACCATGAAGTGCGAGAAAAGCGCCAAGGGGCCTGAATTACTTTCTGAATCCATTGCATAAAGTGATCCCAGTGCTTCTTCTTTTACAATTCAGGTACTGGAGATACAACGAAGAAAGGCAGGCCATGGACCCTGGGTATCCTAAGCCAATCACTGTGTGGAAAGGAATTCCACCTTCCCCTCAGGGAGCCTTTGTGGATAAAGAGAAAGGTAAGCAGCCGTGTGTGTCAATCTGGATACATCTGGAAGATTGTTTTAAAAATCTATTTTATAGAAGTCAACTTTATCCAGTTAAGTTCATATATAAAAAAAAAAACTGTATGAATATTGTAACTAGTAGGGGGCGCCACTGAGCCCCATACATCAGACCCAATAATACCCAACACAGTCACCGGATCAGATTTTTTAATCCAACAATTATCAAAATAAGGAAAAACAGCCCAAAAGGCATACAAAGAATAAAGATTTCTTCTCTCCTCCCACCTCCAGTTGAGTGTTGCCCACTGCCGCCCAACTCCTAGTCAGTCTAAGTGAGGCAAAGGGCTCTGTTTTTAAAGTTGGGGGCTTCCTGTCTCAGTCCAGCCTGAGTCATATACAAACCAGGGCCCTCTGGAGCTTCCCAAAGACCCTGACAAGGCTGCGTCTCCAGACTCCAACTCCCATGCCACCCTGTGGGTGTCCTAAAGGGGTCCAGCCGTGAAGAGCACTGCCACCTTGTCTTTTGGGGGAATGAGCTGCTCCCGGTGGGCTCGTTCATCTCCTCCTTTCATTCTGGCCTCCTTTATGAATCCTTCCTTTATCTCAGACAGAGTGCCTGTCCTCCCTCCAAGGTTCCTACACTATACACAGTCATGTGCTGAGTCGAGTCGATTTGTACAATGGGGTAATAATGTTCTAGAAACTGCCAAAACTAGCTGCAGTGATATAAATCTTTTCTTATTATTATTGATATTTCACAGGGTCTCATATATTCTCTGACTCTTTGGGGGCCCCTTAAGGTTTCTTTTCATTGGCATTGCTCCAAATGGCTAATTCTTATGCGTTCAGCCCGCACCACTTTGTTAAATTTATTGACGACCCACTAGCGACTATTGGAATTGGACACTTTGGTGAAATGATTACCCCTTGATTAAAGGAGCTCACTTAGAAATGGGGAAACACATCATGCAGCACGGCTGATTGCTTAAGCGACCAACCGCAACCCACTCAAGACCCACTGTGATCAATTCACGAGCCAATGATGGCAACCTGTGACATTCCAGCCGTAATCTGGGTCACAGCCCAATGGTTGAGAAACACCTGCTTTGGCGACTCATCATGTCCAACACTGAGATTTGAAGATCGGTTTGTAGCGACACATAAGGTATGCCCACCAGTGACCCACACCAGACCCTCAGAGCCCCAATTGCAATGACCTGTACACTTTACAATCAATATACAGGCAATTTAACATACAGCCTAATGGCTGGGCCCCTACTGGAGCTGTAAGTCTGTGCATGACTGTCTATGTGGGTTTTATGTGTTTTATGCTTATTTATGATTCTAATGTTAATTATGGATTATCTGACACAATAATAGTTAACTGATAATATTAAAGCTTTTAACTTATTTCAATAATATTAAACCCTTTAACTGAGTTCAGCCCCTTTTTCCACTGTGATGGTATAGTCGGCAGGATTCACATTTCATGACAGCATAGGGAGAATGTCAGATTAAATTCATGATTGAAGAACGGGGTAGCAACTGGTGATGAGCCTGAGATTTGTGTGAAATTCATTCTGTAGAGAACCTTTGCAAAACAAATATATATATA
>JANRMT010062820.1:31001644-31021856 GCA_026402145.1 Polypterus bichir lapradei
GATAGATAGATAGATAGATAGATAGATAGATAGATAGATAGATAGATCCCCATGTGCTCCTCTGACTGACCCCCCGCTGTCAGGACCACCTTGTCCTCTACTGACTGCCCATTTTCACTGACTCTTGAGTGTGCCCTCTGCTGTTTGTAAATGCTAACTGCAGGGTACTTTGTGCTGGACGTGATTTGACATCTTCCATTGCCGATGCCGACGCCTTTTTAAAGCTCTCGTCTCCGCCGCTGCTCCTGATATTCCGTATGCACGGAGCGCACAGTTCAAGCTCATTATGAAGCTTTAAATGCGGCACTCGTTTTACCAAGACAAAGAGCTTACAGGTGCTGATGTCCCCGCGTGTGCCTCTTCCAAGAAAATCAGTCAGCCGGCCGACCGACACCACAGCGCTGCGTCTCCTGAACGACCCGGTCGCGTTGTTTTTTGTTCATCTTGTCGTCTTTCGCCCTTTTATCTAATGTAACGTGCCCGTTGAACCTGCTCAGGAAGTCTTACAGGGACTGAAACAAAGCCTGTTGATTTTGGTCTTTTTTGTTCACCGGCTCTTCTAGTTGCAGACGGCGTTTCTTTCGGCTAATCGGTTTAGCAGCCCGTACAACACCGGAGAAAAAGGCCGCTCACGTCTGACGGAGGAGACGACCCCAAGTATGATACAGACTGATGGAGATGGTAAACAGGTCTAAAGACACCTGATTCAGGTCGGAATTTACAGTTCCATGCAGTGGGCCACTTGTCCCAGTGGTGCAGCACTGATCTCTGGGCCCTTCACATAAGCAGTCTCTGTGGACCCCTTCCTCTCGAGCCCCCAATCCCCCCCCCCCCCCCCCCTTCTCCCCACCCAGTGGGCTCTGGGTAAACGATACCCTTCTTCCCTCATCTATGATGCCCATGCCCTGACACTTAACTCAAACACTCAAACCAATGAATTAGTTACATTTTCGAAACCCTTCCCGTCTGTCATTTAGTAACATTATTTTATATAGCGCCTTTCTACAGCATCTGCTCTCACAAGGTGTTTAACAAATGATTTATTACCATTAACTTATCCTATCTTAAAGAAGTGGGATAGTCGGAGAGATGCATAGAGGAGACAAGAGTACAAGTAGATAAGGCACAAGGTGAAGAGAGAGGTGGCGAAGGCTAAAGAAAAGGCGTTTGATGAGTTGTATGAGAGGCTGGACACTAAGGAGGGAGAAAAGGACCGGTGGGATAGAGAGAGGGACCGAGCTGGGAAAGATGAGCAACAGGTTAGGGTGATAAAGAATAAAGATGGAAACGACTCACAAGTGAGGAGAGGGTGTGGACCAGATTGAAAGAGTACTTTGAGAGGCTGATGGATGAAGAGGATGAGAAAGAGAGAAGAGGTTGGATGATGTGGAGATAGTGAATCAGGAAGTGCAATGGATTAGCAAGGAGGAAGTAAGGACAGCGATGAAGAGGATGAAAAATGGAAAAGCCGTTGGTCCAGATGACATACCTGTGGAAGCATGGAGGTGTTTAGGAGAGATGGCAGTGGAGTTTTTAATGGAATCTTGGAAAGTGAGAGGATGATGAGGAGTGGAGAAGAAGAGTTTGCCGATATTTAAGAATAAGGGGGATGTGCAGGACTGTAGGAACTACAGGGGGATAAAATTGATGAACCACAGCATTAAGTTATGGAAAAGAGTAGTGGAAGCTCAGTTAAGAAGTGATGTGATGATTAGTGAACAGCAGGATGGTTTTATGCCAAGAAAGAGCACCACAGATGAGATGTTTGCTCTGAGGATGTTGATGGAGAAGTTTAGAGAAGACCAGAAGGAGTTGCATTGCGTCTTTTTGGACCTGGAGAAGGCAAATGACAGGGTGACTGAGAGGAGTTGTGGTATTGTATGAGGAAGTCGGGAGTGGCAGAGAAGTACGTAAGAGTGGTACAGGATATCAACAAGGGAAGTGTGACCGTGGTGAGGTCTACGGTAGGAGTGACGGAGGTGGGATTACATCAGGGATCGGCTCTGAGCCCTTTCTTATTTGCAATAGTGATGGACAGGCTGACAGACGAGATTAGACAGGAGTCCCCGTGGGCTGTGATGTCTGCTGATGACATTGTGATCTGTAGCGAGAGTAGGGAGTAGGACGAGGAGACCCCGGAGATGTGGAGATATGAGGAGGAGCGGAGAGGAATGAAGGTCAGTAGGACCACCAAGACAGAATACATGTGCGTGAATGAGAGGGAGGTCAGTGGAATGGTGAGGATGAGGGGAGTAGAGTTGGCGAAGGTGGAGGAGTTTAAATACCTGGGATCAACAGTACAGAGTAATGGGGATTGTGGAAGTGAAGTGAAGAAGAGCATGCAGGCAGGGTGGAGTGGGTCGAGAAGAGTGTCAGGAGTGATTTGTGACAGACGTGTATCATCAAGAGTGAAAGGGAAGGTCTACAGGACGGTAGTGAGACCAGCTATGTTATATGGGCTGGAGACGGTGGCACAGGAGACAGAGCTGGAGCTGCAAATGTTAAGATTTGCATTGGGTGTGAAGAGGATGGACAGGATTAGAAATGAGGACATTAGAGGGTCAGCTCAAGTTGGATGGTTGGGAGACAAAGCCAGAGAGGCGAGATTGTGTTGGTCTGGAAATGTGCAGAGGAGAGATGCTTGGTATACTGGGAGAAGGGTGCTAAGGATAGAGCTGTCAGGGAAGAGGAGAAGAGGAAGGCCTAAGAGAAAGAAGGTTTATGGATGTGGTGAGAGAGGACATGCAGGTGATGGGTGTGACAGAACAAAGTACAAAGAAGATGATCCGCTGTGGCAAACCCTAACAGGAGCAGCCAAAAGAAGAAGAAGAACAAGAACTTATCCTATCTTTAAACACCATATAGCACCTTTCTATAGTAAACATCCTCTCATTAGACTTTATATCCTAACATTACAAACTGCATGCCATAAATTGCTTTTCCTTATTGAGAGTCATCTCCAGGGGCTTTACAAACCTATTTGTATCCATTATCTGTAACATTTAGAACAGCATGTCATATATAGCACCTTTCATTGATGGACATCATCTCACCGAGCTCCAGAAACTCCCATAAATGAGTTTATCCTAACCTAAAGCTCCATACACCACCTCTTCTTTAGTGAACATCATCTCAAAGTGGCTTAAGGAAGTTTCTCCACTCTATCTCAACATTTCAAGCTTCATATATTAGTGCCTTTCTACAGTGCAAATCTTAAATAAATTTATTTTACATTAAAACTCCAGATAGCTAGTTTTCTTTAGTGAGCATGATCTCACGAGGCTCTACAAATGTCCTTCCCATCCATTACTTTCCAACATTACAAGCTCTGTGTCATATAGCGCCTTTCAGTAGAGACCAGCATCTCAGAGGGCTTTACACACTGACTTAGGTTGGTTTCTACCAACTTAAAACTCCAAACAGCGTTTTTCTATCGTAAGCATCATCTCATAGGGGCTTTAAAAACTTCCTTGCATCCATTAATCCTAACACTGAAAACTTAATGCTATATAGCACCTTTCTATAGTAAACATCATCTCATGGGGCTATACTTCTTCTTCTTCTTCTTTTGGCTACTCCCTTTAGGGGTTGCCACAGCGAATTATATGTCCGCATATTCATTTGGAAAAAATTTTACACCGGATGCCCTTCCTGATGTAACCCTCCCCATTTACCTTCCTTAATTTAATGTATCCTAACTTAAAATTCCATATAGGTCCTTTCCTTGGTGAGGATCATCTCCCGAGGCTTTACAAACTGCTTTGAATCCACATTGACGTAGAAGTCGAGTGCGTGTCATATAGCGCCTTTCTGTGGTGCCCATCAACTCAGAGGGCTTCACAAACATGCAAATTTATCCAAACTTACAACTCCACATAGCACCTTTCATTTGTGAACATCATCTCAAGGGGCTTTAGGAAGTCCCTCCAAACCGCTTATCCCAACATTATAAGTTCATTTTTGCACCATTCTATAGTAGGCATCATCTCATGGGGCTTTACACATTGCCTTCTATCCACTTTTATTTTTTCTAATATTACCAACTCCATGTCACATAGTGACTTTGTACGGTGACCGTCGTCTAAAGTGGCTTTATGCAGTTACTCCCATCCATTTGTCCCAAGTTAAAACTCCATATAGTGAGGATCATCTCGAGGGGCTTTACAAACTTCCTTGTATGCATTTCTCCTAACATTACAAACTGCATGCTATATAGCGCCTTTCAGTGGTGAGTATCACATCATGAGACTTTACATACTCACTTAAATGAATTTATCCTAACTTAAAACTCTATATAGCTCCTTTCTTTACTGAGCATCATCTCATGAGGCTTTACAAACGTCCTTGCATCCATTTCTCCTAATATTACAAACATAATGTTATATAGTGCCTTTCTATAGCGAGCGTCATCTCAGAGGGCTTTTCAAATGTTTTGCATCCATTTCTCCAAACATTGCAAACTGCATGTCATATAGCGGGGCAGCACGGTGGCACAATGGGTAGCGCTGCTGCCTCACAGTTAGGAGACCTGGGTTCACTTCCCGGGTCCTACCTGCGTGGAGTTTGCATGTTCTTCCCGTGCATTGGTGATTCTAAATTGTCCCCGGTGTGTGGATGTGCCCTGTGGTGGGCTGGCACCCTACCCAGGGTTAGTTTCCTGCCTTGCACCCTGTGTTGGCTGGGATTGGCTCCAGTAGACCCCCTTGACCCTGTAGTTAAGATATAGTGGGTTGGATGATGGATGGATGTCATATAGTGCCTTCCTGTGGTGAGCATCACCTCATGAGACTTTACACACTGCCTTAATTTGATTTATCCTAACATAAAACTCAATATAGCGCCTTTCGATAGTGAGTGTCATCTCAGAGGGCTTTACAGACTCCCTTAGGTTCATTTATCCAAACTTGAAACTCCATCTATGGTGACCATCATGTCAAGGGGCTTTAAGGAGTTACTCCAATCTGTTTATCCTAACATTACAAGCTCCATATAGCGCCTTTCAATGCTGAGTACCATTCTTTTTATGTCACCTTATATAATTTCTTGTATTAGAAATTTGTTAGTTTTTGCATCCCCCTTGGGGTCAGAGTGCAGGGTCAGTCATTGTACAGCGCCCCAGGAGCCATTACAGGTTAAGGGTCTTGCTCAAGGGCACAGCAGAGTAGGATCTCTTCTGGATACCAGCGCAGATCCTTAGCCTCAGAGCCACCACTCCGCCATGGGGGGCCATCCAACTGTATCGCCATGCCACACTCCATATTATATAAGACCACCAGACCAAGGTGTTTTCTGTTTTTACATCTTGCCCTCCGGGTGCCACCGGTGGCCACTGACCAGACTGTCTTGTCATTCACAGTCCATTCCAGTTTAATGCCTGTGGTGTGATGGCTTCCACACTCATATTTTTATCAGCTCTGTCCTGGTACATGGTGGCCCCTTTGCTCTTTTGTTTCGTGTCTTACAAATTACTGACTTTTTGGTCCAGCAGCATTCCCCCCTGTTCCACGTATCCCACCGTGACAATGACCTCTGAGGTGACCCAGTGTTCCAATGGTCTGCCTTCCCAGACACCAGATTTGAACCCGGGAGCGCCCCCAATGAAAGTCCCATAATGACATCCGAGACGACACCTTTCCTCCCGCACTATTCCAGATGCTGCTCTGGTGGCCCAGTGCCATGCTGAGTGACTTCATGTTGGGGTTTGCACCTTTCGAACGGCAGAAGTCGGCCAACTAAAACAAAAGGCCACATTGTGAGGGCTGGCTTGGCAGCTCCATGCTTCTGGGCTCGGGCCAGCAGCATCTCATCCAAGTGGGCGCACCTTAAAAGCTGCACCAGAAGTGGCAGGTGGGCGCATTTCCTTTCCTCCCACATCTTGAATATCCATTTTCTTGTGAGCTCATCTGCGCTCATCAGTCCTCCAGGACAGGTGCTTTAAAATTTTCAAAATCCCATGAATGAGAGTTCCCAGACCTTGGAGACCCTCTTTGGGATGTCTGGGGGTGCCTTCTGTGAAAAGCAAAAAGGTAAAGTGTCTGATAAAAAAAAAATACATACTGTATATGAACAATGTGCTGGGCGTATCCTGCGAGGCTCACTCCAAGGCCATTAGGCTTTTGATTAACGGACTTCGGAGTGAGGCGTCTCCTGTGAAAACAAAACCGTAGCCAGAAAAAAACGATCGTGTTACGCAGATTCTTCCTGGGAAAAAGAAAAGAAGGGACGCTGCCAGGTGTGCCTCCTCCTCCTCCTCTCACGCTGTGAAAATTTGAATCAAGAGAAGAACAACCTGGGAAGCGGCACTTGAGCCTTTCATCCTGTCCAGATCCACAGGGGGGTGCCGTTCACACTGTTCATGACAATGAAGTACGCTGGATTGTAATTTGACAATGATGTCCAGGAAGGCACCCCATCTGTTTTTACCGCCAGCATGAAAGAAGAAGCATAAGCTGACTTGAAAGTTGAATGCATACGCTTTATAAAACAAATACATTTTATTTATTTTAAATTAATACACACTGAATGACATGTTTGTCAGAAGCAAATAAAACTCGTTCTCGGGTGATGTTTCAACTCGTAAATTAAATGAAAGAATATCATGCGACTCGTTCTCAGGTAATGATTCAGTCCATAAAGCAAATGAACAGGAATCATAAGAGTGACTCTCAGCGGTTAATTTAGCTTGTGAATAAAATGAACGAGATTCATTAGACTCTTTCTCTGGTAATAATTCACTTGAGAATTAAATGAAAGAGAATTGTGAAACTCAATGTCAGGTGACCCAACAGTTCACAAATCAAATGTACGAGATTAGTGGGACTCATTCTTAAGTAAAGATTCAGCTCGCAAATTAAATGAAAGAAAAGCCTGAGACTCGTTCTCGGGTAATGATATATTTGCAACACAAATGAATGAGAACGGTTGAGGCTTATTCTTGAGTAAAGATTCAGTTTGTGAAAAAAAAAAATGATAACTGTGAAACTTGTTCTCTGGTAATGAATCATCCAGGGAGTTAAATGAATGAGAATTGTGAGACTTGATATCAGATAAGAATTCAGTTTGCAACTCACATGCACAAGATTTGTGGGACTCGTTCTCAACTAATGAATCATTTCACAAATTAAATGAAAGAGAAGCCTGAGACTCATTCTCGGGTAATGATATGTTTGCAAATCAAATGAATGAGAATCTTGAGACTAATTCATGGGTGATAATTCAGTTTGTGAAACGAAAGAATGAGAATCGTGAGACTCGTTCTCTGGTAATGTTTCACTCAGGAATGAAATGAATGAGACTCCATGTCAGGTAAGGATTCAGTTTGCAAATCAAATAAACAAGAATTGTGAAACTCATTTTTGAGTAATGATTCAAGTTCAAGACTTAAATGAACAAGAATTGTGCACCACGTTCTCAGGTAATGATTTGTTTGCAAATTAAATGAATGAGAATGGTTGAGGCTCATTCCTGGGTAATGATTCAGTTTGTGAAGCCGGGTCGCCTGGAGGGTCTGGGAGAGGAGCAATACCTTCCCCGGGCCATGAGGGGTCAGCCGCCCTGGTCTGTGTGGGGGCCATGGCAGCAGAGCTTCAAAGCTCATCCAATGGTTGGAGCCCTTGGTCACTGCCAGGGGGCACCCAGATACTTATGGAGCCCTGGAAGGCAGCACTTCCTCCACACAAGGATGTGCTGCCAGAAGAAGATTCGAGGTATGCCCGGAGTTCTTCCGGGTGCAAGAACAGCGCTTCCACCACACCAGGAAATACTGCTGGGAGAAGATCAGGAAGCACCTGGAGCACATCCGTGGGAGGTATAAAAGAGGCAAGGGAGCCAGAGTCGGGTGGAAGTGGACAGAGCTTGCCTGGGAGGAGTTGAAGGCGATAGAAAGAAGAAGAAGAAGAAGAAGAAGAAGAAGAAGAAGAAGAAGAAGAAGAAGAAGAAGAAGAAGAAGGAAGTCAAAAGGACTGTGAGTTGGTGATTGCTGCACTGGGGGTTAGGTTTGTAAATAGGGGTTGCAATTAATCGCATGTGTTTTAAGACGTTCTGTGTCTGTTTGTGTGTGTCGGGTCCGAGCATTTCCACAGATGTCTGCACATAAATACTCATAACAATGACAGAGCAGCCACCAAGAGAAACTGTACAGTCAGTGAGTTCTGAATATTCCGAATGGGAGATTTCATTCACCAATAGTGCAAAAGGGAGGGATGATCAAAGGGACCATACAAGTGTGGGATAAAACTGAGAGCAGGTAAACACGGGTTACCTAATTGAACAAGGGAGGGACGATCAAAGGGAAGACACCAAGTATCACGGAGAACAGAAAGTAACTGTTAATTGCCCAAACACAAAAGTAAAGGACGATCAAATGGAGAACACAAAGATAATACAACACAGAAGGCAAATAGAGATTACTGAAATGCACAAGGCAGGGATGATCAAAGGGTGAACAAACTGTATGAAACAGAAGGTAAATGCACATTACTCAAATTCATAAGGGGCAGCAGAAAATATTATATAAAACAGATGGCCCGAAATGCTATAGGGAGGGAGGATCAAAGGCAGACACAAAGTATTACAGACAATAGGAAACAGGAGTTCGTCCAAATGCATGGGAAAGGGATGATCAAAGGGAGAACACAAAGATTACATGAAACAAAGAAAGCAAATACAAATCACTCAAATGCACAAGGCAGGGATGATCAAAGGGGGAACAAACTGTAAAGTATCACATGACACAGAAAGTAAGCACTCGATACCTAAATGAGCAAAGGAGGAAATGATCAAAGATTACGTCAAAACAGAAAGTAAATGCAGATTATTGAAATACCCAAGGGAGGGAGGATCAAATGGACAGCACAAAATAGATGACGAGTAAATGGCAATCACCTCAATGAATAGGGAGGGATGATCAAAGGCAGAACGCAAACTACGTCTTACACATCATGGAAATCACAAAGAAAGAAAACATTAGTTGTCCAAATGCACGAGGAAGGGATGATCAAAGGGAGACCATAAAGATTACAAAAAACAGAAAAATAAATATGTATTACTCAAATGTGCAAGGCAGGGATGATCATAGGGTGAACATACTGTAAAATATCACATGAAACAGAAAGTAACCACAAGTTACAGAAACGCACCAGGGTGGAACGATCAAAGGGAGTGCAGCGAGTATCAAATACGAGAGATGGCAAGTAAATTCTCGTCACCTAAATGCACAAGGGAGGGATGATCAAAGGGTGAACACAAAGATATATAAAACAAGGTAAATGCAGATTACTCAAAGGAACAGCACAGAATATGACCATGAGTAAATAAATAGGGAGGGACGATCAAAGGCAGAAGACAAAATATTACAAACAATGGAAAAGAAATACTGCGGTGGGCTGGCGCCCTGCCTGGGGTTTGTTTCCTGCCTTGCGCCCTGTGTTGGCTGGGATTGGCTCCAGTAGACCCCCGTGATCCTGTAATTAGGATATAGCGGGTTGGATAATGGATGGATAGATGGATGGATGGATAGATGGAAAAGAAATAGAAAGAAAACACAAGCAGCCCAAAAGGCACAATGAAGGGATGATCAAAGGGAGAAAAGGAAGGTTCTGTTACTCAGACGCACGAGGCAGGGATGATCAAAGGGTGAACAGACTGTAAATAGCATCTGAAATAGAAGGTAAACATTAGTCGCCTAAATGCACAAGGGAGGGATAATCAAAGGGAGAGCACAAATTATTTTGTGAAAAGTCAGTCAGTCATTGTCCAACCCGCTACATCCTAACACAGGGTCACAGGGGTCCGCTGGAGCCAATCCCAGCCAACACAGGGCAGGAACAAATCCTGGGCAGGGTGCCAGCCCACCGCAGGGCACACACATACACCAAGCACACACTAGGGACAATTTAGGATCACCATTGCACCTAACCTTCATGTCTTTGGGAGGAAACCCACACAGACACGGGGAGAACATGCAAACTCCACGCAGGGAGGACCGGGGAAGTGAACCCAGGCCTCCGTACTGTGAGGCAGCAACACTACCACTGCGCCACCATGCCGCCCTTTTTGTGAAAAGGCAAATAAAAAATGCTGATTACTTAGTTGTACAAGACAGAGGGATGATCAAAGGGAGACCATATAAGTAAAGTATCATATAAAAATAAAGACTGAAAGTCAGCATTAGCTGCCAACATGTACATGGGAGGGATGATCAAGGGGATGAGCTAAAGTGTCATATGAAACTGAGGGAGAGCAAACATCCGTTATCCACATGCACAAGGGAGAGAGGGACGATCAAAGGGAGAATGCAAGTATCATATATAACGAATAGATCATAAATTCTAGTTACCTAAATGTGCAAGGACGAGATGAAGAAATGAGGATTAACTGAGCTGTGCAAGAGAGGGATGATGAAAGGGAGAACAGAAAGATTACAAAAGGCAGAAAGCAAATACATATCACGAAAAAGAGAAGTAGAAAATGTGGACAAGTGAGTTGTACAAGACAGGGATGATCAAAGGGAGAGCATACTATAAGGTATCATTTAAAAAGAGGTGAAACGTTAGCAACCCAAATGCATTATGGGACGAAGGAGCAAAGGAAGCACAAATGCACAAGACAGGGATGATCACAGGGAGAAGACAAAGGTGACAACACAGTGTCACATATGTGCGCTTGGGAGGCAGTCTAAGGGCTCAACTGGGAGTAAGATACAGACGCCAGGGGTTGATGAATGGTACTGACGCCTTGTCTCCCTCTTCTACAGAACACTTAGAAAAGAAACCCAACTAAGACCCCGCCCACTTCCGCCACTACACCACACCCTCCTGCACACCTCATTGTTGGCTGAGATCCCACCCCTCCCTGTCCTTCACCTATAAGAACCTAAGCCTCCACTCTGTTAGTCAGTCGATGTTTGACTCAGTTCCGTGTGACTACTCAGTTTGTTGCTCCACTATACGGGGTGGACTCCCCAAATCTTTATCTGTGTTTCTGTGCTTATCACTCAAATGCACAAGACAGGGATAATCACGGGGAGAACACACTATAAGGTATCATACGAAAAGAGGTGAAGGGTTAAGCGTTAGCAACCCAAATGCATTAAGGGACGAAAGCATCATATAGAGACAGATAGAATGCAAATTCTAGTCACCCAAATGCACAAGGGAGGGATGAGCAAAGGGTGAACATCAAAAGTTTTTATAAACCAAAAGGGAATGCTAGTCAACAAATGAAGGAAAGGATACTGAAAGGGAGGACACAACATTTCCAATAAGAGTACACAAATGCTGCTTTGTCGAAATGCGCAAGGGAGGGATAATCAAAGGGCAAAGCAAGCAGAGTATCATACCAAACCAACAAAAAGTGAGCCCCATCATCTAGACTGGCACTGGTGGGATGGCTTGCCCACTTCCATTCCTTTCACACCCCAGTGTTTGTACTCACCAACCATCCCATTCACCCTCCTTTACCTCTCTGGCCACATCACCTTAATGCCACCCCAGGCCCTTTCAGCCACTCCCACCTACTTTTAAATCAAAGGGTGAGGCCATCAAAGACGATACACCTTGGCATCATGGTATGTCACTTTTCTTTTAGTCCTGGAATATTTATTTATTGTATAGTGTGCTCGGCTCCTCAGCGTCCTTGATTGATTTACTTGATATGAATTACTGCCAGGCTGAAGAATCTCCCTAGATGGTCTGGGACCACCGTACAGGAGCTCCCTCTGGAGGACACATGTCTTCCAGCACTCCTTGCTGCCTCTTTTGGCAGCGTTTATACTGCATGCTCTCCATGACAGGTAGCTGTGCCCCACCTGCCCCAAATGGACTTGCTTTACTGACATCCCAAAACTTCCCTTAGCCTTCTGCCGGTCTGTCTTGGGTGCTGCACTTTGTATACTAACAGGGCACCCTGCATGCCTGGCATCTCATATAACATGAAGCTCTGCCCGTTGTGTTGTGCCATTCCAGCACCCATTCTTAACCATTATACTGCCTGGCATCATTGTGCCATGTGAAGTGCTACTTAAAACTTTCAGGATTTCTTTTGTAGCTCTTTAAAGGTCACACTTTAACTAAGATATCCTTTGCTGAGCCAAACTAATCCTTGCATTTCCAAAAGAAGTGGATGATGTTAACAAATGTGTTGCACTGGTCAACAAATGTTTATAAATGTAATAAAAGACAATTAGCTCACATGAAAACAGAAAAAACGTCATTAACAGAGTGAATGTGGTCATTAACCATTCAAAAATCCAGTTACTGGTACAAAGTCTGAAAGTCCCACCCACTGCCATATAAGGTTAAACCACCTCATCAATCAGCCCTTCACCCCAATCACTAACTCACCTCACCCACTAACTGCATAGGGTGAACCGCCTCGTCAATCAGGTTTAAGCCACCATCACTACGACAGAGCATGAAAGGCCCGCCCACTACCATATATGGTGCATCAATGATGTTTAAACCACCATCACTAGGATAGCATATAACAGGCCCACCCATTACCATATAAAGTAAAAGCACAGTGTCCATCATCTCTTCACCAATGTCACTAGGACAAAGTATGAAAGACCACCTACTATCAAATGAGTTTAGGCGCACATCAATTATCTCTCGACCCCAATCATCAGGACAATTCTGAAAGCCCCGCCCACTAACTGTATAAGGCTAAAGCAATCATCCCCTCACCATCTTCATTACAACAAAGTGTGAAATGCCGGCTGACCACCATGTAATTGTAAAGCGCTTCATCAATCAGCTTCATCACTACTAGAACAAAAGATGAAAGACCACCTACTAGCATATAAGGTTAAGTCTCCATGTCAATCATCTCTTCACCACCATCATTATAAAAAAGAGTGAAAGGGCTGCCTGTTATCCTATAAGGTTAAGGCACAGCACCCCAAGCACCAAAACAAAGTCTGAATGCCCCCCAAAACCATATGAGGTTGAAGCACCATGTCCATCATCTCTTTCCCACCATCACTATGACAAAGGCCCACCCAATACTATACAACTCTAAGTCACCAGGTTAATCATCTCTTCATCATCATCTCTGTGACAAAATATGAAAGGCCCACCCACTAACATACCAGGTAAAGCAACCATGTCAATCATCTTTTCACCACTATCAATATAACAAAGAGTGAAAGGCCCACCCACTACCATATAAGGTTAAGTCATCATGTCAATCATCTCTTCAGCAATATCAATATAACAAAGAGTGAAAGGCCCACCCACTATCATACAAGGTTAAGGCACAGCACCGGTTAGCTCTCACCCCAGTCACCAAGACAGAGTATGAAAGGCCCTCCCATTACCAAACAAGGTTGAAGCACCATGTCCATCATCTCTTCATCAACGTCATTATGACAAAATATGAAGAGCCCGCCCACTGCCATATAAACTTAGGTCACCATGTCAATCACTTCTTCACCACTATCAATATAACAAAAGAACGAAAGGCCCTCCCACTACCATATAAGGTTAAGTCACCATGTCATTCATTTCTTCACCAACATCACTAGAATGAAATATAAAAAGGCCAACTAACTACTATTAGGTTGAAGCACCATGTCAATCATCTCTTCAGCACCATCACTATGACAAAGTATGAAAGGCCCACCCACTTCCATATCAGGTCAAGTCATCATGTCAATCATCTGTTCACCACTATCAATATAAAAAGGTCCGCCCACTACCATACACGGCTAAGCCGCTTTGTTAATCATCTCTTCATCACCATCTCTTATGACAAAGTATGAAAGGCCCACCCACTAACATAACAGGTTAAATCATCATGTCAATCATCTTTTCACCACTATCAATATAACAAAGAGTCTAAAGGCCCACCCACTACCATATAAGGTTAAGTCATCATGTCAATCATCTCTTCAGCAAAATCAATATAACAAAGAGTCTAAAGGCCCACCCACTATCATACAAGGTTAAGGCACAGCACCGGTTAGCTCTCACCCCAGTCACCAAGACAGAGTATGAAAGACTCTCCCATTACCAAACAAGGTTGAAGCACCATGTCCATCATCTCTTCATCACCATCATTATGACAAAATATGAAGAACCCGCCCACTGCCATATAAACTTAACTCACCATGTCAATCACTTCTTCACCACTATCAATATAACAAAGAACGAAAGGCCCTCCCACTACCATATAAGGTTAAGTCACCATGTAATTCATTTCTTCACCAACATCACTAGGGTGAAATATAAAATGGCCAACTAACTACCATATTAGGTTGAAGCACCATGTCAATCATCTCTTCAGCACCATCACTATGACAAAGTATGAAAGGCCCACCCACTTCCATATCATGTCAAGTCATCATGTCAATCATCTGCTCACCACTATCAATATAAAAAGGTCTGCCCACTACCATACAAGGCTAAGCCGCTATGTCAATCATCTCTTCATCACCATCTCTTATGACAAAGTATGAAAGGCCCGCCCACTACCATAACAGGTTAAGCAACCATGTCAATCATCTTTTCACCACTATCAATATACCAAAGAGTGAAAGGCCTGCCCGCTACCATATAAGGCTAAGGCACAGCATCAGATACCATTCACCCCAATCACCAAGACTGAGTATGAAAGGTCCACCCACTACCATACAAGGTTCAAGCACCATGTCCATTATCTCTTCATCAACATCACTATGACAAAATTGGAAAGTCATGCCCACTGCCATATAAGGTTAAGTCACCATGTCAATCATTTCTTTATACCAACATCACTAGAACAAAGTAAGGATAAGGCACGGTGTCAATCATCTCTTTACCCCAATCACCAGTACAATGTCTGCCACATCTCAATTTTTATCTCAATCACTAAGAAAAGATGGCCAAGACCCACCCACTGGCTTTATACGGTTAAAGCACGGCGTCAATCATTTTTTCTCCACATTCATTAGAACAAGGTCTGAAATGCCTGCTGAATATACCATTAAAAGAGTAAATTACCTCATCAATCAGCTCTTCACCATCATCATTAGGACAAAGGATGAAAGACCACCACCCAGTACCATATAAGGTTAAGGCACCTGATCAATCAGGTATTCACCATCGAGCTCAGCAGAACAAGCCATGGCAGAAACTTCAAAGAGACCACAAAGGAAGAGCACTGGAAGGGCTCAGGGGTTATGCCAACATTGAAAAAGTGGACCAAAGCAGTTTTGAGTTTGCCATCCTATGGAAGATCAAATCTGTGTAAGATGAAGTTGTCTATATAGTAACCTGAACAGCTAAATTTATATAGGAGAGCATTCAGGGATCTCCAGACCTGCAGCTCTTATTCGTGATCACACTTCAACAGTTCATCTTTGATGACCTCAGAGGGCCACTCAAAAACCTGAAGGTTGTGGCTTAGTAGCTGAACCTCTCTCATCGCCATAGACTTTATAATACAATTCACTTATACAGCTCCTTTACAGATTTGCTAATATAGATGGAGTATTTTGGAGGTGATTTAACACTCGAGTTCATGTGCCTGCGCCCACCTACACCCAAGTTCACCCACCTTAAAAACAAACATCTCCCTGCGGAGGATAGCCAACGTGTTGAAGCTGCCATCACAGATGTTGGGCTTGGAGCCCGGGTAGATAGGCATGTCTCCGGTGGGTGGCTTTGGTGGCCTCGGGTGCCGGTCTGTTTTTCGTGGATCTAAAGGTGGGTGAGAGTGCTGCGGTGGGATTGTTGGTAGAGGTTTGGTGGGCTGCACTTTATCCGGAGGACCTGAGGGAAAAGAAGAAGGAGAGAGAATAAATAAAGTAAGATGGACTCCTGGTAAATCATCATGCTGATCCATTAGGTTTTTAGCCAAAGCAATTGTGCTTTATGTAGCGCCTTTCAGAGCGCCCGTCGTCAAAACACCCATCCGTTATCTGACCTGTTTAGATGTGTGGGCCTATCCTGGGAGTAATAGGCACTTGGAGTGTTACCATAAGACAGTTAAATAAGCACTTTATATAGCGCCACTCATAGTCAGTCCTCTGCAAAGCATCCATGCTGTTAGTCCTGTCCATCATCAGCAGCAGCAGGTCCATGGTAGGAATCAGCACCATCACTACAACAAAGGCCCACCCAATACCATATAAGGCTAAGTCATCAGATTAATCATCTCCTCACCAGCATCATCATAACAAAGAGTGAAAGGCCCTCCCACTACCATATAAGGCTGAAGCACCATGTCCAGCATCTCTTCACCATTGTCAATATAACAAAGAGTCTAAAGGCTCACCCAATACCATATAAGGCAAAGTCACTGGGTTAATCATCTCTTCACCAGCATCATTATAACAAAGAGTGAAAGGCCCTCCCATTACCATATAAGGCTGAAGCACCATGTCCTTCATCTCTTCACCATCATCACTATGACAAAATAGGAAAGACCCACCCACTGCCATATAAAGTTAAATCACCTTGTCAATCATTTATTCACTACTATCAATATAACAAACAGTGAAGGCCCCTCCCACTACCATAAAAGGTTAAGTCATCCTGTCCATCATTGCTTCACCACCATGACTATGACAAAATGGGAAAGGCCCGCCCACTAAGAAATAAGGTTAAGACACAGCATCAGCAAGCTCTCACCCCAGTCACCAAGGTTGAAGCACCATGTCCATCATCTCTTCACCACCATCACTATCACAAAATGGGAAAGGCCACCCACTACCATATAAGGCTAAGTCATCATGACAATCATCAACTTCACCACTATTAATATAACGAAGAGTGAAAGGCTCTCCCACTACAATAAAAGTTTAAGTCATCATGTCAATCATGGCTTCACCAATAGCACTATGAGAAAACATGAAAGGCCCGCCCACTACCACATAAGGTTAAGGCACACCATCAGTTAGCTCTCACCACAGGCACCAAGACGGAGTATGAAAGGCCCTGCCACTACCATATAATGTTGAAGCACCATGTCCATCATCTCTTCACCACCATCACTATGACAAAATAGGAAAGGCCCACCCACTATGAAATAAGGTTAAGGCTCAGCATCAGCAAGCTCTCACCCAAGTCACCAAGGTTGAAGCACCATGTCCATCATCTCTTCACCATTGTCAATATAACAAAGAGTCTAAAGGCCCACCCAATTACCATATAAGGCTAAGTCACTGGGTTAATCATCTCTTCACCAGCATCATTATAACAACGAGTGAAAGGCCCACCCACTACCATATAAGGTTAAGTCACCAAGTCAGTCATTTCACCAACATAATCAGGATGAAGTATGAAAAGGCCCACTAACTACCATATTTGGTTGAAGCACCATGCCAATCATCTCTTCATAAGGTCCAAGGTAGGAATCAGCACTGGATGAGCCGTCACACAGGATTACCAACACACATCCACGCCAACGTGGACCAGTTTAAAGTTAAGGAAGGAAAACCAAAGTATCAAGAGGAACAGCCAGGTGAACACGGGGAGAACATACAAACGCCACACTGTTTCATTGTTCAGGAGTTGTAAGGGTACCATGCCTAATCACTGTGCCACTCTGCTGTCTTTCACATGCCTGTCTATCACTTTCTTTCTGATCTCCTCAGACATCTCTCTCCTTTACATTCTCTGCTCCATGGTCAGTGTGGGACTCATGATGACACCAAACAGCAGTGTGACAACTTTTCTCCATTTAAATCAGCTCTGTAAATGTAATGCCTTCTAACCAAACTGCCCTCTTTTCCTGTATATAGCGCCTTTCCTAATGACTCTCTCCCACACAGCCACTTAGTAGGCACCTTGACTCTTGGCCAGGCTTTCCTCTGATTTTGAATAAAAACCGGCGCTAAAGTCCTTGGGACTTTTCATGATGTGGGCAAAAAAAGATAAATGGGAGAGAGCGATGCCCGCACTAAGTGGCATCAATAAGGCGCCGCTGACACAGCTACTCGGGTGCCGCTCCTCTTTAATGCGGCAGAGCAGAAGGACACCTCAGGCTCTGTGCTCCTTCACAATCAGCCGCTGCTGTTTTATGCTATCAGCGGGCCGAATCTGTAACATCAGCAATAAACAAATAAATACCAGTAGCGCTAACAGAAGTGGCCTCGCTCCCTGCAGCAGCCGCATAACGCGCGGCTCACAAAAAAAAAGTAATGATGGGGGGCCTTCAGGAACGCTAACGCAGACAGTTTGCAAGACTTTTCTTCCTAATCCACTTTATTTGGATTTCCTGATGAGGCAACTTCCAATATCAGAACTAAACAGAAGGAAATTAAAAAAAAGAAAATGGCAGATTTTCTAGCCCCCCAACCCCACGCCCCCCCCCCTCCCCGTCCCTCTTGGCTTTTGTTTTGCCGCTCTCCACATCTGTTCACAGCAGGGTTTCCCTAAGAGCAGTGCTGTGGTTGGAATAATGAGAAGCGCTCCAAAGCCTCCTGCCTGCCTGCCTGCCATCAATAGCCAGCTCCTGGCATGAGACGCTCCACTCATTTCCTAGCGCTGGGCTCTCGTCCCGTGATAATTTAATTAAAATTGCTGACTGAAATGGGCTGTGAGCCTTGAATCCAATGGCCAGTAGGTGTGGGAATCGCTTCCATCTTTACACTGCCCTCGTTGTTCTAGGAAGATTCAAGGAATGGAAAGGTCCGTCTACCAAAAAAGTAGCTGCTTCATTAGTGATGACTTCACATTGTCTACTGGCCGGACACGAGGACGGACTTTAAACATTTGCTTTAATAATGTGGGATACTGGAGCACATGGCAGAGGAGAAATAAACTTCTGTTTGCCTACAGGAAGGCAAAGCAAGAGCTCCTCTTATCTCATGAGAACTACTGGATGTCAGGATGCAACGGACTTTCTTCCCAGTATGACAGCTGTCAATCAAACGGACATTCAAGGGATTTTACGTCTTTGTAATTTTATGTCTATGGTGCACAGAATTTCTTCATGGTCATGTTTGGTCTTAAATTAAAGCTAACACCAGGGTGTATCTCCTTGTGGTAGTTTCTGAAAGATATTTTACTGTTGTTACATATTTGAGAAAAACATTCCATAATTATGAAGCAGATCCCAGTTATGAACTCTCTAGGAAAAGCTGCAGGTTTCCTGAAGTGCGATATGTTTGCCTTCTGTTTAAATTTTATTGTGGCAAAGGGAACTGGTGTGAACTCTTTTGAAGATTTTATAGCCCATAACCCTTTTTTCTAATTGCAGGAGTCTTGGTCTCTGACTAGCTTTAATATACTGTGGCCAGCAGAGGGCGCTCCTGCTGCCCAAACCTGACACAGACAGACGCAGGACACACGTTTTCTTTCTTTTTTTCGTTCTCCACGTGGGAAACGCCTTCCCCTGTTTCCTACCTGCATAGCACAACTGAAGCACAATACTGCACTTCTTTCTTTTCCTTTCTCTTCTTTCTCTATCTTCGCCTCCACTCCTCCTCAAACAAGCTTTGCAGTAGTGCCCGCTGGCACCTTTTATACGGCACCCAGAAGTGCTTCAAGTGTCCAATGACCTTCTCCTGGTAGCACTTCTGGGTGTGTCGGAAGTTCTACCACACTGGGCTTAACAGCACCCATGGAACTCAAAAAGGGCTGCACCCAACTCCAACCCCCATGGAGCCCTGTGGGAGTCCGAGGCACTGCTGCAACTCAGGGGGGCTTCCATCTATCTGTCGCTCCAGGGAAGGTACGGCTCTGAATATGTTCTCTCCCCCAGTCCTTCCAGTATAGAGGCATCCTGGTTGGGTAAGGGTCCTGGCTGTCCGTCACCATTTATAAGGTGTGTTGGACAGCAGGCATGGGCTGGCATCCTGACTGGGATGATGCATGATCCAGTACCTGGCTGGGAGGCCACCATACTGAACTGCCAAAAAGAAAAGTAGGCTGTTCTCTCTGCCTTTGCCAGGAGGTTGGCAGGAAGGTAGTTGGCAGTTTCCCAGGGCTTTGGTAAACATGTGGACACCTACAGGGCATGATGGGAGTTGCAGTGCCGTGAGTCAAACCTGCTGGGTCTCATGGGTGCCGCCAGGGAGTGCTGCAGGGATTCATCATCCCTGATTTTCAGGACTTCCATTACACAATGTCCTGCCCAACCGTAAAAAAGGAAGTCATCCAGCCTCAACCTGGACAGTCAGAGTCGGGAGGAAGGAAGAAAGGCAACACTCACTGTATGGAGGTGGACAGAGAGAGAAGAGAAGAGAAGGAAGGAAGGAAGGAAGGAAGGAAGGAAGGAAGGAAGGAAG
>JANRMT010062820.1:31056759-31076075 GCA_026402145.1 Polypterus bichir lapradei
GGGGGGGGGGGGGTAAACGTTAATATTATACAAAGTTATTGTCTGTTATACCTGCCTGACACTCTCCATCTTGCATTTTTTAACTAGCACTGCATTGTTATCACTCTTTAATTTAATATTGTTCTTTATCAGTATGCTGCTGCTGGATTATGTGAATTTCCCCTTGGGATTAATAAAGTATCTATCTATCTATCTATCTATCTATCTATCTATCTATCTATCTATCTATCTATCTATCTATCTATCTATCTGAATTTTAAATCGCATATTACTCAGGACATTTTTTCACTTAAGAAATATAACAAAAAGAGATCAATCAATTGCAATGAGTGCAGAATGGAGCTGTCAGAATCTTAACTAGGAAAAGAGAATCCAAACACATCACGCCAGTCTGAGCGTCCCTACACTGGTTGCCTGTGCCATTTAGAATTGACTTTAAAACACTGCTAATGGTTTACAAAGCCTTTAATAATCTGCTCTATTCTATATCTCAGAACTACTTTCACCTTACACCTCAAATCGTAACCTTAGATCTTCAAATGAGGGTCTACTTGGAATTCCAAGAGCTAAACTTAAAAGAAGTGGTGAGGCGCCTTCTGCTGTTAGTTCACCTAAACTCTGGAATATGACAGAAATACAGTGGAGCACTTTAAAAATAACTTCTAAATCTCAAACAAATTTTAACATGGCTTTCTTATAGCTTCATTTTAGTGTAAGCCTGATATTCTGTATATGCGTTGAATTATCATTATTATTCATGGTGGCTCCTCAATTCGTACTAACCCCTACTTTCTCTGCCGTTCTTTTTCCAGTTTTCTGTGGTGTTGATCTGCGCCCCCACCACCTGATCAGGGCACCATGCAGTTCCTACACTGATGGATAGAAGGCCAGAGGTCCACGTGATCATCACCATGTAATTCTTCCACGTGAAGCCTGAAAACCATGAGGGCTGATTGAGATCATTGATGTTAAGGGGGCTGGGTGGTCTCGTGGCCTTAGAACCCCTGCAGATTTTGCTTTTTTTTTTCCTTCCAGCCCTTTGGAGTGGTTTTTTTTTTTTTGCTGTTCTCCTTTAGTTTATTCTTTGTTAATTAGTATTGACTAATCTTATTTTTATATTTTGTCTTTTTTCTATTTCTTCATCTTGTAAAGCACTTTGAGCTACACCATTTGTATGCAAACGTGCTATAGAAATAAATGTTGTTGTTGTTGTTGTTATTAGCATCACCAACTCTAAATTCGTCCAAGTCTGTATTAACTTCAAAATATAATTTGAAAATTCTGAGTCAAACAGAAGAGTTAAAAGAACAATTAAAACACAAAAATTAAACAAGACGTGAAGAGACGGTGTACGCCCCATCTCACGTTAGCAGGGAGAATCAACACGGTCAAGATGAACGTTCTTCATAAACTTTTATTATCCCCATGCACATTAGCAAATAATTAAAAAAAAATTAGATTTAATCATAACCTCATTCATTTAGAATTCGAAACATCCACGCATCGTTTCCCAAGGTTTCTTCCATGTTTTTTCCCTACAAGGGTTTTTCCTTGTCTTCTTAGAGAGTCAAGGCTGGGGGGCTGTCCAGAGCTCAGCTCCATACATCATTGCTGTTCTTAAAATCCTTACCTTTAACCTTTGCCTTAATTCTTCAATCACACAATACCCCTGATAAGGTCTTCCAATTGTTTCATCCACACTGTACTCTATGGGTTATTTCTGCATCAAAGTTTCCGTCTTGGACGAGCACTAATCCTAGATATTTAAACCTATCCACTCTCCACTTTCAATAGCTTTCCCTGCAAGCTAACTTCTGAATCCTCATCCTCATTAAGGTGGAGTGGTGGCTCTGAGGCTAGGGATCTGCACTGGCAATCAAAAGGTTGCTGGTTCGAATCCCGTAAATGCCAAGAGGGACTCTGCTCTGTTGGGCCCTTGAGCAAGACCCTTAACCTGCAATCGCTGAGCGCTTTGAGTAGTGAGAAAAGCGCTATATAAATGCAAAGAATTATTATCTCTTATATATATTTCTCTTCTGGTTTGTCCTGCTTCCTCTTCACAACTGGTCCCCCCCACACGCAGCCCACTCAGCATTTCTCAATTCATATTCCTGCTCTTCCAAACCCTTCCCCACGCTGCCTGCGGCCTCCCATACTCCTCCACGCCGCTTTTCTCAAGACCTATTTCTCCTTCAGACTACCGCGTTCCTCGCTCCTCTCTCATGACCCCATTGGTGTCACGTCACCGCCCTATATCTAGCTTGACCGCGTGACCTTTCACTTCGGCCATGTCTGCGCCTGGGAGTCTTTTCCGTAGCCTGCTACATGAAGGTACTCTCTCGACCATTGCCATTGGTTTCGCTCCTTGCTATTTTCGTTATACTGCGGCGGTTGTTTCCTAAGCCTTTGTTGTAAAATGAACGGCAGTATCTTCTCTGTCGACGGGTTTTTGTACAACGTCATCTGTATTCCAGGATCCGGCAACTGCCTGTTCCTATCAGTGGGTTATTTCTTGACACAAACAGTTGACGAAGGCGATGCACTCTCATTACGACACAGGGCAGTGGATTTCGTTGCATCACATTGGGACAGATTTGGAGACGTTCTTCCTGTTGTTCTTTCCAACACAAGTCGAGTTATCACAACAAGTCATGAGTACTATCAGTACATGGCAACATCTGGAGTTTATGGTGGTGAAGCTGAAATTCAAACTCTTTCGGAGATTCTCCATGCTACCATTGTCATTTACTTCAAACACGACCCCAATATCCCTCCTTGCATTACGTTTGCAAAGTTTCCATTAATCTACAACAACCAGTCTTCAGCCACGGTCAGCTGTACGTGGCTTTTTCGACGGTTAGATCTTTCGACTCATTATCTGTCGTCTCCAGCAAAACACCTATTCACAACTGCGTCTCTCAAGAAGTATTTCTTTCTTCTTGATTTATGAATTCCTTTCTCATTGTTTTCCGTTCCTATTCTTACATCACTGTATGCTACAGCGGGCATCGGCTAGTTATTATTAAACCTCATATATTCTGTCTGCTTCTTATTTATCTTCAACCCTCTATCTTCCAAAGTGCTTATCCATTCTTCCATCTTCCTCTCCATTTCCTCATTTCTGGTGATACAATGTCATCCGCAAAAAGTCTGCACCAGGGAATTGGTCTTTTATCCCATGGCTCAACACATTAATAACCAAATCAAAGAGGTCAGAGCTTAAAGAAGATCCCTGGTGCAGACCACCTCAACACTGCTACGAACTCGAGTCCTCACTCCATATCCTGGACAATCCTCAAACACATCTTTGAACCTCCTCTCTCCTTCATGCACCTCCAGACCTCTTGACATGGCACTCTAGCCTAAGCCTTCTTCAAATTAATAAATGCCATATGCAAACCTTTCTGTTTTTCTTGATGCTTCTCTATGAGCTGTCTCATTGCAAAGACTGCATCAGTCGTTCCTCTCCCTGGCACAAAACCAAACTGCTCCTCCCTTATTGTGGTCGCCTCCATAAGCCTTCTCTCTATAAACCTTTCCCAAATTTTCATTGTGTTTGGTTAGTTTTATCCCATCATAATTACCACAATCCTGAATACCGCCCTTCTCCTTACAAATGGGTACAATTTACTAAACAAATTCAAATCATATTATGTGATATCATCTGTTAAATTCTGCTCTGTACTATTTTTATACTGTATTGAGGATGACTTGCGTTCTGTTCTGTGTATTGTATTGTATTGTATTGACCCCCTTTTTCTTTTTGACACCCACTGCACGCCCAACCTACGAGGACAGGGGTCTCTCTTTGAATTGTCTTTCCTGAGGTGTCTTCCATTTTTTCCCTACAAGGGATTTTTTGGGAGTTTTTTCTTGTCTTCTTAGAGAGTCAAGGCTGGGGGGCTGTCAAGAGGCAGGGCCTGTTAAAGCCCATTGTGGCACTTCTTGTGTGATTTTGGGCTATACAAAAAATAAATTGTATTGTATTGTATTGTATTGTATCCAAAGGGCAACTTGACGATGACCTAAAACAGAAGGTGGCATGGCACTACCACACTTTCTGGATGGCAAATATACAGGCTATAAAGACCTGAACATTAAAATCTTGCAGTACTTGTTTGCTCCTCTACACCCTCTACACATATGACTGTGTCCCCACTCACCATAGCAACAAGATCATAAAGTTCGCGGATGACACAGCGGTGGTCGGACTCACCTCGGGCAAGGAGGGTTAGCTGGCATACAGGGACGAGGTGGAGCGGCTGTCAGAGTGGTGCACAGTCAATAACCTGCTCCTCAACACCACAGAAACGAAGGAGCTTGTTATTGACTGTGCACAAAAAAACAAAACTGACATCTAGCCACTCGTCATTGGCAGGGCCTGTGTGGAGAGGGTCCCGATGTTCGGGTTTCTGGGCATTGAGCTGGAGGTTGACCTGACCTGGAGCGCCAACACCAAGGAGCTGCTGAAGAAGGCGCAGCAGAGACGGTATTTTCTGAGAATCCTTACCAAGAACCATCTCCCCAGAAATCTGCTCCTTGCCTTTTATCACTGTTCCATCGAGAGTGTGCTCACGTTCGGACTGTGTGTCCGCTGCACTTCCTCAGGAAGGAAAGCGCTCCACAGGGTCGTCAGGACAGCGGAGAGAACAACTGGCTGTAAACTCACCACTATGGAACAAATCTAAACTTCCCAATGCCACACAAAAGCAATAGACATTTCACAGGATTCATCACATCCCGGTCATGGCCTCTTCCAATTTTTGCCATCGGGCAAGAGATACAGAACAATGAAAACCAGGAGAAACCGCCTTAACAACAGCTTTAATCAAAAGCAATCATGGCCCTGAACTTAAATAAAACTGCTCCATATCATTCTCCCAATATGCAATATAAACCTTAAGTCAACCAGTGCAATTTGTATATTTTGTAAAGTACTTTTATTAATATTCGGTTTGTTATTATTTTCTCTCTGGGGCGGCATGGTGGCGCAGTGGGTAGCACTGCTGCCTCACAGTTAGGAGACCTAGGTTCGCTTCCCAGGTCCACCCTGCATTGAGTTTGTTTGCGTGGGTTTCCTCCGGGTGCTCTGGTTTCTTCCCATAATCCAAAGACATGCAGGTTAGGTGCATTGGCAATTCTAAATTGTCCCTAGTGTGTGTACTTGGTGTGTGTGTGTGCGTGCCCTGAGGTGGGCTGGCGCCCTGCCCAGGGTTTGTTTCCTGCCTTGCGCCCTGTGTTGGCTCCTGCAGACCCTGTGACCCTGTAGTTAGGATATAGCGGGTTGGATAATGGATGGATTATTTCCTCTCTTCTTGTGTTTTTAACTCTTATGCATCACACTGAGTCGACTGCACCTTCAATTTCGTTGTTCCTTTGTAAAAGTGACAATGACAATAAAGATCTATCTATCTATCTATCTATCTATCTATCTATCTATCTATCTATCATTTATATAGTGCCATTTCTCAAAGAACTCCGAAACTGCAAAAATAATCCTTGAATTGGATTCAGTGGCCTCAAAAACCTTTTTATATAATTGCAATATAATCATAGCCCAGTCCCTGCTCCCCTTTTTTATTTGCATTTTCCATAGCACCCCTACTGTTTCTGAGTTGGTGTTGTAAGACTGATTAAGTGCTATTAGACCAAAGAAGCAGTACATGAGGTAAAGTTGCATTGTTAAGGATGTTTTCTTTAGGATTCAATGCTGTGGTTTGTTGCTGCAGAACACGTCTTTCTTTCTTTCTTTCTTTCTTTCTTTCTTTCTTTCTTTCTTTCTTTCTTTCTTTCTATCTATCTAAACAAATCAGAACAAGTTGCTAATTAATGGATGCCTGTGATGCATCATTCATGAGTGATTGTATTGAAGCCTGAAACTTAATTCAATTAATTGAATTAAAATGCTGAGATGTCTCTGGACCTTCTCACATTACAACACAGGGCCGGATGATCCTATGAGGTGAAGGCTTATGGTGAAACTTTTACTTAACGCATCATCTTATATCAGTAGACGGCAGAGTAAATGCCTCATCACACCTCGTTTATCCTCTTGGACTGGTTTGATTTTTCTCTTATTGAAGTTTACAAGAACACACATCATGAGAACCTGTGCATCTACAGTCAGGTCCACATGTATTGGGACACTGACACAATTTCATAATTTTGGCTCTATACGCCACCATAATGGCTTTGAAATGAAGCAATCAAGAAGTGAGTGAAGCCTAGACTTTCAGCATTAATTCAAAGGGTTTAATCGAAATACCGTATGAGCAATTTAGGAGGGGCAGACATTTTTATACATGGGGCTCAAAAGTATTTGGCCATTTGACTGACAGGCTACTCCATAGCCAGGTGCCGGCAGGTCCCTCATTAACTATTAACTCTTTGAGGGCAGAATTGCGCAGCAGAGCAGCTGCCGGGCAACAGAGCCGACTACACGCGGAGCTAAAGGCAGATCTGGCGAGAGAGCGAAGCGAGAACATTCTCCATAGAGAACGTTTTGCGTATTATTGCTGAATCGCACTCTGAGTTTGAGACAAATGATCTTGAGATCGACAACCAAAGTGATGTACCAGTATCAGCTGATCGGTCCCCAGCTCAATGCGTCCGGTAGCTGAAGACACTACTACATGTCGTTACAGGTCGACACCCGTCTCAGAAGAGTTAAACAGGTAGAAGGTCTGCAGTTGATTCCAAGTGTGGACTTTACATTTGGAAGCTGTCACTGTGAACTCTCAACATGAGGTCCATGCAAGTAAAAAACAGGCCGTCATTAGACTGAGAAGACAAAACAAACCCATTAGAGAGAGACAGCAGAAACACCAGGAGTGGGCATCTCAACCATTTGGTAGATTCTTAAAGTGAAGGAACACACCAGTGAGCTCAGCAACACCAGAAGGTGTGGAAAACCACAGAAGACAACTGTGCTGGATGACTAAAGAATTCTGTCCGTGGTGAAGAAGAACCAACTCACAACATTTAGCGAAACCAAGACCACTCTCTGAGGGGGGTAGGCCTATCACTGACAAAGTCTACAATCAAGAGAAGACTTCATGACAGTAAAGACAGAGGGTTTACCACAATATGCAAACCACTGGTGAACCTCGAGCATAGGACGGACAGATTAGACTTTACCAGAAAACATTTTTAAACACCTGTCCTGTTCTGAAGCAATTTTCTTTGGATAAAGGAAACTATAATCAATGTGTACAGAATGATGGAAAGAGAAGAGTATGGAGAAGAGATGAGCGGCTCATGATCTGATGAATAGCACATCATCTGTGAGACATGGAGGAGGCTGTGTTATGACCTGATCATCATGGCTGCCAATGGAAGTTGGTCACTGGTGTTTATTGATGATGTGACTGCTGACAGAAGTCGCAGGATGAATTCTGAAGTGTAGAGGGCGCTATACTGTCTGCTCAGATTGAGACAACTGCTGTCAAACTGTCAGGACGACACTTCACCGTACAGATGGACAACGAGCTGAAACACACTGGGACAGCAAACCGAGGGCTTTACAACACAAAGTAGTGGAATATTCTTCAATGGCCGAGTCAATCAACTGACCTCAACCCAACTGGATGTGCTGTACACTCACTGAAAACAAAACTGAAGGCAGAAAGTCCAATGACCACAGTAGTAAAGGCCTGGTAGAGCATCACTGGGGTGGAAACGCACCACTTGCAGATACGGCCGTGGGCTTAGACTTCACGCAGTCATTGACTGGGAAGGACTTTCAATCAAATATTGAAAATGATCGTCATGTTTAGGATTAGGTTAGTTTGTCCAAATACTTTTGAGCCCCTGGAAATGGGAGGACCTTAAATAAAAATGGCTGTCTTTCCCAGAGGTGGGTAGTAACGAGTTACATTTATTCCGTTACATTTACTTGAGTAACTTTTTAAAAAAATTGTACTTCTAAGCGTAGCTTTACTGCACCATACTTTTTACTTTTACTTGAGTACATTTGTGAAGAAGAAATGCTACTCTTACTCCGCTACATTGGGCAACACTCGACTCGTTACTTTTTTTCCATTACAGTTGTGCTTGAAAGTTTGCGAACCCTTTAGAATTTTCTATATTTCTGCATAAATATGACCTAAAACATCAACAGATTTTCACTCAAGTCCTAAAAGCAGATAAAGAGAAACCAGTTAAACAAATGAGACAAAAATATTATACTTGGTCATTTATTTATTGAGGAAAATGATCGAATGATTTACTTGAAATGCTGCAATTTAAAAGAACGTATTCCAATTAGGGAGCTTTTGCTTCTAAAGGAAACATTCACCCAATGGGACGACATGCAGAAGAGCGTCCCGAAGCAACCGCAGGCTCCCAGCGCTGTAGCAGTTCGCCATAAAAGCAATTCCAAAAAGATCGCGGTCATGCTATAAGCGCCTGTTGTTGATGGGCGATACAAGGAACATTAAAAATGCGCAGGGCACAGTATTACTTGGCCACTAAGCTGGGCATGACTCTGCCTGACTGCTGTGTCTGTGTATAGGAGAGCGGCAGGTCCCGCTACAATAAATAACCGCGCTGTTCCTGTTTCAAGCTGAATAAAGATGGTGTCGCTAAAGTACTGAGACTCAGCTTTGTGTTTTGGGGTGCAAGACATTGGACTCACACATCACAGCACACACTCACATGTGGTCACAATGTTGTATTAAACAGTATACGCTCGTACGGATGTTGACTATATGAGTGAGGCACGCCGACTGACGATTACCCACAATCCCACAGCGAGAGAGAGAAGAACCATCAGCTCAGTTGTGATCACGTGACGCTCGGCAGACAAAGCGTATACGGACTACTCGTATTGCAAGACCTCGCTCGTTTAGCAAGTCAAAATTTATTACAAATTTTATCTCATTTTGTAAAACACTCGCAAACCAAGTTACTCGCAATCCAAGGTTCCACTGTACATGAAAAATGAGAGCCAACTCCTGCGGAAGGTTAACCATCACTTGACTGAGTGAAGAACGAGCACGTTTTAACCAAACATGCACAGACACAGACAGTAAAGCTAAAGTGAGACTTCTTGGACGTGCACAAGCTGCCTTGTTGTGATGTTATTTTTTATCAGCTGTGCTATCTGGAGGGCGAGTGAATATAGTAGAACTTCGGGTCACTACCGGAATTCGTTCCAAAACTCTGGTCATAACCTGATTTGGTTGTGACCCGAAGTAATTTCCCCCATAGGATTGTATGTAAATACAATTAATCCGTTCCAAACCGTACAAACTGTATGTAAATATATTTTTTTAAAGATTTTTAAGCATAAAAATAGTTAATCATACCATAGAATGCACAGAGTAATAGTAAACTAAATGTAAAAACATTAAATAACACTGAGAAAAACACCCAGGCTCCCTGCTCAGCTGCACGCGACCCTGTGCTCACTTGCTCGCTCTCTCGCTCCTCTCGCTCTACGCTCTCTCTCATGCTCACTCTCTCTCTCTCTCTCTTTCTCCCTCCCTCACACCAGCTTTCTTCTCCTGCTTCCTGCTTTCTCCTGCAACCTCCCATTCTTTCCTGTTCTCTTCTTTTTCCCTTTAGCCGACTCGCACTTCTATTTATGAAGAGGACGTGGTAGTCGTGGCAATCAGCAGCTCCTGCGAACAATTTCTGATGAGGACCTCTTCTCACCTGTGCACTTAGGTGAGAAACGCCCACCTCACAAACTCCTCAGGAACCGCTTCGTCCCCACACAACACCACGCCCCCTTGCTAAGCCGCGAGTGCGGCGATTATTTATTAAAACTGGCCTTTTTGACGGGAGCTGTGGACCCGCTATACCACAGGAGGAAGCTGGGTTGAGAGGAGGTTACAGTTTTGAGGGAGAGTCCCTCTGCGTGATGCACCGAGAACAATGTACAGTACAGGGAGAGACTGAACACGTGCAGAAATCATTGCCGTGTACGAACCGGAAGGGAAGGGAAACTGGCTTGTTCGTCAACCAAGCGTGTGGTCGTGAACAGATGCAAAAGTTTGGCGAACTTTTTGGTCGTAACCCGATTTGTACGTGTTCAGAGATGTTCGTGACCCGAGGTTTCACTGTATGCAGTATTATACTGTCAGTGTACAGGAGATTTCGTCACTGTAAGTAGTTTGCACTGTTCAGATATACACGTTACCTACTGTAGGTATCGCCTTCAAAAGCTTTGTTGTGAAAAACTGAGATTTGGAACTTTGTGTTATTTGTGCATCTTTATTTTGTAAATATGTTATTTATTTTTACTCTTTTTTTTATTTTATTATTTGGAAATAGCAGAATTTGCACATTATTTTATATTTTTGTCTGTCTTATTACAACATTTCTAAAAAATAAATCATTTATTTTGTTCAAACAGTTGCTCAGTACTTGAGTAGTCCATCTATCCATCCATTATCCAACCCGCTATAATGTAACACAGGGTCACAGGGGTCTGCTGGAGCCAATCCCAGCCAACACAGGGCGCAAGGCAGGAACAAATCCCGGGCAGGGTGCCAGCCCACCGCAGACTTGAGTAGTCTTTTCACCAAATACTTTTTGACTCTGACTTGAGTAATTTTTTGGATGACTACTTTTTACTTCTACTTGAGTGATATTATTTCGAAGTAACGCTACTCTTACTTGAGTACAATTTTTGGCTACTCTACCCACCTCTGGTCTTTCCTACACGGCTCACACAATATTTTTGTTAAACCCTTTGAATTCATTCTGCAAGTCTACACTTCCCTCACATCCTGATTGCTTCATTTCAGATCCGTTGTGGTGGCGCGCAGAGTCAAGTTTATGAAAATTGTGTCACTGTCCGTATACTTGTGGACCTGACTGTATTGATTATTTTCCAACTCTTATCCTGTTCTTGGTTGAGGAGAGCCAGAAGCCTGTTCTTAACCACCCCTGGTCTGGCTGTGGTGACATTGGCCTTGGCCAAAACTCACTCATATTTGGAAAATTGAGACGTACCAGTTAAGCTACAGGTTTATAGACTCATTATTATCATGAGTGCAGTGAAATCCTTATGTGCAATCGATGAGCAACACGCCGCCACTCTCCGACTTCATGGGCGCATCTGTGGACTGCAGGAGTTAAGCGCATGTGGACATGTGGCGAGCGTGCAAAGCCAACATAGTCGGTGCCAAGATTCAGATGGCAGGACTCTGGAACCGCCTTGTAAATTACTGGTCCATCTATTATTACTATTAAATTATGAGGGCAAGTCAAAAAGTAAAATTTGAAAATTACACGGTAACCACAATGGAATAGAATTTGACATAATACTACACGTTCGCAATGGCTTATGCCATTAATCTCGTTGAAGCCAAGGTCAAATGAACACAGACGTTCCATTACGGGATGGCACAATTGTTGATCAATGCTCCACAGTGAAATTTCTTGACAGCAGAGGGAGTGAAACCTGATGAAATTCACTGAAGGACAATGCCTCATGCAGATCTGTAAGATGTTTCGGCGCCCATCTTGCACAACCGTTACGGTTCTCCATGTCATCGAACACTATGACATATGCAGATCCGCAGCAACAGCGGACAACGTTAATCTGTCGGTCTTCCCTGATGAAGGCATTGTTGATGGTCGACCAGATCAAACTCCATTGGTTTCACGGGTTCTTCACACTGTAGACCCTTCTACCCATTCATAACCCTAATAAGGGAAGTACATTCAGAACGGAAGCCAGGGAGCACTCCTTTACGCAAAGAAGAGTTGTGGGACAAAGTACCAAGACATGAAGCTCAAGATGAAACCTTGAGAACCTTTGAGAAGAATCTGGAGGAGACGGGACTGCTGAGCTATGAGCTAAACAAACGGGACTGATGGACGGAATGGTCTCCTCTCACTTGTCAGATTGCTTATTTTTCTAATGAAGCAGCAAGCTGGATGGGACTAAACATTTCCATGGGAGTGGGGTAGACGGGGCTAGTCTCTTGAGTGGCAGCAAGCTGGGCAGGGCTTCATGTTTGAGTGGCATCCGATTGGATGGGGCTCCATGAATGAGCAAAGCACCGAGTCATGTAGCTGAAGCAGACATCTTGAGAACCTTTAAGAAGAATCTGGAGGAGACGATGGGACAGCTCAGCTATGCTTGATGGACTGAATGGTCTCCTCTCGTTTCTCAAACCCTAACCCTAATTTCTTATAAACTTTTCGTGGATTCCTGCTGTTTTTCACTTTCGTTCTGAGCCAACATCCTTTGGTGAACTTCAGCTGGTTGTACGCCTTCTGAAAAGGGAATGAGTCCCATACAAATTTTCTTAACATCTCGCGGTTCTGAGCATTCAGCCTGAGTTAATGCATGCCATACCACATTGGCGTATAAGTTTTAGATCATTTGGATGTTTCTGGTAACAATTTTTGCTTGCCTTTTTGACTCATTTCCCAGCAGCCATAGCGCGTACACCTTGAAGCTAAGCATGTTCTTATCCAGCAAGTACTTACCAACCAGAAAAAGCTTGGGGTTACTGCTGGTAGAGGTGTTGGTGAGGCCAGTAGGGGGCGCTTACCCTGAATTCTGAATGTGGATCCCAGTGCCCCTCCCACCCCATGCTGTAAAAATGGTGATGTCCTTCAGATGAGACATAAAGCCGAGGTCCCGACTCTCTGTGGTGGAGGATCGCAGGAAACATTGGGTAGAGGGGTCCTTTCATTGGATTGGCTGGCCCAGCACTGTCTTAGCTGTGGAATGGCCAATAGGGGAAGGCAGCTTGTTGGCGGAGGTCTCCAGAACTCTCATTATGGGGTATCATCTACTGCTGAATTCTGCTCTGTACTTGTAATACTTTTATTTTACTACTGTGTTTCCCCGAAAATAAGACCGGGTCTTATATTAATTTTTGCTCCAAAAGATGCACTAGAGCTTATTTTCAGGGGATGTCTTATATTTAGTCAGTCGCCAACCCGCTATATCCTAACACAGGGTTACGGGGGTCTGCTGGAGCCAATCCAAGCCACAACAGAGCACAAGGCAGGAACAAACCCTGAGCAGGGAACACACACCAAGAGATAATTTCGGATCACCAATGCACCCAACCTGCATGTCTTTGGACTGTGGGAGGAAACCCGCACAGACACAGGGAGAACATACAAACTCCACGCAGGGAGGACCGGGGAAGCAAACCTAACTGCTCTAACTGCGAGGCAGCAGTGCTACCCACTGCGCCACCGCGCCGCTGTACAACAATACACATTTATCCAAATACAGTCATGTCATCTTCTTCTGGAATATCGTCATACCTCTCCACATTCAAACCCTGAATTCCAGCCTGAATTTCTTGCTGCTCCAGCCGCTTTGAAGATCGATGTGCGCACTTCAATGTTTGATGAATGGTTTGATGTGGTGAAGCAAAATGCTAACATACAAATATATTCATGTTGCTTTGATATTCAAGCATCGCATATTCCCCAAAGTAATGACACGATATGTTATAAAAGTCTCACATACCATCTTTTGTGCCATCTTTTTTTTTTGCACCTTCACAATACCATCAAACTGTACGGCGCCGTATTTGAGCCACAGAGAAAAAAATAAGCACATAATGAAAATGTCTATTTTGTGATTAAAGTAGAAATATCAGCTTTAAACTCTAAATGTCCACTTTAACCTCGTAGTTTACTTTATCATTGAAGTAGACCCGTCATAAATGTCATCTTAAAAACCGACCCAGTTGTTAATCGCTATGCGCTTCTGGGGTTTCCTCCTGTCCTGACAGCAGCAGCAAGCAGCATCGCCACACACAGAAGACTTTAAATTTATAATATCCCAGCTCTCTGCACATTTACAATTCTTAGATTTATACTTGAGAGCACTTTCATGATGAAATGCATTAAAATATGTATGTGACATTTTACAGATAAATCGTTACCTTCATTTAAATAATGAATACTGTTAATAATTACACAAATGGGGTGGCACGGTGACAGAGCGGTAGCGTTGCTGTCTCACAGGGAGTCACATCCCTTGTGATCCCTGCCTGGAGTTTGCATGTTTTTCCTGGTGGGTTTTCACAGTAGGGCGGCACGGTGGCACAGTGGTAGAGCTGCTGCCTCGCAGTTAGGAGACTCGGGGTCACTTCCCGGGTCCTCCCTGCTTGGGTTTCCTCCCACAGTCCAAAGACATGCAGGTTAGGTGCATTGGCGATCCTAAATTGTCCCTAGTGTTTGCTTGGTGTGTGGGGTGTGTGTGTGGTGCCCTGCCCGGGGTTTGTTTCCTGCCTTGCACCCTGTGTTGGCTGGGACACCCAATGACCCTGTAGTAGTGGCGGAGTGGTAGCTCTGAGGCTAGTGATCTGCACTGGTAATCGGAAGGTTGCCAGTTCGAATCCCGTAAATGCCAATAGGCACTCTGCTCTGTTGGGCCCTTGAGCAAGACCTGCAATTGCTGAGTGCTGTGAGAAAAGCGTTATATAAATGCAAAGAATTTTAATTGAATTTGGTTAGGATATAGCGGGTTGGATAATGGATGGTTGGATGGATGGTTTCCACAGTGAGTTCAGTTTTCCATCCAAAGACATGAAGGTTTGGGGATTTGGTGAAGCTATAATGACGATAGTGTGTGTGTGTGCTTGTGTTCACCTTGCCATGAACTGATGCCCCATCCAGGGACTTTGTTTCTGTCTCACGCCGATGCTGCTGGAATGAGCGCATCCCCGAATTGATGGATGTAATCATTAAACATCCTTTTCAGAGATATTGTGGCAAGGTGTCCTCAGAATTTAATGGATGTTTCGGGCACACATGTTGTAGAAACCTGGCCTTAGGCACCTTACTTTTCAGCTGACGATCTTGACTAGGGCTTATTTTCGGGGAAACACAGTATATATATTGTATTGAGGATTACTTGTGTTCTCTTCTGTGTATTGTATTGTATTGTATTGACCCCCTTCTTTTTGACACCCACTGCATGCCCATCCTACCTGGACAGGGGTCTCTCCTTGAACTGCTTTTCCCAAAGGTTCTTCCATTTTTCCCTACTAGTGTTTTTTTAGGAGTTTTTCCTTGTTCTTCTTAGACAGTTAAGGCTGGGGGGCTGTCAAGAGGCAGGGCGTCTTAAAACCCCTTGCGGCACTCCTTGTATGATTTTGGGCTATACAAAAAATAAATTGTATTGTATTGTATAAAAGATCCCTGGGCATCCTTCATAAAGAGTTGGGTATATCCCGATGTCCAGGCTAAACTGCCCACCATAGCCTGGTCATTCTGCCCTCCCCCACAAATCATTCCCCATCTCTAATTGGCTAGTTCTCTCACACCACTCCACTACCTAATAGCTCATGTGTGGTGAGAGTACAGGCACAAAAATGGCTGCCGTCACACCATCCAGGTGGGTACTACACATTAGTTGTGGTTGAAGTGGCACTATGTAAAACAATTTGACTAGCGAGAAAAGC
The DNA here is from genome assembly GCA_026402145.1 of Polypterus bichir lapradei. NCBI lineage: Eukaryota > Metazoa > Chordata > Cladistia > Polypteriformes > Polypteridae > Polypterus > Polypterus bichir. The sequence continues at coordinate 31,072,158 of JANRMT010062820.1, forward strand.
ACTATATATAAATGTAAAGAATTTTTATGATTATTATTGTATGGTCGCGCTGGGCATGTGCCCAGAGCACACTGTGCCAGCGCGGCTGCTCTTCTTCTGGTTACTGGTGTTTGTTCAGTGGTACCATTTGTTGGACGACTTCTTTGTGTTTATTTTTTCCGGTGTCTTTAGCCTTTTTCCTGTTATTTCTGTGGTATTTTTAGGCTGCTCGTCTTTAGTGTTTGATTTGTGGGGTGTTGTTTTATGCTTCTGCGGTGGGCTGGCGCCCTGCCCAGGGTTTGTTTCCTGCCTTGTGCCCTGTGTTAGCTGGGATTGGCTCCAGCAGACCCCCATGACCCTGGTAGTTAGGATATAACGGGTTGGATAATGGATGGATGGGTGGATGTTTTATGCTTTGTAATGTGCCCTTGAGTGTTTGGACAGGCTTGATTAAATAAAATGTATACAAATACAAATAATAATAATAAGCTTTATGCTCCACTAACTGGCACCAGAACACACAAAAAAAAAATCCCTCAGTGTGTTTTTCATTGAATAGTATGAACTGGATCCAAGCACCCCATGATGGATTATTTATAGAAGGGGAAAAAACACAAAAGATGAGCCTTCTGTCTGAAGAAACAGCAAAACACACACTTATTTCACATTTTTTTTCCCCTGCAATCTTCAGGGCATCAAAGCACCAAAGAAAATGAAAGATGACTTGTGAGAAGTCACTGCCAGGGCAAGCCGTTCATCACCTTTACAACCAAACACGCTGGCACACATGGACAGCTGTTAGCTTATATAGCACCTTCTGTTGGCAAACGTCATCTGACAGGACAGGGGCTGATAGCAAGCGGGCTCCATCGGAGCTCATTTGTGCGCAGATAGCAGATTGGACCACCAAGATCCATGAGAAGCGTGCCATCTTCAACATCATGGCAGAGTGGCAGCCCACACGACACACACTGGGTATAGGAGAGCTCACTCACTCGTTTTAAGGCTCATCTCAACCAGGAATGGCATCTCCTTGATGGCCTTTATGTTAAATTCAACATCCCGGTACAACATGGTTTAGAACATTATCTATGCCAGGTACTGCCATTTAACGTTCATATACACATTTTGAATTATTTGGTGACAATTTCTGTATCATTTTCAAAGATTGTTAAATTGCCCTTTTTTAATTTGCAGTCTAATGTCTTACCCAGTCACGTAAAAATCCCATTATCCCGGCATATTCTATTTGATGACTCCTTTCAGCAGGTGGGTGAAATTTAATATTGCATTTTTGTAAACATCAGAACAATCTCGACAAGAACAGGGAATTCACCCAACAAAGCTCACCAGTTCTGTCCACTTATTTCTTCCAAATAAACATCAAGTCGAGTTTTGAAAGTCCCACTGTCTACCACACTACTTGGTCACTTATTCCAAGTGTCTATCGTTCTTTGTGTAAAGGAAAACTTCCTAATGCTTGTGTGAAATTTTCCCTTAACAAGTTTCCAACTGTGTCCCCGTGTTCTTGATGAACTCATTTTAAAATAACAGTCTCGATCCACTGGACTAATTACCTTCAACATTTTAAACACTTCAGTCAGGTCTCCTCTTCATCTCCTGTGAAGGCTCAGCTCTTTTAATCTTTCCTCATAACTCATCGCCTGTAGCCCTGAATCAGCCTAGTCGCTCTTCTCTGGACCTTTTCTAGCACTGCTATGTCCTTTTTGTAGCCTGGAGACCCAAACTGCACACAGGACTCCAGATGAGGCCTCACCAGTGTATTATAAAGCTTGAGCAGAACCTCCTGTGACTTACACTCCACACATCAAGGCGCTATATAACCTGACATTCTGTTAACTGCCTTAATGGCTTCTGAACACTGCCTGACAGTTGACAGAGATGAGTCCACTACGACTCCTAAATCCTTCAACAGTCATGGACACTGTGAGAGGGACTTTAAAGTAACAGTGTTTATAGGCAACTTCAGAGCACAACAAGAGAGAAAAGAATGGGAAGTTAAACTCATGCTAACTTTAACACATTACAACCTGGTATGAATAGAGACATGGGTCTTATGGGCAGATTTGAGGATTGTTAGCATCTCTTTGTGTATTCAAACCTCACATTTTGACTTCCTATGTGTAATTCTTTACATTTACTAACATTAAATTTCATCTGCCCAAGCCTGTATGCTATCCAAGTCCTTCTGTGATGATATAACAGATTCAAAATTATCTGCTAATCCACCTATCTTGGTATCATCTGCAGACTTAATTTATATATACCGTCATGTTAAAAAATAAGTACACCCATTGAAGTTCTTGACTTTTTTAACATAATTTGAACAGGCAAACAGTAGATCTACATGGACCTCATCATCAAGTGCCTACAGATAAAAAGGGTTGTACAGGGTGAGTCAAAATAAAGTGGCACATTTCTCAATGTCACTGCTCGAGTGAGTTGGGGTAGAGAGTCCTTTGATAGGTGGAAAACACGCCTTGGTCTGGTGCATACCGTGCTTTCACTGTCGAAGCGTTCTTCAAAAACAACAACTCCATCATCACTACACAACGCAACTTCCAAGCACACTTCAGCATTCCTACTAATGGTGACATCCCAAATCGGAAAACAGTTCTTCAGTGGGTGGCTAAATTTAGACAGACGGTTACAACATTGAACATAAAATCTCCAGGGGCCTCATGTATAAACAGTGCGTACGCACAAAAAATGTTGCATAAGCCCGTTTCCACGTTCAAATCGCGATGTATAAAACCTAAACTTGGCATAAAGCCACGCACTTTTCCACGGTACCTCATACCTTGTCGTACGCAAGTTCTCAGCTCGGTTTTGCAGACTGACGGCACCCAGCCTCAAAGCAGTGCTACTGTTCCTGTGTGGTATCCCTTTCTTATTCAGATCCACATCCCTGACGCAGCTTTATAAATACACTGAAATTAACCGCATATTGCTTATTAATTTAATGCATCTGATTATAATTAACAGTAACAATATAATGGTCCACAGAATGGCCAAACTATTCTAAATACCATAACTGATTTAGCGTTGTTACTCTCACTGCACCTTCTTCTTCTTCTTTCAGCTGCTCCCATTAGGGGTTGCCACAGTGGATCATCTTTTTCCATATTACTCTTGCTGCACCATTCAGTATTTATCCCACTGTTTCTGTGTGTGGAATCAAAGATCTACAGAAGCTGAGAAAGAGAATTATCAGTATACAGCATCAAGCACGCGCTGCCTCAGCCATTGTCTATTGTCTATTGAACTGCACTCATATGACAAACGCTTCAGAGCCTTTCCTGTACGGACCTCGCGGTTCAGAAACAGTTTCACCACAAGAACTCTAAACGCACTCAATCAGTCCATCAAGTGCTCCTTGTAGAACTGTTAGGACTTATAAGTGCAATCACCTCACTGTAAACTTGCGGTACAGTTATAATATTTCTCAACCTGAGCCACTTTATAAAGCGTGTATTTACATATGATGACGATATAATTTTTAAGATGAAATGCAGCAAAATATGTTTATTATATTATACAGATAAAATTTTAACTTCATTTAAATAATCTATATTCTTAATAATTAAACATGCTAGGACACGGTGCCATAGCACTAGCTAGGAACTTGCCCTCTGTTCACAAATTGTTCCTGCCTCGCGCTGTATTCTTGCTTGTGCTGACGTGACACTGGAAGGATAGATGGATAGAATAATTAAACATGAACTACAAAGATATTTCAATGTTCCTTAAAAGTTTTGAAGAATCAGCATTCTAAGCTTACAGATGGCTTAACGTCTATTACAGAGCTGATTGTGTGGCGATTGGGTATTTGAAGAAAGAAAGGGAAGGACAGGAATTGGAGGTTAGTACGTTTGAAAGAGACAGTACTGCTACAGTAAAGTATTTCATTGTATTATG
>JANRMT010062820.1:31076175-31091456 GCA_026402145.1 Polypterus bichir lapradei
AGAAAGAAAAGGAAGGACGGGAATTGGAGGTTAGTACGTTTGAAAGAGACAGTACTGCTACAGTAAAGTATTTCATTGTATTATGCATTATTATTATTATTATGGATTATTTGAATTTCCCCTTGGGATTAATAAAGTATCTATCTATCTATCTATCTATCTATCTATCTATCTATCTATCTATCTATCTATCATTCAACGTCGTGCACGGCGCAGCAAGCATCTTGCATAAGACATGAACAATCACTGGATGGGGCACCTGCTCGTCACTATCACCGTGTTCCCATGTTTAATAACCTGCTTTAACTCCTATCATCATGAAAATGATATCACGTATGCATCTCAGTATTTTAATTATTCAGGGAGCTGTAATATCACGAATGTAATGGATTCTGTGTCCTGTCAGAGGAAGAGAAAGCCGGTTTAAGAAGCACGTATTGATTCACACACACAGAGCACATAGAAGAACAAATACAAAACAAAGCATTTAACGTGCTACTTTAGCTACAATGGGATTTGAGAAACTAGTTAAACGATTTAAAGATGAAGTTTATGATGTTCTACTTTAATGACAAAATAAACTACGTGATTAAAGTTGACACTTTGAGCTTTTTTCCCAATGTGTGCCTATTTTTTTTCTCTATACCCTAATAAGCTTTCATATGACACTCAGACGGTGGACTACGACTCGCCTTTTCACGGCGACTTTGATATCCGACAACATCTTTTTTTGTTTCGGCCACTGTGCGACTTTGTGAACTTGAGCTTCCGAGTTTCTCCAACACGCTATGTCACTCAATCAACTTCCTTTAATTATTTATACCACTTTTTAAACCAACAAATAGTACGTTTTTCTTTGTCTCCACTTGATATTCGCTGAAATTCTTCTATTTTCCCCCGTTGTTTTGCCATTGTCTTTTCACAGAAGGCTGAGCTTAAGGGCTATTTATAATTGATTTGCATATTCAAAGAGGTGTAATTCTGGGAGGAGTTTGGGGCGGGACAGCAGGCACGTGCACGTGCATTACTTTTCATGCTGACCGGGATTTATGTAGCAGAAGAACGTGGAAGTTGGCAAACGCACAGATTTATGCATCTGGAATTTTTTGTGCGGAAGCACATTTCCGCTTTTGCCTGTACGCCATGTTATAGTGTGAGCTCTACGCACACCGTTATGCATGAGGCCCCAGATCTTGTCTTCTTTTTTGATCCATTCCTTGGTGGCTCTGCTACCGTGCTTCACATCATTATCAGGTTGGAAGGTCCATTTCTGGCTCCATGTCAGCTGTTGGAGTGATGGATCATATTCTCCTCAAGCACACTTTAGTATGATGCAGAATGTATACTTGACTCGATCACTACAAAATGCCCAAGTGTCTGTCTGAGACAGCAAAGCAACTCCAAACCAAAACATTTCCACCTCTGTGCTTCACAGTTGTCTTGAGGTTTTTCTCCTGAAATTCTGTCAGACATGTTCACTGTTACTGTGGCCAAATATCTCTAGCTTTGATTCATCTGTCCAGAGTCACTTCCTAGGTGTTTGATGGCAATCTTGCTGTGATGTTCTTTTTGGACACCAAAGGCTTTGTTCCTTGTACACCACACATGCTGGTCTCTATATGAGTGTAGGTGCAAACATTTTGACACCGACTGTGACCTGCAGATTCTTTGATGATGTTTTGGGGTTCTGGGAAACACCTTTTAGTATCACATAGTCAGCTCTTGGACTGAATTTGCTGGGTCGGCTAGTCTTGGCAATCATCTGAAATCTACACCACTTGACCAAATGATTAATGTCATATCATTTGGTGATCTTTTGAACTCCCTTGTCATAATCCTTGGCATCCACAACCTTCTTTCTGATGGCTCTAGTGATCTTTTTTTGGTCTTGTTATAATGACACCACACGCGCCAGTAGCAAAGAGAACACCAGGCCTGAGTTACCTCCCAAGAGGTCCACCTGCATAAGTTCCTTAGGAGCTTCTGATCAGCTCATCGGGAACACTTCCTTCTAATTTGATGGATTTAAAGTCATGATAAATGTAGGGGTGGACTTACTTTGACTTTTACCCATGTGTCAAACCTTAGCCAATGATGGTCCAAGATTCTCCAAGGGAGAACTCTGACATTCGTCCATGATTCTACAAAAGAGACAAGCCCTCCCCTGATGATCATTGGGTGCATTCGACAAGGAAGGAGTCTCAAGGACAATAAAAGGGACAAGTCTGGGTCACAACAAAGAAAAGCTGATATGGATTATGAGAATGAATATGCCATGTCCGTTTGATGTATCATTCATTCAAGTAAGTCATCTTTATCTTGTCACACACGATGTGCTTGGGAGGCAACTTGAGGACACCGCCCTAAACAGAGGGTTGGCACCATCACCTAATGCTTCCCCTCTTTTTCTTCCTACAGATTGGATGACCTGCCAGTCTGTGTTGTTGTCTCCAGTCTGGCGCCCTCTTTGGAACAGCACCACCATCTTTGGATCAGTCAAGCTCTGGGAAAGACACCTATACCTTGTTGCTTATTTGACTTGCTTCTTTTTGGCCATCAAATATACGGAGTTCATCTCTGAGGTGCCCCAACTCTCTTTAACTGTTCTTTTGATTTCTGTAGGCACTGTTTGCATGAAGATCTACTGTTTACCAGTTCCATTATCCATGGGGTGTGCTTAATTTTTCATGAATGTAGTAAATGTAAAGAAGAAAAGTCCAAAACTCCTACTGAATGTTGTGTAGGTCTGATCCACAGCAGAAGTGCTTGTTAGGTGTTACTGCTGCCCATGAAGTTTCGACCAACTATGAAATCCAAGGGTGCACTTACTTTTTCACAGAAAGCTTTGAATGTTGGATGGGTGTAGTAAATAAAGACACAATAGATTATAAGTGTTTACACTTTGACACACTAATGAGTTTAGGAGACAGTTTACGGGCTCAAATAGATGCCGTCACCTCATCGAACCAGGGGTTGTTGCTACCCTCTAACTCCTCTCTTCCGGCAGAACAACTGAAAAATCCACACAGGAACATCACTTCCAGTTCCAACCCTCAAGAACCCAACTCTTCATCAGGTCACTTCCAGTTCTAACCCTCAAAAATCCCACCTCTTCATGACATCACTTCTGGGTTCCAACCCTCAAGATCCCACCCCTTCATGACATCACTTCTGGCTCAAACCCTCAAGATCCCAGCTCTTCATGACGTCATTTCTGGCTCCAATCTTCAAGATCACACCTCTTCATGACATCACTTCCGGGTTCCAACCCTCACGATCACACCTCTTCATGACATCACTTCTGGGTTCCAAACATCAAGATTCCATCTCTTTATGATGTCACTTCCGGGTTCCAACCATCATGATCACACCTCTTCTTGATATCACTTTCAGGTTCCAGCCCTCAAGAACCTACCTTTTCATGATGTCATTTCCGGTTTCAACTTTCAAGACCCCACCTCTTCATCCTGTCACTTCCAGTTCCAGAATGCCTTTCACCCATGACATCACTTCCTGTAAATCTACTCTCTCTCTCTATATATATATACACCGCCTCCATTTCTCTTTTACTCAGTTCCATTGTGAACTCTGTCTGTGAAGACGTCATTTCTTTTTTGCGCTCTACAGTATACAGGGAATTCTCCCCAAATCTTTGACGGTGTTCGTGTCCTTATTTTACAGCTCATTGTACTTGTCTGTACTTCTGAGTTCAATGAAGATGAGACGACACTTTAGTGACTAGTTAATGCTGTAAACCGGGACATTCCAAGCAGTTCACTTACTTCTTCTTGCTCCTTTTGAAGGCCACACAGTTTTTGGATTGTCCAAAGCTTCACGCTGATAACATAAAGAAGTGTAAAACTGTAACGCCATAGTGTTACTCCGCTTTTATGAACTACTCTTCCCTGAAATTTGCGATAAGAGTTTGGAGCCGTGGAGTGTGTTTCGCTAGGCGTCATGCTCAGTGTTTGAACCTCGGCCATCTCAGCAGCGTCTCCACAGTTTTGGATCTTCAGATAGAACAGAAGTTGTTTATTTCGGCTTCATAAAAACAGATAAGCGTAAGTGGATTCCTCAGCTGGAGTGAAACTTCCTCAAATAAATTGCATTTCTCTTCTCAGAGGGGAAATTGATTTGCACAGGGAGGTCTGCAGCAGGTGACCTGCTGGTTTTATTTTAGATGAAGTTATTCACGTGGAGGGTCACGCTGCCTAAACAAATTTATTTTTAGTGCGCCTGAAACACAATTTTTTTCACATTGCTAACGGCAGATTATTTCACCAACTCACTGCCGCTCTCTCGATATGTTTGACCCTCTCACTTTGTAAATTGTAGGAGTATTCAGTAAGAAGTCCTTGTGGTTGGCAGCAGATGTTAGCAGCAAGCCGACTGCACTCATCCGGGTGACTTAGTTTTTTGTTTTTTCCATTATGAGAATATCATATGAGGTTTTTCCCAGCAGTTCCCCTGCTCCATCCAGCTTGTCAAGATGACACGTCGACTGAGGCTTGCAGTGAGCTGTGAGAAACCAAACTCGATGTTTTTCAAAATTTCAACCAGGGGAGGGGCGAGGAGGGGGCCCGAAAGGAAAACCTGGGTGGGTGTCGAGACAGAAGAACACCATGTAAGGACACTTCTGAACACAACTGCAAATAAACTCTTCACAAACTGCAAATTAGGGCTTTACAACAGGGTTAGAACTCAGACAGGACGTTCACGTGATTACAAAATGTCCCAATAAGGTCTGCATCTGCGCGCCACACGCGCATTCAGTCATTTAGTGTCTGCTCTTTGCTCAGAGGTCCGTCAGAGGAAATAAAAATGAAGTTCTGCATGAACAACTCCCACCATTTATAACTGAAAACTGCGTCACTCTGGGCTCCACCGGGGCCAGCTGACCTCAGGCAGTTAGTCTGACTCTCTGACGGTCTCTCCATCAAAGTCTCCCCTTCATCTGTCAGATTGTGCCCTTCATCTACAGGCATACAGTACCCTCTCAGTCTGCATTTGAGCTGCCTATCATACAGTGCCCTTCATCTATCGATTTGGACACACAGCGTTTTCATTTCATCTTTTGATCTGTCTGTTGGTCTATCTGCAATATACTGGCTTTCATCTATGTACAGTATCTATTTGCATACAGTCCCTTCTTCACCATTTATTTATTAATCAAACTATCATATCATGAATTTCAAGAATCTAATTGTATATAGTGTCTTTAAACATTGCCGACTGATCAATTTATCTATCATGTATTGACATTCATTTATTTGCATACAGTAGCTCCCTTATGTATGTAGAAATCAAGTCTGCTTTTTATATAGTGCCTTTCACATCTATCTATCTATCTATAATATAGTGCCTTTCATATCTATCTATCTATCTATCTATTAAATAGTGCCTTTCATATCTGTCTATTATATAGTGCCTTTAATATCTATCTATCTATCCTGCTGACTATACCAAAATTAATATCTATCCTGCCAACTATACTAATATTAATAATCTATCTATCCTGCCGACTATACCAAAATTAATATCTATCTATTATATAGTGCCTTTCATATCTATCTATCTATCTATCTATTATATAATGCCTTTCATATCTATCTATTATATAGTGCCTTTCACATCTATCTATCCATCTATTTATCCTGCCGACTATACCAAAATTAATATCTATCTATCTATCTATCTGTTTATCTATCTATTTATAATATAGTGCTTTCATATCTATCTATCTATAATATAGTGCCTTTCATATCTATCTATCTATTAAATAGTGCCTTTCACATCTATCTATTATATAGTGCCTTTCACATCTATCTATCTATCCATCTATTTATCCTGCCGACTATACCAAAATGAATATCTATCTATCTATCTATCTATCTATCTATCTATTATATAGTGCCTTTCATATCTATCTATCTATCTACCTATCTATTAAATAGTGCCTTTCATATCTATCTATCTATCCTGCTTACTAGACCAAAATTAATATCTATCCTGCCAACTATACCAATATTAATATCTATCTATCCTGCCAACTATACCAAAATTAATATCTATCTATCTATTATATAGTGCCTTTCATATCTATCTATCTATTATATAATACCTTTCATATCTATCTATTATATAGTGCCTTTCACATCTATCTATCCATATATTTATCCTGCCGACTATACCAAAATTAATATCTATTTATCTATTATATAGTGCCTTTCATATCTATCTATCTATCTATCTATTATATAATACCTTTCATATCTATCTATTATATAGTGCCTTTCACATCTATCTATCCATATATTTATCGTGCCGACTATACCAAAATTAATATCTATCTATCTATTATATAGTGCCTTTCATATCTAGCTATCCTGCTGACTATACCAAAATTAATATTTATCTATCTATTATATAGTGCCTTTCATATCTATCTATCTATTATATAATGCCTTTCATATCTATCTATCTATCCTGCCGACTATACCAAAATTAATATCTATCAACTTAGTATATAGTGCCTTTCATATTTATCTATCCTGCTGACTATACCAAAATTAATATCTATCTATCCATTATATAGTGACTTTCATATCTATCTCTCTATCTATCCTGCCAACTATACCAATATTAATACATATCTATCTATCTATCTATCTATCTATCTATCTATCTATCTATCATATAGTGCCATTCTATCTATCCATCTATCTATAGTGCCATTCTTATCTATCTAGCTATCTACCTGTCTGACTGATTGTATATAATGCCTCTCCTATCTGTCTATTGACTGTCAGTCTGGCTATCATATTATGCCTTTCATTGATTTGTTTAAAGTGACTGTACTTTCTATTTGTCAGTCTGTCAGTCATATAGAGCCTTTCATCTGTCTATCAATCAGTATGTCAGTCTGTTCATCATATAGTGCCTTTGACCTATCTAATTGAGCATATTGCCTTTCCTAGCCATCTATTGATCAATCTGCCCCTTTACCCCCTGGCCCTGATAGCATTGCAATAATATTCTCTAATAATTCATATATTTTCTATACATAATAAATTAACTATTTAACATACTGGTATATTATAAGACATTGTTTTGTTCCAGTACACAAGCCTGACCAAATGATTAAAATGCATAATTAAAATGAAAGGATAGAGATTCAGGGTGGCACGGTGGTGCAGTGGTAGTGCTGCTGCCTCGCAGTTAGGACACCCGGGTTTGCTTCCCGGGACCTCCCTGCATGGAGTTTGCATGTTCTCCCCATTGTCTGCATGGGTTTTCTCCGGGTGCTCTGGTTAACTCCCACAGTCCAAAGACATGCAGGTTAGGTGCATTGGTGATTCTAAATTGCCCCTAGTGTGTGTTTGTGTGTGTCCTGCGGTGGGTTGGCACCCTGCCCGGGATTGGTTCCTGCCTTGTGCCCTGGGATTGGCTCCAGCAGACCCCCTGTGACCCTGTGTTTGGATTCAGTGGGTTGGAAAATGGATGGATAGAGATTCATAAGTAAATAAAAATTATGCAACTCGCTCTCAGGTAATGATTCAGTTCGCAGATGAAATGAATGAGAATCGTGTGCTTTGTTATCAAGTTATGATTCAGTTCTTTTTGCACTGCATTTACTTGTACGATAAACACATCACGGTAGGACAAGCTTTACGTTTTTGTCAGGTGGCCATTCACTGGTGCATTGTCATCTGCATGAGTTGGCACAGTGACAGCTTTGTGGGTTTGCTTCCCAGGGTCTCCCTGTGTGGATAGCATTTTGAGTAGTGAGAAAAGCGCTATATAAATAGAAAGAATTCTTCTTATTATTTAGTGTGTCATCTTGCAGGCTTTTGCGTATCTGTATTTGTTAGATGAATATTTGTCGTTGTTGGAGTTATTTGGATGGATTTGTGTCTGCGTTTTTCATTGAACTGGTTCTGCATTTGTTACTTATTTAATGTGTTCTTTATCATTGATTTATTTAACAGCCGTGTTACGTGTCTGTGTGTGTGTGAGAATGTGAGGCAAGTCAAGGCAGGGTGATTTAATAGTGACCCTACAATAAAATTCAATTAATCACCGTTATAAAATAGTGTGAATGTGAGCGCCTTGGGGCCGCTACTACTGGAGCCGTGGGGATGTGAGTGTGCGGTTTACATAAAGTCTAAAGGCCGTCAGCCTCCCCTTAAAAGACTCAAATGTTGACAGGTGGGCTGTCTTTGAACTCGACGAGATGTCTCATTTTAAATCATATTGTATTAAAGAAGAAAGTCGATAATTTTCAAGTCGAATTTATTTCTTTACAGGACATGCGTAAAACGTAAGCATTTACTATAAATTAAAAAAAAAAAACACAGAGCCAGTCTTGGAATTTTATAATTGGACCTTACGGGGCACGGGACACTCGGGAAACAATAACTTCAAAATGAAGAGCTGGAGTGTCAAAAGTTTCGATATTTGAAAACACGTCGTTCCATGTTCGTGACAAGAGAAGGGATCTGGAAATTCTCTTTTTTATCGCATATTCTTCTTTTTGTTGTGGTTAAGGATACATTTTACTATTTGCTTGTGTGAGTTCTCACATTGATACGGAAATAAAATAAAACGAACCACGTGGCACCGACAGTTTATTGTGATTTGGTCATTCAAAAGGAAATCGCATCCTCGGAGGGGGGAGGGGGATTGTCCTGTCGAGGAATGGACAGGTGATTTTTTTTTTTTAGTGAGCTAAGTGGGAGAAGTGTGTAAAAAAATTAAACCAAAACAAATACAAATAAATATACAGACAAGAATCAAAGTCGTGAATGGGTGAAAACGGGCGCAACAGTCAAACCGAATGACAAAATTCGCAAGAAGTACAAAAGCAAAGAATTCTTCTTTTTGCTTTGTGCTCTCCCCCACCATAACCTATCATCTATGGGGGAGGAGTGAAAGCTTTAGATTCGTTAAAAATTTCGATCTCCGGTTTTCGACCGATCTCGATGTTTTACCAAAAACATCGATATCTCGATGATGGGTGAGTCTGTCTGTATGTGCGTCACAGTTTCTTGATGACGGTCGAGAGCTAAAACGGCTGAACGGAAAAGTCCCAAAATCGAAACTTCAGCCTGTTCTGAGATGGCGATGTGCCGATTCGTTTTGGAGCCAAATTGTGCAAGAGAAAGAGGCAAAATAGAGGAACCCTCAAATACCAGAATACCAGTTTTATTATGATCAGAAATATCAGCATCAGAGCCGTAACTATGACTGAAACGTTATCGAATAGCTCGGGTAAATTGGTTCCAAAGGCGCAAAGAGCCTACTGACACTCACGTCAAAATTTTTTGTTTTTGAGGAGGTTGAATGCGCAGATCGGATAACAAGAGGAGCCCCCAGCTAACCTTTTATCCCACTGCAGTGATTGCTCGTGGGTCACGACCCTTGCAGCCACACCCCTAAAAAGGTGGGATGCGCTGCTAAAGACGATTCTCAAATTGACGGTGAAAGACATTAGAATTTAGAAAAAAAAAATTACATGAAGCTAATCAAGATGGTATGGGGTGAAAGGTAATCACAGAAGAAGACAAACCCAGCTGATCTTCTTTAAAAATGGAGAAATCTCATAATATTGGGGGAGTTTTGCTCATAAATGACGTGTAGAAACCAGATTATTTGGTGTGTGTGTGCGGTGGTAAGTTTTTAAGCTTTAATTTTCAGGCGATGCCTCATAGCCTCCATTGTAAAGCATCAGTGATGGCAAGACATATACATATATATATATATATATATATATATATATATTTTTTTTAATTTATAGAAAATGCTTAACTTTAATACAGAATTTCACGAGGAAGATGCACATTTAACGTTTGTGAAGAAATACCTTTGATTTGAACGGTGTCTGTAGAGTATGTCCCCTGAGTTATTAAAATGACCGTCCATAGAGGGGATGTACTGGAAAGGTACGGAGCGAGCGCCACTTGAGTTACTAAAACGCTGCCCAAGGCATGGATGATAGGAATGGGGTTGTGTTTGGTTAGGATAGGTCTGGAGTGATATAAACAGCTCCCCTCGGTGTCTATAGTGTGCTGTCAGTATTATTAGACCTTGAGAACTGGGTATGGTGGGGGCCTGCCCCCCTCGGTGTCCATAGAAAATGTCCCTCGAGTTATTAAAACGACACCCCCTCACTATCCATAACATGGATGAAGGGGTGATAAGAGCGGATAGGTCTGGAGTGTGCATCACTGGAGCTCTTCGGTGTCTATAGTGTGCTTTCAGTGTTTATTAGACCTTGAGAACCGGGTGTGGTGGGGTTTATCCCCCTCGATATGTGTAGAGCATGTCCCTTGAGTTATTAAAATGAGGCCCCTTGCCATCATAGAGTGGATGTACTGCAAAGGTACGGAGTGAGTGCCGCATGAGTTACTAAAACGCTGTCCAACAGATGGATAGAAGGTGGGGAGCGCAGATAGGTGTGGAGCGCACATCACTGGAGTGACATAAACAGCACCACTTGGTTTCTATAGTTTGCTGTCAGTATTATTAGACCTTGAGAACTGGGTATGGTGGGGGCCTGCCCCCCTCGGTGTCCATAGAAAATGTCCCTCGAGTTATTAAAACGACACCCCCTCACTATCCATAACATGGATGAAGGGGTGATAAGAGCGGATAGGTCTGGAGTGTGCATCACTGGAGATCTTCGGTGTCTATAGTGTGCTTTCAGTGTTTATTAGACCTTGAGAACCGGGTGTGGTGGGAGCCTGTCTCCCTCGGTGTCAATAGAAAATGTCCCTTGAGTTATTAAAGGGGCTGTTCATAACATGGATGAAAGGTTGATAGGAGCGCATAGGTGTGGAGCGCACATCACTGGAGTGATATAAACAGCACCCTTGGAGTCTATAGAAAGCTTTCAGTATTATTAGACCTTAAGAACTATGGGGGTGCCTGGTCCCCCTTTGTGAATGAAGAGACTGCCCCTCGAGTTATTCAAACAATGCCCCTCTCTGTCCATAAAATGGATGAAAGGTTGATAGAAATGGATAGGTGTGCAGCACGCATCACTGGAGTGATATAAACAGCACCTATAATGTGTCTATAATGTGCTTTCAGTAAGACATAGAAAACTGGGTGTGGTGGGGGCCTGTCCCCCTCCGTGTCTATAGTAAATGTCCCTTGAGTTATTAAAACGAAGCCCCTCGCTGTCCTTAACATCGATGAAGGGTTGATGGGAGTGCATACAGTAGGTGTGTAGTGCACATCATTGGAATGATATAAACAACGTCCATCGGTGTCTATTGTGTGCTTTCAGTATTATTAGACCTCGAGAACCAGGTGTGGTGGTGGGCTAATCCCCCCAAGTGTCCGTAGAGCATGACTCTTTTGTTATTAAAATGGCGCATCTCCCTGTCCATAGACTGGATGTACCGGAAAGGTACGGAGCTCACCTGACATCTGGTGCACATGCACCCCTTAACTAACATCTAATTGATTGACTGGCTCAGCATAAAAGCAGAAACTGCAGATAATTCACCTTTTGCGATAAATCCTTTGTCCAGAAGTGTAAGCACCCCTTCAAAGGGGGATTGACGTTTTTGAGTAATTTTGCAATGGAAGTCAAGGCTCCCAGAGGTGTCTAGAACGTCTGTGCTCACCGTCAGCGGACAAAGTACGTCTTTATATCAAAGGAAAGGAAACAAGAATGCGGTCGCCTGCATATTCACCGAGGTTGCTTGTTTCTGCCAACGCACACATGCCCAGTGTAGACGAACGATTAAGACACGTGCGTTTTTGGCCATTTTAATGTGGGCGGGGATCTCTTGGTAAACGATGTGATGTGGGCGGAGATCGTTTTTAATTAAATACCTTGCTATAAATTGATAAGGTAGCCGTACAGATGCAGCGTTTTTTTAACCCTTCACTCAGCTGATTGGTTGGCCATTTTTGGGAGGGCATCTGTGCCCCTCTACCCACCCTCTACTATTGTAATCCGGGCGTGGGCTGTAAGCAATTTTCATAAAATGATTTCTCTTCTCCCCTTTTGAGTTGTCGGCGCACAAATCACTCCTTTCAAATCTTTTTCTTTCTCTGCTCAATCCAGCCGGTAATTGCAGAAGTGAAATGTGAGTAAATGAAGCAGAGGAGTTAAGAGAGTTAAGTCTTTGGGATTTCTTTCAATCAGCTCACCTTTGTTTTCATAACGCAGTGATCCCTGCAATCATCTCGAGCATTTGCACTAAAGCGTTTCCCACAGAGTTCGAGCCGAACAGCTGGCGGCAGCAGCAGCAGTAGGAGACTCACGGCGTAAGAAGATCCGAGATCTCCAAGTGGGTGGGAGTGGCAGGACGTGAAGCTGTCGTGCTTCGTTCCAAAACAAGCTGCTCCAATGAGGACAAAGTAACGCGATGGGGAAAACATCACAAAATAAAAGTCCTACTGATGACTGAAAACAGGCGCATGGAAGACGAGAGGTGCAAATACCCAAAATAGACATAAAGTGACTTGCGCCCCCCAGTGGTGCCCTATTCCCCAGGCCTTGTAGTTTAGAAACATTCTTGCTCGGCCTGAAACGCTGCTGGACTCATCAACCACTCGGTGACCAATAATGTTAAGCAATTTTCCCACCTCAAGAACTTTGTTTTCAGGACGCAATGAATTGCTGTACAATGCGGGGCCTGAGCCACTCGTGATCCTTGCACCCTAATTTCGTGTGATGCGTTCCAAACTCACAACAGAAACTGTAACCTTAATGAAAAATATGTGACATTCCAATAAGAGTGGTGCGGTACAAAGTTAGGTGTATTTGAGAGTTTTCAGGGGAACCTCCCTCCCCAATTAGTGGATTTGATGCAGTGTATGGCATGGCACACCCCACTGGGGAGGCAGCTGTGAAGAGGGAGGTGGTGCGAAGTGTGGCACATTTGGGAGATTTTAGGAGACCTTCCTCCCCAATTTGTACTTCAGCACAGTGTGTGGTGCGGCGCACCAGGGAGGTGGCTGGGAAGAGTGAGGCGATGCTAAGTGTGGCACATTTTGGAGTTTATAGGGGACCTCCCTCCACAATTAGTGCTTCAGTGCAGTGTATGGCATGGCACAGCCCACTGGGGAGGCAGCTGTGAAGAGGGAGGTGGTGCGATGTGTGGCACATTTGGGAGATTTTAGGAGACCTTCCTCCCCAATTTGTACTTCAGCACAGTGTGTGGTGCAGCCCACTGGGGTGGAAGCTATGAAGAGTGAGGTGATGCTAAGTGTGGCACAATTAGGAGTTCATGGGGGAGCTCCGTCCCCAATTTGTACTTCGGTGCAGTGTGTGGTGCGGCGCACCTGGGAGGTGGCAGTGAAGAGTGAGGCGGTGCTAAGTGTGGCACATTTCGGAGTTAACAGGGGACCTCCCTCCACAATTAATACTTCAGTGCAGTGTATGGCATGGAACAGGCCATTGGGGAGACAGCTATGAAGAGGGAGGCGGTGCTAAGTGTCGCACATTTGTGTGTTTTTAGAGGACCTCCGTCTTCAATTTGTACTTTAGCACAGTGTGTGGTGCGGTGCACCGGAGAGGTGGCTGTGAAGAATGTGGCGGTGCTAAGTGTGGCACATTTCAGAGTTTACAGTGGTCGTCCATCCCCATTTTGTACTTTGAAGCAGTGTGTGGTGCGACACAACTGGGAGGCGACTATGAAGAGTGAGGTGGTACGAAGAGTGGCTCAATTGGGAGTTCATGAGAGAACCCTAAGCCTAATTGCTTTGAACCAATCACAACTTCATGACAGATTATTGCTTCGATGCAGGGCATGGCATGGCACACCAGGGAGGCGGATATGAAGAATTAGTTGCTGCAATCGGGAGTCCACGGGAGACCCTTGCACCTTACTGCTTCAAAGTGATCATGAGATCACCAGAGTGATTATAGCTTTGATGTGGTGCATGGCACGGTGCGCCAGGGAGGCAGTTCTGAAGACCGATGTGGTGCAAAGTGTGGTGCTGTATCTTCAAGGACAATCCTCTGAAGTCCAAACTACTTACAGTGTTGCACGATGACACCGGTGCTTGGGGACAACCAATTGACAAAATTCATCACCCCAGCTCCACCCACGATAGCACCTGGTTGGACAAAAACTACAAACCCTGGAGGAGGAGCTGAAAATAATACCAGGAACTACAAATGGCCCGAGATCCTGTGGTGGGAATGCTACAAAAGTTCCTGAGTTTCTAAAAAGTTCCGAAAAATGCTCCTTGAAGTTGTGCGGTTTTCTTTTCAGAGGAAATCAAAAAATCTGCCCCACCTGAGTGAGTGTGGGTATGCAGTTGTGTGAATGTGCCCACCCAGAGCTGACTCCTGACGGCTCAGAAGATGGATTGGAAGACAGGAGATGTTTAAAATGTCAAGATATGAAGGTCAGGATTCTACAAGCAAACCCATCTAAAGAATCAAAGGCCAGAAATAAACAAAGTCTCCTGTATTTCATATTGCGCCTTTCATATTGAGCACCCAGTGACCACTGCATCATGAGGGACCTGAGCAGACGGACGGCTGGTGATGAAGCCTACGTGCAGTTCCACAGCTTCCATGCCTTTTCCGAGCACTGAGCCCCCTTCTCACTATAAACATCAACGCATCCTGACAAACAAATCGGAAATTCTCTTCACCCCCACAGGGCATCCGACATCACTAACCAACACGGAGCACGCAGGCATCAGAAGAGCGAAGCTGGAAAGATACGGGACACCGGGGCCCCTCCACAGAGACGGACCAGAAACAAACAAGCATTGAGCCACTCAAGGGGCAGAGGCCTCGGCAACAGTGACGGCTTGAGACGCGAGGGGCGAACAAGGAGGCCACTGTCAGCATGCTGACACCCCCCCCCCCCCCCAACTCACCTCCAGGCAGCCAGGGGCCGGGGGGCTACAGCAGCCACATGTTTATGTAAAGACGCAAAAGAAGCAGTCATTGTGGAACTGGGAAGAATAAGCTGTTGTGCGGACCGTGAGCCCTAGTGACATTACGACATGGCGAGGGGTCACACCAGATGTCAGGACGGAAAGAGGAACGGGCAGCGGTGGGCATGACGGCTGAGGGCGCAGAAAGCGCATTCTGTAATTAAAGCTGCACTAATGTTATGTCATATTGGATGATTGATATTGCAATTACTTGACCCAAAATTCGATATTTGATATTTCTTGATATGCTCTCAAAACACGTTAAAGATAGAAGATCAGAACCATAGAGACAGGAATACGCGCATTTTCTGCAAAGACTCTATCTATCTATCTATCTATCTATCTATCTATCTATCTATCTATCT
>JANRMT010062820.1:31163151-31183689 GCA_026402145.1 Polypterus bichir lapradei
GATAGATAGATAGATAGATAGATAGATAGATAGATAGATAGATAGATCCTCACGGCATCATGGGACATGAAGTTCTTTGACTCAGCCCTGTTGTGTTCTATGGGTGCCGCCAGGGGGTGATGTGGGAACTGGGGAGCCCAGCTTTGTCGGATCCCCATTTCACCCTCTGGTGCTCCAGGGCCGTTTCTTTGGGACAGTGGATATACTTCCGGGGACTCCATAAAAGGAGCTGCCTGCCCCACATTGATGAGCCAAAGTTGGGTCCAAGGTGGATAAAGCTTGCATGGAGGAGTGCAAGAGGCAGTGACCAGTGAGAGGAAGACAAAGAGTTCATTTATTGTGCTTTACAGTGCTTTATTGCATCAATTTGTGGCTACAGTGGTGGGAAATTTTCCACAATAAAAGACTCTTTGTGTTTTTACATGGCAACCAGAATTCTCTTGAACCTTTGTTCATCATTGTGTTGTTAGATAGTGTGAACAAATAAGAAGAAAAACAAAAAGAAGGTTTGGACTTCCAGGAGACCCCCTGATTAATGTCTGGGTTAAAATTAAAGTAAAGAAAGCAAACGTAGTGGTAAACATCACTGATGACATAGAGTTACTTCATGTAGTCTGAAAATGGCTTTTGAAGGAGTCGAGATTTGCTCCTGTTGGAGAATCGGTTCCAAATGAATTCCAACTTCCTAGCAAAGGTGGGTTAGCTGACATGAAGGCAGCAGTAGGGGCAGAGCTGATGGGATCCAGCCCAGAAGTGATATGTCAATAGTTTTCTGTGGGGTTCTCCTCAGTCACTGTATTAGTGGCAGTAGTACATCAAACTCTTTGCCTGTATTGTTAGTTAATCCAACATCTACGAGACACTCCTGACACTCCCGACACTCGCGTGCATGACAGTAGATAGAGAGACTAAAAGGCGCTATATGATAGATAGGTAGGCGTGAGAAGAATTATGAGATTGATAGCTAGACAGACAGCTTGATCTGGGCCCAGTCTCCTTATTTGTGAAGTTTGTGTGTTTCTTTGTGTCACCATTGGTGTTGTCTCTGGCCTTACACAATACGCAGCAGCAGGGGACCCCACCCCTTAGGTTCAAAATAGAGTAAAGAAGGACAATAACTGACAATCGCCCTCCACCACTATAGGGTCCCATGAAACACTGGGCCAGCTTTTCACCCACACAAGGATTCTGCAGGGTTCATAGGAGTTTGCCCACACAGTCTACGTGTGTGTTGTGGACTTGGAAAAAGGGCATACAACCACCTCTCTCGGGGTGTCTTGAGGGGAGTTGTGTCGGGATTATGGAGTACCGGGCCTGCTGTTATGGGCTAACCAGTCCCAGTGCAACCGGAGTGAAAGTTTGGTTCACATTGCTGGCGGTAAGTCAGACTTGATCCTGGTGGGTGTGGGACCCTGCCAGGGGTGCCCACTGTCACAGATTCTATTCATAAATTTTTATGTTCGGAATTTGTAGGTGCAGTCAAGGAGTGGCGGCTGTCCAGTATGGTGACCTCAGGGTGGCATGTCTGTTTTTTGCAGATGACGTGGTCCTTCTGGCGTCATTGGGTGTTGACCTCAGACATGCGCTTGGGCAGCTTGTGGCCGAGTGTGAAGCAGTCAGGATGAGGATCAGCACCTCCAAGACCGAGGCTGTGGTTCTAAAAGGGTTTAGTGTCATGTCCAGGATGGAGATTAGCTGCTGCCTCAAGTGGAGGTCTTGTTCACAAGTATCTGTCTAAGGTTATATGTTTTTGTATCATTTATTTACACTAGCGTTACTTTTGTTAATTACCTGCTTTGTCCTTTATGCCTTTGTTATGTTCTGGATATTTTGTGGGTGGTCCCCGAAGAGGCGTGACCACCTGTCCATCACCTCCAGAGACTGCCCTTCAGTCCTATAAAGGCGGAGTCAACCCGCAGTTCATCTTAATGTGCTTGGGAGTTTATGATGAGTTTGTGCGCTTTCCGTTTTGTGACTTATGATATCTTTGACCTGTTTGCTTTCTCCTTTGACCACCCTTTGGTTTCTTGTATGGAGTCTTGGTTTAGATTTCATTGTCTTTTTGTTTAATTTTATCCCTTTTTGACTTTTGTGTCCCAATAGAGCATTGTTCCTGTTGAATCTCATTTGTTTGTGAAAATAAATGTAGGTTTTTTTAAAGATCCTGCGTTTTCCTTTATATCTAGCTGGGGTTTGATGGTAAATCCCAAATCCCACCCACCCCCGTGTGAACATTTTGGAGATGCTTTCATAATGGGGAAAAAGGGAAAGGGAGGTTGACTGGAGGATCGGAGTAGCGACAGCAGTCATGTCAGTCTAAATGAAAAGACGGCTGACCCAAAAGGCAAAGCTCTCAAAGTACCCGTTGATCTATATCTATTTTCAGAGCTCTGGGTTGTGACTGAAAGAACCAATTCATGGAAATGACAGAACAAGCAATAGGCTAAAACCATAAGTAACACGTGAGAAGTTTTGATTTTTACATAAGCCTTTAAGAAGTTTTAGTATCTGCAGATCAGATAAGCACACAATCTAAACGTCGTCCTTTAAGTGCAGAGGCCCCGCCCCCCCAAAACATAGGTAAATTGGGATTACAAAATGGTGGAACCCGAGGACCTAAAATGGCATCCAAGACATTGCAAAACAAAACACAAAATCTGAATAATTTATAAATACAAGCAAATAATAAAAGGAACAGAATCTTGAGCCCCACCACCCCCCGGTCAATCATGAGAGCCTTTAGAGATCAGGGGCCTCATGTATAACGCCGTGCATAGAACTCACACTATAACATGACGTAAGCACAAAAGCTGAAATGTGCTTATGCACAAAAAATTCCAGATGCAGAGATCTGTGTGTTCGCCAACTTCCACGTTCTTCCGCTACATAAATCCCGGTCAGCGTGAAAAGTAACGCACGTGCACGCACCTGCTGTCCCGCCCCCAACGCCTCCCAGAATTACGCCTCTTTGAATATGCAAATCAATATAAATAGCCATTAAGATCAGCCTTCTGTGAAAAGACAATGGGAAAAGCACGGGGGGAAATATAAGAATTTCAGCGAATACCAAGTGGAGGCAAAGGAAAAACATACTACTTGTTTAATTAAACCGTGGTATAATCAACAAAAGGAAGTCGATCGAGTGACATAATGTGTCAGAGAAACTCGAAAGCTCAAGTTCATAAAGTCGCACAGTGTCCGAAATAAAAAAAAAGTTGTCAGATATCAAAGTCGCCGTGAAAAGGCGAGTCGTAGCCCACCGTCTGAGTGTCAAATGAAAGCTTATTAGGGTACAGAGAAAAAAAAAAATAGGCACACGGTGGGAAAAAGCAACGAAATGTAAACTTTAATCTCAAAATTTCCACTTTTATCATGTAGTTTATTTTCTCATAAAAGTAGAACATCATAAACTTCATCTTAAAATTGTTTAATTTACTAGTTTCTCAAATCCCATCGTAACTAAAGTAGCACGTTAAATGCTTTGTTTTGTATTTGTTCTTCAATGTGCTCTGTGTGTGTGAATCACTACGTGCTTCTTAAACGGGCTTTCTCTTCCTCCGACAGGACACAGAATCCATTACATTTGTGATATTACAGCTCTCTGAATAATTAAAATACTGAGATGTATACATGATATCATTTTCATGATGATAGGAGTTAAAGAATGTTATTAAACATGGGAACACAGTGGCGCAGTGATTGTTCGTGTCTCAGATGCTTGCTGTGCCATGCGCGACCTTCAATGAAATGCTTTATTACAGAAGTACTGTCTCTTTCAAACGTACTAACCTCCAATTCCTGTCCTTACTTTTCTTTCTCCAAATACCCAATCACCACACAATCAGGTCTGTAATAGACGTTAAGCCATCTGTAAGCTTAGAACGCTGATTCTTCCAAACTTTTAAGGAACATTGAAATATCTTTATTGTACGTGTTTAATCATTCTATCCATCTCTCCCTCCAGTGTGACGCCAGTCCCAGTAAGAATACAGCGCGAGGCAGGAACAATCACTGAACGGAGAGCAAGCTAATACCTAGCGCTGCGGCACCATGTCCTGGCATGTTTAATTATTAACAATATAGATTATTTAAATGAAGTTAAAGTTTTATCTGTATAATATAATCAACATATTTTGCTGCATTTCATCTTAAAAATGATATCGTCATCATATTTAAATACGCGCTTTATGAAGTGCCTCAGGTTGTGCAATATTATAACTGTAGTGTACGTTTACAGTGAGGTGATTGTACTTGTAAGTCCTAACAGTTCTAGACGGATCACTTGATGGACTGATTGAGTGTGTTTAAAGTTCTTGTGATGAAACTGTTTCTGAACCGCGAGGTCCGTACAGGAAAGGCTCTGAAGTGTTTGTCGTATGAGAGCAGTTCAAATAGACTGTATGCATGGCTGAGGCAGCGTGTGCTTGATGCTGTATCCCGATAATTCTCTTTCCGATCAGCCGCTGCTGTGATTCCCACTCAGAAACAGTGATATAAATACTCCGAGTGGTGCAGTGAGAGTAATATGGGAAAAGATGATCCACTGTGGCAACCCTTAACGGGAGCAGCTGAAAGAAGAAGAAGAAGGTGCAGTGAGAGGAAGAAAGCTAAAGCAGTTATGGTATTTAGAATAGTTTGACCATTCTGTGGACCATTATATTGTTACTGGTTAATTACAATCAGATGAATTAAACTAATAAACAATATGCGGTTAATTTCAGTGTATTTATAAAGCCACATCAGGGATGTTAATCTAAAAAAGAAAGGGAAACCACACAGGAACAGTCGCACTGCTTTGATGCTTTGTGCCGCCAGTCTGCAAAACCGAGCACAGAACTTGCGTACGACAAGGTATGAGGTACCGTGGAAATGTGCATGGCTTTACACCGAGTTTAGATTTTATACGTTGCGATTTGAATGTGGAAACACTCTTATGCAACATTTCTGTGTGTACGCACCATTTATACATGAGGCCCCAGGTGAGGAGCACAAACATTCAGGAGGAGCTCAAAGTTGAGCCGCTGCTCCTCCGCATCTTAAATGGGTCAGTTGAGGTGGTCCTGGTTCCTGATTAGGCCGACTCCTAGATGTCTTCCTTTGATGGTGTTTCTGGTATGTCCAGCCTGGGGAGGAGACCTTGAGGAAGACCCTTGACGTGATGGAGACATTGTATCTGCCAGCTGGCTTGAGAACGCATTGGAATCCCTGAAACCCTCCACCTGCGTCCTCGACCCAATACCAATGCGTTTTTTCAAAGAAGGCATGCTAATTGATAGTATTCTTGACATAGTAAACTCGTCATTAGATACGGAGGTCTTCCCAGACTGTCTTAAGACTGCTGTAGTTAAACCCCTACTCAAGAAAAATAATCTCGACTCCTCTGCTTTGGAAAATTTTAGCCCTATTTCTAACCTGCCTTTCTTAAGTAAAATTCTAGAGAAGGCAGTCATTATGCAGCTAAATGACCACCTCAATAAACCTGCTATTCTTGATAAGTTTCAGTCGGGTTTCAGAACAAATCACAGCACAGAAACTGCACTCATTAAAGTAATAAATGCAGACAGAGGCCATTTATCTGTTCTCATCCTCTTAGATCTGAGTGCCGCATTTGACACCATTGATCACAATATTCTTAGAAATCACCTTAGTCAGTGGGTGGGCCTCTCTGGCAGGGTCTTAAATTGGTTTGAATCCTACCTGGCAGGGAGAAAATTCTTTGTTAGTTGTGGTAATTATAACTCAAAGACACATGATATTATATGGCGGTCCACAAGGCTCTATCCTGGGTCCACTGCTCTTTTCAATTTACATGCTTCCGTTAGGTCAGATTTATCTCGGGGAACAACGTGAGCTACCACAGCTCTGCTGATGACATGCAGCTGTATTTATCAATAGCACCTGATGACCCCGACTCTGTTGTTTCACTAACACAATGTCTTACTTGTATTTCTGAGTGGATGAGTAGTAATTTTCTCAAACTAAATAAAGAGAAAACTTAAATTTTAGTGATTGGCAATAATGGATATAATGAGGTTATTAGAAATAAACTTGATGCATTAGGATTAAAAGTCAAGACAGAGGTAAAGAATTTAAGGGTAACTATTGACTCGGACCTGAATTTTAAATCACATATTAATCAGATTATTAGGACAGCATTTTTTCACTTAAGAAATATAACAAAAGTTAGACCTTTTATAACATTGAAAGATGCTGAGAAATGAGTTCACACTTTTGTTTTCAGTCGACTAGATTACTGTGACGCACTCCTCTCAGGACCAACCAAAAAAGACATCAATCAGTTACAACGAGTGCAGAATGGAGCTGCTAGAATCTTAACTAGGAAAAGAAAATCCAAGCACATCACGTCAGTCTGAGCGTCACTACACTGGTTACCTGTGTCATTCAGAATTGACTTTAAAATACTGCTTTAAATAATCTGCTCCATATCTTATATATCAGAGTGTCTGACTTCTTATATTCTAAATCATAACCTTAAAATGAGTGTCTGCTTAGAATTCCAAGAGCAAAACTTAAAAGTGGTGAGGCGTGCAGCCTTCTGCTGTTATTGTTACCGACCTCAGGCCTAGGAGAACCTGGGCCAGGTACAAGCCACTGTTGCTACAGGGTGTAGCCACAGCAATATGGTGTAAAGCATAAAAGAAACAGACAGCAGTCCCGAGTCTCAGACCATACTTCTGTTTTTTTTATTTTCCTTTTCCCAGTAATATATATATACTTTAATTTCTGCATAGATCAACATGGCAATCAGTGAAAACAATGGTGCAAGCCAATTTCCTCTGCATAACAAATAGTGTAAACACATTTACTTTGAGTCCTTGATTAGAAACCAATTTTCCAAGGAAGCAGACAGTTCTGTATCCCCACATTGTATGTAGATGAGATACTAAATCAAAGCAGTCTGACTATTCAAAGCAGGTGACTCCTTAGCAAGACAGGTAAATATTTATGTCCTGTAGATAGCCATCAGCAGTAACCTGTAGCAGAATTTCTTTTCTTTAAAACACTGGTTTATAGCCCATTACACTAAGCAACACACCGAAATGTTATTTTCTTTATAATACTGAGATCTAGCCCATTACATTATGAACCTAAAATCTGGAATAGCCTGCCTGTAGGAATTCGCCAGGCTGATACGGTGGAGCTCTTTAGCTCTTTGAGGGCTGAATATTTTTTCCAAAAAACATAGTTTTCTGAAACGCAATGGCTTCACACAGAAATCAACATAAACGTCTTTTGCTGCATGCTGTGGCTGCCAGTTTGCCAAGAATGTGCAGCAGGCAGGCTACATGAACCTGTTCAGCACCAAAATTAGCTGGGGACCAATCAGCTGAAGCTTCAAAACCTCACATTCTTTTTCGATCGCCTGTATCAAAATCAGAGTTTGACAAGTCTTAGTCCAATTCAGAGAGAATAAGCAAAATGTCGTCCACTGAGTGTTTTGCTTTGCGCATTCGCTTTGACCTCTCACCACATGTCGGTGCCATTTATGCCATTGTCTGCACCTTGCTACCCACGGGAGCGCAGGAAATCTAACTAAATCTAACCTAACTTTCCTTCTACCAATGAGAATCTAACTAAAACGTAACGGTTGGTTTTGTCACAGTTTACAGTTGATTACCGATTATCGTCAGCTCCTCCTTTTGACAAAAGTCAACATCAGCCCTGAAAGAACTGCTAAAAACACATTACTTTAACATGGCTTTCTCATAACTTCATTTTAATTTAATCCTGATGCTCTGTATATTCACTTAATTATCATAACTATTGATGGTGGCTCTAAAATCCATACTGTTTCTTTCCCAGTTTTCTGTGGTGGCGACCTGCACCACCACCACCTGATCAAAGCACAGTGATGTCCCTACATTGATGGACTAAAGGCCAGAAGTCCACTTGACCGTCATCATCAAGTCCTTCCATGAGAACCCCAAATACAATGAGGACTGATCATTTATGTTAGGTAGAATGCCCAGAGGGGACTGGCCAGGCGGTCTTGTGGCCTTGGAACCCCTGCAGATTTTATTTTTTCTCCAGCTGTCTGGAGTTCTTTTTTTGTTTTTTTCTGTTCTCCCTGGCCATCAGACCTTACTCTTATTCTATGTTAATTACTGTTCTCTTATTTTAATTCTTACTTTGTCTTTTTTTCTCTTTCTTCATCATGTAAAGCACTTTGAGCTCCATTATTTTATGAAAATGTACTTGTTGTTGGAGGAGTTAGAGGAGATGGGGACAGGGAAAAGTGACATTGGGACATCTTTGCTTAGACTGCTGCCCTCATGACTTGAACTCAGACAAGTGGTAGAAAATGGATTGATGGATAACAGACAATTAGCAAGTGATACTAAATATAGAAGTAAAAGAAATAATACTAAGTAAAGAATGAGAAGATACAAGAAATAAAAAGAAAAGAAACTAAAGTCCCCTACCAAACCTTCATACAAATTGAAAGCATTTGTCCAAATTTTCAATTATAATTCACGGACAATTTATGCAACTCCATTGCAGGACGTTTACAGCCTCACAGTCTCAATAAGAAAGTCCATTGGCAGACTGGCACCCGGCTGCTATGAAGGTGGCACAGCAATGTCAAAGTATCTTGTGGCCTTTCAGATGTCAATTCACTTCTTATTTTGGACCCCAAATGCCTCACAGCACCACCACCACCTGTTTGCCATGACTCCCATTCAGGGTGGCTTCTTGTGTGGCAGAC
This sequence comes from Polypterus bichir lapradei, assembly GCA_026402145.1. Classification (NCBI taxonomy): domain Eukaryota; kingdom Metazoa; phylum Chordata; class Cladistia; order Polypteriformes; family Polypteridae; genus Polypterus; species Polypterus bichir. The sequence goes on from JANRMT010062820.1 coordinate 31,171,880, forward strand.
CCTGGCAATGCCAGCCTGGCATCCTGTTCAGAGTGAATGTCTGCATTGGGCTCAGTGCTGCTAGGATGTGAACTGGCACCTAGTGACCCCAAGCTGCGTTAAGTGGGTTCAGGAAGTGGACAAATAAATGGATGGGCAACCCTGCGTCACCTTAAATTAGCACTGACAGTGGAGAAATCCTCCGGCAGGCTCACTTTTCTTGTTTTTCTAACGGCTCACAGATGGACGCCGAGGCTAACAGAGACATTAAAAGCTCCTTTTCAGGGCAAAATGAAACCGGCGGGATGTCAAAAAAATCCCAAGGTCTCACTGGGAGCGCCCCCTGGCTATGAGGCTGTGAAGTGATTTTGTCTATTAATCTCCACGCAGGGGGTCATGTTACATTGCATTTAAAGCCTATTGGAGTTTTAGGGGCCTGTAGTGAAGAAATGATATTATAGCATTTGTATAAAATGTGTTCATAATCGTCTTGAAGCTTTGCCTCAATATTACTTACAGCAAATGAATCTATTATTGTCATATTTTCAAAAAAAATTTAATGAACCTAATCTGGAAAGGTTTTGCAGATTCGACCCATCCCTATATAGTGCCTTGCAATTATGAACACCAGCAGTGCAGTGGGAATGTTCAAAGCTGCATAAAAAAGAATTCACCCCCTTAGGTGTGTTCTTATTGTCTTGTTATACAGCATTGAGTCAGATAAGATTTAATGCGCCCTTTGTGACTCTTTCATGTCACAGTGAAAGCAAATCCATGCATAGGAGACTAAATTAATTACAAATATCCATCCATCCATTATCCAACCCGCTGAATCCGAACAGGGTCACGGGGGTCTGCTGGAGCCAATCCCAGCCAACACAGGGCACAAGGCAGGAACTAATCCTGGGCAGGGTGCCAACCCACCGCAGTTAATTACAAATATGAAACACAGAATTATTGATAGCCTACATATTTATGCCCTTTTTATGGATATACAATATTTGATGGAAATCTGTCCCTCAGTCTACAGGAGGAAGTGCCAATGGACCTGAAGAGAGGACAAAGAAAAACAACCGTACAATCCTGCTTGTTTTCTAATTCAGAACAGGCATATTCTGTGCCACCTTCGCCACCGTCTCCAGTGCTTTATGTCTTTGAGCTGAGCAAGTGCCATACCATGGATGTAATGCATCCAGTGAGGATGAGCTCTGTAATAATATTATGATAAGGACTAGCTGTGCTACCCCTCTAAGACAGTTTGGAATTTAAGAAATCAACATTAGACATCAGTGTTAACGTTTGCAGTGCACCATCTGTTGGAATGTATTTTGTAATGCATGTAGCAATAAAACACATTGCATTTGTCATTCCAACAGATGGCACATCACAAACATTGGTAGCAATGAAATGAATTGCATTTGTCATTCCAACAGATGGCGCACTATAAACATTTCTAGTAAGGAAAAGCATTGCATTTGTCATTCCAACAGATGGTACATCACAAAACATTGGTAGTAATAAAATGAATTGAATTTGTCATTCCAACAGATGGCACATCACAAACATTTGTAATAATAAAATTAATTGCAGTTGTCATTCCAACACATGGTGCACCACAAACATTTCCAGTAAGGAAAAGCATTGCATTTGTCATTCGAACAGAAGGTACATAACTAGCATTAGTAGTAATGAAATGAATTTTATTTGTCATTCAAACAGATGACACATCACAGAGAGTTGTAGTAATGAAGCACATTGCATTTGTCATTTCAACAGATGGCAAATCACAAACATTAGTAGTAATGAAATGAATTGCATTTGTCATTCCAACAGATGGTGCACCACAAACATTTGTAGTAATGAAGCACATGGCATTTGTCATTCCAACAGATGACGCCCCACAAACATTTCTAGTAAGGAAAAGCATTGCATTTCTCACTCCAACAGACAGCACATCACAAATAATGGTAGTAATGAAATTAATTGCAATTGTCATTCCAACAGATGGCGCACTATAAACATTTCTAGTAAGGAAAAACATTGCATTTGTCATTCCAACAGATGGTACATCACAAACATTTGTAATAATGAAATTAATTGCAGTTGTCATTCCAACAGAAGGTACATAACTAGCATTAGTAGTAATGAAATGAATTGTATTTGTCATTCAAACAGATGATACATCACAAACATTGGTAGTAATGAAATTAATTGCATTTATCATTCCAACAGATGGCGCCCCACAAACATTTCTAGCAAGGAAAAGCATTGCATTTGTCACTCCAACAGACAGCACATCACAAATAATGGTAGTAATGAAATGAATTGCATTTGTCATTCCAACAGATGGCACATCACAAACATTTGTAGTATTAAAATACATTACTTCAAAATACATGCAGTATGTCTCTGTTATATGCCATTTTTGGAATGACAAATGCAATGCATTTTATTGCTGCAAATGTTTGTGATGTGCTACTTGTTGAAGTGACAGAGACATAGCAATCAGTCGGACACACAGATGCACAGACACATAGACACTTGTCCTTTTATTAAGGTGAATTGTACAGTGCAAGGAATGTTAAATACATTGGGTATTGAAATTAGCATTGAATGAATCACGCTTTTCCTGGTAAGATCACTATCAAATATATTGTAAATTAAAATGAATACAGAATTCCATAATTAACTTATTGTCAAAACTAGTAGTGCTACCCATGTAAGATAAGGTAGAAACCTCAATAATCAACGTAGGCTCCAGCATTAACAGTTGCAGTGCGTCATCTATCGGCGTGCAGTCTGTAATGAAGAGGCACACACCTGTGTGTAAGCAGGTCCACAGTTGAGCACAAACCACTTTCTGAGGTCAGAGGACTTGCCTGCAGAGCTCAGAGACAGGATTGTGCCGGGACACACATCTGAGGAAGGCTTCAGATCAATTCCTGTAGCACTGAAGGTTAGGAACAGCGGATCAGCCACCATACGTCTCAAATGGGAGACATTTACTAAATAGCAAGAGAGCTGGCCACCTGGCCAAACTGAACGATCGGGTCAGAAGAACCTTAGCAAGAGAGAGGTGACCAGGAAACCCATGTCATTCTGGCTGGGCTCCAGTAATCTTGTGTGGAGATAAGAGAAACATCAGCCAATACTGCAACACGCCATTTAGGACAGAATGGCCAGATGACACATGGCAGCCCGGTTGGACTTTTGAAATAATAAAGTCAGAGAAGCATGAAACTCTTGGTGTGATTATTCCAGGATTAAGCCGTTTGGCCTCAATTCAAAGCGTCATATCTGGAGGAAACCTTGCGGCCCACTATTCTGACGGCGAAGCGTGGTGGTGGCAGCAGCGGGGACTGGGAGACTAGATAGAGGCGTATCTCGAATGAAAACCTGCCGAGGGCACTCGGGACCTCAGACTGGAGGGGACACAGCTTCACCTCCCAGCAGGACACAAAGCAGAGAACTACACAGGAGTGGCTTCGGGACAACTCGAGGAACGTGAAGTCAGTCGAACAACTCCGGAGAGACCACCCCAGGGGGCTCCGTCTAACCTGAGAGAAGTTTGAGAGGAGAGGCCTTGGTGGGACAGGCGGTGCAGATCCAGTGGGCAGGAGAGAGGGGCTTGGGGGGGCTCGGTCTGCGAGAAGCTTGCAGATTCCTTACCAAAAAATAAAAAAAAAAAAACAAAAAGCACACAGAGAGAATTGAAAGCTTCATTCGTTAGAATTTGAAAGATTAAAATGATGTTATTAGGCAAAGTGGATTTTTGAAAGGGCCCATGCAAATATTTGCTTTAATGACTTCTTGTCATCTTTGATAACACGCAAGTCTTAATAAAATAAAAGCCCGTTCCTCCAGAGCAGATATTCTAAAACTGTATACAAGGCATTGTATAAAAATAAACAGATTACGGCCCACACAGAGGATGCTGTGCACAGCCTGGCTATTTACATAATAGGCTTATATGTTTATTCAGATCAGAAGCAGGGATCTTTTCCAAACACTCAGCAAGAGGTAGCTGAAGTGAGAGTCGGCCATCTGTGGTCTTGAGTTGGGTGAAGGAAAAAGAAAAGAAAAGAAAAGAAGAGAAAAGAAAAGAAGACGACACACTTAAACAAAGAGCAGCTGACGTGCCACGGTGGCCTCTTCAGATGCCGTCCTATTGTTTGCCACTCTGATGCTGCTGTGTCGGAACAACGTGTGCAGTCCTTCAGGGCCGCCTCAGACGTACGCATCCTTTGTGTGTGTGTGTGTGGCTCTCCCGTGCATCATGAACCTTCATAGTCTTTAGGAAACGAGTCGCATGAAGCAAAGGATTCTGGTGCTGAAGTTCAGCCTGCCAGCCACAGTCTCGTCTGCTTCCTGCCTTACACCCGATGCCACTGGCATTGGCACTGACTTCTGTAACCCCAAGGGCAATAAAGCCAGTTGGACAATCCTCTACTAAAGGGGTCCCCAACTCTGGTCCTAGAGGGCCCCAGTGACTGCACGTTTTCATTCTAACCCTTTTCTTAATTAGTGACCTGTTTTTGCTGTGTGATGGACAGCTGGCAGCTCAACCCAACCGGGACTCCCCCGGGGGAAAGGCAGCAACTTTTGGACACTGCCTCCCCCAAGATGCTAGATGGCAGCTCCCCTTGGAGTATAGTGGTGCCCCAAATTTCTGCAGGGCATCCTGGGACTTTGGGTTTGGTTTCACAGTCCTGTTGTAAGTGCCATGGGTGCCACCAGGGGGAGCTGTCAAAGGACCGGGGGAGTCGTATTTTCCCTATGACCTGGAAGTACACCATGGACAGACGGTGGGATAACTAAAGAATGTGAGCTCTTCATCTGACTCGGAAGTGCTGGCAAGTCACGTGAAATGGTTATATAGTCGGGCACCGTATAATGGACCGCTGAAGACCCAGCAGGTGAGCCGGAGTCGGGAAGAGGTGGACAACGCTTGCTGGGAGGTGTGGAGGAGAAGAATATTGTGCTCTGTTGCTGAACTTATTGTGGCTGTGGTGCTTTGGAAGCACTGTGTGGGAAGAAGAAATAATAAAATACTTCTTGGTGCCTTCCCGGGTCCTCCCTGCGTGGAGTTTGCATGTTCTCCCCGTGTCTGCGTGGGTTTCCTCCCACAGTCCAAAGACATGCAGGTTAGGTGCATTGGCGATCCTAAATAGTCCCGTGTGTGTGTTTGGTGTGTGGGTGTGTGTGCCCTGCGGTGGGCTGGCGCCCTGCCCGGGGTTTATTTCCTGCCTTGCGCCCTGTGTTGGCTGGGATTGGCTCCAGCAGACCCCCCGGGTTGAAAAATGACTGACTGACTGACCTCTTGCTGTTTTTAACCTGTGTCCAGAATGTTAGTCTGCTGAGCTTAAAAGGGGCAATACTGCCACCTAGCGTCCATCCATTTACAGCTGCTAATTAACTCATTTTCCTTACCTTTTAATTGAGTTGTTTTCTGAAGATTTGTTTCCCTGAATTTCTTCATTTCTTTCCATAAGCGGCACCCAAACAAAAATGAAATTTGAAGTGAGTGAGACAACAGAAGACCACCTAAGTCAGGGCCTCAAAACTCCAACCAATTGCACTCCAACCAGTTGCTTAATCAGGTGCCGATTCTCGTTAATCAAACCCGTTCTTCAATTCCGTGACTTGTTGCTATTCTCATTGTGCATTAGCAGACGTTTCCAAAATTGTTGATTTTCTCTTTTCTAAGAGCACTGTGAAAATGTTTTAGGGTCCTGAGCAGATCAACATTCCTGAGACCATCATTTTATTTTATTTTCAGATATTGTATGACGGACACCTGATTTTTTGGCTCATTTTGTATCTCGCTATTGTTTGGCACCTAATTAAGGAAAAAAGAAATAATTAAGGGGCGGAGTCCAAAGAAATTAATTAGCAGCAAAAACAGGTCACTAATTAAGAAAAGGGTTAGATTAGGGGTCCTCAGTCCCGGTCCTGGAGGGCAGCAGTGGCTTCAGGTTTTTGTTCCAACCCATTTACTTAATAAGAAGCCCTTATTCCTCAAATGACACTTCTGCTTCACTTTAGTTGTCTCACTCGTTAAGATTTTGAACCCTTATTGCTAATTTTAGTCTTAAACAGCCATAGTCTTGGTTTTTTTAATGGCTCCTAATTAGTAATAACATGCAAATGACAAAAGAGAGCAGCATTTCTCCATTTACACCTGTGTGTACTTATCATGCACTGTTGGGTTTAATTAAATACTTGGAAGGAAAGTGAAGAGAAAAAATTGAAGGACTGAGAATTACTTGTCCGTTTTAGTCTTCAAATCATTTGGATGATATCATTAGAAAGGGGAAAAAAATCAGGGATATGAGAATGACCTGACATGGCAGAGTTAAAGCACAAACAAGCCATGAAATTAAATTATTGGCAAGAATTGCTTTCTAATTAAGCAACCTGCAGCCACTGCGGCCCTCCAGGGGCCTCATGTATAAACGGTGCATACGCACAGAAATGTTGCGTAAGAATGTTCAAATCGCGATGTATAAAACCTAAACTTGGCGTAAAGCCCCTCACATTTCCACGGCAGCTCATACCCTGTCGTACGCAAGTTCTGCGCTCGGTTTTGCAGACTGACGGCACCCAGCATCAAAGCAGTGCTACTGTTCCTGTGTGGTTACCCTTTCTTTTCCTGACACGGCTTTATGAATACACTGAAATTAACCGCATATTGCTTATTAGTTTAATGCATCTGATTGTTAGTAACCCGTAACAATATAATGGTCCACATAATAGCCAAACTATTCTAAATACCATAGCTGCTTTAGCGTTGTTACTCTCACTGCACCTTATTTTACTTCTTTCAGCTGCTCCTGTTAAGGGTTGCCACAACAGATCATCTTTTTCCATATCACTCTCACTGCACCACTCGGAGCAGCCGATCAGAAAGAGAATTATTGGTATACAGCATCAAGCACGCGCTGCCTCAACCATGCACACAGTCTATTTGAACTGCTTCTCATATGGCAAACGCTTCAAACCTTTCCTGTACGGACCTCGCGGATCAGAAAGAGTTTCATCCCAAGAGCTCTAAACGCAATCAATCAAGTGCTCCTTGTAGAACTGTTAGGACTTATAAGTACAATCACCTCACTGGAAACTTGCACTACAGTTATAATATTGCACAACTTGAGCCACTTTATAAAGCGCGTATTTGCATATGATGACGATATCATTTTTAAGATGAAATGCAGCAAAATATGTTTATTATATTATACAGATAAAACTTTAACTTCATTTAAATAATCTATATTGTTAATAATTAAAGGTTGTTCCTGCCTCGCACTGTATGCTTTACTGGGACTGGCGTGAAGGATAGAATAATTAAACACGTACTACGAAGATATTTCAATGTTCCTTAAACGTTTTGAAGAATCGGCGCTCTAAGCTTACAGATGGCTTAACGTCTATTACAGAGCTGATTGGGTGGTGATTGGGTATTTGGAGATAGAAAAGGAAGGACAGGAATTGGAGGTCAGTACGTTTGAAAGAGACAGGACTGCAGGGCCGCCAAATCCCAGGGGCCGGCATGCCAATATATGTTGAATATAAAACAGAAAGAGAAAATAACGACACAGCTAAAAACGCAGCGGCAAATTTCGACAAAAGTTAAACGCTTGTGTCATGAGCACGAGGCGGCTATGCAGTGTCCGCAACAGACGTGGCCATCCGCCGTGCATAAGATACCATATTGACATTGGCGGGCGAAGGGGCCACCGATTCTTTCTCTGCCTAGAGCCGCCCCTGAGTACTGCTGCAATAAATTATTTCATTGAAGGTCGTGCACAATCACTGTGCCACCGTGTTCCCATGTTTAATAACGTGCTTTAACTCCTGTCATCATGAAAATGATATCACGTATACATCTCAGTATTTTAGTTATTCAGAGAGCTGTAATATCACGAAGGTAATGGATTCTGTGTCCTGTCGGAGGAAGAGAGCCGGTTTAAGAAGCACGTAGTGATTGAGCACATAGAAGATCACATACAAAACAAAGCATTTAACGTGCTACTTTAATTACGATGTGATTTGAGAAACTGGTTAATTAAACAATTTTAAGATGACGTTTATGATGTTCTACTTTAATGACAAAATAAACTACATGATTTTGAGATTGAAGTTGACATTTTGTGCTTTTTCTCCACTGTGTGCCTTTTTTTTCTCTGTACCCTAATAAGCTTTCATATGACACTCAGACGGTGGGCTACGACTCACCTTTTCACGGCGTTATTGATATCTGACAACTTCTTTTTTATTTCCGGCACTGTTTGACTGAGTGAACTTGAGCTTTCGAGTTTCTCCGACACGCTATGTCACTCGATCAGCTTCCTTTTGTTGTTTATACCACTGTTTAAACAAACAAATAGTACGTTTTTCTTTGCGTCCACTTGGTATTCGCTGAAATTCTTCTATTTTCCCCCGTGCTTTTCCCATTGTCTTTTCACAGAAGCTTAAGGACTATTTATATTGATTTGCATATTCAAAGAGGCATAATTCTGGGAGGCGTTGGGGGCGGGACAGAAGGAGCGTGCACGAGCATTACTTTTCACGCAGACCGGGATTCATGTAGCGGAAGAACACGGAAGTTGGCGAACGCACATATTCCTGCATCTAGATTTTTCTGTGCGTAAGCACATTTCGGCTTTTGTCCTTACGTCATGTTATAGTGCGAATTCTACGCATGCCGTTATGCATGAGGCCCCAGGACTGTGATTGAGGACCCCTGGGTTAGAATGAAAACCTGCAGCCACTGCGGCCCTCCAGGACTGTGATTGAGGACCCCTGATCTAGCATGTTAATGTCATGTAAGACTAATGAAATGAACAGGTGGATATTTAAAGGATATGAAAGGCACTATATAATAGTGTCAGCAGTAGGGTGCACTCTTATAGCATCCCAAAGTCCAGCAACTGAATAATAATTTGGGAGGGGCGGGGCTAAACCCACTATAAAGGCGGGCGGCTCGTCCTCTGTTATCCATCTGTCATAAACTGTCACTTTCCATCCCGCCTGTCCTTTGTGAATTGGTTTCTCATCCACTTCCTCCTGCTAGAACTTCCCACCACCACCACCACCACCAATGGTGTACTTCTTGTAGATCCCAACATCACACTTCGATGGGCTTCATCAGGTCCTGTTTTTTGACTGCACCTCCATCCTTGACTCCCTAAGAAAACAGGAAAAAACCTGGTAAGGGTGGAAAAAAAAGGAATAAATCTTGGGAAGGGCAATCCAGGGAGAGAGAGAGAGAGACCCTTCCAGGTAGGTTAGGTATGAAATGAGTGTCAAAAAATGGGAGTAAACACAACACACAGATCCAAACACAGAGCTGGATGGTCAATCTGTCATGGCTACCTCAGAGATACAACACAACAGCACCAACGACTTTGTTCTTGCATGGCGTTCCTCACTAAGTCACCAAGTGACGACTCTCATGGGCAAAATGCAAGAATAGATGATACCACTCACTACATACGGATGCAACATCAGCACAAGAACTGTGTGTTGGGAGCTTCATGAAAAGGGTTTCCATGGCCAAGCGTAAGACCACTAAGTGCAATGCCAAGTGTCGGCTGGAGTGGCGTAAAGCACGCCACCATTGGACTTTGGAGCATTTGAGAGATCATCTCTGAAGTGATGCTTCACTGTCTGGCAGTCTGATGGATGAATCTGGGCTTGGTGAACGACAGAGGAACGCTAGCTTCCGGACTGCATGGTACCTACTTTAAAGTTTAGTGGAGGAGGTACAATGGCAGGGTTTGGGGTAGGCACCATCAATGCTACAGCAGACAAAGACTTATGTGACAATTGTGTGGTAACAGTATTTGTGGAAGGCCGTTTTATGTTCCAGCTTGATTTTGCCCCCTGGTCCATAAAGACCTGAAGGAACTGCACAAATCCCTGACTTCAAACCCTATTGAACATGACTGGGATGAACAGGAATCCCAATTGTGAGCTGTGTCTTCTTGGCCAACATCAGTAGCTGACCTCATAAATTCTAGTTTGGCTCAATGGGCACACATTCCCACAGATATCCCTCAAAATATTGTGGAAAGAAGAGTGGAGGCTGTTTTAGGGGTCAATTCCATATTAATGCTGATGGTATTGGCGTGTTTGTCAGGTGTCTACAAGACTTAGGCTCCAAAGTGTGCAGCAGCAAGAATTTTAACCAAAAGAAGACAACCTGAGGGCAGTGCGCCAGTCTTGGCATAACTACACTTGTTAACTGTGCTCTTTAGATTCGGCTTGGCGCTGAACAGTCTCACTCTTACTTCTAATTCTTCATCCTATAACACCAGTTTGCTTATTGTTCTGCGAACCAAGCATAGGAAAACCGCTTCTGTTGGGCTGAATGGTAAATTTGATTCAAAATTATTGTTATTCATAACCCAAATACACACAAGACCCCAAAAATCGATGCTTTATAAACGCAGGACACTGGCATCACTATATACCAATCACTTAACATAATCCTCTCTCCAATAATTTACCACAAAACAATACAAAGTACACAACTATTCTTCCCATCTCTACCTCCACTGAGTGTTACCCGCTGCCTCCCGACTCTGACTCCATTTAAGTTTAAACCAGACCTGGGAATTGCTTCCAGTCTCCTGTCCAGGTCATCCAGAGCATTTCCAAGGTGTGTGAAAACCATTGCAGTCCTCCCCCAGCAGCTTCCTCTGGTGGTCCTCAAAGACCCCGACAGGGCTGCATTTACAGACTCTGAATGGGTTTAGCATGGAGGGATACCATCATCTGTCATGTGGAGGAATGATCTGCTCCTGGTGAGCTCGCTCGCCTGCTCCTTCCATTAAGGCCTCCTGGCCAGACATGAATCCTTTCTTTATCCCGGCCATTTCTCTCTGTCATTTACACAATTTATTTTATAATAAGCTCACCAGAGGAAACCTTGAGCCTGTTCCAGCAGGATTTGGTGCAAACCGGAAAGAACTTACTAATGTATGCCATCTTCTAAGCACATTTTTGATTGGCATTTTGTCCCAGGCTGATGCCTGTCCTGTGCCCATTGTTGGTGGGATCAGCTCCATTCCCTGGTAACCCTAAATAAGATTAAGCAGACCTGAGAATAATATGAGATTATCATTCATACTGTTTGCTTTGTATTCTGCCTTTTCTTATGGAGTTTGAGCCCATGATGATTTACAGTCAATTGTCCATGGTGGGAGTCAATGATGGCAATTGCAGCAGGGACCTTGTGGTTACCAGTGAGACTAAGAGCTGCACGATCAACAATGTCAATGCGCAATTATAGCCGACATCTGAACAAAGAGACTCGGCTCCTGAACTGAGACGCTTCCTCTATAATCTTCATTCACCGTCACCTTGCTGTGTGCGAATATCGACATTGCTGAAGTGCGCATTTCACATGAATGACCTTACCAGTGTACTGATGTGTACTTTTAATCAGGGACGCGATGTTCTCAAGGTATGGGCACTCAATGGGAACGGCCTCTGCGTCCAGATGGTCCAAATGAGCTCATGGAGAGGCGCATATGCTCACTCGGGAAAGAAAGAAAGAAAGAAAGAAAGAAAGAAAGAAAGAAAGAAAGAAAGAAAGAGAAAGAAAGAAAGAAAGAAATATAATAATGCATTTGAATTCAATGGCACTACATAACATTCATAAATGGGAGAAGACTATTTATTATATTTTTATATATTTATTATATCTGTGTCACAATGGCACAGTGGTTTCAGTGTCTGTGTTCAAGTCCAATATCTATGTACTGTCTGTTTGCATATTCTATCTATCTATCTATCTATCTATCTATCTATCTATCTATCTATCT
>JANRMT010062820.1:31191551-31213268 GCA_026402145.1 Polypterus bichir lapradei
GAGTGTGGAGAACAAGAAGCTCAAAAAACAAGCAGGGTCCACAATAACAAAATGACATCAGCGCAGAAGGACCACCCTCAGCTTTTATGTTCTAGCAGGGGGTCAATATCCTTCAGTGTGGCATTGATCGCTAAGGATCCAAGTTTTTTGGGGGATTTTCGTCGTTTTACTGCCTCATATACGTAGTATAGATGGAGTACGGGAATCGTGAAAAAATTCAACCTCGTGATTTTTGTGACTCTTGACGTTTTAGACCTCCCTGAGTCTGAAAATACAGTTTCTGAAATGATGCCCGTGTCTGTGTGTAAACACGATCACTCGAAAATGCTTTGCCCTCCTCGGTCAGTGAGATTTTGTACTCCTGCTTTATATCCAAAATAAGCAATCCTATCAACTTTTGGGCCACTTCTGGCGACCGGAAATGGCACTTTAACTGAATACTTTCACAAATTTTTAAGTAAACTATGGCTATAAATAAAGATATACGATTCAAATTTTGTGTGGATATTAGAAATGATGGGAAATAAGAAGATATGAAATTTGAGAAAAATTGCGTAACCAAATTTTTTGTATTGTGGAAGTATAAATGTGTGCTTGTATTATTAAAAACTATATTCAATATAACACATACTCTTTCAATAACTATTATTAATTTTATTTTAATTCATACATCATCAGTTTAACAATAACGTGTAAACACTGAACATGCCAGGTAAATAAATATAAACATGTAATGGGAACAATAAGCTGCTCCATCCCCGTCGTCTTCCTGGTAATACATTTAATTTTATGATTTTTTTGTTTTTATTTCCACTATCATTGTCATAATGAAATGTACCTAAATGCAGTTTTACCTACAGCAGTTTACTGCAACAAATATTATATAATAATACTAACACTTTCTCTGTGTTTCAGGTGACTGTAACTCTTTTTACTTTGCACATAATCTCGGTAATGCATTATCTAATCACAAAAAAATTCCACCAGCATTTTTGTCCTCCCTAAGCGTGAAAATATCATTTTAATATAAAGTTTGATTAGAAATAGAGATGTGTATCGTTATTATCAATTAGCAGTGATGAGAAACAAAGAGATATGATGTTTGAGAAATATTGTGCAACTGGAAGTGCTTCTAATTACCATTTCTATACAAGTCATTTTTTTGTTCTCTTTTTCTGCTTTACACGTTTGCTGATTGGCTGTACAGACTGCATCTCTGTTGTTAGTCATTAGCACTAAAATATAAGTAATATGATCATAATAATTTGTTACTAACCCTCACTTATTCTGTTTCTCTTCTCCGTACTCAAATGTGGCACTTGCTGCCACGGCCCACCTGCCAAGTTGCTCTGCCTGCCTAAGGTAAAGTCATCCCTGATGGAGGATCACAGGAATCATTGGGTAGAGGATTGGCTGGCCCAGCACTGACTCAGCTGTGGAATGGCCAATAGGGGGAAGGCAGCTTGATGGCCAAGTTCTCCAGGACACTTATTATGGGATATCATCTACTGTTGAATTCTGCTCTGTACTTGTAATATTTCTATTGCACTATTGTATTGTATTGAGGATTACTTGTTTTCTCTTCTGTGAATTGTATTGTGTCCCCAGGGGTCATGCTGCCAGTCCTAAGGTCCATTGGAGGATCTGTGTGCTAAGAGTCAGTCTGATTGGCCAGCAACTTGGAGGTGCTGATTTCCTGGCCCATCCAGGAACTTGCAAAGTGTAAGGAAAAAGCTTACAATCCAGAGCAAACATTAAGATCTCAAGATGCCGGTCTGCTTCTGATTCCAAGGATTGATAAAATAGCAGCAGGTGGACGAGATTTTAGTTACAGGACCCCCCTAAACTGTGGAGTGGTCTGCCTGCTACTATAAGAGATGCCCCTTCAGTCTCAGGTTTCAAATTCCAGCTGAAGACTCACAACTTCAGTTTAGCACACCCTGACTAGAGCTGCTGATTAACTGAGCAGACTGCATCTCTGTTGTTAGTCATTAGCACTAAAACAGAAGTAACATGATAGTTAGAATTTCTTAATAACCCTCACCTATTTCTGTTTCTCTTCCCGGTACTCAAATGTGGCACTTGGTGCCACTGCCCACCTGCCAAGTTGATCTGCCTGCCTAAGGTAAAGTCATCTCTGATGGAGGATCACAAGAATCATCGGGTAGAGGATTGGCTTTCCCAGCACTGACTCAGCTGTGGAATGGCCAATAGGGGGAGGCAGCTTGATGGCCGAGGTCTCCAGGACTCGTATTATGAGATATCATCTACTGTCGAATTCTGCTCTGTACTTGTAATATTTCTATTGCACTATTGTATTGTATTGAGGATTACTTGTTTTCTCTTCTGTGTATTGTATTGTGTCCCCAGGGGGCATGCTGCCAGTCCTAAGGTCCATTGGAGGATCTGTGTGCTGAGAGTCAGTCTGAATGGTCAGCATCTTGGAGGTGCTGATTTCCTGGCCCATCCAGGACCCGGCTAAGAGTAAGGAAAACACTTACAGACCAGAGCGTACATTAAGATCTAAAGATGCCATTCTGCTTATGATTCCAAGGATTAATAAAATAACAGTGGGGCGTTGAGGTTTTAGTTAAATTGTGGAGTGGTCTGCCTGAGAGATGCCCCTTCGGTCTCAGCTTTTAAAACCCAGCTGAAGACTCACTACTTCAGTTTAGCACACCCTGACTAGAGCTGCTGATTAACTGTGCACACTGCATCTCTGTTTTTAGTCATTAGCACTAAAACGTAAGTAACATGATAGTTAGAATTTGTTACTGACCCTCACCTGTTCTGTTTTTCTTCTCCGTACTCACATGTGGCACTTGGTGCCACTGCCCACCTGCCAAGTTGTTTTGTCTGCCTAAGATAAAGTCATCTCTGATGGAGGATCACAAGAATCACCAGGTGGAGGGGTCCTTACATTGGATTGGCTGGTCAAGCACTGACTCAGCTGTGGAATGGCCAAAAGGGGGAGGCAGCTGGATGGCTGAGGTCTCCAGGACTCTCAACAAATCCAAATTGTATTATGGGATATCATCTACTGTTAACTTCTGCTCTGTACTTGTAATATTTCTATTGAAGAGAACGAGATAGTGAATCAGGAAGTGCAACGGATTAGCAAGGGGAAGTAAGGACAGTGATGAAGAGGATGAAAAATGGAAAGGCCGTTGGTCCAGATGATATACCTGTGGAATCATGGAGGTGTGTAGGAGAGATGGCAATGGAGTTTTTAACCAGATTGTTTAATGGAATTTTAGAGAGTAAGAGGATGCCTGAGGAGTGGAGTAGACATGGACTGGTGGCAATATTTAAGAATAAGGGGGATGTGCAGGACTGCAGTAACTTCAGGGGGATAAAAGTGATGAGCCACAGCATGAAGTTATAGGAAAGAGTAGTGGAAGCTCAGTTAAGAAGTGAGGTGATGATTAGTGAGCAGCAGGATGGTTTCATGCCAGGAATGAGCACCACAGATGTGATGTTTGCTCTGAGGATGTTGATGGAGAAGTAGAGAGAAGGCCAGAAGGAGTTGCATAGCGTCGTTGTGGACCTGGAGAAAGCATATGACAGGGTGATTGAGAGGAACTGTGGTATTGTATGAGGAAGTCGGGAGTGGCAGAGAAGTACGTAAGAGTTGTACAGGATATGAACGAGGGAAGTGTGACTGAGGTGAGGTCTAAGGTAGGAGTGACGGAGGTGGGATTACATCAGGAATCGGCTCTGAGTCCTTTCTTATTTTCAATGGTGATGGACAGGTTGACAGACGAGATTAGACATGTAATGTCCGGATGTGTTGACCTGTGCTGACCAATGAAGAGCATTGCAAGAAGTACATAGTGCGGTAGGAAGACCAATGTTATGTTCTTGGACGTGAATGGCGGTATCCTCTTGAAAGGCTGCCGAAAAACTGATGTTTTTTCGTATGTTTGTTTTTAAATGCGTGTTGAGATATCTCCGCACTCTGAACGTTTTGGAAGAAATGGTGCATTGAAACACCTGCTTGGAATGCATTTGTTTAGTGGAGTGGGTGTTTAAATGTGCTTTGAGATATTTCTGGTGTGTGAAGGTTTTGGAGCAGTGTTGACACTGAAAGGAATTCGTCAGGGAGTGTGTTTTGAGTTGGTTAGAAAGATATCTGCGTGTGTGAAAGAGTTTGTCGCAAATTTTGCATATCTATATATATATATATATATATATATGTATCTATGTATCTATATATCTTCTTAGATATAGAAAGCGATTGATGTGGTGTTTGGTGAATTGTTGCAGTTTGTTAGTTAGCAGTAGTGATGGTTTAACACTTCAGTACTTTGTGGTGAATGCTGGTAACAGTCAGGCGAGCGGGCGGGCAGGCATTCTCGTCCCATGCTCTTAGAGTTAGTGGGCGTGTCTCTGTGAGTTGTCGTCGTATCCTATGGTGTTAGAGTTGGTGGGCGGGGCTTTGCGAGTTGACAGACGTGGCTATTTCTTGCGTATCCCATGGTTGTCTTCCGGCAGTGTGAATGCCTCGAGAGACAGAGTGGCAGTGTTTGGTGTGTTGTTGCAGTTTGTGAGTTAAAAGCTGCGATGGTTTTACCCTCCAGTACATTGCAGTGAACATATTGCGGTGAATGCTGGTAGCAGTCAGGCGGGCGGGCGTGCAGACGTTCTCGTCTCATTAGAGTTGATGGGCGTGGCTATGCCGTGAGTATCCCATGGTTGTCTTGCTTGTTCTGTCGGCTTAGTGAATTTTATATATAGATTATTATATTACTTGAGTTCTTTTCTGTGTATTGTATTGTATTTACCCCTTTTTTGACTCCCACTGCACTCCCAGCCTCCCTGTAAAGTGGTCTCTCACGCCGAACTGCCTTTCCTGAGGTTTCTTCCATTTTTTTCCCTACAAGGATTTCTTTTTTTCGGTCTGCTTCGAGAGTCAAGGCTGGGGGTCTGTCAAAAGGCAGGACCTGTTAAAGCCCATTGCGGCCCTCCTTGTGTGATTTTGGGGTCTACAAAAATAAATGGTATTGTATTGTATTGTACTGTTTGGTTTCCTCCTCCTCCTCCAACTCCTGGTCCAGACTTTGGTTTTGTCAATCCTGGATTTCTGCAACTTTTTTGCTGGAAGGAGTGCAGACATGAGCTGCCAAGCCACCGCAGATGATTTCGAATGCCCAGTGTTCACAGAGCCTGAGGCAGGCACATGTCACTCCTCTCTTCAGATCATTGCATTGGCTTCTTGTAGCAGTAGATATCAAGGTGCAAATCTGTGATGCTCACCTAGTCAGATATGGAGACACTTGTGAGGTCCCGTACTTCTTCTCAGCCACTGAAACATCAGCTGTGGAATGGTGTCTGGTGGTGTCACCTCTGTGTGGCATCAAGTCTCAATCCGGGCTCTTGTCAGGTGTAGCTGGTGGAATGAGCTGCCCACTTCCAGTGTGTTTCAGAAGTGAATTTCTAATTAATTGGTGATGACTTTAATCGGTCAATTAGACTTTAATGTGGTGGTCAATTTTGTCCCCTTGTCCCATCATTCTTGTTTCCAAAAAGTCCTTGAGACTGGATCTAACCGGTTATGTTGACTTCTTCTATTTTTTTTTACCTCTTTGGATAATAGCAAAGCAAATAAATGTAAATGGACTATGGACTGAATTGGTTTGCTTTAAGTTGTTTATTTATTTTTGGGATTTGGGATTTGTCTTTACTTGTGTTGTTTCAGCCCCCAGACTTGACCTCAAATATCTCATTTTTGATTATTTGACTACTTTTGCTGATCCTTTCGGTTCTGTGTATCTCTCTGTATCTACAGTGCATCCAGAAAGTATTCACAGCGCATCACTTTTTCCACATTTTGTTATGTTACAGCCTTATTCCAAAATGGATTCAATTAATTTTTTCCTCAGAATTCTACACACAACACCCCATAATGACAACGTGAAAAAAGTTTACGTGAGATTTTTGCAAATTTATTAAAAATTAAAAAACTGAGAAGTCACATGTACATAAGTATTCACAGCCTTTGCTCAATACTTTGTCGATGCACCTTTGGCAGCAATTACAGCCTCAAGTCTTTTTGAATATGATGCCACAAGCTTGGCACACCTATCCTTGGCCAGTTTCACCCATTCCTCTTTGCAGCACCTCTCAAGCTCCATCAGGTTGGATGGGAAGCCATTTTAAGATCTCTCCAGAGATGTTCAATCGGATTCAAGTCTGGGCTCTGGCTGGGCCACTCAAGGACATTCACAGAGTTGTCCTGAAGCCACTCCTTTGATATCTTGGCTGTGTGCTTAGGGTCATTGTCCTGCTGAAAGATGAACCATCGCCCCAGTCTGAGGTCAAGAGCACTCTGGAGCAGGTTTTCATCCAGGATGTCTCTGTACATTGCTGCAGTCATCTTTCCCTTTATTCTGACTAGTCTCCCAGTTCCTGAACCCCACAGCATGATGCTGCCACCGCCATGCTTCACTGTAGGGATGGTATTGGCCTGGTGATGAGCGGTGCCTGGTTTCCTCCAACCGTGACGCCTGGCATTCACACCAAAGAGTTCAATCTTTGTCTCATCAGACCAGAGAATTTTGTTTCTCATGGTCTGAGAGTCCTTCAGGTGCCATTTGGCAAACTCCAGGCGGGCTGCCATGTGCCTCTTACTATGGAGTGGCTTCCGTCTGGCCACTCTACCATACAGGCCTGATTGGTGGATTACTGCAGAGATAGTTGTTCTTCTGAAAGGTTCTCCTCTCTCCACAGAGGACCTCTGGAGCTCTGACAGAGTGACCATCGGGTTCTTGGTCACCTCCCTGACTAAGGCCCTTCTCCCCCCGATCGCTCAGTTTAGATGGCCGGCCAGCTCTAGGAAGAGTCCTGGTGGTTTCGAACTTCTTCCACTTACAGATGATGGAGGCCACTGTGCTCATTGGGACCTTCAAAGCAGCAGAAAGTTTTCTGTAACCTTCCCCAGATTTGTGCCTCGAGACAATCCTGTCTCGGAGGTCTACAGACAATTCCTTTGACTTCATGCTTGGTTTGTGCTCTGACATGAACTGTCCACTGTGGGACCTTCTATAGACAGGTGTGTGCCTTTCCAAATCATGTCCAATCAACTGCATTTACCACAGGTGGACTCCAATGAAGCTGCAGAAACATCTCAAGGATGATCTGGGGAAACAGGATGGACCTGAGCTCAATTTGGAGCTTCATGGCAAAGGCTGTGAATACTTATGTAAATGTGCTTTCTCAGTTTTTTTATTTTTAATAAATTTGCAAAAACCTCAAGTAAACTTTTTTCACGTTGGCATTATGAGGTGTTGTGTGTAGAATTCTGAGGAAAAAAATGAATTTAATCCATTTTGGAATAAGGCTGTAACATAACAAAATGTGGAAAAAGTGATGCGCTGTGAATACTTTCCGGATGCACTGTATAACTACGTGCTGTGTATTTTGTGGGTGGTTCCCCAGGAGGCAGGGCCACCGGCCCATCACTTTCGAGGGACTGCCCTCAGCCCTGTAAGGTGCACTGTCCCTTGCGGTTCATGATAGGCACTGCGTTGGTTAGTTCTTGGGATCATCTCACTCTTCTATTAAAAAAGTTTTCCGTTGTGTCCACTGTGAAGAACTCAAAACACAGAAACAAAAGATCAAGGGTTGTGGAATTCCCCGTGTAATGCTGGTTGCGATGAGTAATCATAAACAACTGATACTTGGTCACTAAGTATGGAGAAAACAAACATCTGACAGTCGTTGTAATTCTTCGGGTTCTTTTATGTTCACTGAACAGGGAATACAAGACGTGGAAATGATGTGCAGTGGTAACGACGGAGATGACGTCTATTAATACGCCACCGGGAGAGACATCTTAGGCAGAGGGATCCAGGAAAGTGGAGTTGTTATGGGAAGCTGGAGGTGGCATGTTGTCAAGGCATTTCCTCATGACTGATCTTCTGTTTTTCTGATGAAAAAAGAGAAAAGGCATCAATCCTCTGTTCCAATCCTCCTTCTTGTAACCTTTCACGCTCGTTTGAGCCCTTTGGCTGCCCCCTGAGCGCACGTGTGTGTGACACCGCGTTATTCAGCCTTGGCCACACCCATTCCACACTGCTCGCCCAATTGTTACTCCCGCTGCACTCCTGCACCCTGTGATGCGCTCAGTGCTGCTCACTCACCCTCGGTTAGAATGGCAAGGCGGAAAGAAAGCAAATCATCTATTCAAGAATGTGGAATTCTAGATCGTGGTAGAAAAATAGATAATGAAGGTCAAAAAAGGAAAATGAACAAAAAAGAGCTGCTTATAATAGAAATCACGAACAAAGAGAATCGTCCAATAAATGAGTAAAGAGAAAAATATCCCAAAAAATATGCAAACAGAAATGCAAAAAGGCAACGTTTATAGAATGTAAGTTAGAGGATGAAACAGTTCATAATAATGTTTATGACGAGGCTTTAAGGTAACTCAATTTTCATTTAATTTTTATTACGTATTCCTTTTGTACATCTACTTTTTGACTGTTACTTTGTATTATGTTTTATTATTCATTGGTATTTAGAACAGAGAGTTGTGGTGAGTTACTCGTGTAACTGATTTTCTGTCTGTAATAACTAAGAACCAAACCGTCTTCCTCCCGCACCCCGCATACTCTTCTGTAGACCAACTCTTTAAATACAGTCGCTTTATCTAATGGAGGGGCACCCTGACGCCCTTCGAGTAGGTCAGCCGAGAGATAAAGGGGCCCCAGCGCCCACCCCTGTGGACTGGTGAGCAAAGAAAGCAGGGGGTGGAGCCTCCTAGTTATTATTATTATTATTATTATTATTATCTCTCTGCGGTGGGTTGGCACCCTGCCCAGGATTGGTTCCTGCCTTGTGCCCTGTGTTGGCTGGGATTGGCTCCAGCAGACCCCCGTGACCCTGTTCGGATTCAGCGGGTTGGATAATGGACGGATGGATGGATGGATGGATTATTATCTCTCTTTTATATAAAAAAATCCCGTGACGAAACAAGACTTTGGCATGACATGCTTTTCAAGTCCCATCCTCCTCTCAACCATATTTAACCACGCCCACAGTCCTCTCATCTCTCATTGGTGTGAATGCTTTTGTCAGACACAGTTCCTGCACTCTCAGCCCTTATGAATTTTTATGTTTTCCTCACTTTTAGTACCCAATTTAAAAAGACTTATTATGTCCAAATCTTATTGAAGAATTTCATCCCAAAGGGTTATCAACAGAAAAAAATGAGTACACGGGCAATCCTAGCACTGAGAAACGATGAAGTCGGCAAAAATGTCAATCGGTTACACAGCAGATTGGTTAAATGCGTATCAATAGACTCTGCTGAAACAGTTGGTGGTGATGGTGAGGAAGATGAAAACATCAACTTACAATATCACGAAGAATATCTACAACCGTTAACACCGTCTGGTCCTCCACCGGCCGAATAGTTGTTGAAAGAAGGATGGATCATAATGTTATTGCATAATTTATGTCTGAGTGATAGGCTATGCAATAGGACGAGATTAGATGTATTCAAAATGGGTCGAACAATTCTGACATGTCAAATTTTAACAGGCGACACATCTTCAGGGGATAACATGAGACACCAAAGGAGATCGCAATATGCCATTCATATTAAAATGTTAACAGTTTCCTGTGTCACATAAACGAGTCATAGCACATCATGAAAGTTTGGAGCAGCCATCCATATATTGTTTTCCTGGCTGCAAAAGTTGATTGAACAACAAGAGATATTCATAGAACAGAGTCCAAAACAGAGCTAACTGGCATTTAGACAAAATGGAGTTTAAACATCATTGACACCAGGACCAGAAGTGACGTCTTCGTGACTGGAAGTGAAGTCATTGTTGGCACGGGAACAGGAAGTGATGTCTCTGTGGCCAGAAGTGACATCATCGTTGGCGCCTGAAACAAGCGGGATTTCCACAGCATGAATTACTGTAGAAAAAAGGATGTATCCAAGAAACGTAATGTAGTACATTTCCCGCAGATAACCATATGCCATTCGTATTAAAATGTTTACAGTTTCCCATTAGAATAGCTTGTGCAAAGACAATTAACAAATCACAGGGACAAACAATCGAAAAAGTCAGTTTATTTATTAGAGAGAAAGAAATGAAATTCACTTCACGGCGAGTTAGATGCTGCATTGTCACGATGAAAGTCCAAACACGGAATCAGAATTCAATGCGATATTGATGAAAAGTTTTTACAGTAAAAGTGTAAGTTTAAAAAGTATTTGCATGTTAATTTTAAAGCCAAACAGAACAAAATTGTATAACTAATAAATTATAATTAGTATAACTAATAAATGATAATTAGTATAACTAATAAATTATTACATTTTACTATTTTTTAATTAGGTTAATTACTCGCTGTAATGTAAAATAGTTAGTTCTATTATTCAGATGTAACAATTCCCATGAAAATAACAATCTGTTTAAATTGTACGTCCTCATCCCCATACGCGAGAGGCAGAAACACAAAGTGGCTAGCGTGTAGTGCCAGGCCCGGGGGTTGTCGAGCGAAGCGAGCAGGGGGGCAAAGCGCTCGAGTTATTATTATTATTTGTATTATTATGGTGCATTGTCATGCTAGTGGTAGCCATTAGAAGAAGACTCAACTGTGGCTGTTCGCAATGCACGTGGTCAGCTGCCATGGCGTTCAAGAGATGACTGATTGGCCTTACTATTATTGTGCCCTTTCTGGATTTCTGACCTTACGCTCTGTTTATGAATGGGTGAAATGGCAAACACTGAGGAGGAAGCAAAAACAATTCAGAAAATACTTGGGCAACCTTTAGAATTGGGCAAAGACTTGAAAAATGCAGTTTATATAGTGTCACACATGTGCGCTTAGGAGGCAGTCAACAAGCCATGAGGTGAGTGAAACATCGTGAGATGAACAGTTGATTTGTAATACTAACACCCCTCTCTCTGTCTCTCTCTCATCAGAACCAAAGAAGAGAAATAACGATCAGAATTTACTCACCTGCTCCACTTCTGGATTCACTGGCCACCCAATGTCATTTCCACTTTCCGGCACCTGATGTTCACGTCACTTCCATCTCCCACTGATGACATCATTTCTGGTCCCTATTCAATAATTTCTCTTCCAGCCAACAGTCTGCGACGTCATCTCCTACCACATCCCTTCCAACCATCATTTTATGTATAAATAATGCCATCTTTCAGCTCTGTGTTGTCAAATGCTCTGGTTTTTGATCGTTTTTTTGCTTTACTTTTCATAACGTCCGCTAGACATTACACGGGGCAATTCCCCAATTCTTTTTGCTTTGTGAACTTCTTTAATACTTATTACAGTAGAAAAGTGCAAAGTGCCACACGTGGGCAAAATGAATGTCAAACACAAATACAAGAAAGGAGATACACTGACCTATGGGATGCGACAGCTGAAAAAAGATGTAGGGGTTTATGTTGACGCAAAACTTTTATCATCTAAACGACATACAGGAGCAGTTCAGAAGGCAAATAAATGTTTGGTTTGTAAGAACGACAAAACACAAAGGACAAAGATTTGAGGATGCATCCTGTCCCTATACTGTGAAATAATGTGCTGTCTCTGAACTAGCCACACAGCCCCACAGCATGATGGAAACTCCACCAAATTTGACAGGAGGTAGCAGGTGTTCTTCTTGGAATGCGGTGTTCTTCTTCCACCATGCAAAGCGCTTTTTGTTAGGACCAGATAACTCCATTTTTATCTCATCAGTCCAAAGCTCTTTGTTCCAAAATGAATCTGGCTTGTCTAAATGAGCATTGGCATACAACAAGCGACTCTGTTTGTGGTGTGAGTGCAGAAAGGGCTTCTTTCTCATCACCCTGCCATACAGATGTGCTGAATTGTAGAACGATGTACAGATACACCATCTGCAGCGAGATGTTCTTGCAGGTCTTTGGAGGTGATCTGTGGGTTGTCTGTAACCATTCTCACAATCCTGCCCCTGCATATGCCACTCCTGTATTTTTCTTGGCCTGCCAGACCTGCTGAGTTTAACAGCAACTGTGCCTGTGGCCTTCCATTTCCTGATTCCATTCCTTACAGTTGAACCTGACAGTTTAAACCTCTGAGATGGCTTTTTGTAGCCTTCCCCTAAACCAGGAGACTCAACAATCTTTGTTTTCAGATCTTTGGAGAGTTGCTTTGAGGATCCCATGCTGCCTGTCACTCTTCAGAGGAGAGTCAAAGGGAAGGAAGCACAACTTGCAATTGACCACCTTAAATACCTTTTACCACTCATGATTGGACACTCCGGTCTATGAAGTTCAAGGCTGAACACGCTCATCCAACCAAGTAATCAGCATTGAGCAGTGACAGGCATTCAAATCAGCACAATGACAAGGGGACCCACATTTTTTGACCCTGTAGTTAGGCTATAGCGGGTTGGATAATGGATGTATGGATATATGCTAACTGAAATGCAGCGGTATTGAAACAGAAATCGGCAAAAGGCAGTTTTGACCAAATTTTTCGCTGCAACGTTGTGTACTGACAACATAAAGAAGAGGAACACCTCACGCCTGGACAAACTGGTGAGGAAGGAAGGCTCTATTGTAGGCATGGAGCTGGACAGTTTGACATCCGTGGCAGAGCGACGGGCGCTGAGCAGACTCCTGTCAATCATGGAGAATCCACTGAACAGGATCATCTCCAGACAGAGGAGCAGCTTCAGCGACAGACTGCTGTCATCGTCCTGCTCCATGACAGACTGAGGAGACCCCACACTATGCGACTCTTCAGTTCCACCCGGGGGGGTAAACGTTAACATTATACAAAGTTATTGTCTGTTATACCTACATTGTTATAAGTCTTTAATTTATTATTGTTCTTTATCAGAATGCTGCTGCTGGAGTCTGTGAATTTCCCCTTGGGATTAATAAAGTATCTATCTATCTATCTATCTATCTATCTATCTATCTATCTATCTATCTATCTATCTATCTATCTAAAACAACTTGATGATGTAATATGATATATTATATAGGACTATAGAAATCACAGAACTGGACAGAAAATGTTTAGTAGTTTAGAAAATTAATTTTAACGTCAAACTGTAACCAGTACATAAAATGTATTTCATGAAACAGCCGGCCCATGACTAGACCAGAGACCACGGACCACTGGGCATTGCACAAATACCCTAATGGCCAGTCTGCCCCTGGCTGGAAGGGCAGGTTTCTAATTGTAAGGGGTGGCCTCACCTCTTAGGAGGGTGTTGTGATGTGAGATTTTGCATATAATTTAATAAATATTTTGTATGTCTTTATTTGTAATTTAGGCAAAGTAATGTAATTTAGTGTTACCCCCCCACCCCTTTTACGACTGAGTCTCTTTGAATTTTATGACAGAGTTGACAAAGGATGAGTATTTTTCTGCTAAAGTCTTTATACACCCACAAGGAAGCCAGGTTACGTTAACATATGGTTTGGGGGGGTTGCAGGTGTTAAGATGTTCTATTTCCCCCATTGGTCTGAGGTATGGCTGTTTGGAATTGGCTCGTCTCAGTGGCCTTTAAGTACCATGATGTCCTATTGGCTCTAGGGGTTGGACAGAGAATCAATAAATCTGCTTGTTCATCCACATTCTCACTCTTACTGATCTGACGAAGAAGACCATCACACCCTGAACCGAAGACAACACAATGAAGAGCACAGCTTCAGCTATACTGAGATAGGCTTGCGGCCTGTTCTGAAGAAAGCTGAGCACCAATGATGCCTTAACTAGAGACATTTTAAGTAACTACAAGTCTGTGTGCCACCTGAGCTACACATCACCATTTAATCAGGTTGTATGGTTGCCAATATTCAAATGTACTTTGCATTTTGTTATTATTTATGAATATTATCAGTAATACATTATTGTATGTGTTACTTAACTCCTGCTTGTCTTTTTACTACATGTAATTGCCTGAGGTTATAGATATAGATGGGAAGGTTGGGATAAGTTATATACAATAATACCTTATAAACAGTGGTAAGTCTGTGAGATTAGGATTTCTAAGGCTACATATTAATAATACAATAGGGGAATGAAGAGCAATATATATATTACTCTACCAAGATAAAACAGAGTGTTTTTGGGGAAGCGATTAAAGTTTTTTCATTTTTTGGAGGTGTGCTCAGTAACCCCAAAATAGCGGAGTCAACGATAGTGCACCATTAAGTACAAAACGGAGTAAGCAAAATAAAATCGAAGAGACCCTGACAGCTGTGAGCGCTGCAGTTCTTTTTTACCTGGATCATTACAGTATTATTATTAAGAGGAAGCAGCATCTTGAGTATGGAAAAGGCACTATGTAAATAAAATGTAATATTATTATTTATTATGAAGAAGAAGGAGGAAAAGAAGGAAGAAGAAGCAGCTTGAACATGCCAAAGATGCTATTTAAATGAAACATATTATTATAATTTATTATTAAGAAGAAGAAGCATGGGAAATATAGACCAGGCCACCGAGATCTGTTTACATATTGACATTAAAGAGTCTTTTCCTGTTGATCAGTGTTATTCCAAATTCCAAAGTCCAAATTCAATCCATTGGGATTCAATGTTGTATAACAATAATATATGAAACTTCCAAGGGTGGGTGAAGACTTCTAATTGGCACTGCCAACTGATCAAATTCATTTCATGTCAGTTTCTACTTTTGCTTTTACTGTTACAAACTGTGAGGACTCACCATCACTTTACAGCAACTCCAACAGCATGTGTCATGGCTCTGGTTCAGGGAAGCTTGTCTCAGCAGCAAACGGTAAATCAAATTAACTTTCCAAGTGATTCCCACACGGCTTAATCAGTTCCAGAGTACTGGATGCCCCGCACAGATGCTGAGATCATTAGCAGTGAGTTGGGAGGATTTCTATCATCACCCAGCACAAAATTCAATTTGACAAAGTCTCACAGAATGACATAAGCAGCTTGAATGTGGTCAAGCTGCCAGGTGCCACGTAAACTCTGTGCTCAGGCGCTGCAGGAGGCTCCCTGGCCGATGCTTTATCCAAATTCTCTTTTCTCAGAGGCATAAAGGGATGGCAGCCAAAAGGAGAGGCCTAAGTGCTCCATTTAATATGGAGTTTAGTTTGCTAGTTTTACCATCCTAGTTGAGGGCTGATCCTTCATTCATTCATTCTTCTTCTTCTTTGCATTTATAAAGTATGACTAAGGTTAGTTCCTGCTTTATGCTTAATACTACCAGGGTGGCCTACATAACCCTGGACTACTCATATGCCGGATAGGTGGAATAAAAGACATGATTACTGTTGCCTGTGCTACAACTGGAAAACCAAAAGAAAATGTAACCAATTGTATCATAAATGTTGAAAGTCACCTTGGATGAAGGTGTCAGCCAAATAAGTACATGTAATGTTTGTAAATGTAATAATAATAATAATTAATAAATATTGTTATTAATAGTATTAGTAGTATGAGTATTATTATTTGATTCCTGCCCTGCACATGAAATTGCCGGGTGGGCTCCAGCTCTAAGACCATCAAGTGGATTCTGCAGATCATTACTTTTGTGGACAATAATAATAATAATAATAATAATAATAATAATAATAATAATGTTATGTTCTAAACTGCTCAGCCTAGACCAGGGTCATAGGTGGGGCTGGAGCCCATCCCTTCTAGCATGAGGTTAGACGTAGGGTTAGGAACAGCAGGAACAGACCCTGGACAGGGCACCATTCCATTGCACATATAATAATAATAATAATAATAATAATGATAATAATAATGATGTTATGTTCTAAGATGCTCATTCCATACCAGGGTCATAGGTGGGGCTGGAGCCTATCCCATCTAGGATAGGGTTAGGGTTCGGAACAGCAGGAACAAACCCTGGACAGGGCACCATCCCATTGCACATAATAATAATAATAATAATAATAATAATAATAATAATAATAATAATGGGCGGCATGGTGGCGCAGTGATAGCGCTGCTTCCTTGCAGTTAGGAGACCTGGGTTCACTTCCCAGGTCCTCCCTGCGTGGAGTTTGCACGTTCTCCCCATGTCTGCGTGGGTTTCCTCCCACAGTCCAAAGACATGCAGGTTAGGTGGATTGGCAATTCTAAATTGGCCCTAGTGTGTGCTTGGTGTGTGTGTGTGCCCTGCGGTGGGCTGGCACCCTGCCTGGGGTTTGTTTCCTGCCTTGTGCCCTGTGTTGCCTGGGATTGGCTCCAGAGGAAGACCCCCGTGACGCTGTAGTTAGGATATAGCGGGTTGGATAATTATAATGTTATGCTCTAAGCTGCTTAATCCAACCCAGGGTCATAGGTGGGTCTGGAGTGTATTCAATATAGCATGAGGTTAGGGTTTGGAACAGCGGGAACAGACCCTGGACAGGGCACCATCCCATTGCACATAATAATAATAATAATAATAATAATAATAATAATAATAATAATTTAAAGTGGCACAATGACGCTTCTGCCTTACATAAAGTTCATATTCTGTGTTCTCCCTATGTGAAGTTTGCATGTTCTCCCCATCTTTGTGTTGGTTTGCTCTGGGTACTCCGGTTTCCTAGCAAAGTCTAAAGACATGCAGGTTAAATAATAATAATAATAATAATAATAATAATAATAAACTGGAGTCCATCAGCCACATAGTGTTCAGATGCCATGTACGGGCCCTGAAGGAATATCTTGAACATCACAACAAGGTCAGTATGTACCTTCACAGGGCATTGTGTCAAAATGCGGCTGTTCCAATGACGGACAAGTGGTACAAGCATACACCAGACATGGTCATTGACACCGGATACTGTGTCATCATGTAGGACAAGACTGTTGCCACAGACCATACCATCACCGCCAATAAGACCGGACATCATGTCACATGACAAGAAGTGCAAGTTGTGCGTCTTCACTGATGTGTCAATCCCAGATGACAACAACTTATGAGCAAAGAGGCAGAGAAGCTCATCAAATACAAGGAACTTTCAAAAAGTTTCCACACTTTTATATTTTCGTTGGAAACGGTGAAGGCGGGAGGGAGGAGTAGTAATTGGTCACGACTGAGAGTGTCATGTGACTAGTTGTGTGTCACAAGCCAGCTGCCCTTGCAATTTAGTATGAGAATTGTCATCCTGTGGTGAAGATGGTTGCCAAACTTATAAATTGCACCAAAGAGGAACAGCGTTCTGTCACATGCTTTTTGTGGGCAGAAGGTGTGCCAGGAGCACAGATTCGTCTCTGCATGTGTGCTCGGTATGGGAATAAAGTTCTCTCTCACTGAGTCGTCTATGAGTGGATTGAAATGTTTGAAAATGCCCATACTAGTGTAACGGATGAAGAGCGCTATGGATGTCCAGCTACAGACTCAACCAAATTTTAATGTGATGATGATGTGAAAGCACCTGTGCCTCAGTGGCTATGCGCTCAACCAAAACCAGTTTTTGCTGATGGCATTAAAAAGTTGGTATGACGCTGGGAAACTTGCATCGCAAAGGAAGGTGACTATGTAGAAAAGTGATGTCATCTTTTTTGAAATTCTTAGTAAACAGAGTTAAAAAAATGCAGAAACTTTTTGAACGTCCCTCATAATAGTGCAATAGAAATATTACAAGTACAGAGCAGAATTTAACAGTAGATGATATCACATAATATGATTTGGATTTGTTCAGAGTCCTGAAGACCTCAGCCATCAAGCTGCCTCCCCCTATTGGCCATTCCACAGCTGAGCCAATGACATGACCCCTCTACCTGACGATTCCTGTGATCCTCCATCAGAGATGACTTTACCTTAGGCAGGCAAAACAACTTGGCAGGTGGGCCGTGGCACCAAGTGCCACATTTGAGTACCGAGAAGAGAAACAGAACAGGTGAGGCTTAGTAACAAATTCTAACTATCATGTTACTTATGTTTTAGTGCTAATGACTAACAACAGAGATGCAGTCTGTACAGTTAATCAGCAGCTCTAGTCAGGGTGTGCTAAACTGAAGCTGTGAGTCTTCAGCCGGGATTTGAAAGCTGAGACCGAAGGGGCATCTCTTATAGTAGCAGGCAGACCACTCCACATTTTATGGGGGTCCTGTAACTAAAAGCTCGACCTCCCACTGTTATTTTATTAATCCTTGGAATCCTAAGCAGACCGGCATCTTGAGATCTTAATGTGCGCTCTGGTTTGTAAGTCGTGATAAGTTCAGACAAGTAAGCCGGACCTCGGCCATTTAATGCTTTATATGTTAAAAGGAGGATTTTGAAATCTGCCCTAAACTTAACCGGGAGCCAGTGTAAGGATTTAAGAACTGGAGTTATGTGTCCATACTTTTTTGTTCTTGTAATAATTCTTGCAGCAGCATTTCAGATTAACAAGAAGCTGTATAAAGAACAGTTTGAACATCCAGTGAACACCACATTACAGTAGTCAATTTCAGTAATAGTCGTAGTTTCACAAATCAAGCAACACTCAATACCTCGGACTGACAAAGCAAAAACAGGATGTTACATTTATTAAAATTAACCAACTGAAATATCCCAAGTACCCAGACCCTTTTCTATGATACTTGAGATTATTTTGTCCCAGGAGCTCCTTATTTTATTGATCATCAATGAGATGTTTCTACATTATGCAAAGTTTAGTTTTATACATCTCAAAGTGAGTGTGGAAACAGACGCATGCAACATTTTTATGTGTACCCACCGTTTATACATGAGACCCCTTGGCTTTACGACAGTGAATGTCTCTCCACAATAAAAGATGCATGAAAGCTCACTTGGACTTACACTGTGAGAAAAGAGATTCTCTAGTCTGGAAGAAACCAAGAACTGTCTGGCCTCAGTCGTAATCATCATGTCTTGAGGGAGCGCTCATCACCTGTACAGTACCACTCCAGGAGGTGAGGAGTGGTGGTGGCATCAATCTGAGAGTTGTTTTTTTGTTTTGTTTTTAGGGGTGTTATAATACATTTGGTATAATATTAAGGTTAATGTCACTGTCTCTGTAAAACACTTTTAAATGATTTTTTGTTCCTTTTCTGTGTACATGCATAGCTGAGCCAGATTTAGTACAAGAAGTTTCAGCATTTAGAATGGTGGGGCCAAACGTAGGATAAGATAGACAGGGACAGCTGGAGGAATTTGTCGTCAGCCTGAAGAGAAGTGTGTGTGCTATTTGAATCTGCTGTCTGATGTCAGCACAAAATCTTCTGTTCTTGTTTGGAATTGAACTGTGTACCATCTGGGGGGCCTGCACCTTGTGATAATAATACGCCAAAGACGTCATAAAGGTTTGGGGCAGCCACCCATATATTGTTTTTCCCAGCTGTATCAGAAATACGATGTGCATCTCACAGAGTCCAAACTAGAACTGGCTATAGTAGCCCAACATGGAGGCTTTAAAGGCCTGGAGAGGAACTGATGTCATCAAAATGGCCGGAACCAGAAGTGACGTCAGCAAAGGGGCTGGTTTCGGAAGTGATGTCAGCATAGGGGCCGGCTTCGGAAGTGACGTCATGAAAGGGGCCGGCTTCAGAAGTGACATCATCAAAGGGGCCAGCTTCGGAAGTGACGTCATCAAAGGGGCCGGCTTCGGAAATGACGTCATCAAAGGGGCCGTCTTCGGAAGTGACGTCTTCTGAGGCACCGGAACCTTGCAGGATTTCCTGGGAAAGGTCTGTAGGGAACTGAGAAAGACAGTCAGCACTCTCCGCCACCCCTTGGTCAGATGTTTCATTACACTTACTCAGGCCCTTTAGCTGCCTCCTACTCACACGTGTGTGACAACATGCAGAAAGCAGTATAAAAAAGCTTGGAGAATTGCCAAACCCTGGGAAACCTGATGGATGGATGAAAGACAACGTCAAATCGGTCCTGAAAATCCTTCCTGCGCCGCAACAATGACTGCATACTCTACACGCAAGGCTCCCACCCTTGGACTGAGTACTGCTGTTTGTTTCCTCCGTCTGATTTGCAGCGTAAGCCGATATTAAACAAAGCTAAGTTATTTTTCTCTTATGTGATTTGTCACCGCCTATCGCTAAGGGAGGGATATCGCCTCTTTAATTTATAATTATTTAAATTCAGGTTAATTAAGACACCGCAATTGAAAAGAACATATTTCCGAGGAGCTAAAACCTCCTATCGGACAACAAGGGGACTAGACAGGGTTGATGGAAATTTGCAGATAGTTATGTACACAGCTCTGCTTCATGAAAACGTACTGAGAGCACTCTGGATTTCAGACCGGGCTGATTCCAATATCTCAGTGCTAAGGGCTAATGGACAACTCTGGGAATGTCCTTGATTGGCCCAAACTTGAACCTAATTGAACATAACTGGAGAGACTTGAAAAGAGCCGTCCACCATTGGTCTCCATCCAACCTGGCAGAGCTTGAGTAGGATCAATAGAAAACAATCGGAGAAAATCCTCAAATTCAGGGGTGTTAAGATTGTTGAATCAAACCCAAGACAACACCAAGCTGGAATTGCTGCCAAAGGTCTTTGTGACTACTAAGAGCTGATTTAAAGGGTCTGATACTTGTGTCAATGGGATATGTTGGTGTTTTATTTTTTAATAAATTAGCAAAACATTTCTAAAATGCTATTCTGGCTTTGTCACGCTGGGATATTCAGTGTTACTTGATGAGAGAAAATATGAATTGTCACTGTCAATGTCAATTTATTTATATAGCACATTTAAAACAACATAGGAATGCTGTGGCCAAAGTGCTTTACAATAAAAGAAGAAAAAAAAATACAATTAACATAAATAGAAATAAAATAAATGCATATAAATAAAATAAATAATAAATAGAAGTAATGTTACATAATCACAATGAGGAAACCATCAGTTTTACTGAAGGTCACGGAATGCAAGTGAATAGAAATGAGTCTTTAATCTCGTTTTGAATTGTCGACGACTCCTTTATGTGACGAGGTAAAGAGTCCCACAGGCGAGGAGCAGCAGCTGTCAAAGCCCCGTCTGTCCCCCTTAGTTTGACACTCGGTACGAGGGACAACAAGAGACAACTGACCAGAAGATCTAAGCACTCGAGATGGCTGCTGTAAAGCACACAATTCAGATAAATAGGCAGCAGCGAGCCCATGTAAAGATTTAAAAACTAGCAACAAGATTTTAAAATCAATTCAAAAACTGACAGGCAGCCAGTGTAAAGAAACTAATATCGGAGAAACAGAGTCAGACTTTCTTGCCCCAACCAGAAAGCGAGCGGCAGCATTCTGGACCAACTGTGACCTGCGTATCAGAGATTTGCTAATCCCAGAATACAGTGAGTTGCAGTAATCAAGGCGAGAGAAGATAAAAGCACGAGTAGCTTTCTCAAGATCCCTAGAAGATAAAAAAGGCTCGATCTTAACTAAAAGACAAAGCTGGCAAAAGCAACTCTTGACTACAGAATTAACTTGTTTCTCAAAAGAGAGGTTACTGTCAAAGATAACACCAAGATTGCAGACTTGAGGTTTGCAGAAGACAGAGAAAGAGCCGAGATGTCCAAGACCAATTAGGGCTTTAGCTGAAGGACCCACAATAAGCACCTCCATTTTATGTTGATTTAGATCAAGAAAATTATTAGCCATCCAGGATCTTAGTTCAGAAAGACAGTTGTGGAGTTGATTCATTGCAGAGTTGCAGACGGGAATATAAACCTGAGTATCATCAGCATAGCAGTGAAAACAAATGTTACATTTCCTAAAAAGAGCTCCAATAGGGTGAAGGTATATAGAGAATAAGATAGGACC
>JANRMT010062820.1:31213368-31235774 GCA_026402145.1 Polypterus bichir lapradei
AAAAGCACGAGTAGCTTTCTCAAGATCCCTAGAAGATAAAAAAGGCTTGATCTTAACTAAAAGACAAAGCTGGAAAAAGCAACTCTTGACTACAGAATTAACTTGTTTCTCAAAAGAGAGGTTACTATCAAAGATAACACCAAGATTGCAGACTTGAGGTTTGCAGAAGACAGAGAAAGAGCCGAGATGTCCAAGACCAATTAAGGCTTTAGCTGAAGGACCCACAATAAGCACCTCCATTTTATGTTGATATAGATCAAGAAAATTATTAGCCATCCAGGATCTTAGTTCAGAAAGACAGTTGTGGAGTTGATTCATTGCAGAGTTGCAGACGGGAATATAAACCTGAGTATCATCAACATAGCAGTGAAAACAAATGTTACATTTCCTAAAAAGAGCTCCAATAGGGTGAAGGTATATAGTGAATAAGATAGGACCCAAAATGGATCCCTGAGGAACACCACATTTAAGAGGAGCAGTAGACGAAACAGAGGAATTTAAAGTCACTGAAAAGTGTCTACCAGTTACATATGACCTGAACCAGTTAAGAGCAGCCCCTTTAAGCCCAACAAGATGTTCAAGCCACAGCAGCAATGTCTCATGGTCAATAGTGTCAAAGGCAGTGGACAGAATTGAAATGATTTTAACACAAGGCTGCAACAAAACAAGATGTGAAAAAAGTGAAGGGGTCTGCCTGCTTTCTGAAGGCGTTGGACTGCCTGTTATTTTTTTTCTGCTTTTAGGATTTGTCTTGTATTAATTGTATTTAAGTAATATTATGATGTGCTATTTTTAATATATACTAGCGACTGGGAGCCCGCTCGGGCTACAAATTCTACGTTTGTGAAGTCCATACTTTCTCTGCAAAGAATTATTGTTTTTTTAAGTGCTTGAAATGTTTTTGTTATCACGGCACTGATTTGTGCTTAAAATAGACCTTTTCAGCCGATGTAATGAAAAGCTTCCTGTTTAAAACGGGGCTGTGAGACGTGAACTCAGCTCTTCGATGCACCTCATTTGATTTTTTCCGGCAAACAAATTTTCAAAACAAACCGTATTTTATGACTCTAATCAGAGTCGGAGTAATGATTATGTTGCCATGGTCATTTTAGATCTGAGATCGGCTAAAATTTAAACAATGACCGTTATTAATACCCAGCCGTCATCACTCAGTGTGCCAATAGATGTCAGAAGGACGGATGCCAAAACCGAACTGCCCAAAGATAGATTTTGATGTACCAAGAAAATGGCGATATGTTCTAAATTACTTATGGTTCCGGAGCTGTCGAAGGGTTTAAGTCAGTCGACGATGTTAGTCCTGGAAAGTACTCCCCACCAAACCAACGTTCCAAAAACCAACCGAACTTACTGTTATCTGCTCGAACCAACACCGACTTACTATACTCAGCAGTCCAGCGAATCACTGAAGCATTCAGACATTCTTAGCCAATCATGCAATACTGCGTCCACGTTTGCCACATTATGTTCTAACTACAGAGGCAGAGTCCCATTGCATGGTTCTAACTTGTATTGAGTCGGGGTATTGACGCGAACACCATACATACGGATGGTATCAAATTATATATAAGGATAAATTATTTGGATAGGAATATAATTAACAAGCTGGTTAAGTTTGCAGATGATACCAAGATAGGTGGATTGGCAGATTATTTGGAAACCGTTATATCAGTGGTTCTCAACCTGTGGGGTGGGCCCACCTAGGGGGGCGCGAAGTAACAAAAAGGGGGGCGCGAAGATGTGAAAAAAAGAAAACAAGAATCAAAAATATGAAAAAAACATCTGTTGAAACCAAAACAAATTAACTTAAACTACATTCTGATACTAGAACAATAAATATAGAGTTAGATAAATGTCGATAAAAGTTAAGTAGGTATAATAAAATATGCATCTACATTTCAAAAATATGTTGGGGGGGGGGGTGCAATTAAAACTGCTATGAAAACTCGGGTTGCAAATACTTAAAGGTTGAGAAACGCTGCGTTATATCATCACAGAAGGACTTGGACAGCATAGAGGCTTGGGCAGATTTGTGGACGATGACATGAAATATCAATAAGTGTAAAGTATTTATGTGTAGGAAGTAAAAATATGAGGTCTGAATACACAATGGGAGGCCTGAAAATTGAAAACACACCTTATGAGAAGGACTGAGGAGTCACTCTAAGCTATCGACTACCCAACAGTGTTCAGAAGCCATAAACAGAATGTCAGGTTATATAGCGCCTTGATGTGTGGAGTACAAGTCACAGGAGGTTCTGCTTAAGCTTTATAACACACTGGTGAGGCCTCATCTGGAGTCCAGGGTGCAGTTTTGGTCTCCAGGCTACAAAAAGGACATAACAGCACAAGAAAAGATCCAGAGAAGAGCAACTAGGCTGATTCAGGGCTACGGGGGATGAGTTATGAGGAAAAATTAGAAGAGATTAGCCTTTACAGTTTAAGAAAAAGAAGATGAAGAGGAGACCTGACTGAAGTGTTTAAAATGATGAAGGGATTTAGTCCAGTGGATTGAGACGGTGACTTTAAAATGAGGTCATCAAGAAAATTGGGGCACCGTTGGAAGTGTAGATTGTTGAGTGTTGAGTGTAGATTTAGGTAAATGTCAGGAAGTTTTTCTTCACACAGAGAACCACAGACACATGGAATAAGAGACCAAGTAGTGTGGTGGACAGGAGGACTTTAGGAACATTCAGAACTCGGCTTAATTGTATTTTGGAAGAATTAAGTGGACAGGACTGGTGAGCTTTGTTGGGCTGAATGGCCTGTTCTCATTTACATTGTTCTAATGTTCCAATGTGTGTGTAATTGTGTGTTATGCTAATAGTACTATTAGCTGTTATCTGCCCTGCCTCCTGTATGTGGTGCCCAAGGAGGTCGGGCCACCTTATATTACCGTTGAGCTCCTGTACTGCTGTATTAAAGACAAAGCTGTATATTTCTCAGCTTCAACATTACGTATTCTATTTCATTGCCTATCTTTTGGTTTATAATATCTTTGATATTTGGATTTCTTAGATTTTAGCCCCAGCAGCCTTTGGCTTGAGAATTATTGGATTTGTTTGCTTACATTTTTTCCCTTTTTAGGCCAAGCCTAATTTTGCTTCTTGATGCCCTGCCTTGCTTTTCTTTTGCTTTTCTTTATAATGTTTTGAAAAGCAAAATTATTAAAATAAAAACGAAGTGTCATGAAGTAAGAGTTTCCATAAAGCACTTCCAAAAAGTGAGAAAACTGTCCAATAATAACAAGATAATAACAAGGACAAACACAGAACTTTATAAAATAAAAAATGTTTATTTCCACAATAATGCTCTGAAACAAAAGCAAGCTCTGTAGGGCACATAAGGCACAATGGAGTTGCTAAAAAGAGAAGGCAATCCACAAGCGAATGAGGTCCGACTACAGACATCCAGAGAAAGATCAAAAACAGAGCACACAGAGCAAATCCAGATATTTGCAAAAGCACAAGAAGGCCCTTTGGATTTTAGGATGGAGGGCACTTTCTGGCACTGACTGGCAGGAGGCCCCGCCTCTTGGGCGACCACCATCCAAACACAAGGGCCACAACACAGGGAGTTTAAAGTCACGGTCACAAACAAAGAGCAATGCCCATCTCTCTATTATAAAAGGAAATCCTGGGCCGAGACTTTCTCGGAGATAATTTCAACTCCCATGAGAGATAATTTCAGGTCCCGCGAGACGAGACTTTTTTCCAAGAGTCCTGACCTCATCTCAAACACTGACAACCACGCCCACGGTCCACTCACTTCTCATTCGTGTGAATGCTATTGTCAGATACAGTTACTTACCTCTCAGCTCCAAGCAGGGTTGGAAATAAAAGACAAAGAGTAGAAGACAAAGTAGAATGTCGTAAAGACAAAACATTCAAAAACATTGGCACGATACATGTGCAGAGCAGGTTAGAGATAATAAAAGTGCTAAAATTTGAAAGTCTCAAAAAAATGATAGTAAAGATCACATTAGCGCAAACAAAAGGAAATTATTACTCGACGAAATAACGGAACAGCAAAAAAGAGATCAAATATATGGACATAGGTGATATGAGAGAAGGATGTAGATATTGTTCGGCTTTAAACTTTAAGTCGGAGACTTGCAGATCGTTTAATTCGTGTTGCCATCAGGGAAAAGTAGTGTTTCTTTCCAATGAAGAGGTGTATCTGCAAGAAATAAAAGATTGGTTGTTTTGTGAAAGTGAAATCCACATATGCGAGTGTCAGTGATGTGAAGTGAAGTGGCTGGCACGTAGCGCAGTCCCAGGGGGTTGGCGAGCGAAGTGAGCAGGGGGCAGAGCCCCCTAGTATTTAACTAACTCAGAATCAGATTATTTGGCCAAGTATGCATGCATACAATGAGTCAGACTCCAGTTTTGGTGACTCTCAAATGATAAGTCACATAATTGACATGTACACCACAGGTAATGGCCCCATGAACAAAATTGACATGAAACAAGTGTTTAAACCCGAGCCATGGGAGGAACCCCGGCTGAAACATGACAGGAACTTGGATTTTGTTTGTCCCGGGACCAGAGGTTTTCCATTTTCCGCTTTCCATCTCGGGACATTTTGAGCTTTTGAACTTTAACTCTTTCAGGGCTGATGTCGACTTTTGTCGAAATTCAGGGGTAGAGCACGGTAATCAGCTGTAAACTGTGACAACAATCGCCCTTACATTTAAGTTTGACTCTCTTTGATAGAAGGAAAGTTAAGTAGTTTTGTTGATTTGAACTCGATTCCCTGCGTGAGTAGCGAAGAGCAAACAACCTCTAAAATGGCATCGACTTCTGGCAAGAGACTAAAATACGCCATGGACGTTTTACATATTATTGCTGAATCAGACTTTGACTTGTCGGACTTGGAATTTGATGCAAGTGATCAGGAGATGGACATCGAATACGAAAGTGAGGTACCAGCATTAGCTGATCAGTCCCCAGATGATCGTGGTGTTGGACACGTTTGTGTAGCTGATACGCTTACAGCAGCGCTCGCCTGGGAGGACCGCCAAACCATCAAACCGATTGTGTCACACTGCGACTGCCACCGCCGCCCACCAGTGCGAAGGCGGCCAGCCCACCGTGCATTCCTGCTGGCCATCGAGGTGCCCCCACTTCAGCCACTGCCTCCAGAGAGGCCAAACCTGCGTGAACAGCAGCCACAACACGTAGCAACAGACGTTTTATGTTGATTTAAGGGCGAAACCATTGCTTTGTGTGCTTTTCAGAAGACTGAGTGTTTTAGAAAAAAAATATTCAGCCCTCAAATAGTTAAAGAAACCTGAAGCCCATAATTTGGATCTTGGCAGGCTGAGTCTGGGGTTTAGCTGCCTGAGTTGTTCTTGTGGTGTGAAATTTGGTATATAAGTTCATACAAATTTTGTATGTCTTTATTTGTAATATAGACAAAGCAAATGTAATATTAGTGTTATATCATTCATAGGAACAGCAATGGTTTGCTGCCCCCCCCCCCCCCTTTAGGACTGAGTCTTTGCAATTTTTTGACAGGGGTCAGGGGAAAAGGCCTTAAACCAGTCTGACCAGTGATTCTCTGCAGGACTGTCTCAATCAACCCCCAGAGAAAAAGCCAAATTACCTCACTGGCAAGCATCAGCTTAACAAATGGTATTTTGGGACAGGTGTGAAACCATTACATCACACCAGCATTCTATTGGTCTAAAGTTGCCTGTTTGGTTTTTACATCAGAAGCCTTTAAGTACCACGATGCCCCATTGGCTGTAGGGTTTGGACAGAGGATCTATAAATTTGCTTGCTTTACTCCTCTCTATCTTCTTACACCCTTATCATGAAGGAGCATCTCACACACAAGACCACCGGCCGCACATATTGAGGTAGGCATGTGGCTCGTCCTGAAGAAAGCCATAAAAATGGCCTTAACTAGAGACATTTAAAGTAACTACATGTCTATGTGCCACCTGAAAAGACACATCACCATTTATCAGGTTGTATGGTTGCCAATAATCACGTGTACTTTGTTTATTGTTATTATTTCATGAATATTATCAATAATACATTATTTAAAATGTAACTTAACTCCTGCTTGTCTTTTACTCTATGAAATTACCTGAGGTTATACAGTCATATAAAAAAGTCTGGGAGCCCCTCTTAATTGTTTGGATTTTTGTTTCTCATTGGCTGAGCTTTCAAAGTATCAACTTCCTTTTAATATCTGACATGCCTTATAGACACAGTAGGATTTCAGCAGTGACATTAAGTTTATTGGATTAACAGAAAATATGCAATATGCATCATAACAAAATTAGACAGGTGCATAAATGTGGGCACCCAACAGAGATATGACATCAATACTTAGTGGAGCCTCCTTTTGCTCCTTTGAGCCTCTAGACGCTGTCCTCCTACAGCCTGTGATGAGTGTCTGGATTCTGGATGGAGGTATTTCTGACCATTCTTCATACAAAATCTCTCCAGTTCAGTTCAATTTGATGGACAGCCTGCTTCAAACCATCCCATAGATTTTCAATGATATTCAAGTCAGGGGACTGTGACGGCCATTCCAGAAATGGCCTTTGTAGATTTCCAACTGTGTTTTGGGTCCTTGTCTTGTTGGAATATCCAACCCCTGCTTAACTTCAATTTTTTAACTGATGTTTGAACATTATCCTGAAGATTTGGTTGATATTAGGTTGAATTCATCGGACCCTTGACTTTAACAAGGGCCCCAGTCCCTGAACTGGCCACACAGCCCCACAGCATGATGGGACCTCCACCAAATTTGACAGTAGGTAGCAGGTGTTTTTCTTTGAATGCGGTGTTCTTCTTCAGTCATGCAAAGAGCTTTTTGTTCTGACCAAATAAATCAAATGTTTGTCTCATCAGTCCAAAGCACTTTGTTCCAAAATGAATCTGGCTTGTCTAAATGAGCATTGGCATACAACAAGCGACTCTGTTTGTGGCGTGAGTGCAGAAAGGGCTTCTTTCTCATCACCCTGCCATACAGAAGTTCTTTGTGCAAATTGTGCTGAATTGTAGAACGATGTACAGAGACACCATCTGCAGCGAGATGTTCTTGCAGGTCTTTGGAGGTGATCTGTGGGTTGTCTGTCACCATTCTCACAATCCTGCCTCTGCATATGTCACTCCTGTATTTTTTCTTGGCCTGCCAGACCTGCTGGTTTTAACAGCAACTGTGCCTGTGGCCTTCCATTTCCTGATTCCATTCCTTACAGTTGAAGCTGACAGTTTAAACCTCTGAGATGGCTTTTTGTAGCCTTCCTCTAAACCATGAGACTCAACAATCTGTTTTCAGATCTTTGGAGAGTTGCTTTGAGGATCCCATGCTGTCTGTCACTCTTCAGAGGAGAGTCAAAGGGAAGGAAGCACAACTTGCAATTGACCACCTTAAATACCTTTGACCACTCATGATTGGACACTCCTGTCTATGAAGTTCAAGGCCTGACGAGCTCATCCAACCAAGTAATCAGCATTGAGCAGTGACAGGCATTCCAATCAGCACAATCACAAGGGGACCCACATTTGTGCACAGCCAGTTTTTCACATTTGATTTAATTTCATACAACTAAATACTGAGTCACTAAAAATCTTTGTTTGGAAAACACCGCAGTCCTCCTAGAAAATGGAAGACATACCACTGGTATCTTTTTTTGTTGAAAGGAGAGTCAATTATTGTGCAGGCTCAGAGGGGTTCCCAAACTTTTTCATATGACTGTAAATGTAGAAGGGACAATGGGGAGTTATAAAGTTATAAAGTACAATACCTTAGAAACAGTGGTGAGTCAGTGAGATGTGAGGCATTCTGACAAAGGCTACATGTTAATAACACAAAAGGAGAAAGGAGAGTAATAGAGAACTCTAACGGGACAAAACAGTTGTGGATAATCCAGTGAGTCCAGACCAGAAGTAAGGGCAGGTCTTTTACTTTTAAAGTGGCGTACAACTATTTTGGGGTTTTGCCAGTGGCAGGAGACTGTAACAGTCATAACTATTTTAATTTCTGCATACTTTGTAAAGTGTGCCACCCTGTTGTTCAAATGTGAAGCATTCCATTTTCCAGGAGGGCAGTCAAAGGGTTCAAATCGGGGTATTGAGACACAAGACCAGTTGAGTATTAATGCCTCTTCTCCACTTTCTACAGACCTTCCAACTTAACATGTCCCTTCCACCCATTCCTGACCTCACTTCCGGCCCTCCTTGATGACATCACTACTGTCACCCAGAGATGACCTCATGCCACTTCCTTTTCCTGCAAACATGCCCTTCCTGTCTCTCTGCTATAAAAGTCTGCCATTTTCCCTTTCCGGTCTGTCCCAGTTTGGAACTCCACAGCCTCAAGTGACGACTCGTCTTTCGTTACAATATACGGGGTGGATCCCCAACTCTTTGTCACTTGTCCTGTATTTTTTTTTACACCAGTTAAACCAGACAGAAAATTTACATTGCACATGTTACCATTTAGTTTAATGGAGGTGCCAACATGTAGGATTCTTCTTCTTGTAAAGCTCTTGTTTTCCCCTTTGCTGGAATGGAAAATGCGTGCCAATCAAACTGTCATTGTGTTTTCTGCGCCTTCTGACACTTTCAACCTTTCCAGAGAG
Organism: Polypterus bichir lapradei; assembly: GCA_026402145.1. Classification (NCBI taxonomy): domain Eukaryota; kingdom Metazoa; phylum Chordata; class Cladistia; order Polypteriformes; family Polypteridae; genus Polypterus; species Polypterus bichir. Next base: position 31,221,992 of record JANRMT010062820.1, read on the forward strand.
GGAAGAGGCAGTCAGCCTGAAAAGGCTAATGTCTGATTTACAGCTTTGCTGCCACCTTGGCTGATTTGTAGTCTCCGCGACGCTTGATCTTGTACCTGAAGGAGCTTTAAGCAGCCCATTAATTTCCCATCACGAGCCATATGGAGATCAGAATATATTTGGTCTGATGCTTCCAAGCTGTGGCTTGCAAGGAAGATGACAAGGGTGTCAAATGAACCTTCACAAACACAAGCTAATGGATGATGGTGTGTTCATGGCAGTGGGCTAATTGAAGTCTACCTTGTTAACAGTAAGAAATCCTTCATTTTAGAAATACAGAAGACACTGCACTTGCTTGGGAGTGTCACACATGTGCTTCTTGGGGACAACTTAAAGGCTCTGGTGGCCACCAATACACAGGGTGGCACTGTATGCTAACACCTCTTCTCTTCTCCCCTCTACAGACGGGATGATTGACAACCTCACTACCTCTGATGTCACTTCTGGCAGCCACTCCCCTGAGCCCGCCTCTTCCTGCCTGGCTGACTTGTAACTGGAAGTGTCGCCAACTTGGATAGTCAGGACTGAAACTTGTGTCCTTCGTGGCCTTTCTTTTTGCTGAAAAGCTGCATTAATATATGGGGTCATTGTGTCGCCCCCAACTCTTTATCTTTGTCTTTTACAAGAGACATGGACCAACCTGAAGGGTGAACAACATTTGGACCACAGGGATATAAAGGAAATGGAGTCACACCAGAAAAGCGTCAAAACAATAAAAACCTTTAGCAGATCTCTCCACGAGTTGAGCAATCTTCCTTGGTGCTAATGATCTGAGTTCTGCATGGCTTGAGCACTCTGTATATTGACATGTCCAATCATTTTATGTTTCTTAGGTGCGTTCACATATAATGCTCAAGGCACCTATTGTAATAGCCATGTCTGTCCGCCTGTCCACATGGAATGACTCGGGGGGCCCCCATGCACCAGTTTTATTGAAATGTGGCACAAGAACAACGTCATAGCCATTATAAATGTGTTTACCATGAAAAGACCGATTTGTTGTGGTGCAAATGACTCGAGTTCTGCCTGACTGTGTTGAGTATTCAGTATATTGACATGTTCAATCATCTTCTGTTTCTTAGATGTGCTCACATGTAATACACGAAGCACCTATTATGATAGCCATGGCTGTCTGGCCGTCCGTCTGTCCTTCCGCTTGTCAATTTTGTTGAAATGTGACACACTTAATTTAAGTAAATTCGTTAATTTTTGATATATTGTGAAAAGATCAAGCTGTAAACAGTTTTATAATGACAGTCTCCCATCGAAAGGCATTAGCGAATTTGCATAGATAAAATGAGGGGATATTCTGGATTTTTTCTACAAGTTAGTTTCCTGTTTTAATTGTACCTTGACAGAAGTAACACCAACTTGTATATTTTGGATTTTTTCCTCTTTTTAACCTCCAATAGTCACTACTGACAGCAAACAGATCCCCAGTACAAGTTAATGAAACATCAGCAGACTGCGTACACAGGTAGGAATTCGCTGACGCTGGCTACTTGAACACATGCAGGACAGCAATCTTCCATTGGCAAGTTCAGCTCAGCACATGTGGAAATCTCTATATCAGCACATCATTTCTGCTTTATGAAGTCTTCCCAGCTTGTTAGAGTGCCTGCAAAGCAGAGCGAGTGCACCAAAACCTCTGTCCTCCCGATGCTTAAATTTCGTAACAATTTAGATGATCTTCCTAACCGTAAAAGTACAAAATGCAAGCAAGGAAAACACAAAAGTAAACTAGCTGTTGTCACACAAGAGGGCATGGGAGGTAGCTGAACGGCTCACAAAGGGATAGTTCCATGCTAGACCAGGGGGTGGCAGAGTACACTGATCCTTCCTCTTTTTTATCGAGAGACTAACCACGAGAAATTGTGCTTGGACTTGAGGATGTCACTTTAGGTTCCGGTCCCAAAGATGTCACTTCTGGTTCCAGACCCGATTAAGTCACTTCTGAATCCAGCCCCAATGACATCACTTCCCCTGCCTGGCTTTAAAAATGCCATGTTTGCCTGACTGTTCATTCTTGTTTCGGACTGACATCTGTCAACTTTTGAACCACAACCTTCACTTTTTGCAGCCTATTTCAAGCATACGGACCGCTGCCCCCAAACCTTATCCTGTGTCCTTTTCAGTTCTTTTACGCTGTAAATGATTTATCCTTTATGGACCTGTGATGAGGCGAATCAAAGGAATATGTGATCAAAAGAGTGATGGGAATGGAAGGGCAGGGGTAGAGGAAATAAGGGAGGCCAAAGAGGAGATGGACGGAGAACATAAAAGAAGATCTGAAAGAAAAAGGGTCTGATTGAGGAGGAGGTGCAGGACTGAGCTGTGTGGAGAGGAAGAAAAGTTAAAGGACAAATAGATAGATAGATAGATAGGAAAGGCGCTATATTATAGATGGATAAAGAAAAGTGAAAGATAGATAGATAGTGTAACAAAGGCGCTATATAGGCACCTGACCCGACATAGATGGACATGGAGGCACGTATAAAAACACAAAGACTTTATTTTTCTCTTCAGCTGTGGGACACGTCTTCCCCATGCCACACAGCCCAAACACAGTCCCAAAGCACAAACACAATACCACAACACACTTTTCTTCTTCTTCGTTTACCACCAGTCCTCCTCAAGCTTCGACTCCTTCCTCCCAACTCTGACTCCTCGAGTGGTGGTGGCTGGGCCCTTTTATAGCCCACCCAGAAGCATTCCAGGTGATTGACCACCTGGACCTGATTGCACTTCCGGGTGGGGCTGAAAACTTGTCCACTTCAGGCCCCAACCAAGCTGTGGAGGACTCCATCTCCCATGGAGCCCTGCGGGTGGTTGGGGAATCACCGTCGGCCAGGGATGCTGCCACCAAGCGTCCCGGGGGAGGTATTGGACTGCCCATGGTGGCTTCCCCAGTACATAAGCAGCAGGGGCATCCCTGCCAGGCATGGAACCCAGCTGTCCATCACAATAGACAGACAGAGAGACATATAGATAGATAGATAGGTAGATAGGAAAGGCGCTATATTATAGATAGATAAATAGATAGAAGTGAAAGACACTATATAATAGATAGATAGATAGATATGAAAGTTACTATATAATAGATAGATAGATAGATAGATAATAGTTCAGAGCTCCAGGTTGATGGATGACAAAATGATTTTCCCTGTGTGTTACCTCCAATTTATTCCCTGGGGGAACAGGAAGTGGCCATAGACAACAGTTCCTACATACCAGAAGTTCCTTGACAGTAAAAGCAACATCAATAAACCAAAGATGCAGATTTATTTGCTCTTATTTATAGCGCTCTTCAAGGGAGCCAATAATTTTGCCACATACATTTTTGACAAGATAAACTTTTGTGAAGCTGTTGTTTTCATTAAATAAATAGTTAACAGTTTGATGATTATTAAAATCAGTTGATGTATTATCTATATTATATTATATTATATTATATTATATTATATTAATGTGTTTGTTCCCTTTTCTCGAGAGGGCCCACTATTTGTGGAGTTGCCTGTATCTCTGTCATGTGTCATCTGGCTGCCCGTTGCTCAGCTTATTCGCAGACTGATACACAGAGGACGCCAAGTAGGCGTTGTTGTTAAGCATACCTTACCCTGTAAGTGTGAGTGAGATATCCCACGGTGCCCAGGGGCTGTTCATTTTGAGGCTTAACTTAACACTCGCCTGTGAGGTTTATTTTAAGTCCATACTTTCAGGACATTGAGTGTTTTACAATTATATCGGCAGCATTTGGCAAAATCGGAAGCATCGGATGTTTAGTGAAGCAATTAATGTCAGCAAAAAAAAGAGCCTGCTGATCACGGACTGCTTTAACTAATTGGTGGTCAAAGGGAAGTTTTTTATCAGACTCTCCATCTTTCTAGTATTATTTGGATCGAGAGTCTGATAAAAAAACAGGCAGCAGACATAAAAAGGTTTGGAGATGATCACCCCATATACTGAAAAGATCAAAAGAGAAATCAACCACGTCTTTACAAGATGGAGTTCAAAACCAAACTGACTAACAGAATGAGTCTGGGCTATAAATATGGTGGGTAAGAGGAAGAGGTGGAGTCAGGGAGGCCGGAACAGGAACTGATGTGGCAGGTGGATGGGCTCTGGGTCATCAAGAGGTGTAGGAAATGACATCATCAAGTGGGTGGAACTGTGGTGATGTCACTGGGAGGCAGGGTCTTTGGCTGGTTTGCAGAGAGACAAGAGGAGAATGGATCAGAGGAGAGCGCCAAGCCGTGAATAATATCTATGCTAAGTCAATTAACAAAAACAAAAAACGGCACTTGCAGAAAACTCCAAAATTTCCAAAATTTTCAATAAGCAACATGGCTTACTGATATGAAGGGTTTTTAAGTAATTCGGCCTAACAAACAGTTTGTTAATCAGTTCGGAGAGATGCAACTGCAGAATCTGCAAAGTTCCACAAAGCGTTTGTCTGACGAAGGACCCCAATTGAGCCTGTAAACTGTCCCCTATCATGTGTGACACAAGTGGGGTGCCAGCCTCTGATTGCACATTTTACATTTCTCCTCATAAAAGTCACAACACCTACAGTATAATATTCTGATCAGTAAGGCAACAATCAAATTACTGCCAACTCGGTCCTGCGGCCGCAGGTTTTTGCTCCAAACCGGTGCTAATGATAATGATAATAACACAACTCAACAAGTCCTTTTCATCAGAGATCATGTTACGTGGGTTTTGCAGTGTCTCCCATGCTGAATTTGAAGTCTGTGTTGAGTTTTTCTCTGGCACGTCTAATTTTTATGATGACAATAATCATAAATTGTTTATTTGTTAAAAGTGTATTACAAGATGTAACGACAGTTATCTGTATTTTCATGTTACAGATGGCACATGAACTGCGACTGATTTCAGTTGTTATCACGCCTGGAAGTTGCTCTAATCATCCAGACAGTTTCTGTTATCCGTCTGCTTCACTCATGACAAAAGCACAATGTCGCCCAGTCACCGCAGATCCTAAGCAGAACTGTGCCTCGGCTGTCCACTTGGTGCCCAGGATAAATCTTGGGCTCCACGTGTCATCTGTACCAGTTGTCCCAACGAACTGCGTGTCTCGCTAAATCGGTGAAAGGCACCAATGCCAAATGCAATCCCGATGGTGTAGAAGGAATGACTGCTACCTTTGCCTTGTGAACACAAGTGGATTCTCAGCTAAAACTAAGCACAGAACTGTAATCGGGCCTCTCCATATCACGCCAGGCTTGATGAAGAACCTTGTAAAGTAACGCAAACTTGTTAGGTTTTAGATCAAGGGTCACTAGGCCTTTTTAGAACTATTGACTATTAAAAGGAGTTGCTTGACATCTCTAAGTGGCTTAGACAGACAGGATGATTATTTTACAGGCCGCTGCTTTTTGTTTTTAATGTGACCTGCTTGCTTGCTTTTCACTTGCCTTGTTTTTTAAGGACCAAGGATGCTGTAAATGTTGTTGAACAATATTTAAGGAAAAGTTCATGTTGTAGATAATTTATTTATAGTGGGTTACATAACTTCATAAATATATAGTTTAAGTTTAAAATATCTAAATTTAAAATGTGATATGTATAGTAAATATACGTTATAATTTGTTATTTTTAAGTGACTTTAAGATAATACAGTCGTATGAAAAAGTTTGTGAACCCCTCTCAGCCTGCATAATAATTGATTCTCCTTTCAACAAAAAAGATAACAGTGGTATGTCTTTCATTTCACCATCTGAGTATTGCAGTGTTTTCCAAACAAAGGTTTTTAGTGACGCAGTATTTAGTTGTATGAAATTAAATCAAATGAGAAAAACTGGCTGTGCACAAATGTGGGTCCCCTTGTCATTGTGCTGATTTGAATGCCCGTCACTGCTCAATGCTGATTACTTGGTTGGATGAGCTCGTTAAGCCTTGAACTTCTTAGACAGGAGTGTCCAATCACGAGTGCTAAAAGGTATTTAAGGTGGTCAATTACAAGTTGTGCTTCCTTCACTTTGACTCTCCTGTGAAGAGTGACAGACAGCATGGGATCCTCAAAGCAACTCTCCAAAGATCTCAAAACAAAGATTGTTCAGTCTCCTGGTTTAGGTGAAGGCTACAAAAAGCCATCTCAGAGGTTTAAACTGTCAGGCTCAACTGTAAGGAATGGAATTAGGAAATGGAAGGCCACAGGCACAGTTGCTGTTAAACCAACCACAGGTCTGGCAGGTCAAGAAAAATAAAGGAGCGGCATATGAAGAGGCAGGATTGTGAGAATGGTTACAGACAACCCACAGATCACCTCCAAAGACCTGCAAGAACATCTCGCTGCAGATGGTGTATCTGTACATCGTTCTACAATTCAGCACAATTTGCACAAAGAACATCTGTATGGCAGGGTGATGAGAAAGAAGCCCTTTCTGCACTCACAACACAAACAGAGTCGCTTGTTGTATTCAAATGATCATTTAGACAAGCCAGATTCATTTTGGAACAAAGTGCTTTGGACTGATGAGACACAAATGGAGTTATCTGGTCAGAACAAAAAGCACTTTGCATGGTGGAAGAAGAACACAGCATTCCAAGAAAAACACCTGCTACCTCCTGTCAAATGTGGTGGAGGTTCCATCATGCTGTGGGGCTGTGTGGCCAGTTCAGGGAATGGTGCCCTTGTTAAAGTCGAGGGTCCGATGAATTCAACCCAATATCAACAAATTCTTCAGGATGATGATCAAGTATCAGTCACAAAGTTAAAGTTACACAGGAGTTGGATATTCCAACAAGACAATGAGCCAAAACACAGTTGGAAATCTACGAAGGCATTCATTCAGAGGGAGAAGTACAATGTTCTGGAATGGCCGTCACAGTCCCCTGACTTGAATATCATCGAAAATCTATGGGATGATTTGAAGCAGGCTGTCCATCAAATTGAACTGAACTGGAGAGATTTTGTATGAAGAATGGTCAGAAATACCTCCATCCAGAATCCAGACACTCATCACAGGCTATAGGAGGACAGCGTCTAGAGGCTCAACTAAGTACTGGTGTCATATCTCTGTTGGGTGCCCACATTTATGCAGCTGTCTAATTTTGTTATGATGCATATTGCATATTTTCTGTTAATCCAATAAACTTAATGTCACTGCTGAAATCCTACTGTTTCCATAAGGCATGTCAGATATTAAAAGGAAGTTGCTACTTTGAAAGCTCAGCCAATGAGAAACAAAAATCCAAAGAATTAAACATTTTCATATGACGGTATGTACTGTATTTAAAGTAATGTGTCTCGTGAGAACTCACTTATAAGTTATCGGGAGAACATGAGAAAGACCTGCCCCATGGACCGCAGGTGGGCAGAAATCTTCATCATCAAAATGGTGCAAGAAGATGCGTTTGCTGAAGAAATAAAGAAGATTAAAGGCCAGAAGGAAGACACCCTGAACAAGCACAACAGGCTACGCCAGTTGAATGCTTTCTTGGACAAGAACAGTGTCCTCAGGATGGGAGGACGGCTATCTCGATCAGCCTTACATATTGTTGTAAAACATTCTGTGATACTTCCGAAGAAATCTCATATGTCAGCCCTACTCGACAAACATCATCATGAGCGCATACACCACCAAAGAAGAGGAATGACCATGAATGAGTTGCGTGCAAATGGAATATGGATCTTATGATGTGGAAATGTGGTCTCCTCACATATTTACAAGTGTGTAAAATATAGGAGATATAGAAGAACAACAGAGGTTCAACACACGGCAAATCTTCCTGAAGAGAGAACTGAAACATCTCCCCCTTTCACTTACTGTGGCCTTGATTGTTTTGGATCTTTCATTGTGAAGGAAGGAAGGAAATAAGGAAATAAAACGATATGGATTGTTATTCACTTGCTTATGTTCCAGAGCAGTGCACATTGAAATGCCTGACAACTTGACGACTGATGCATTCATGAATGCACTTCGAGCATTCATAGCTATCAGAGGACCTGTGCGCCAGTTGAGATATGATAGGGGAACAAACTTTATTGGTGATAGAACGGAGCTTTCTGACTTGCTCGGAGGAATCGATCAAGATCATCAAATAGGCACTTGGTTGTGAATTTGTGTTGAATGTTCCATCAGCTAGCCACATGGATGGAGTCTGGGAGCACCAGATTCGAACAATCCAAAGCATCCTGACTGCTATGCTCAACAAGTCAGCCAGCGGACTTGACACCACAACTTTGAGAAGATTTCTTTACGAAACAATGGCTGTAATCAACAGCAGACCACTAAGTGTTGAGCATCTTCATGATCCTACTTGCCTAGAACCCCTCAGTCCCAACCATATTCTAACCATGAACTCATCAGTTATTCTACCACCTCCTGAGCCCTCATGCATAACGCCATGTGTAGAATTCTCACTAAAACATGGCATACGGACAAAAGCGGAAATGTGCGTATGCACAAACAAATCCAGATGCATAAATCTGTTTGTTTGCCAACTTCCACGTTCTTCCGCTCCATAAATCCCGGTTAGTGTAACAAGTAACAATCGTGCACGTGCCTGCTGCCCCACCGAAACTTCTCCAAGAATTACACCTCTTTGATTATGCAAATCAATATAAATAGCCCTTAAGCTCAGAGTTCTGTAAAAAGGCAATGACAAAATCACAGGGAATATAGAAGAATATCAGCGAATACCAAGTGGAGGCAAAGAAAAACATACTATTTGTTGGTTTAAACAGTGGAATAAATAACAAAAGGGAGTTGATCGAGTGACATAGCATGTCGGAGAAACTCAAAAGCTCAAGTTCAAAGTCGCACAGTGTCCGAAATAAAAAAGAAGTTGTCAGATATCAAAGTCGTTGTGAAAAGGCGAGCCGTAGCCCACCGACTGAGTGTCATATGAAAGCTTATTTGGGTACACAGAAAAAAAAATAGGGACACAGTGGGGAAAAAAGCTCAAAATGTCCACTTTAATCACGTAGTTTATTTTGTCATTAAAGTAGAACATCATAAACTTCATCTTAAAATTGTTTAATTTACTAGTTTTTCAAATCCCATCGTAACTAAAGTAGCACGTTAAATGCTTTGTTTTGTATGTGCTCTTCTATGTACTGTATGTATGTGTACTATCACTACGTGCTTCTTAAACAGGTTTTCCTCCGACAGGACACAGAATCCATTACATTCTTGATATTACAGCTCTCTGAATAATTAAAATACTGAGATGTATACTTGATATCATTTTCATGATGATAGGAGTTAAAGCATGTTATTAAACATGGGAACACGGTGGCACAGTGATACAGATGAGCAAGTGCCCCATCCAGAGATTGTTCTTGTCTCACGCAAGATGTTTGCTGCGCCGTGCACAACCTTCGATGAAATAATTTATTGCAGCAGTACTGTCTCTTTCAAACAATTCCTGTCCTTCCTTTTATTCTCCAAGTACCCAATTGCCACACAGTCAGCTCTGTAATAGACGTTATGCCATCTGTAAGCTTAGAACGCCGATTCTTCAAAACTTTTAAGGAACTTTGAAATACCTTCGTAGTACATGTTTAATTATTCTATTCATCTATCCTTCCGGTGTCGCGCCAGCCCTAGCAAGAATACAGCGCGAGGCAGGAACAATCCCTAAACCGGGCACCAGCTCGTAATGAGCACTGCACCACTGTGTCCTCATGTGTTTGAATATTAACAATATAGATTATTTAAATGATGTTAACATTTTATCTATTTAATGCAATAAACATATTTTGCTGCATTTTATCTTAAAAATGATATTGTCATCATATGTAAATAAGCGTTTTATAAAGTGGCTCAGGTTGTGCAATATTATAACTGTATCGCAAGTTTACAGTGAGGTGATTGTACTAATAAGTACTGATAGTTCTACCAGGAGCACTTGATGGACTGATGGAGTGCGTTTTACAGTTCTTGTGATGAAACTACATATTAGAAACTGTATTTCTGAACCGTGATGTCCGTACAGGAAAGGCTCTGAAGCATTTACCATATGAGAGAAATTCAAATAGACTGTGTGCATGGCTGAGGCAGCGTGTGCTTGATGCTGTATACCGATAATTCTCTTTCCGTTCAGCTGCTGTAGAGCTGTGATTCCCTACTCAGATACAGTGATATGAATACTTGAGAGTAACAACGCTAAAGCAGCTATGGTATGTGGAATAGTTTGTCCATTAAGTGGACCATTATATCGTTACAGGTTAATTACAATCAGATGCCTTAAACTAATTAACAATATGCAGTTAATTTCAGTGTATATGATGAAGCCATATCAGGTATGTCCACCAAAAAATGAAAAGGAAACCACACAGGAATAGAAGCACTGCTTTTATGCTGGGTGCCGCCAGTTTGTAAAACCAGAATCGGAGAACTTGCATACGCCAAGCATTTAGCTAGCGTGAAAATGTGCGTGGCTTTACACTAAGTTTAGGTTTTATACATCGCGATTTGAGCGTGGAAACGGGAGTACGCAACATTCTTGTACGTACGCACCGTTTATACATGAGGCCCCTGGACAGTTCTGCAAAGAAGACCTCTATCTGCACAAAACGTGGATAAGAATGCAATTTCTGGCCAATGAATTTTGGCAACGATGGAAACGAGAATACCTTCTAAACCTTCAACAACGATGGAAATTGCAGAAGACATCATGAAACTCACAAGTAGATGACATTGTAATTTTACAAGATGACAGTGCACCAAGAATTGAGTGGAAGCTCGCAAGGATTGTGGAAGCTCAACTCAACGGAGATGGCAAAGTATGAAAAATGAAACTTCTACTCAGTGACTGTTTTATCTTGGTAGAGTAATATTTTGCTCCACTTTCCCCTTTGTATTATTAAGATGTAGCCTCTGTCAGAATGCCTCAAATACCACAGAGTTACCACTGTTTATAAGGTATTATAGTATATAACTTGTCCCCACGTTCCCTTCTACATCTATAACCTCAGGCAATTAGATGTAGTAAAAAGACAAGCAGGAGTTACATTACAATTTTAAATAATGTATTATTGGTAATATTCATAAATAATAACAATATGCAAAGCACATTTGAATACTGGCAACCATACAGCCTGATTAAATGGTAATGTGTAGTTTCAGGCAGCACACAGAGTTGTTTGTTACTTAATGTCTCTAGTTGAAGCATCATTGGTGCTCAGCTTTCTCCAGAACAGGCCGCAAGCCTATCTCAATATAGCTGCTGAGCTGTGCTCTTCACTGTGTTGTCTTCATCATCAGAGGTTAGTAAGAGATGCTTCTTTCAGATGTGAGTAAGACAGAGATTGTGAGGATAAGCAAGTACATTTATAGATGTTCTGTCCAACCCCTAGAGCCAATAGGGTGTCGTAGTACTTAAAAGCTTCTGAGACAAGCCAATTCCAAACAGCCATACTTCAGACCAATGGGGGAATAGTACATCTTAACACCTGCCACCCCCCAAACCATATGTTAACGTAACCTGGCTTTCTTGTGGGGGTTGAAAGACTTTAGCAGAGAAACACTCGCAAAACTGGTTTAAGGCACATCCCCCAAATCCTGTCGTAAAATTCAAAGAGACTCAGTCGTAAAAGGGGGGGCAAACACGAATGCCTCTCACCAAAGTAACACTAAATTACATTGCTTTGTCTAAATTGTAAATAAAGACATACAAAATATTTATCAAGTTATATGCAAAATCTCACCTTACACAACAATGACACAACAATTGATAATCAGTTAACCTTGAAAGGCCTGTTTATAAAGTAGCTACCTTACTTGAGGCCAGCTAAGTGACACATAGAGGTACACAGACTCACACACTGCTCTTATAGTTTGTTTTTGAAGAAAATCTCTCAATTCAGGTCAATGAGTGATTTTTGGTGGGAGTGTAAATGATGTTAAACAATATTTAAGGTAAAGTTCATGTTGTAGATAATTAATTTATAATGGGTTACATAACTTCATAAATATATAGTTTACATTTAAAATATCTAAATTTAAAATGTGATGTGTAGACTAAATTTACATGTTACAATTCGTTTGTTATTGTTAAGTGACTTTAAGATAATACTGTCCTGTATGAAAGGTGTTGAATCTCGCGAGAACGCACTTAGGAGTTATCGGGAGAAAATGAGAAAGACCTGCCCCATGGACCACAGGTGGGCGAATGTCTCTCACGAGGCTCTGCCATGTTGCATTTAAGGTTTCAAAGTATAAATGCCTGAAGCTAAAACAGACAATCAAAGTGATTTAAGGACCTCTTTTCATGACAAGCGGCCAACAAGGTATTTTATTTGTAAAACCTCTTTTGTTTCATGTTGCGCCAAATGTTTCATATTTCATCCTGTGTACACGCAAGTTATTGTGCATTCACTAATGTGTTTAGTACTGATTACTCACCACGTAGTTCTCACGGCATGGAGGCGTGACGGTGTGAGTAAGACGAGCCCAAACAATAAACATCCATCCATCGATTATCCAACCCGCTATATCCTAACTACAGGGTCACGGGGGTCTGTTGGAGCCAATTCCAGCCAACACAGGGCACAAGGCAGGAAACAAACCCTGGGCAGGGCACCAGCCCACCAGAGGCAATAAACACCCATTTCAAAGAACTGACCCGTGTCTGTGTTTTTGTGAAGAGAGCTACAGACACGGTGTTTTTGAGGGAACTGAGGAAACAAGTTTTTGTTTTTGGGACACGGTGAGTCTGCTGGGCCTTTTGACTCGCCAAAATCTAATTTAAGAATTGAGGTCAGCCCCCAGTGCTGGTAAGTCAGACCGTATGTGGCTGCGTGTCACTGGCTGATGACGCACCTGCCTTTGCTGGAACATCGGCCTGTGTACACACATTCTAGATAGCATTTAAGTTCCTACGGTAAATCAATGCTTCCTCATAACTCAATATCTTAATTAATCAAGGCAAAACAACACGTATTATATCAGCAATTTAAGGGTTCATTAATAAAGGCTTCAGCACTGTGCTCATTGACTCAAGGCCTCTCGCCTGCTTCCAGCTCCAGCAGCTCAGCTCTTATCAGTAAAGCTGCATGTTTTTAGTACCTCACAGCAGTCTGGGTGCCACTGCCAGCACGTGGACCCTCCAAGGATTTGTCTGGCCACACCATCACTGACTCATCACCAAACCGGTCTTGCTGATGTTGAAGACTGCATAACATTCATCACGGTGTCTCCAGACTCTGTCACGTCTGTCACATATGCTTAGAGTGAACCTGCTCTCATCTGTGAAGAGAATGGTGGGGCTGACAATTGGGTATTCTCTGGTGAGTGCCAATCAAGCTGCACAGTGATGGGCTGTGAGCACAGGTCCCACTAGAGGATGCCGGGCACTCATGCTACCTTCATGGAGTCTGTTTGTGACAGTTTGGTCAGAAACGTGCCAACCAGTAGCCAGCTGGATGTCATTTTGTAGGCACTGGCGGTGCTACTCCTGTTCCTCCTCACACAAAGGAGCAGATGCCAGTCCTGCTGCTGGATTAATGCCCTTCTACTGTACAGCCCTGTGCAGCTATCCTCATGTAATGGCCCATCTCCTGGTATCTCCTCCATGGTCTTGAGGCCTTCTTGTGACAGCACGTATTGATGTGCCATCCTGGAGGAACTGGACTACCTGTGCCACCTGAATGAGCTGCAGGTATCGCCTCATGCCACCACTAGTGACAAGGACACTAGCAAAACACAAAGCTAGAGGAGAATCAGTCAGGAAGGACAAAGAGAGAGCAACTGTCTGTGGCCAACATTCCCTTTTT
>JANRMT010062820.1:31255247-31307342 GCA_026402145.1 Polypterus bichir lapradei
TCCAGTCCCGGTGCATCTGATGATGTCATTTCCAGTCCAGAAGACGTCACTTCCAGTCCCAAAGACGTCACTTTCTGTCCCGGTGCCTCTGATGACGTCATGTCCAGTCCCGGTGCATTTGATGATGTCAATTTCGGTCCAGAAGATGTCACTTCCAGTCCCGAAGACGTCACTTTCTGTCCCAGTGCCTCTGATGATGTCACTTCTGGTCCAGAAGACATCACTTCTGGTTCTGTCACAAATGACATCATTTCCTCCACCAGCCTTTAAAAGCGCCATCTTACCTCCACGTATTCAGTTCTGTTTTGGACTCAGTCTTGTCAACAACTCAATTATTTCAACCTTTTAGCAGCCAGGAACATAATATACGGGTGATTGCCCCAAATCTTTTTACCTGTCTGGAGTCATTTTGTGACAACAGAAACCCATTCCTCACATCACTGGGTCGAGGAAAATTCAAAGAGTTGTCCTATGGTCCTTGAGGTTGCATGCACTCAACATGAGCACCACATGTAGCGTGACAAACATCAAAAGAGTAGACCATCACGTGCATTTAAAAGGCAACCAACAAGCTCTAACGTGAGTGAAAGTTCGCATGATTAAAGGACGATGCTGAGTATTAATGTTTCTCTCGTTCTTTCATCATACTGGCCGAAGAAAAATAAATCCCTTCACTCACCTACAACAGTCCCGGATATCCAAGGTTGCTCCCGTTCCACTACCTCACTTCCGCTGCTGGCCTCTAAAGATGACGTCACTTCCGGTCGCATTCCGCCTGCCAATCGTGACCACGAGCCAACCAGTACTTCCTTCCTGTGGCCATTTTTAAATAAAAAACACCAACTCAACCGTTCTCTATATCAAACATCTTTAATTTTGATCAAATTGCTTTTTGTATTTTGCAGAACTTATCCGGACATTGTACGGGGACAATTACCCAACTCTTTTTTAGAGTCCTTTCACAATTCTTTATTTACACCCCATAGATAAAAATCGCAGGGGGTAAAGTCTGGAGACCGGGGAGGCCATAGACGATGAGCAAGATCTTGTTGTCCACCTCTACCGATCCATTGTCCTGGAATGTTGTCGTTCAGGTAACGCTGGACCCCCGAGTGGAAATGAGACAGGACACCATCTGAAGTCACTTGAAGTTGGGGAGATTTTGTATGCCACTCATAAATTTGCTTGTGACAAGGGTGGCTTGTTTGTGGAACCGTCAGCACACAAAATGATTTCTCTTGTGGTGTTGTCGCCATTTTACTATAAACAAGAAGCAGCGCTTGGTGGCATTCACTGGTACTTTTAGGAGGGCTTTTAAACTTTGAACTTTCCTCTATCCAGTGATGTGCGGAATGTGTTTCTGTGTCTTTATACAGTTTGTTTGAAATCCGTTTTTGAAATCTGCTCTTTCATTTTGAATAGCCCTGTATTGTAATCATCCAAAAATTCGATTTTCGAGATTTTGATGAATCTTGACATTTTAGACCTCCCTCAGTCTTAAAATACCATTTTTGGAATTATGTCTGTGTGTTTGTGTGTGTATGTGTGTGTGTGTGTATGTAAACACAATAATTTGAGTACGCTCTCACAATTTTGCATACAAGTATTAGGTACAAAACGTAGATTTCTGTCAACTTTTGTTCAATTTCCACTAACTGGAAGTGGTACTTTACCTTTTATTCATGCAACTGCAGAGTCTAATTTATTCAACTTTACTTTTATAATAGTTGTTCCATATATTATTAATTTGATTGATTTGTTGTTGTTGGTTCTTTAATGTACATCTCTCTATTATAAAAGGAAATCTTGAGACGAGACATTTTCCAAGAGATTTTTTCAAGTCCCGTGAGATGAGACTTTGGACATGAGATTTTTTTCAAGTCCCGCCCTCCTCTCAACCATATTCAACCACACCCACAGTCCTCTCTCCTCTCATTGGTGTGAATGCTTTTGTCAGACTCTCAGCTCTTATAGATTTTAACGTTTTCCTCACTTTAAGTTCCCAATTAAAGAAGATGTATTATGTCCAAATCTTATTGACGAATTTCATCCTGATGAGTTATCAACTATAAAAATTAGTACACAGGCATTCCTAACACCAAGAAATGATGAAGTCAAATGAATTAACGTGAAAATTGTTGATCGGTTACATGACAAATTGGTTACCAAGAGACGCAGAGTCTCTTATTGTCGCCGGTCTCTAATAAGCGCCAGGCTTCAGAGGGGACATGGCCAAATAGTAGCCAGTCTCTAACAGTAGTCGGGTCTTTGATATTTGCCTACTAGCGTACACTGTAAGCATCTGTATCTTTATAGACGTGTGTAATACATGTGCATGTCAGCACGTTGCATATATAAGAAATACAGATATACTGGTTCCTAAAACTGCTTTATTTTCGTGCCAGGTTGACCACGAGGCAGAAATTTGCGCACACTTTCACAACTTCTGATGATGACAGAAAATGAATAAAATGAAATCTCAAATGAAATGATTCGGGAATCTTTCAAAAATTGTGGCATCACCAATTCTAGTGATGGCAGTGAGGATTCATTAATTCACTGTCTCAAAGAAAATCCGCCGTGTTTTGAAGGAAGAGAGAAATTGTCGGCGGCAAGAATTCAAAGCATCGTCACAAACCTGGAAGAAGAGGAAGACGAGAGCGAACTGGACAACAATGAAGCCGTCATTGCGGATTCGGACGACGAATAGCAGCGAAAGGTACAGAAAGACATTGCCATTTATCTTTAATAGTCTTATGCAGCATGTGAAATTCAAATAAAGCAACTGTTTGTAATATTAGCTGATATTTTTGTGTACCTACCTGTACTGACACACACGAAAAAATTTTGCGTTCTGAAGGTTTTTGTTAATAATGGCCGGCAACTGGTCTCCATTAAGTGCCGGGAGCCGAGGCTAGTTTTGCAAATAAACGGCAGGGGCATCTATTGGAGCATATATGGTGAATCCGTAACAATAGTCTCTGCTGAAACAGTTGGTGGTGATGGTGCTGAAGATGAAAACATCAACTTACAATATCACGAAGAATATCTACAACCGTTAACACTGCCTGGTCTTTCAGCGCACGAATTACTGTAGAAAGAAGGATGTATCCAAGAAAGGTAATGTAATCCATCTTCACTAATGACATCAGACACCAAAGGAGATCTTGATATGCCATTCATATTAAAACGTTTACAGTTTCCTGTTAGATATCACTTTTGCAAAGACAATTAACAAATCACAGGGACAAACATTTGAAAAAGTCGTTTTATTTAATAGAGAGAAAGAAACGGGCAGTTATACGTTGCATTGTCACAATGAAAGTCCAAAGACAGAATCAAAATTCAATGCGATACTGACAGAAATTTAATTATAAAAATTGTTTTTAATGAAGTTTAAAAAGTATTTGTGTGTTAATTTCAAAGCCAAATAGAATTAAATTGTAGTAAGCAATGAATACCTTTAACGCAACATTTTTTAATATGGTTAATTACTCGCTGTAATGTAAAATAGGTTGTTCTATTATGCATATGTAACTATTCCCATGAAAATAACAATCTGTTTAAATTGTACATCCGCATACCCCATACGCGAGTGGTAGAAACACAAAGTGGCTAGCTTGTAGCTCCAGGCCCAGGGGTTGGCAAGCAAAGCGAGCAGGAGGACAAAGCCCCCTAGTATTTAAAGATATAATCTTTGTCTTGCGGTATACTCCTCAAATATCCATCCCCATATCTGAGTGCACGAGAAAGTTGAGGGGAGAGCACTCCCGATTTTTACAGCTGAAATCAGATGTTCCCATACACTGTTGTGGAATTCTATTAAACTCACTTTATAACCCAGTGAACTGGCCGAGCGCAGGTTCAAACAGAACAAATGACAAATATTTGGGACACCTGTCGGGTAGACCCTTTGAATTCCCAAATATTTCTCTAGTGCTTTTTTTGGCAACACTTAACATAAACCCCCCTCAGGGTACAAAACAGAATATAAATTCAGCTTTTAAATCTAGCTGTAGTAGCAAAGGGATGCTTTCCGCAGAGCTCTCACTCATCAGCAAGCGGTCTCAGAAAAGACCCCACAGAGGAGGCAGCCGAGATTTTTATAATGTGAGGCCTGGAAGTGGTGGAGCTAATTTCTTTTATTGGGAGGGTTCTGGTAGCTGTGGGAAGAAAAGGAGACCCAGTTAGTGACAGCGCCCCCTCTTGCCCCGGTGGGTTACCATTTACTTCAAATGGCAATGTCAATGTCAATTTATTTATATAGCACATTTAAAACAACCTGCGGTGGGCTGGCGCCCTGCCCGGGGTTTGTTTCCTGCCTTGTGCCCTGTGTTAGCTGGGATTGGCTCCAGCAGACCCCCGTGACCCTGTAGTTAGGATATAGTGGGTTGGATAATGGATGAATGGATGGATAAATAACGCATCTGTGTAAGTCGTTGGACATCCTCTCTTGTTTAATCTTGTCATCCTAATTGTTATTTGAGTTGTTCTTGTTGTTTATTCTTGCACATAATTGGCGTCGGGTGACGCAATTTTGAAGTGTGTGCTTTGGAATGACAAATAAAGGGAACCTTAAAACGTAAACCTAAAGCTGCCCGTCGGGACACACTGAGTTAAACTTTTATTTTTATGATTTTAGTCGGAATTACTACAAAATGGCATGGCCCTCTCAGATCAAAGATGAACTGTTCTAAAAATGGACTGGTAAATCTCTTCTGTGAGTCTGCCATGACTGTTCCCCGTCTGCTAAACAAAGCCCGAGTCAGGCTATTTTTATAGCAGGTTTCCTTCATGCAGTTATATACTGTAACAGGAAGCCTTTGACAGCTCAAGTTAACTCAACACTTCATTTCTTTTTTGTGTGCTTCCAAGATAGCCGTGGGGGACAGACGGGTGGCCCATTTTGACAAAACACTTGGATAGAACTGGTGCCCGGGTGCTGTAGAATATTCCAGAGAGTTCTGATCTAAAAGCTCGTCATTAGATACGGGGGTCTTCCCAGACTGCTATAGTTAAACCCCTACTGAAGAAAAATAATCTCGACTCCTCTGCTTTTGAATATTTTAGCCCCATTTCTAACCTGCCTTTCTTAAGTAAAATCCTAGAGAAGGCAGTCATTACGCAGCTAAATGACCACCTCAATAAACCTGCTGCTCTTGATAAGTTTTAGTCGGGTTTCAGAACAAATCACAGCACAGAAACTGCACTCATTAAAGTAATAAATGCAGACAGAGGCCATTTATCAGTTCTCATCCTCTTAGATCTGAGTGCCGCATTTGATACCATTGATCACAATACTCTTAGAAATCACCTTAGTCAATGGGTGGGCCTCTCTGTTGGTGTCTTAAATTGGTTTGAATCCTACCTGGCAGGTAGA
This sequence comes from Polypterus bichir lapradei, assembly GCA_026402145.1. Lineage (NCBI taxonomy): Eukaryota > Metazoa > Chordata > Cladistia > Polypteriformes > Polypteridae > Polypterus > Polypterus bichir. Next base: position 31,260,628 of record JANRMT010062820.1, read on the forward strand.
AAAATTTTTGTTAGTTGTGGTAATTATACTTCAAAGACACATGATATCCTATATGGTGGTCCACATGGGTCTCTCCTGGGTCTGCTACTCTTTTCGATTTACATGCTTCCATTAGGTCAGATTATCTCGGGGCACAACGTGAGCTACCACAGCTCTGCTGATGACATGCAGCTGTATTTACGAGTATCAATAGCACCTGATGACCCCGACTCTGTTGTTTCACTAACACAATGTCTTACTTGTGTTTCTGAGTAGATGAGTAGTAATTTTCTCAAGCTAAATAAAGAAAAAACTGAAATTTTAGTGATTGGCAATAATGGATATAATGAGGTTATTAGAAATAAACTTGATCCATAGGGATTAAAAGTCAAGACAGAGGTAAAGAATTTAGGGGTAGTTATTGACTCTGACTTGAATTTTAAATCACATATTAATCAGATTACTAGGACAGAATTTTTTCACTTAAGAAATATAACAAAAGTTAGACCTCTTATATCATTGAAAGATGCTGAGAAATGAGTTCACGCTTTTGTGTTCAGTCGACTAGATTACTGTAACGCACTCCTCTCAGGACCACCCAAAAGAGACATCAATCAGTTACAACGAGTGCAGAATGGAGCTGCTAGAATCTTAACTAGGAAAAGAAAATCCGAGCACATTTCTCCAGTTTTTTTTTATGTCACTACACTAAACTTTGCCTACGACAAATACTTTATAATTTGAGGAAATTACTACTCATCCATTCAGAAACACAAGTGAGACATTTGGGGTCAGTGAATCAAGAGAGTCGGGGTCATCAGGTGCTATTGATAGTTACAGTCGTGTGTCATTAGCATACCTGTGGTAGCTCATGTTATGCCCCGAGATAATCTGACTTAATGGAAGCATATAAATCAAAAAGAGCAGCAGACTCAGGAGAGGCCCTTGTGGACCACCATATAGAATATCAGGGGTCTTCGAAGTATAATGACCACAACTAACAAAAAATTTTCTACCTGCTAGGTAGGATTCAAACCAATTTAAGACCCTGCCAGAGATGCCCACCCATTGACTAAGGTGATTTCTAAGAATATTGTGATCAATGGTTTTAAAAGACAAGCAGGAGTAAAGTTCCAACTTTAAATAATGTATTATTGATAATATTCATAAAATGGAGCCCTGCAGGAGTCCAAGGCACCACTGAAACTCAGGGGGGCTGTCGCCTAACACTCCAGGGGAGATAATGCTCTGGATACACTCCCTCCCGCCGGTCCCTCCAGTATAAAGGTGTCCCCCTGCTCAAGTAGGCACATGTACAGGCCCATCTTAAGTTTGCCAGGGAACATCCAGGCCTTCACTAGAGCCTTCCTGAGCAGGGGGACCTTGCGGGTGCTGCAAGATTTCAATCCATTACAGCGTAGTGTGTTACCAATGGTGTTCTTGGTGACTGTGGTGGTCCCAACTGCCTTCAGATCATTAATAAGCTCCTCCCGTGTACTTTTGGGCTGATCCCTCACCTTTCTCTTTTTCATTCTCACCCCATGAAGTAAAATCTTGCATGGAGCTCCAGACTAAAGGAGATTTATAGTAATTTTATATTTCTTCCATTTTTCTGAATAATCACACCAACAGTTGTCACCTTGTCACCAAGTTTCTTGCTGATGCTCTTGTAGCCCACTCCAGTCTTGTCCTTGACATCCTTTGACAGCACTTTGGTGTTGCCCACAGCGGTGGAGAGGTTGGAATGGAAGAAACTGATTCTTTGGACAGGTGGGCTTTATACACATCAGGAGTTAAGATCAGGAGTATCTGTCATTGATTGATTGTAATCGCCAATCTGTGGGAGCCAGAATTCTGGCTGGGTTGTAGGGGATCAAAACCTTATTTCTCTCAATGACATGCCAATCAATTTATAACTTTTATGTCATGTGTTTTTTTTCTGGATCTCTCTCCATTAAAATGAAACTAACATAAAAATTAGAGACTGTTCATTTCTTTGTAATTGAGCAAACTTACCAATTCAGCAGGGGATCAGATACTTATTTCCCCCCACTGTATATATAGTAAATGTTCAATAGAGACACGAAAAAGGTTTGGGGGTTCAACCCTGCATATTCAAAATATCTTTGGGAAAAGAAAACACAAAGTACAATACAATAAAATACAATACAATTTATTTTTGTATAACCCAAGGCCTTGCCTTTTGCCAGCCCCCCAGCTTTGACTCTCTAAGAAGACCAAAATAAAAACCCTGGTAGGGAAAAAAAAATGGAAGAAACCTTGGGAAAGGCAGTTCAAAGAGAGACCTCTTTCTAGGTAGGCTGGGCGTGCAGTGGGTGTCAAAAAGAAGGGGGGGGGTCAATACAATACAATACACAAAAGAGAACACGTCATCCTCTATACAGTATAAAAATAAAAATATTACAAGTACAGAGCAGACGATATCCCATAATACGACTTGGATTTGTTCAGAGTCCTGGAGACCTCGGCCATCAAGCTTCCTCCCCCATTTGGCCATTCTAAAGCTGAGTCAGTTCTGGGCCAGCCAATCTGATGAAAGGACCCCTCTACCCCACGATTCCTGTGATCCTTCATCAGAGATGACTTTACCTTAGGCAGGCAAAACAACTTGGCAGGTGGGCTGTGGCACCGAGTGCCACATTTGTGTACCGAGAAGAGAAACAGAACAGGTGAGGGTTAGTATCCAATTCTATATTATTTATGTTTTAGTGCTAATGACTGACAACAGAGATGCAGTCTGCTCAGTTAATCAGCAGCTCTAGTCAGGGTGTGCTAAACTGAAGTACTGAGTCTTCAGCCGGGATTTAAAGGCTGAGACTGAAGGGGCATATCTTATAGTAGCAGGCAGACCACTCCAATGTTTAGGGGGGTCCTGTAACTAAAAGCTCGACCTCCCACTGCTAATTTATTAATCCTTGGAATCAGAAGCAGACCGGCATCCTGAGATCTTAATGTGCGCTCTGGATTGTAAGCTTTTTTCTTACTCTTAGCCGGTTCCTGGATGAGTCAGGAAATCAGCACCTCCATGATGCTGACCATTCAGACTGACTCTCAGCACACAGATCCTCCAATGGACATTAGGGCTGGCAGCATGGCCCCTGGGGACACAATACAATACACAGAAGAGAAAACAAGTAATCCTCAATACAATACAATAGTGCAATAGAAATATTACAAGTACAGAGCAGAATTCGACAGAAGATGATATCTCATAATACGAGTCCTGGATACCTCGGCCATTAAGCTGCCTCCCCCTATTGACCATTCCACAGCTGAGTCAGTGCTGGGCCAGCCAATCCTCTACCCGATGAATCCTGCGATCCTCCATCAGAGATGACATTACCTTAGGCAGGTTAAACAACTTGGCAGGTGGGCCGTGACACCAAGTGCCACATTTGAGTACCGAGAAGAGAAACAGAATAGGTGAGGGTTAGTAACAAATTCTAACTATCATGTTACTTATGTTTTAGTACTAATGACTAACAACAGAGATGCAGTCTGCACAGTTAATCAGCAGCTCTAGTCAGGGTGTGCTAAACTGAAGTAGTGAGTCTTCAGCCGGGATTTAAAAGCTGAGACCGAAGGGGCATCTCTTATTGTAGCAGGCAGACCACTCCACAGTTTAGGGGTCCTGTAACTAAATGCTCGACCTCCCACTGTTATTTTATTAATACGTGGGATCATAAGCAGGCTGGCATCCTGAGATCTTAATGTGCACTCAGGTTTGTAAGTCATGATAAGTTCAGAAAAGTAAGCCGGACCTCGGCCATTTAATACTTTATATGTTTAACGGAGGATTTTGAAATCTGCCCTAAACTTAACCGGGAGCCAGTGTAAGGACTTGAGGACTGGGGTTATGTGTTCATATTTTCTTGTTCTTGTAATAATCCTTGCAGCAGCATTTTGGACTAACTGGAGGCTGAATAAAGAACAGTTTGAACAACCAGTGTTCACAGCATTGCAGTAGTCAATCATTTATTATTATTTTTTTTAAACATTTTATTAATGTTATTAAAAATCAGACAACAGTCCATACATGCATGTCAGGTTTAACAAAACTAGGTTTGAAACAAATCAACCCCGTAGTAGTCAGTCCTACAATAAATAATTGCATGAATTAATTTCTCAGAATCCCACATATTTAGAAAGCGCCTTAACTTTACAACATTTTAAAGATGGAAGAATCTTGATTTGGACAACTTTGTAAATGACCCGCTAGAGCCAAAGAGAATTCCGAGACTGTGGGCTGATTCAGTACAATTAATGGTGATTCCAGCTGAGTTAAATAATGAGAATATATTGTTGCAATCAGCGTCATTCCCTCCAATCACTGGCCGTCACACATTTTGCTGCCTCAAATGTTAGACCCGTTTCTGGGTATATTTGACCTGCTGATTCCAAAAAATGGCCCCAGTTTTCCCCTATCAGCTCTAGTTTTTGAGATACAGAACATACAAAAATAAATTGTATTGTATTGTATTGTATAGAGCGGCAACAATGAGATAACCCCAAAACAGGAATGAATGGTTTAACAGCTGGAGGGAGGCCACTGACATTTTTAACCCCTCATCTGTTTTGTCACTCGTTTTACATTTGTCTATGGTCAGTGTCACTACTGGTAGCATGAGACCATACCTGGACCTTACAGAGCTGGCACAGGTAGTCCAACTTCTCCAGGATGGCACATCGATATGTGTCATTGTCAGAAGGTTTGCTGTGTCTCCTAGCACAGGACATGGAGGAGATTCCAGGAGACAGACAGGCAGTTACTCTAGGAGAGCTGGACAGGGTCCCTCGTAGAAGGTCCTTAACCCATCAGTAGGACCCACCGGTATCTGCTCCTTTGGGCAAGGAGGAACAGGATGAGCACCGCCAGAGCCTACAAAATGACCTCCTGCAGTCAGGAAGGCGACTGGTGGGAATGTCTCTGACCAAACAATCAGAAACAGACTTCATGAGGGTGGCCTGAGGGCCCGACGTCCTCTAGTGGGCACCGTGGAGCTCGATTGGCATTTGCCACAGAATAACAGAATCGGCAGGTCGATCACTGGCAGATGAGAGCAGGTTCACCCTGGGCACACATGACAGACGTCAAAGGGTCCGGAGAAGCCGTGGAGAACGTTATGCTGCCTGTCACATCGTTCAGCATGACCCGTTTGGTGGGGGGGTCAGTGATGGTATATCTGGGGAGGCATATCCAAGGTTTCTTCCATGTTTTTTTGTCTTCTTAGAGAGTCAAGGCTGGGGGTTTATCAAGAGGCAGGGCCCGTTAAAGCCCATTGTGTTCCTATTTGTGTGATTTTGGGCTATACAAAATAAGTTGTATTGTATTGTATTTATTAAAACATCAATCTCTAAATTAGAAATGTTTCATTCGAGTTTTTAGACTCACTGCAGCGAAAAGACGGCACTGAAAACAATAGTGGAGGATATCAGAACAAACCTGGACAGCAACGGGCCATCAGTTCTGCTGCTCCTGGACCCCAGGGCTGCTTTTGATACTGCTGACCACCAAGTTCTGCCAGGTAGGTGAAGTGAGCACGTTGGCCTGTCTGGAATTGATTTTAAACTGGTTTACCCCCTATGGGCGGAGTGGTGGCTCTGAGGCTAGGGATCTGTGCCGTTTGAATCTTGTAAATTCCAGAAGTGACTCTACTCCACTGGACCCTCGATCGCGGCCCTCAGCCTATAATTGCTCCGTGCTGGGTATGACGTTAATCTTCATCCAACCCTGCCAGTGGTCCGCCAACTTGCAGGGAACACGTAGGGGTTGGTGGCAGGACTGGCACTCCAGCAACTGTAAAAAAACTCACCCTGTCCCACTCCATTCAGACAAGTGTGGTGCTGAGGTGTCACCCTTTGCTCTGCTGCACTCGGGGCCTAATTTGAGCTCCTGAGGTGCTTCGTCGTCTGGTTGGCATGGCAACACTCTGTAGTCAGCCAATGCTCCCAACCACTTACCTCATATCCTTGTGGAAGAAACTTTTCTATTCTTGTATCCCGTAAACACCAAACACTATTGTTATATCTCCCGGCTGCGGTTCAGATTCTTGTATTATGTCTGTTTTGTTCATTCTTCATTCTGTTATGTACAATGCCCTCCATACTGTTTGGGACAAAGAGACATTTTTCCATGATTTCCCACTCTGCACAAATCAAACAACTCAGATGTGATTAAAGTGCAACATTGCAGACTTTCATTTAAGGGGATGTGCATCCATTTCAGGACACCGCAATGTTTGGGACAATTGGCGTCACAGGTGTTCGTGATTCCTCAGGTGGGTTTCAAGGCTTCATAAGATACCTCGGCCTGCTTCTACCCTTTGTGGTCTGCAGTTTCCATTGTTCAGCAAAGAAGACATCATGAGGCTGAAAAACATTAATAATAAAACCATTGGAGACATCGGTGACACCTTAGAATGACCAAAATCAACTGAATGTCATGAAGGAGAAAGAACACACTGGTGGGCTCAGGAATCACAAAGGGACGGGTGGGCCAAGAAGACCTCCACTGCTGATGAAAGAAGAATCCTCACTATGGTCAAGAAAAAGCCCCCCACGCCAGTCCGACTGATCAGAAACAGTCTACAGGGGGGCCGACTGTCTGCATGAACAGAAATCCAGAGGCCACAGTGCATGATGCAAACCATAGTAAGGCCAGATTATAGTTTGTAATAAAGGACTTCAAAGAGCCTGCAGAATTCTGGGAAAAGGTCTTGTGGACAGACGAAACAAAGATGAACCTCATCAGAGTGATGACAAGAAGAAACTGCCCGAGGTCCAAAGCAGACCACCTTGTCTGTGCTGGAGGTGTCATAGCTTGGGCATGTATGGCTGGCACAGGTCCTGGTGCACTTCTCTTCACTGATAGATAGATAGATAGTGTGAACGGAACCCGGGCACAGACAGGCAGACATGTTGTTTTTCCACAACCACACGTTTATTTACACTATATACAAAGTTAATTAAAGTGCACCACAAACCCCACAAGTCCCCCAAAGTCCAGGCCTCTCTCACACACTGCCTTTCTTCGGGCCGCCTCCACTCTCGCTGCTCCTGCTTTGTCCTACTTCCACCCGACTCCAGCCTCAAATGAAGGGAGGCGGCCCCTTTTATTCACACCCAGATGTGCTCCAGGTGCTTCCCTGCAATCTCCCACCGACACGCCCCCATGTGCCGGCTGTATCCCCGGAAGCACTCCGGGTGTCCCTGCTCCTCTTCCCCCCAGCACTTCCTGGTGTGGCAGAAATACTGAGGTCCAGGGTTCCCAAGGCATCGGGGCGCTCCCTGGCGGCGACCACGGGCCCCTACAGGGTTGGGCTTCCAAGCCCTCTACCCGTGGCCCCCAAAGCAACCAGGGTGGCAGCCCCCACGTGGTCCAAGGCGGGCGCACGCCCTCTTCCGGTCCTCCAAGGCGTCCCGGCCGGGTCATCGCCCCTGACATCCCTGACAATTGATAGATACTTTATTAATCCCAAGGGGAAATTCACATGATGATGGAACTGCTGATGACACAATGAATTCTGAGGTGTGTAGAAACATCTGATCTTCTCAGGTTTCAGCAAAGGCCTCCAAGCTCACTGGACGGCACTTCACCCAAGAAAATGAGCCAAACAGACTGCTGAGGCCACACTGGAGTTTGTCAGATCTAAAAAAAAATAGAAACTTCTTCAATGACCAAAGCCATTCACCTGATTTCAATCTATAAGAGCAGGCCTTTGTGGAGCCCAAGGGTGCGTACAGCCGCCCTGACCGGACACAGACAGGCAGGACACGGGTTGGCCACACAGCACGCGGTTGGTTTGAGTGGGGCAGTGGTTTTTCTTCGCTCTTCACTACAGAGCACAGCCCACAAGGAAAAGCACAAAAGTACCAAAGTACAAATATGCAGTCCAGCCCAGAAGCCGTTCCTTCTTCTCCTCGTCCTTCCACCTTCACTCCTCTCCCAGTAAGTTTCGTCCACCTCCTCCTGACTCTGGCTCCCTGAATGGAGTGAGGCGGCTCCTGTTATTCAGTTCTGGGTGGCTCATCAGGATTACCTGGAATCACTGCCAGGTGTGGTAGAAGTCCACTATAAGGCTCTACAGCTCCCCCTGGTGGCCCCCACATGCCATCTCCCAGCGTACCCTGTGGGAATCCGTGAAGCGCTGCCCTCTAGTGTCCCAAGGGAGGTATTGCCTCACCGATGCCCTTTCCCCCTGGTCCTTCCATTCTGTTAGTGTCCCGAGCCAGGTAATGGCCCGTCACACCTTCCATATGCTGAAGAGAAAACTTAAGGGGACAGGACCCCTGAAACAAGCAGGAGCTGAAGATGGTTGCATGAGAGTCTTGGCAGAGCATCACCAGAAAAGACCCCTCAGCACCAGTCGATGGCTGCGAATCGCAGACTTCAAGCAGTCATTGCACACGAGGGACATGCAACAAAGTCCTAAATGTGATGACAGCTTTAACAGGACCTGCCATTGCTGTGTGCCAAACATTATGGCACCCTGAAATGGGGGGCACTGTGTAGAAAAAGTGTTGTGTGACCAAAATGTATACAAATCTCCTTAAATAAATGTCTGCAATGTGCACTTGAATCACAATGTCTGAATTGTGGGATTTGTGGAGAAGAGGGATAAATCAAGATAAAATGTATTGTGGAATAAGCACTCCTTTAGCGCCAACCCGACACAGACTGACACCAGAGGCATTTAAAAATTAACAAAAAGATTTATATTCTTCACCTGTGGGGCACGTCTTCCCCATGTCCCACAGGCACAACACAGTCCCCAAAACTACACAAAAGAAAAACAGCACACAACACTCTTCTTTCTCCTGCACTCCTCCAAGGCAGCTTTGTCCTCCTTCTCCTCCTGACTCTGGTGCCCTACATCCAGCTGCACCTCCGGGTGTGGCTGCGCTCCTGCCCAGACAGCCCGTTAAGCCATGCAGCTCCCCCTGGCAGTGGCCACAGAGCCCAACAGGAATGAGCTCCGGTGTTCCAAAATTGAGGCCCCGATGCAACCCAGGGTGGCTGCCACCAAGTGTTCTTGGGGACTGAGCGTGAATCTCATGGCTGCTCCCCCGGATCTAGAGTCAAAGGGGCGTCCTGGCCGGGCATGGGTCTTTGTGCCAAACATTCTGGAGGGCACCTGATATTATTGTTACTTTTGTTGATTATACGAAAGGAACAAAAAACGGGCAAAGAAAGAACAGCAGGTAAATGAACCCTCTGTGGTTTTATAGGGCGGAGTGCAATTCCAGGTGATGATTGGCAGGTGGCCACACCTCTTGGGGCTCCACCCACAAAACACAACTGAACGTCACACAGGCAAAGAAATTACAGCCTGTCATTAGAAAATGTAACAACACTACAAATGAATGGCTCAACAAAGAACAGAAAGGACATCAAACCAGACTTTGAACCCCAGCCCAGGGGAAGGCCCCCTGCCAGAGATATGCCAGTGGCAGAATGTGAAGCACGGGTTTATCAAGAGACTGAGAATTGGGCGGTTAGGCAACAAGCACATGGAGAGATGCCATGCTCAGAATCTGACGTTTACATTTAAATTCTGCACTCAACCACCAAGTATTCTGGATCAGGAATCTGCGCAGGAGACAAGTCTGAGCCTTTCTGTGATACCTGACGTGAATCCATACCAAGAAGCCTCGTGGCCCACAGATATGCGGGCGGTTCAAGGAGGCGCCTGATCTCCTGCCTCAGTTTGCTGTTCTGCATTTCTGCCTGATGAGTCACACGCCACTGGCACGGCAGGCCGGCCATCAGTATGCTGGGGTTTGGAGAATTACAGTTGTGCTTGAAAGTTTGTGAACCCTTTACAATTTTCTATATTTCTGCATAAATATGACCTAAAACATCATCAGATTTTCACTCAAGTCCTAAAAGTAGATAAAGAGAAACCAATTAAACAAATGAGACAAAAATATTATACTTGGTCATTTATTTATTAAGGAAAATGATCGAATATTACATATTTGTGAGTGGCAAAAGTATGTGAACCTTTGCTTTCAGTATCTGCTGTGACCCCCCTTTACTAAACGTTTCCGGTAACTTCTGATCATTCCTGCACACCGGCTTGGATGAATTTTTGCCCATTCCTCCGTACAGAGCAGCTTCAACTCTGGGATGTTGGTGGGTTTCCTCACATGAACTGCTCGCTTCAGGTCCTTCCACAACATTTCGATTGGATTAAGGTCAGGACTTTGACTTGGCCATTCCAGAACATTCACTTTATTCTTCTTTAGCCATTCTTTGGTAGAACGACTTGTGTGCTTAGGGTCGTTGTCTTGCTGCATGACCCACCTTCTCTTGAGATTCAGTTCATGGTCAGATGTCCTGACATTTTCCTTTAGAATTCTCTGATATAATTCAGAATTCATTGTTCCATCAATGAAGACAAGCCGTCCTGGCCCAGATGCAGCAAAACAGGCCCAAACCCTGATACTCCCACCACCACCATGTTTCACAGATGGGATAAGGTTCTTATGCTGGAATGCAGTGTTTTCCTTTCTCCAAACATAATGCTTTTCATTTAAACCAAACAGTTCTATTTTGGTCTCATCCGTCCATAAAACATTCTTCCAATAGCCTTCTGGTTTGTCCACGTGATCTTTAGCAAACTGCAGATGAGCAGCAATGTTTTTTTTGGAGAGCAGTGGCTTCTCCTTGCAACCCTGCCATGCACACCATTGTTGTTCAGTGTTCTCCTGATGGTGGACTCATGAACATGAACATTAGCCAATGTGAGAGAGGCCTTCAGTTGCTTAGAAGTTCCCCTGTGATCCTTTGTGACCTCGTCGACTATTACACGTGTGCCTTGCTCTTGGAGTGATCTTTGTTGGTCGACCACTCCTGGGGAGGGTAACAATGGTCTTGAATTTCCTCCATTTGTACACAATCTGTCTGACTGTGGATTGGTGGAGTCCAAACTCTTTAGAGATGGTTTTGTAACCTTTAACAGCCTGATGAGCATCAACAACTCTTTTTGTGAGGTCCTCAGAAATCTTCTTTGTTCGTGCCATGATACACTTCCACAAACATGTGTTGTGAAGAGCAGACTTTGATAGATCCTGTTCTTTAAATAACACAGGGTGCCCACTCACACCTGACTGGCATCCCATTGATTGAAAACACCAAACTCGAATTCCACCTTCAAACTAACTGATCATCCGTGAGGTTCACATACTTTTGCCACTCACAAATATGTAATATTCGATCATTTTCCTTAATAAATAAATGACCAAGTATAATATTTTGGTCTCATTTGTTTAACTGGTTTCTCTTTATCTACTTTTAGGACTTGAGTGAAAATCTGATGATGTTTTAGGTCATATTTATGCAGAAATATAGAAAATTCTAAAGGGTTCACAAACTTTCAAGCACAACTGTACGTAAGGAAAAATGTGAGGGCATGAAGGCAGCATTGGCCCCCTTTAAACACCAGGAAGGCATCTCGTTAGGATCAGGCAGAAAGAAAAGGGCCATCTTGTGAGCCGGATCAGCAAATGAAGAAGAGCAGTTTACTGTTGTGAAGTGGGACACCTTATCAGAATGTTGTTCCTGTGAAAAATGTATTTCTCCATATACATATTAAGTTGTTTTGCATTAATAATTTAGTTTTGGATAAACATAAATATTTAGCAGATGTCCAGGGAGGACAAAGAAAAAAAAAATGTAGCTGATGACACATTAGAGAAAAAGCAAAATCTTCCAAAAAACCACCCAGTGCCCCCCTGGCATTCCAATAAATATAAATGTGCTGAAGTCCTCTCCTTAGACCTCATCAAATAAGATTTGATGCAGTGGGTTTAGTCGTCAGTTGGAAGTGACCGCATTCATTCCGACATTATTGGCAGCTGTACCCCTGGTGATCAGATAGTGTGGTCTGTGAAAACTTTTGCCCCTCCTTTCTGTTATCAACAAAACAATAAAATATAAAAACAATATTAATACTCAGTAAGAATAGTGTGGACACCAGGGGGCGCTTCAGCTCCCCAAACCCAACACAACTGACGCAGGGCACCAGTTAAAGGTACAAAGAGCTTCTTCAAGCCAGTGTTTCCCACCACCACATCCATAACTACAAGAACAATACAGCACACAATGACTCCTCTTGCTGTCTCTCTCTCTTGGTCTCTGCCTCCTCCACTCCTCCCAGTAAACTTCGTCCCCTTTCCACCCGACTCTGACTCGTCTCTGTGAGGCCGTCAGCTCCTTTAATGTGCTTCTGCTCTTCCGCCCACGTGGTCTGTAAGCACTCCCGGGTGAGGCGGAAACCCCATGCCATATGGCTCCTTCGTCTTTGGAGCACCTCCTGGTGGCACCCATGGTACCCAACCAGGGGTGAGGTAAAGAACTCCAAGTCCCATGATGCCCTGTGGAAATCCGGTACAACCCAGGGGAGCAGCCATCTAGCATTCTGGGTGGTGGGCTGTGCCCTAAAGAAGCTGTCTTCCTCCATCCTTCCATCTCTTGGACATCCCAGCCGGTTTGGGCTGCCGGCCATCCATTACAATAGTTGCAATGTGCATCTACAGATTCCCTGGACACTTCTTCAGTGATGTAAGTTGGGATCGTCAGATGTTTGAGATCTTTGAGCATCAGGCACCCTCATAGCAGGTCACTCACAATTCATTTCTCCACAGCCATCCGTGGGCTTTTTCTTCTGCCTTTGTGATGTTGCTGACGGATTTACACTTGTGCACACGTGTGATACCCACAAGTCTTGTAGGCCTTACACAAAGTCAAGGCTGATGCAGCCCACCTCAATGGGCACACACCATGTCCGTCGTTGCTTTGGGGCCCTCTTCTTCTAGCCCTAAGGAATCGACTCTCTTGCACTCATTGGCTTCCTCACCTCACAATGACCACCAGCTTGGATGTTTCTTAGAGTAAGACAATGTCAAGTCTCAGGGTGGTCTATGTGATACTATTTGGGAATCAAAACTCTGCCAGTTCCCCAAGATCCCCACTGCTGCCCATGGCTGAGGTTTGGGCTTCCCTGACAAAAGCAAACCTCTGCCTCTCTGGTCTGAGGAACTTGGTTTTGTCTTTGGCTGGCACTGCGGATTCTGTAATTACCTAAAACACCAGGGGCCTCATGTATAAATGGTGCGTATGTTGCGTACGCCCATTTCCTCGCACACTTTGAGCTAAACTTGGCGTAGCGCCTCGTACATTTTCACGGTAGCTCCCTACCTTGCGTACGCACATTTCTGCTCGGTTTTACAAACTGGTTGCACCCAGCGTCAAAGCAGTGCTACTGTTTCTGTCTCGAATCCCTTTTCTTTTTTATATTCGCATCAATGACAAATTAATTGCACATCGTTTACAATTTTAATTCACTTGATTGTAATCGTTCTGTAACAATAAAATGGTGAATGGAATGGACAAACTATTCCAGCTGCCATGGCTGTTGTAGTGTTGTTAGAAGACATCGCAAATGGAGGAGTTAGAAGAGAGTGTTTATTAATAGATAATGATGACGATGATGACTGGCTTCTAAGTCAATTTCGACTTCCCAGAGCTCTAATCTTTGCACTGGCTTTACAAACACGACTTGGAAGACTTGTGCCCTATCTGCTTGTTTACAAGTTCTGTCCACTGTCGGGTTTTTAACCCTTTTAATGTGAACGTGCTGACCAATCAAGTATTTCTTATTCATCACTGAGTCGTACAATGCCAGCTGTATAGGATGGTATTATCTAACTTGTCATACAGATGGATGAGATTTCCTTACACTGTGGCTGAACTGGGAAACTTCAAAGTGCAATTCGCAGCAACGTCCAGGTTTTCCAAATGTCGACTGCACACACATTGCTATTGCAATGGCTCTGGACAAGTTACATACATTTAATTATTAGCCACTGTGGCCTACAGGGGGCGCAATAGCTCCCCAAACCCAACACAGACAGATACAAGGCACAAGTTCCAGCAAAACACAGGCTGTTACCTGGCTATGGGAAACACTTTCCAACTGTTTCCCACCGATGCACAGTACAGCAAGCACCAAGCACAAATAAAGCAGCACACAGCACTTTTCTTCTCTTTGTTCTCTTCCTCACCTCCAAAGGGTTAATTAGGGGCATTAAAAAGAACAATATTCACATATCCCATACTGTGATAAGCAAAAAAGTGATATGAACTCCCCTCATCTCGTTCCATCCCACTGTGGTTAGTCTTGACTCGCATACTCTTTCTCCATGACCACTTCCTGACCCCGACCACGGGAGTGACATGAACCAGTCTGAGCTGCAGGAGAAAAATCTTGAACCTCGGTGGACAGCAGCAGTCAAATACCAAAGGCTCTTTAGACTCTAGCAAAATATTAACAGAAGAAATGTATTAAAGAAAGGCGCCTTTGAAGCACATTGTCGTGACCTAGGAGCCCCAGGCTCTTCAGAGTTTCAATAATGCCCATTAGAGGGGGATATCACCGTTAAACCCCAGCTAGTAATTTAGGGCAAGTATCAAATCTTTACAAAACAAAAGATTTATTCTTCGCAAAAAGTATTGAAGCTCAATGAAGCACAATGGAGAAATGGAATTTCCTGAAACACAAAAGCAATCCAAATCAAATTCCAAAGGTAATGTTGAAAAAAAAACAAAAGCAAACCGGTCAACAATCCAGTATTTCAGAAAAAGCCCAGAAAAAGGTACAAGTCAACTCATCACAAAAGGAACCTCCAGCGACTGTGGGAGACCCTCCGGAATTTATAGGGTGGACTGCAGTTCCTGGCTATGATTGACCGCCTCTTGTGCAATTCTTGGCTATGATTGGCCACCTTTTGTGTAATTCTTGGCTATGATTGGCCACCTCTTGTGCAATTCTTGGCCATGACTGGCCGCTTCTTGTGCAATTTTTGGCTATGATTGGCATCTTCTTGTGCAGTTTCTGGCTATGATGTGGAGGTCCTGGTTATGATTGACCAACTCTTGTGCAGTTCCTGGCTATGATTGGTCACCTCTTGTGCAATTCTTGTCTATGATTGACCACCTCTTGTGCAGTTCCTGGCTATGATTGGCTGCATCTTGTGCAGTTCCTGGCTATCATTGGTCACCTCTTGTGCAATTCTTGTCTATGATTGACCACCTCTTGTGCAGTTCCTGGCTATGATTGGCTGCATCTTGTGCAGTTCCTGGCTATCATTGGTCACCTCTTGTAGGGTTCCTGGTTATGATTGTGCAATTCTTGTCTATGATTGGCCTCCTCTTGTGCAATTCTTGGCTATGATTGGCCACCTCTTGTGCAATTCTTGGCCATGACTGGCCACTTCTTGTGCAATTCTTGGCTATGATTGGTCTCCTCTTCTGCAGTTCCTGTGTATGATTGACCAACTCTTATGCTGTTCCTGGCTATGATTGGCTGCCTCTTGTGCAGTTCCTGGCTAAGACTGGCCACCACTTGAAGGACCACCCACAAAACCAATGGAGCAAAACACAGGCAGCTTACAGACATAAACAGAATCAGAAACAAAGAATAATGCACATAAATGACATGAATCAAAGAATCCAAAATATACAAAAGAAGACATCAACCATGAATTTGAACCCTGGCTGAGACATGACGGCAATCAGTCAGTAATCACAGTTGTGCTCAACTGTTAGACAAAGCATCTTTAGCATATAGCGGATGACATGCTAGTCTAACATAAACAGGTCCAAATACGGGACATTAGATCATTCTGTATTTAGATACATAAA
The DNA here is from genome assembly GCA_026402145.1 of Polypterus bichir lapradei. Lineage (NCBI taxonomy): Eukaryota > Metazoa > Chordata > Cladistia > Polypteriformes > Polypteridae > Polypterus > Polypterus bichir. The sequence continues at coordinate 31,276,334 of JANRMT010062820.1, forward strand.
GAGATTCCTGATGTTTTACTCCATGGTCAGAGGCTACTTTGGGGTCTGCATGCTACAATGATCTCATCCTACTTAAATACAGTTCCACTAAATGTAATATAACTACAAAGCTTACTCGACTAATAACGTTATGACAAAGTTTTTCTGCGACACACCGGGTCGCTCCATCTCTCGTAGCGCTCGCCGCTCCTGCCCTGAGGCTCAGTGGACACAGTGCTCACCACTTTACATTACATTGCATTTCCTCTATAGCAGCCTAATTTCGTATTCTGCACAGGTTCATCTGCTGGGATTTGGATGCTTTCAGGCCACCTCTGCTAATCCGTTTAATTTAGTGTCGCCTGCAAATTTGACCAAATTGGAAGCTACATTTTAATCCAAGCCATTTATATGAGTTAAAAAGAAAATCACCTCAGGAAAGAATCCTGCTTGGCATCTCCTAATAAGAATTTAACTTCCTCTGAGGCACTAAGTGAGTCACTTCACCTGCCAGTCTCGAGATTATAGAAATAAGTAAAGAATTATAAGTACCTTGGGATCATGCCGACTACGCTATTTCAAATCCTAAAGATTAATCCCCACCACTAACTCCCTGCGTGATTCTAAGCACATAATTTCAGTATTTAGTCTTCACACGGGGTATGGGAACAATTGTGGGCACTATTGGACAGTATTGACAATTAAAGGCACTATAAAAAATTATAGCTATTGATCTCCACCACTGACTGCCTGTATGGTACCAAACAATTCATTTTGGCATCCCATAAAAATATGTGGAATCATTTGTAAGCATCCTGGAGTGGCAGTGTCTGTGAAAGGCACTATATAAAACCTTAACAATTTATTACCAATGCCAGCTGACTGTTTGAACCTTTAAGAAATCATTCCTGCTGTCACATTGTAGTAAAATCTAAGCAATTATTGGCACTTTGAGAATGGCGCTGACTGTGAAAGGCACTATATAAAATCCTAAAGATTAATCGTCGTGTGCCAACTGCCTGCTTGGCCCTGGAGCACTCGCGCTGTAGAAATATGGAAACAATGACAAGGACATTATAATAGGACTGACTATGAAAGGCACTATATAAAAATATTAGGACTTCCTGCTTACTTGCAAATTCATTCCTTACATTGTTGAAATATGGGAACCATTTGATCAGTTTTGCGTGGTTATGATGATGAAAGGCGCTCTATTTAATATAAGCTTACTGTTTCCCTGCGTGATATTTCACCAGTCAGTCCTTGCATTGTAAAAATATGAAAACAAGTGGAACACATTTGTAAAGCCACTCTAAGAAAGGCGCTATATAAAATCATGAAAATTTATCTCGGCTGCCGACTGCCTCTTTGACTCTTTAGCTAATTATTCCAGCAGTCAAAGCAAATTCAACACAGTGGGACGGTACTGACAATGAAAAACGCTGTACACCGTCCTAAAGATTAATCTTCACTGTTGACTAACTGGCTTTCTGCCGGTCACATTATAGAATTATGGATAAGATTGCAAACAGCTTAGGATGGCACCGACTTTACAAGGCACTCAACGTTTAATCTTCACTACTGAGTTCTGTGTTCTTGCCAACCAATCAATTCCTTACACTTTGGAAATATGGAAATGACTAGCTGGGCTACACATCTAGGATGGGTTGAAACCTAAAAATTTATCATAGACCTCAGGCTGTTCTGATGCACGTCATTATAAAATACATTGCATTTTTCACTCCAACAGATGGCGCATCACAAACATTAGCACTGCTTTAATGAATTACATACAAATGGCTTATAACAGAGACATAGCCCTGGACAGACAGACACACACGCACACACACAGAGGCACCTAACCTTTTATTGAGTTGGATTGTAACAGCTTGGTATGATACGAGCCATGAAAGGTACTATATACAATCATAAAGTTTAATATCCTCTGCTGGCTGCCTATGTGAATCTGAATAAACCATTTTACTACTCACATTGTAACAAATATGGAAAAACAGGTAAAAACACCTTGACACTGGACCGACTATAAAAGGCACTATATAGGCCTAATATCATAAAGATTGTCACAAAAACGAGACATAAACAGATAAAGGATTGGGGCAGCCACCCGTATAATATGCAAAAGTCGTTTTTATCAGATAACCAGCACTGAAGTGCATACAACTGAATCCAGAACAAGACTGAGGGAAAAGGGAAAAGGGGCAGACTTTTAAAGGGGAAGACAGGAAGTGAGGTCATAAGGATCGGGCACATGTTCTTCATTCATTGGATCGAGCCCGGATGTGACGTCAGAGGGGCCGGAGCTGGTAAGGTCTACTTCCATTGGCTCGGTCCCGGAAGTGACGTCAAGAGAGCCAGGTGGAATCTCCCGGGAATGGTCTACAGGAAAGGGAGAAAAAGAGTCACATCCCAGCATGCTTTGGAACTGCCTTCACTCAAGCCCTTTAGCTGCCTCCCATGCGCACGTGTGTGACAAGATCAATCCCCCTGCTGATGATCTGCTTAACCCTTTGCTAATGATTTTCACAGCCATTCCTTACATTGTAGAACTATGAAAGATGTTTGTAGCCCCTTTGGCTGGTACTGATGATGTAAGGTGCTATATGCAAGGTTTGGTATAGGATTTGTAAAGGCAGTGTTGTGCCATCTGTTGGAATGACAACTGCATGGCATAGATCTCTCTTATATGTCATTTGCTATGGGACTCATAAAAGCAGCGATCATGCGTGTGATGCGCCATCTGTTGAAAAGAAAAATGCAATGCATTTCATTACTACATGCATTCCAAAATACAGATGGCGCACTGCAGATGCTAATGCTGAATATGCTGATGTCTACGTTCATTATTTCAATTTCAACCCATCTAACTCTAACACTAAACCTAACCCTCATATATAAAGATAAGACAATATCCACCTTCATAAAAGGACAAGTGTTTGTGTATCTGTGTAGATGTGTGGATGTCCAGTTTTACATGTCTCTGTTACCCAACTGATGGCGCATCACAAACATTAGCGCTGTTTTTACAAATCCCATACCAAACAGCACATAACAGAGAAATAGCAAATGGACACACATTGCACTGCAAACATTAATGCAGAATACGCGCAACAGAGAGTAACTGCAATGCAAGACATAAATCAGCTTAGGAGAAGTGTCTGTGGGTGAGTGTGTGGCTGTGTATCTGTTAAATTGGATTTGTAGAAGCAGTGATAATGTTTGTGATACGCCATGTGTTGGAAAGAAAAATGTAATGCATTTTTTTACTACGTGCATTACAAAACACATTCCAGTAGATGGTGCACTGCAAATGTTAATCCTGAATACGAGGAGGTCTACGTTGATTACTTACTTACTTACTAACCCTAAGCCTAACTCTTGTACATGAATACTAAGATTAATCTGCACTGCTGACCTCCTGCTTCCTCGCACATTCATCAGTCACTCCATACTTACGCAATCGTTAAATGGCATAACTGTGAAAGGTGCTGCATAAAATCACAAAAATCAGTCCTCGCTTCTGATTGCCTTTTTGACCCAAAATCAAATAACTTTAGCAGTCAACAGCTGTAACACTATGGGGGCTGTACTGACAATGAAAGGCACTTTATAAAATCCCAGCTAGAAGGGCACAATGGGCACTGCCCGGGGTCTCAGGTGCACTGGGGTCCACGAGGTTTTTGATACCTGTGTATGTTTCTGTTTTGCTATCCTTTTCCCGGGGGGCCTATGATGTTGTTAAGTCGTCCCTGAGGGAACCCCAAGTGTGCCCTTTCATCTACAAGGGCAGAAGTCAGAAATTTTCTTATCTGTAGATCCCTCTGGGTGGAGGCTCAAGATCAATGAATAAATAAAACGCCCGCTGTCATCAGGGACTGAGTGAAGCTCGGCCGCCATAACACACTCTCGGTGCTTGGTTAGATTTCTTTCCCCGAGGTGAGTGTGAGTGCCTTCTGCTTTTTTATTTCCTGCATGTTTACAGTTGCCATTCTATTTAAATGCAGATGTGATGCTGTGGTGACCCCCAGGCCTTTTCTTCTAATTCCACAATCATTCCAGGATCCCAGCTTAAACTTTACAAATCTGTTTCTGCTTGTTCTGGGGCTTCCCAGCCACACTGAAGTGAAAGATGTCAACAGCGCTTAAAATAGAGCTTGATTTGACGGATAGGACTTTATTTGACACTGAGCTTGTGACAGGGGAGAGTCCCGAGGCTTTGGAAAACATCTTGTATCACCCCAGTCCCAAAGGTATCATGTCCTGGTGAGCTGAATGACTTCCGGCCTGTCGCTCTGACGTCACATGTGATGAAGACCATGGAGCGGCTGCTGCTTCACCACCTGAGGCCACAGGTCCGCCATGCCCTCGACCCTCTGCAGTTCACATACCAGGAGAAGGTGGGAGTGGAAGAGGCCATCATCTATATGCTACACCGATCCCTCTCCCACTTGGACAGAGGCAGTGATGCTGTAAGAATTATGTTTCTGGACTTCTCTAGCGCCTTCAACACCATCCAACCTCTGCTCCTTAGAGACAAGCTGACAGAGATGGGAGTAGATTCACACCTGGTGGCATGGATCGTGGACTATCTTACAGACAGACCTCAGTATGTGCGTCTTGGGAACTGCAGGTCTGACATTGTGGTCAGCAGCACAGGAGCGCCGCAGGGGACTGTACTTTCTCCGGTCCTGTTCAGCCAACATACATCAGACTTCCAATACAACTCGGAGTCCTGCCACGTGCAAAAGATCACTGACGACACTGCTATCGTGGGCTGCATCAGGAGTGGGCAGGAGGAGGAGTAGAGGAACCTAATCAAGGACTTTGTTAAATGGTGCAACTCAAACCACCTACACCTGAACACCAGCAAAACCAAGGAGCTGGTGGTGGATTTTAGGAGGCCCAGGCCCCTCATGGACCGCGTGATCATCAGAGGTGACCGTGCAGAGGGTGCAGACCTATAAATACCTGGGAGTGCAGCTGGATGATAAATTGGACTGGACTGCCAATACTGATGCCCTGTGAAAGAGAGGACAGAGCCGACTATACTTCATTAGAAGGCTGGCGTCCTTCAACATCTGCAATAAGATGCTGCAGATGTTCTACCAGACGTTTATGGTGAGCTCCCTCTTCTACGTGGTGGTGTGCTGGGGAGGCAGCATAAAGAAGAGGGACACCTCACGCCTGGACACACTGGTGAGGAAGGCAGACTCTATTGTAGGCACGGAGCTGGACAGTTTGACATCCGTGGCAGAGCGACGGGCACTGAGCAGACTCCTGTCAATCATGGAGAATCCACTGCATCCACTGAACAGGATCATCTCCAGACAGAGGAGCAGCTTCAGTGACAGACTGAGGAGACCCCACACTATGCGACTCTTCAATTCCACCCGGGGGGGTAAACGTTAACATTATACAAAGTTATTGTCTGTTATACCTGCATTGTTATCACTCTTTAATTTAATATTGTTCTTTATCAGTATGCTGCTGCTGGAGTATGGGAATTTATAAAGTATCTATCTATCTATCTATCTATCTATCTATCTATCTATCTATCTATCTATCTATCTATCTATCTATCTAGGGGGAAATGTGGCTTTTTACAGAAGCTCTTTAAATAAATTAATACACAAATAGGTAGATAAATAAATACACACACACACACACACACTAAGGTCTGAAAACACACCAGACTGACTAAAAAAGAAGTAAAAGTTCTGCATTTCAGCCCCCGTCCCACTGAGGCGCTATACAGGCACATTACTTTTGGTATGAAGGGCCCCCCAGTTGCATTCCTTGACACACATCTGCTGATTGATTCATTGGCTGGAGGTCCTCAGTGTTGTTGTGTGCAGCATTGGTCATAATGGCACTCAGTTTTGTCTTCATTCATTCCTCCTCCTCTACTACCTTCAGGGGGGGTCCAGAGTGCTCCTTATAACTGAACCTTCCCTTTTAATTAGCTTATTCATTCTGTGGGACTCTCTTGAAGTGATGTCACCAGACTAGCAAACCACAACATTGGCCATCACCATTTGAAGGCATGTCAGCACAAGTCAAGTCAAGTCAGGTTAAGTTGGGGAGCAGGCACTAGTACAGCATGTTGCTGCACCCGCCACACGATGAAACAGCTCAGGATCCCAGTTGGCAACACGCGGTCCAGTCCTACCCTCCCGAAATGACCCTCTATCCAGCACAGCCAGGTGTTACATAGGCGATCCCTTGGCCTTGTCCAGCCACACGGGTCCCCAACAATGAGGATCTTACAAGGTGGATCACCCTCGGGAAACTGTGCCACATAACTGTAGTGCTGTAACTGACGCTCACTCATAATGCAGGTCATGTGCTTCATTCAGGACTCCATGAGCAACACAAAGTCAAACCGGCGGGACCCAAGGATCCTCTGAAGAGATCCACATGAAGGAGTCCAGTCTTCGTCTCAGGTCACTGGATAGCGTCCATGTCTCAGAAATAGGGACTCTAAAGACTTGGACCTTTGTCCTTTAGTAAAGATATCGGGAGTGCCACACACCCCTTTCCAGAGACCTCATGACCCCCCATGCTCTGCCAATCCGTCTACTGACTTCATAGGAAGAGTTACTAGAGACCTGAATGTCACTGCCAAGGTAAGTAAACCACTCAATGATAAGGTCAACACTCTCTCCGCAGACAGACACACTGCTGATGGCCATGCCCAGGAGTCCATTAAAGGCCCCCATCTTGGTTTTTATCAGGACCCTTGCAAGCCCAGACACTCAGTCTCTCGAGACCCCCAAACAGAGCCTCCACTGACTCCGCGAAGAACACAGCATCGTCAGCAAAGTCAAGATCCGTGAATCTCTCTTCACCAACAGATGCCCCACAGCCACTGGACCCCACTCCCCTGCCCACCACCCAGTCTGTACAAGCATTTAACAGAGTGGGAGCAAAAAAAAACACCTCTGATGAACCCCAGAATCAACTGAGAAAATCACAGAAGTCCTGCCTCCACTCTGCACAGCACTCACAGTCCCAGTGTACTGGCCGGCCATGATATCCAACAACCTTGAGAGGATCCCGTGAACCTTCAGGATGTCCCACAGAGCAGCTCGATCAACTGAGTCGAAAGCTTTATGAAACTTGACAAAGGCTGCAAAGAAACTCTCCAGATATATTCGTGTGTGTGCTCCATGAGAACCCTCAGTGCCAGGATGTGGTCGATGGTAGACGTCTTAGGCGTAAAACCAGACTGTTCCTGTCACTGGTAGGTAAGCAAGTGATCATGGATCCTGTTGAGGATGTGATGTCGACACCTGCATTAAAAATTGTCTCCTTAGGAAAAAGATCCTGCTCTTCCCCTTCTTCTCTGGTTCCTCTGTGTTGTCCATCATGTCACTGGTGTGGACCTCCACCAACTTGTAGGAGTGCACCAACTCAACATCCATTCCCTGAATTGTGACTGGACATAAAGGGTCTTTCGTGTGGTGAAAGTTAATAAGCAGTTATTTGGTTTACTGTTGTTAAGTTGCATTTAATTCTGACTCCTCTACTTTGTCTCATCCTCATCATCAATACCCCCCATTAGGGTAGAATTCTCCAAGAATTTCTAGAAGAAGTTTATAGTCTGTGGTGTACTGAGTGAAGACAACAGCAGACCGGCCTGTTCCTTGTGGTCCTCCAGTGTTGCTCACACAGTCCTTGAGTCTCACAGATGGTGGTCTGCCCGAAAGATAGTCAATCATCCAGGGCCCCACAATCACATCCACTCACATATCTCTGAGTTTACCCCTTCCGCTATCTTTGCCACATTTCTTCAGTTCTGTTTTGGACTTTGAAGCAGACGCAACTTCAAAAATGTAACCCTTTTGCAGCCAGGGCATAATACACGGGTGGCTGCCCCAAACCTTTTTATGGCTCCTGTTCATTTTTGTGACACGGGGTATTGTGATGGTTTTTTCCCCCTCTAGTGGGCAATTTGGGAAGTGTTTTTGACAGCTGTACTTTCAGGACACCAGCAGTTCACGACAGTCACATGGTTGAAGTCAGCACTTGTTAAAACTGCAGGGTAAGCTCAGGTATGTGAGGATCAAATGTGTGCACCTCCAGTTTGTGATTCTGAGAGGGGCTCGCTGTTCTTCACTTGTCACTTAAATGAAGTTGTTCTTCACTTCTACCTCCTGGGGGCCCAAAGTGCATCCCATAACTGAGCCTGTCCTTTTAATCAGCTTATGGGGTCTCTCTTGGAGTGATGACATCTGTCCTTTTTGTCCCTGCTCCTGTATAAACCAAGATGTTACTTTGCAGGAAATTACTCATCTCTGCTTTGCCCAACCAGAGATGCCAAATTAACGTAAGGAACTTTGTAAGCTGAGAAAAGAAGAACTGATTGATTGATGTAAAACCACGCAGTGAATTAACTATCAGTAATGAACTAAATAATCTGGTAAGGCTCCCACTTTATTTTCCTTACCATTTTCTATTGAAGGGGTGTCGCACACTCCTTTTACGAAACAGAATATCACAACACAATATAAAGTATATTTCAAAAATACAATCCTTGTATTATTGAACGGTATATACAATCATATGAAAAAGTTTGTGAACCCCTCTCAGCCTGCATAATAATTGACTCTCCTTTCAACAAAAAAGATAACAGTGGTATGTCTTTCATTTCCTAGGAACATCTGAGTTCTGCGGTGTTTTCCGAACAAAGATTTTCAGTGACGCAGTATTTAGTTGTATGAAATTAAATCAGATGTGAAAAACTGGCTGTGCAAAAATGTGGGTCCCCTTGTCATTGAGCTGATTTGAATGCCTGTCACTGCTCAATGCTTATTACTTGGTTGGTTGAGCGCGTTAAGCCTTGAACTTCATAGACAGAAGTTTTCAATCATGAGTGGTAAAAGGTATTTAAGGTGGTCAATTGCAAGTTGTGCTTCCTTCCCTTTGACTCTCCTGTGAAGAGTGACAGACAGCATGGGATCCTCAAAGCAACTCTCCAAAGATCTGAAAACAAAGATTGCTCAGTCTCCTGGTTTAGGGGAAGGCTACAAAAAGCCATCTCAGAGGTTTAAACTGTCAGTTTCAACTGTAAGGAATGGAATTAGGAAATGGCAGGCCACAGGCACAGTTGCTGTTAAACCAACCCAGCAGGTCTGGCAGGCCAAGAAAAATACAGGAGCGGCATATGGAGAGGCAGGATTGTGAGAATGGTGATAGACAACCACAGATCACCTCCAAAGACCTGCAAGAACATCTCGCTGCAGATGGTGTATCTGTACATCGTTCTACAATTCAGCGCAATTGGCACAAAGAACATCTGTATGGCAGGGTGATGAGAAAGAAGCCCATTCTGCACTCACGCCACGAACAGTCGCTTGTTGTATGCAAATGCTCATTTAGACGAGCCAGATTCATCTTGGAACAAAGTGCTTTGGACTGATGAGACAAAATGGAGTTATTTGGTCAGAACAAAAAGCGCTTTGCATGGCGGAAGAAAAACACCACATTCCAAGAAAAACACCTGCTACCTCCTGTCAAATTTGGTGGAGGTCCCATCATGCTGTGGGGCTGTGTGGCTAGTTCAGGGACTGAGGCCCTTGTTAAAGTCGAGGGTCCGATGAATTCAACCCAACATCAGCAAATTCTTCAGGATAATGTTCAATTATCAGTTAAAAAATTGAAGTTAAGCAGGGGTTGGATATTCCAACAAGACAAGGACCCAAAACACAGTTTGAAATCTACAAAGGCATTCATGCAGAGGGAGAAGTACAATGTTCTGGAATGGCCGTCACAGTCCCCTGACTTGAATATCATCGACAATCTATGGGATGATTTGAAGCAGGCTGTCCATCAAATTGAACTGAACTGGAGAGATTGTGTATGAAGAATGGTCAGAAATACCTCCATCCAGAATCCAGACACTCATCAGAGGCTATAGGAGGACAGCGTCTAGAGGCTCAAGGGAGCCAAAGGAGGCTCGACTAAGTATTGATGTCATATCTCTGTTGGGTGCCCACATTTATGCACCTGTCTAATTTTATTATGATGCATATTTTCTGTTAATCCAATAAACTTAATGTCACTGCTCAAATCCTACTGTTTCCATAAGGCATGTCGTATATTAAAAGGAAGTTGCTACTTTGAAAGCTCAGCCAATGAGAAACAAAAATCCAAAGAATTAAGAGGGGCTCCCAGACTTTTTCATATGACTGTATTTCAATAATACAGTGTAGATGCCACACGGGATGAACGGACATCCCGGCCAGGAAAGGAAGCAGACCCGGAAGGAAGAGATGAATGGACAGCCCCTATAGAAGTAGAGAGATCACTAGGGAACTGTTATTCCCCCAGCATGCTTAGATGGCAGTAGTCCTGGATATCCCCACCCAGTGGGAAGCCGGCAGGGCATGCCTGGAAATGTTGTCTGGCAGGGCAGCCCTGCTGGGGTCACGGGGTGCTACAAGAGAGCGTTCCAGGGAAACAAGCGCCCTACTCTAATAATCAACTTCCGTGTGACCCGGAAGTACTTCCATCGAGCAATCGCCCAGGCACCTGAAGCACTCCCGGGTCTGTAATAAAAGGCACCGCACTCCCTTATTCAGGTGAGTCGGAGCTGGGTAGTAGAGAGGCAACACTCGACTGGAAGAGGGCAGTGTGGTGGTGAGAGATTTATTGTAGAAAGGGAGAATCCAGTGTTTTTGTGCATATGTGACACTTTTTCGGAGGTACAGTGGAACCTCGGGTCATGAATTTGTTCCAAAACTCTTGTCGCAACTGGATTTGGTCGTGACCCGAAGTACTTTCCCCCATTGGATTGTATGTAAATACAATTAATCCGTTCCAGACCGTACGAGCTGTTTGAAAATATATATTTTTTTAAAGATTTTCAAGCACAAAAATAGTTAATTTTACCATAGAATGCACAGTGTAATAGTAAACTGAATGTTTACTTACTTCTTCTGGTCACTCCAGCTCCTTGATCACTCATCTGGAGCGACCGCTTCCTTCTGCTCCACGGAGTGTCGGCCATAACACCCCTGCTTGGGCTCTCTCTCTCTCTCTTGCTCACTCTCGCTCACTCGCTTGCTGCACAGGGAGAGACTGAACGTGTGCGGAAATCATCGGCGCGTACGAACCGGAAGGGTAACTGGCTTGTTCGTCACCTGAGTGTGTGGTCGTGAACAGATGCAAAAGTTTGGTGAACTTTTTGGTCGTAACCCGATTTGTACATGGTCCGAGACGTTCGTGACCCGAGGTTCCACTATATTTAAAATAAAACCTTCGTTTATTTTGATAAAGGACTGTGTTTTTGTGATCGTGTCAGGGTTTGGGCAGGCTGATGCCCGGGTGTCCACCAAAACAAGGAGTATAGAAATATGATGACTGCTGTAAAATAAGGACACAAACACCATTAAAAGTTTGGTGGGAATCCCCCAGTAGAGTGCAAAAAAGGAAATGACGACTTTACAGACAAGTTCAAAACGAAACTGACAAAACGAAAAAAGGAGGCGGTATATATAGTCAGCTGCAGGGTGTGACGTCACGGGTGAATGGCAGGCACTCTGGAAATGGAGGTGATGTCAGGAAGAGGTGGGGTCTTGAGGGTTAGAACCAGAAGTAATGTTGTTAGGTTGTGGATTCTTCAGTTGTTCTGCAAGAAGAGAGGATAAAGAGTTAGAGGGTAGCGTCAACCCCCTTGGTTTGGCGGGTAACTGCATCTATTTGAGCCTGTCTCTCAAACGCACGTGTGTAAATCTGTATATATTGTCACGCTTGGGTCACAGAGTTGCACAGGTACACACAGGAGATTTTAGAGACAGAAATGTTATTCCAACACTTCAAACAAACATAACATAAGTCTCTTTCAGGAGTGAATGGAGCTCCGTGTGCGGTCGGAGTGGACAGTTCCATCTCTCAATTAAAAGAATAGAAGATCTTCCTCTTCATAGGGGTGCCCCTCTGGAGCGGGACCCCCAACAGTTGAAGATGTCTGGGGGAGAAGAGAGACAAAGCAGTAAGACAAGAGGACAGCTGCTGTACAGGCTTTAAAATGTTTGACGCGCCATGCGAGATGCAGAACACACGGGACGGCAGCAGCAGCAGCAAGACAGCAGCTGATCGAGCAAAGAGGAGGTAAAAATAAAAAACAAAAACTCTGTATTTGTTTCCCATTGTGTCACCGTTTAAAAGGGGGTTTCGGAGGAGCGACCGCGTCTCCTTGGGGTGCATTCAGACCCCCTCTTCACAATATGTTGTCATGCCTGTGTGTACAGGGGACAGCTGAAGGGCTCTAGTGCCTGTAATTCTACCCCAACATCAGGGGTTGGCGCTGTGCCCTAGCGCCTCTGTCTCTTCCTCCCTCTGCAGACTGGATGATTGATGGCTCTGATGTCACTTCCTGTGTCTATCCAGCTGGACCTGCCTCTTCATGGCGGGAGGACTGAAAACCAGAAGCTCTGCACATCTTTTCTACTTCTACCCTGAATAGACCCCCTCTGCAATTATTGTGTGTTTCTTTCATTTTGTCGACAGTTGATTTCCTAAGTCTCACTGATGTCTCTATTGGTGTGATTCTTGCTTCTCGGCCTCATAATGGCTTCTTTGAGTTTCACTAGCAAAGCTCTGGTCATCATTTTGAACAATGGCAGACATGACAGACTCCAAAGGGGAGCAGCAAGGCGAGGTGTCTTATGAAGCCACGGAACCCACCTGAGTCATCACAAACACCTGTGACGCCAATTCTCCCAAACATGATGGTGCCCTGAAATGGAGTGTGCTGACCGAAATGTCTGCAATGTGCACTTTAATCACATCTGAAGTGTTTGATGGGTAAATCAAGGAAAAAATGTCTCTTTTGTCCTAGACATGATGGAGGGCACGGTATATTTACCGTACTTTGTCTGTTATGTAGAGTAAGTGAAATGATAAATGGGTGCCAAGTTTGAAATTGATGGCTACTGTCTCATTCACAGTTTCTATTAAGACTGTGGCGGTCAATTTCTAGAACTGCTGTAGAAGTAAGACATTGTTTGGTTAGGGAATGGTGTATGACTAAAAGAGCTGGGCTTTTAATGACACACAACTGTATTTATCAGCAGCGCCTGATGACCCCGACTCTCTTGATTCACTAACACAATGTCTGACTAGTGTTTTTTAAATGGATGAGTAGTAATTTTCTCAAACTAAATAAAGAGAAAACAGAAATTTTAATGATTGGCAATAATGGATATAATGAGGTTATTAGAAATAAATGTGATGCATTAGGATTAAAAGTCAAGACGGAGGTAAAGAATTTAGGGGAAACTATTGACTCTGACCTGAATTTTAAATCACATATTAATCAGATTACTAGGACAGCATTTTTTCACTTAAGAAATATAACAAAAGTTAGACCTCTTATATCATTGAGAGAGCTGAGAAATGAGTTCACGCTTTGTTTTCAGTCGACTAGATTACTGTAATGCACTCCTCTCAGGACTACTCAAAAAAGACATCAATCAGTTACAATGAGTGCAGAATGGAGCTGCTAGAATCCTAACTAGGAAAAGAAAATCCAAGCACATCACACCAGTCTGAGCGTCACTACACTGGTTACCTGTGCCATTTAGAATTGACTTTAAAATACTGCTGATGGTTTACAAAGCCTTCAATAATCTGCTCCATCCTCTATCTCAGTATGTCTCTCACCTTACACTCCAAATCGTAACCTTAGATCTTCAAATGAGGGTCTGCTTAGAATTCCAAGAGCTAAACTTAAAAGAAGTGGTGAGGCGGGCGGCCTTCTGCTGTTATGCGCCTAAAATCTGGAATACGATTTTATTGATAGGAATTCGCCAGGCTGATACGGTGGAGCACTTTAAAAAACTGCTAAAAACACATTACTTTAACATGGCTTTCTCATCGCTTCATTTTAGTTTAATCCTAATACTCTGTATATGTATTGAATTATCATTATCATTCATGGTGGCTTTCTCTGCTGTTCTTTTTCCGGTTTTCTGTGATGTTGACCTGCGCCCCCACTACCTGATCAAAGCAACGTGATGTCCCTCCAGAAGTCCACATGACCGTCATCATCAAGTTCTTCCATGTGAACCCTGAATTCCATGACGACTGATTGAGGTCATTGATGTTAGGTGGAATGCCTGGAGGGGGCTGGATGGTCTCGTGACCTCAGAACCCTTGCAGATTTTGTTTTTCCTGCCATCTGGAGTTTTTTTTTTTTGTTTGTTTTTTCTGTCCTCCATGGCCATCGGATTTTACCTTTATTCTATGTTAATTAGTGTTCTCGAATTCTATTTTCTTATTTATTTTGTCTTTTTTCTCTTTCTTCATTATGTAAAGCACTTTGAGCTCCATCATTTGTATGAAAATGTGCTATAGAAATAAATGTTGTCGTTGTTGTTTTCACAATGACACCCTCCTGTTCGTTAGCACTGGTGCCAGTCAGCCCGTATGTGGCACATTGCAGGGTGACCGTCAGCTTTCACCACTCGAGAATTTGCCTGGGTGGGATCACTAGGTGTACATGTGTGGATCTGAGTGTGTGTGTGTGTGTGTTTGTGTGTGTGTGTGTGTTAATCTTCAAGGACAAGAATAAAAGAGCCCAATAAACATTCCTGGGAAGTCTCACCAGTGTTGTGCATGAACTACAGTAGTCCAGAAGAGCGCGCTCATTTTTCTAAGAACTGTGAACTTAACGTAACGTATTTGCATGTGAAGAACTTGAAGACGAGCGAGTTCAGTTTTAGGTGACATTCTGGATATTCTTGGAGACCAAAGGTAATGTTTAGGTCTGAGATACTGAATATCTAAGACAAGGCACGTTGTTTGTGCCTGTGATAAGTAAGTCTCTTGGGAATACTAGGGAAAGTGAACTGTGCGTGTGTTATTCATACGATACTTGTGTGGGTTAAAGCGCCGGGGAATAACGTGCTGTGTATATGTCTGTCATATGGTACTTTTGTGGGTAGGGTCTGAGTGTATACGTATATCTATCTATAACCCAAAACTATATAAATATAATGCAAAAAGGTAATACCCCTCCCTTAGTGATACGGCGGTAAGAAATAACTTAGCTTTCTTTAATGACAATTTACGCGGAAGCCATGACAAGACCATCACTGAAGTGGGAGCCTGGTGTATAGAATCTGCCATTTTTGTTGCTGAGCTGAAAGGATTTTCAGGATTGCATGACGTTATCTCCCATCCGTCCTTCGGCTTCAAAGGTGTACCGGGCAATGTTCCAAGGCTTCATACTCTTTCTTCATTTGCAGGCCCCCACTTAGGTGAATTATGCCATTCCAAATAAGGAAAAGAAGATCTGATGTCATGCTGATTCTGACACACAAAAGTAGTACAATGCCCATTTCGTAGTTGTCCCTGTCTTGTCTTCTAATGCTTTGCTAGCAATTCTAAATGATGAGGCCCTGTGTGCTAAACCTGACCTTGTGTTAGCTGTACATGTGAGTGGATTTATATAATATTTTTTGTACAGAGCACAGTGACATATTAAACTTATATACTTAGTACACCAGTGTTGTGAATGAACTACTTCAAAAGATCACCTTCATTGAACAAACTCATTTTTCTAAGTACGGTGAACTTAATGTTACGTATTTGCAGGTGAAGAACTTGAACGTGAGCTCGTTCAGTTTTAGGTGACATTCTGGATCTGGTTTAGGTCCAAATTAATCGTGTTGCCTTATCCTGTAATGTAGGGGTAGAGCTGAATCTGAATACGGTATTCGGATAAGCACAAATAGTGTAGTTTTATGAATAATTATTTCGTATGATTTCTTTTACCATTTATCTGTATAATAACGTAAATCAAATAGGCGCTGTCTGTGTCTGCCTGCTTGTACGTAAGCTACACCCCCAATGACACGAGCACATGGTGAAGCTCCGCTTTCGCTTTTAGGAAAATGTTGGACTTTGCGAGGGCACTTTTTATTTTTCCCCATTGGACGTACAATATGTGACGCGAATTTTAAACGTCAGCGTAATAAGTTAGTTCACCACAGTCACCATTTGTGTCACATGGTTGGAAACAGAGCTGTAATACTTGCATCGATTTAATTTCTTTTTTGACAGGGAGGATATTAGCATGGGCGGCATGGTGGCACAGTGGGTAGCGCTGCTGCCTCGCAGTTAGGAGACCCGTCTGGGTTCGCTTCCCGGGTACTCCCTGCATGGAGTTTGCATGTTCTCCCCGTGTCTGCGTGGGTTTCCTCCCACAGTCCAAAGACATGCAGGTTAGGTGCATTGGCGATTCTAAATTGTCCCTAGTGTGTGGGTGTGTGGGTGTGTGTGTGTACCCTACAGTGGGCTGGCATCCTGCCCGGGGTTTGTTTCCTGCCTTGTGCCCTGTGTTGGCTGGGATTGGCTCCAACGGACCCCCGTGACCCTGTAGTTGGGATATAGCGGGTTGGATAATGGATGGACGGATGAATAATAACAGTATATGGTGTGAAATAAATCAGCTTCAGAATACACAGAAAGGTTTGGGGCAGCCACCCAAATATTAAACCTGGCTACAAAGGTTTAGATTAGCACTGAAGTGCACAGGTCAAGTTATCAAGTTGAACTGATTCATTGAGTTAAAATGGAGTCTTTATAGACCAGGTCCGGGAAATGATGTCATCTTGGATGCCGGGACCAGAAGTGATGACCCATGATAACGCTGGAACCAGAAGTGATATCTTTCGGGAAGTCGGAACCTGAAGTGATGTCTTTTGGGGCGTCAGAACCGGAAGTGACATGTTTTGAGCCACCCGAACCGAAAGTGCCGTCTTTTGGGGTGTCGAAACCAGAAGTGATGTCTTTGCAGAGAAATCAGGCAGGTTTTCCGTATTTAGTCTGCACAGAAACCCTTTGGCCTCGTGTGGAATTACCTTCTCATGGTCCACGTAGCTTCCTCCTATTCGCATGTGTGTGACAAAGATTATATATGCTGGTGTTATGGGAAAAAGTAGTGGAAGCTCAGTTAAGAAGTGAGCTGATGATTAGTGAGCAGCAGGATGGTTTCATGCCAAGAAAGAGCACCACAGATGAGATGTTTGCTCTGAGGGTGATGATGGAGAAGTAGAGAGAAGACCAGAAGGAGTTGCATTGCGTCTTTGTGGACCTGATGAAAGCATATGACAGGGTGACTGAGAGGAGTTTTGGTATTGTATGAGGAAGTTGAGAGTAGCAGAGAAGTACATGACAGTTGTACAGGATATGTACGAGGGAAGTGTGACTGTGGTGAGGTCTGCGGTAGGAGTGACGGAGGTGGGATTACATCAGGGATTGGCTCTGAGCCCTTTCTTATTGGCAATGGTGATGGACAGGCTGACAGACAAGATTAGACAGGAGTCCCTGTGGACTGTGATGTCTACTGATGACATTGTGATCTGTAGAGAGAGTATGGAGCAGTTTGAAGAGATCCTGGAGAGGTGGAGATAAGAGAGGAGAGGAATGAAGGTCAGTAGGACCACCAAGACAGAATACACGTGTGTGAATGAGAGGGAGGTCAGTGGAGTGGTGAGGATGAGGGAGTAGAGCTGGTGAAGGTGGATGAGTTTAAATACTTGGGATCAACAGTACAGAGTAATGGGGAGTGTGGAAGAGAAGTGAAGAAGAGAGTGCAGGCAGGGTGGAGAAGAGTGTCAGGAGTGATTTGTGACAGACGGGTACCAGCAAGAGTGACAGGGAAGGTCTACAGGACGGTAGTGAGACCAGCAGTGTTATATGGGCTGGAGACGGTGGCACAGGAGACAGAGCTGGAGGTGGCAGAGTTAAAGATGTTAAGATTTGCAGTGGGTGTGACGAGGATGGACAGGATTAGAAATGAGGACATTAGAGGGTCAGCTCAGGTTGGACGGTTGGGAGACAAAGTCAGAGAGGCGAGATTGTGTTGGTTTGGACATGTGCAGAGGAGAGATGCTGGGCATACTGAAAGAAGGACATTAAGGATAGAGCTGCCAGGGAAGAGGAGAGGAAGGCCTAAGAGAAGGTTTATGGATGTGGTGAGAGAGGACATGCAGGTGATGGTGTAACAGAACAAGATGACGAGGACAGAAAGATATGAGAGAAGTTGATCCGCTGTGGCGACCCCTGATGGGAGCAGCTGAAAGAAGAAGAAGAAGTTGCTGGTGTGAAAGATGCTCCAGACACAGACAGACATGACACCTGATGTCCACAGACGCACAGCAGAGTACACACAGTGCACAAACCACCACAATAATAGCTCACTGGTCTTTTTCTTCTCTCTCTATTGCCTTTTCTTCACCGCCTCCACTCCTCTCCTGTAAGCTCCGTCCTCTTCCACCCGACTCTGGCCCTTCAATGAAGTGAGGTGGCTCCTCTTATTCAGGTCCCACGAGTGTTCTTGGTGGCTCATCACTAATACCCGGAATCACTCCCATATGTCCTCTATAGGTGCTCTGCAGCTGCCACGGAAACTCCAGTTCCCAACATGCCCTTCTGGAATCCGTGGTGCCACAGCCACCCAGGAGGGCTGCCCTCTAGTGTCCCAAGGGAGGTACTGCCTCACCAATACCCTCTCCCCTGGTTCTTCCACTCTGTTGGCATCCCAGACAGGTAGTGGCCGTGGCCGCCCATCACACTAGGTATAACTCAATAAGGTGTATTTAAATCAAAAAAGTCTTCATAATGATTGTATTTTATTCAAGCACACTGTCATAGCCTAAAATAAGGCGTGCAAAATTGAAAAAAGTAAACTCGGGGTCATTTATTCTCAAAAATGAACTGAACATGAACGAGTTCAAAACTGAAATGGTGACCTACAGTATGAATGTTAATGCATTCATTTGAATCTGTGTGAACTTGCACAACACTGAATCTCACAAACTTCACGATCATAGATGTGGATGTTGGTTTCAGATGGACAAGTTCTGTGGACCCTCACTGGAGTCTTTCCTGGGTTTGGAGATGCGGAAAGAGAGCCACCTTAGCAGAAGAAAGTCGAGTTTAAGCAGTGCATCGTCATCCTTTGAAAAGTGGTTAGCAAAATGAATGACAGTGAAATACAATTTGTGTGTGGGGTCTCTGCAGCTGGGCAGTCCGTGTCTTATTGTGCAAATAAATCTGTTGGCTTTAATAACGATGATCTCTCCGAGGTAGAGGAGATAGTGGCGCTTATTGTCTATAAAAGCCATCTAACATAAGATATTACAGTCATAAGCCTAAAAGCCTGTGTGATTATTTATTCACTGCCTCTTCTTGGCAGTGTGCTGCATTCACTTAATCGGGCGGCTCTTGATGGCAATGCACTCTCCAATAATTTGATTTGCTGTGCCGTGCTCGATGAGAACAATGGACCCTGAACAGGACGCATATTCTTTCTCATTAAGGGAAAAAAACAAACATTACTGCGTCGCTGAGGCCAAAACATTTCATCAGAGGCAATTGAAGGAGACAACGGGGGCCTAAAGGTGACAAAAAGAGCATCTGTCTGCAGAATGAACACAAAGGTGAGATGGACATGCGGACACAGCAAACAGAGGCTGAGTGGACACCATAAGGCCTCTTGTGGCCTCACTATATGGCTCTAAGTGGTGGTCCTAGCGTCACACTTCTGAGTTCACGTCACTTGCATCTGAATGACTAAAAGTATGGGGGCACCTCTCTAAAGGGGTTTCATTGTTGACAGGTGCATCAAATGCAGTTTATGTCACGTAGCTGGTCACGTCATCTGTGGAACATCACTTATGAAAGCTAAGGGGGCGTGAGGTGGAAAAAGGTTGCCGAACTCTGATGATACCGGGTGGGCGCTCAGACCCGCCAGGTGCCATGTGTGAAAGTAAAAGTGCGCACACGCTCCATACACAAGGGAGCCGACTCCATATTAATGGAGGAATGGGATCTTCAAGAAGCTCATATGCAGTTTGAGTGGTGGCCAGGTTTCCACAAACTTTTCACCACAGAGTGTACATGTGTTTAGGAAGAATATTTAATACCAGTAATGCCGCACTGCCCGATACTGTGCAGTGAATACACTTGACTTGAGCATTCCTAGTTTCCATCCTCTTTCTTTCTCAGTACATTTAGCATTCGTTTGCTCAGAGGTTGATGCGCTTGCTGTTTCCTGAGCAGCTCTTCTTTTCTACACCCTAGCGGCCCGCTTTTTCTCTTCTTTCGTTGGCATCTTTTTGCGTTAAATCTGATTAAGTCAGTGTTTGTGTTGCAATTACTAAGTATGTGTTCCTTAATTTTTCACTGAAGCTGGCACTTAAGTCTTCAATCTGCTTCAAGAATGATTTAAGATATGAAGAGGTAGGGAAAGAGATGGCAAAGGTGGCATGGAATGAGAATGGTGCCCGTACGCATGTGCTGCATGGTCGCCGCCGAGAGTTGATTCCACAAAAAAATAAAATAAAATTTAATAAAAAGGAGGAATAACCTTGGAGGTCAAGCATCACCCCGAAAGTGGATAGTAGATGACACGTATTTATATGTGTACCAAATTTCAGGTCAATAGGTCAAACGGTTTGTGAGCTACAGGTGATTTAAAATCCTGGACAGACAAATGGATAGCCACGGTAGCATATCATAGAAGACCAGTAACGGCGCACTGCTATAACGATAACGTGCAGTGAATACACTTGACTTGTAGTTTTCCTCCTCTTTCTCTGTACGTTTAGCATTCGTTTGCTCAGAGGTTGATGCGCTTGCTGTTTCCTGAGCAGCTTTTCTCCACCCGAGCGGCCTGCTTCTTCTCTTGGCATCTTTTCAGATTAAATCTGACTAAGTCAGTGTTTGTGTTGCAATTACTTAGTATTTTTTCCTTCATTTTTCACTGAAGCTGGCACTTAAGTCTTCATTCTGCCTGAAGAACGATTTAAGATATGAAGGGGTGCGGGAAGTAACGGTGAAGGTGGTAGGGAATGAGAATGGTGCCCGTGCACATGCGCCACACGACCGCCCTGCTGGCTGCTGCCGAGAGTTGATTCTACAATAAAATAAAATAAAAAATAAAAAGAGGAATACCCTTTTAGGTCAATCATCACCCCGAAAGCGGATAGTAGACGTCACATAGTGTACCAAATTTCAGGTCAATAGATCAAACGGTTTGTAAGCTACAGGTGATTTAAAATCCTGGACAGACAAACAGACAGCCACGGTAGCATATTATATAAGAAGATCGGTGTAATGGTGACGTCACCTTGTCATCATTCTGAGTGATGCTGTCGCTGGTCCCCTGCACTGAGTCAGTGCCTTAGCATGGCGGAGTGGTTCATGTTAGTGATGGGCGATGCTGCTGATTTTCTTTTCGATCCGATAGCGGGTGATACTGAGGCCAGGGCAGATACTGATTCTGATGTCTTGTAAGAATGGCCAATCTTCTGTAAAAGCTTAATAATAACATAATAAACTAACTCAGCCGCACCAGCACTGAACAGAGTGGGAGCAGAACACACCTCTGACAGACCCCAGAATCAACTGGGAAAAACGCAGAGGGTCTGCTTCCACTCACAGAACCAGTATACAGTCCGGCCATGATATCCAGCAACCTCGAGGGGATCCTGTGAAGTCTCAGGATGAGTGAACCGAGTCGAACGCTTTACAAAAATCAACAAAGGCTGCAAAGAAACTCTGCTGATATTCACGTTTGCGCTCCATGAGAACCCTCAGTGCCAGGATGTGGTCGATGGTGGACTTCTTAGGCGTAAAACCAGACCGGTAGGTGAGCAGGTGATCACGGATCCTATTGAGGATGACCCTAGCAACATCTGATAAAATGATTATGTGCCCCCCATTGTCTTGTTTCTATTTCAATGCTCCGGGAGCAATCACGTCTGTGGCACTGTCTGTAAACGTTCTACTGTGCCTTGGTAGGCCGCCTGCAATGCTCTTCCTTAGCTGGCATCCCTTTACCATAGTTAGAGCATAAACAAGTCAGGGGTCAAGGAGGACTGGAGTTAAACTGGGCAGCATCATGTGCAAAACCAGGAGGGTCTGATCATCAACTGAATAACCTTTCATGTCACTGAGAACGTGGGGGGGGGGACAAAGACAGCTCCAGATGTAAGCCAGAAGGTTGTGGGGTACAGGATTTGAGTGCCGAGCAGGGCAGGGTTTATCTCCATGTCACCCTTTTATTAAATTCATGTCTATGCTGAATGCCTCTCTTTCTTTCTTTCTTTCTTTCTTTCTTTCTTTGAACGGCTTGCATCTAAGAGGCCCAGCTGAACAGCCTGGCACACACAGAACTTTAGCACAGATGGCCATCTGTGTAATTCACCTCTGATTCGCCTTGTTGTGAAGAACCCTGAGAGCCAACATCTGCTGTGGGGAAAAAACCAATAAGGCCAAGATTCATGTCATTGTTTGAGTGCATCCTGACCCGTCGCGACGCTGCAGGTGAGACGACAACAGGCAGCGGGAGAGGAGAAATCATGGCAGAGAGAAGAAAAACCTGAAGCTGCCGGCAAACCTGGGAACTTCGAGACGCGTTAACTGAACTGACGGAGTGACGCCGGTTTACAGCGCCTACAGAAAGTATGCGGGCCCCTTCACTTTTTTGACATTTTGTTACGTTGTCGCCTCGTGCTAAAATCATTTCAATTCATTTATTTCTTCTCTCTCTCAACAAGCAACACTCACAATGACAAAGCGGACACAGGATTGTATTCAAAAATGAAACGATGGAAATATCCCAACGACACGCAGAGTATTCAGACTCCTTTGGAAGCGTATTCCAGCCCGGAGTCTTCTTGGGACTGACATGACAAGCTTCATCTATCCGGATGTTAAGATTTCCTGCCGTTCTTTTCTTCAGGTCCCTTCAAGCTCTGCCAGGCTGGATGGAGACCATCAGTGAATGGCTCTGTTCAGGTCTCTCCAGCGGTGTTTAACTTGGGTCACTCAAGAGCGTCCACAGAGTTGTTCCTGAGCCACTTCGGTGTTGTCTTTGCTTTGTGCTTTGGGGTCATTGAGCTGTTGCAAGTTTTCTTGTTTTGTGTTCTGAGTACTGTGACCACCAGAGGGTGTAGCAGTGCCCACAAATCACCAGACACAACTACACAACACTCTCCTGGGTTCAAACACCAGATCTTCTTTATGTACCCTCCACCGTTCTCCACTTTCTCTTCTTCCTCATGTCCCTAGAAGGCTCGTCCACTCTCTTCCCAACTCCTTTGGCATCTCCACTGTTCTCCACTTTCCTTCTGGAGTAACACAGCACAACAACAAATCTTTTTCCTCCGTCTGTACCTTCCTTGAAGACTCTTCTAAACTCCTTCCGACTCTGACTGCCCTTGCAGGTAACTTGGCTCCTTTTATACGCCAGACCCGGAAGTAAGTCCAGTGCCACTGCATTACACACTGGAAGTACTTCTGGGTACGGCTGAGGTTCTGTAAAGAGGTTATAATGATCCCCTGCAGCTCCCTCTGGCGGCAATTAAGAACCCCAAATAGGGGGGCTGTCCTATGGGACTGCAATTCCCAGCCTGCCTTGCACATAATCCTATAGATGTCCCATTTGTGGGATGTTGCCACCATGTGTATGACTTTGGGGGGGGGGAGAGAATATGACTTTGGGAGGCAGATACCCCCTTGTCCTTCCATTGTTTGCTGATTTTGTAATTCCTGGCCGTTAACTCTTTACTTAACTTCACTCCCATGAACTCTTACCATCTGATCGTTGAATGTTGACTTTACGCTCTTTATGTGGGTTGTGGAACTGGACAGGCGGACAACGGTCTCACACCCAACACACTCATTTTACTTACAAATATATTTACAGAAGTCAGTGCACAACCCAGTGCCTCCAGCACCGATCCCACAAAGTCCAGGCCTCACAGTCACAAAATGCCTTCCTTCTGGCCACCTCCACTCCTCTCTCCGAGCTCCGTCCTCTTCCACCCGACTCTTGCTCCTGAATGAAGGGAGGCGGCCCCTTATATAACAACCCGGATGGGCTCCAGCTGCTTCCCGGCAATCTTCTGCGGACACGCCCCCGTGTGGCGGAAGTGCCGGCTGCGCACCTGGAAGCCCTCCGGGTGTCTGTGTTCCTCTTCCCCCCCCAGCACTTCCTGGTGTGGCGGAAGTGCTGAGGTCCAGGGTTGTTCAGGCACCGGGGCGCCGCCTGGCGGTGGCCATGGGTTCCTACAGGGTTGGGCTTCCAAGCCCTCTACCCGTGGCTCCCAACACAGCCAGGGCCATCGCCCCCTCGTGGTCTGGAGGAGGCACAAGCCCTCCTCCGGTCCTCCTGGGCGTCCCGGCTGGGCTCCACCCCCAGCCGCATGCCACAGGGTTTAGAGTTCTCACCTGCGATATTTCCTGTTTGCTTCCTCCATCTTCTGGCACTGTTCATTAGAGAAGTCCACTTTGTCAATCCTGGCCTCTCCTTGGAATTCTGCATTCAGTCTTCTAAAAGCTCACCATCATTCCATTGTAGTCTCCTTTCCTGGCCAGAAACCATCTTCCATCCTGTCCAGGACACCCGTTTGTCTTACACAGCATTCACATTATTTTGCTCCACTGGATTGTGTATTGCGGCATGTTTGCTGTGCTTTCCCTTTTTAGGCGTCTCATTTTTGTAGATCTTTTGATTGTTTTCTTGTATTTTTCTTTTGGTTTTTGCTAATGTAATCCTTTATTTATAAAGATTCTTTGGTGCCCTTCTGTCCATAAGCCAGGGGTTTGTGGTATTCCCCTCTCTTTCAAGTCACTCAAATCAGTCAAAGCAATCAATCAATCAATCAATCAATCAGTTTTTACATTTTAATAATCAAATATTTTGGACATTTCTTTATATTTTGAACTCTTAGTTTAGTTTTCCCCACATTAGGCCTAGCCAGGCCGAAGCCTGCATGTAGTTTTCTAAAGCAGGCTGGTATTGGGTGAGTCTCTTTGTGTTTGGTTCAGTGAACCTCCTGATCTGCCATATGGTGATTTTTGGAGGCCCCAACCCTTGTTTGTCATATTCCTGACTCCGTCTCACTACAGAGGCTTGAACTGTGGAAAACCCCTGACCCAAGGAATGAAACCCTCAATTGTCACCTTTGATTTTATTAAATCAAAGGTTCAAACAACAGGCAAGAACTCAGTGTAAGTCCACAGTAATAATATTTAAAAATGAACAGTGTAGAGGATTTCCAGAACGCTGATAAATAAAGCTAAATCTGAAAAAAAGGAACAAGAACAAAAGATTAAAAACTATGAAAATTCAAAGGACCACAATGTATAGGGTGGTCCAGATCTAATTATGCAACTTTTAATGCAATGCAGGAAAACAATACAAGACAAAAGAATTGCTGTTCGACTGACAACCGTCACCTCGCCGTTTTGGAATGCAGGGCAGGTGCTGCCATCTATCGGCAACAAAAATAATTTTTTGTGAATTCTGTATGTAATAAACTTAATAAGTTATAGCGTAAAGAAAATTGCATAATTAGATCTGGACCAGCCTGTATATAAACAGGAAAGCCTTGTGACATGAGCAGGATAGTTAATGTTTCTCAAGCTTAGGTTCTGTGTCAGCGAAATAATGAGATGTTTTATGAAAAAGACTGGGAGACAGGGGCCTGGTGAAAAAAAGGAGTTGGGATTGATACCAAAATGTCCATCTGATCTTTTGCTAATCCTAATCCCCAACCAAAAATTAAAGTTTAAGAAACATGGAGTGGATGATCATAAAGCCACTAAGTACAGGAATGAATGTAATAACTAACAAGAAGTAATAGCTAAAGTCACAAGAAGGCCCTGTTTAAACCGTGTTATGTTACTGCCATGGTTTTATACCCCTGGGAACTGCAGGTCTGACATTGTGATCAGCAGCACAGGAGCGGTACAGGGGACTGGACTTTCTCCGGTCCTGTTCAGCAAACATACATTGGACTTCCAATACAACTTGGAGTCCTGCCACGTGCAAAAGTTCACTGACGACACTGCTATCATGGGCTGCTTCAGGAGTGTGACTCAAACCACCTACACCTGAACACCAGCAAAACCAAGGAGCTGGTGGTAGATTTTAGGAGGCCCAGGACCCTCCTGGACCCCGTGACTATCAGAGGTGACTGTGTGCAGAGGGTACAGACCTGGGAGTGCAGCTGGATGATAAACTGGACTGGACTGCCAATGCTGATGCTCTGTGCAAGAGAGGACAGAGCCGACTATACTTCCTTAGAAGGCTGGCGTCCTTCAACATCTGCAATAAAATGCTGCAGATGTTCTACCAGACGGTGTGGCGAGCGCCCTCTTATATGCAGTGCTGTGCTGGGGAGGCAGCATAAAGAAGAAGGACACCTCACACCTGGACAAACTGGTGAGGAAGGCAGGCTCTATTGTAGGCACGGAGCTGGACAGTTTGACATCTGTGGCAGAGCGACGGGCGCTGAGCAGGCTGCTGTCAATCATGGAGAATCCACTGCATCCACTGAACAGGATCATCTCCAGACAGAGGAGCAGCTTCAGAGACAGACTGCTGTCACCGTCCTGCTCCACTGACAGACTGAGGAGACCCCACACTATGCGACTCTTCAATTCCACCAGGGGGGGTAAACGTTAACATTATACAAAGTTATTGTCTGTTATACCTGCATTGTTATCACTCTTTAATTTAATATTGTTTTAAATTATCATTGTTTTTGATCAGTATGCTGCTGCTGGAGTATGTGAATTTCCCCTTGGGATTAGTAAAGTATCTATCTATCTATCTATCTATTGAGATATAACATTAAAAGGCGATACCCCTACCTTAGTGATACGGTGGTAAGAAATCACATAGGAGAAATAGCTTTCTTTAATGACAATTTACGCTGCATAACAAATGAGGATGCCATGACAAGACTGTCACCAAAGTGGGAGCTCGATGTGTAGAGTCTAGAGTGCGTTGAAAGGATTTTCAGGATCGGATAACCTTATCTCCCATCCGTCCATCGGCTTCAAAGGTGTGCCAGGCAATGTGCCAAGGCTTTAAACTCTTTCTCCATGTAATTGACAGTCCACACTTTTATGTCTGCTGTGTCGGAATATGGTTTCACTTCCAAAAAGGGTGGCCAAACAGAGATTGAGATGTTGTAAAGAGCAGGATGCATACAGGAAAGGGCCATGTAATCAGCATGAACCAATCAGAGTACAATTACAGTCTGTGTTTTCAAAGATCTCAATTTTTAATCTTTTAGGCTGAACTGCTGAGATGGCATTTTATGAAATATACAGCACTGGAGAGAGAGCTTTCAAAAGTCTCAATTTTGGGGGGTTAAAAAAATCAGGAAGAAATGGGACAAACGGAACTTATATCCGTAGTTTAAAATGAAAACAAATTAATGGGGATTGTCACACACGTTCACTTAGGAGGCAGCCAACAAGGCCTAAGGTGAGTAACCTACCCCGAGATGAAGGGTTGATTTTGGGCACTAATGCCACTCTATCCATCCAAAAATGACCACTCCACAACAATCCCACTTCTGTCTCCCAAGGATGACTTCACTTCCAGTACCATAGTGATGAAGTCACTTCCTACTCCCTCATGATGACTTCACATCCAGCTCCCATGGATGACGCCACTTCTGGTCTCACCGTGATGACGTCACTTCCTACTCCCTTGTGACGACTTCACTTTCCGGCTCTGCCATGATGACATCATTTCTGGCTCCCATGGATGACACCACTTCTGGATCAGCCATAATGACATCACTTCCGTCTCACTGTACGGGATGACCATCTACTGTCTGTAGTGGGGAATGATGCACCGAACCGTACCTCCTGTTCTGGAAAACATACAGCTGAACTGTTCTTTGTGCTGGCCCGTCTGGTCCTCTCCCAAATATCTTCACCTCTTTCACCAGAAAGGGAAAATAATTCATCCTGAAATGACCCCAGGGTCACCTGACATTTTCCATGTGGGGTCTATCTCTTTCCCTCTTGCCTTTTCCTTTTATGGTGTCTGCTTCTCTCTTGGCTCTTCCTCCTTTTTCCTGCCACCCATTTACATACCGTTGGCTCCTCCCCTTACAGGCTGTTGGGTCCTCCAGACCAGGTGCTCCCCTCCCTGTGTACTATTGGTTGGCCTTACAAATGAAGCCATTCCACCATTCTCAGGAATGGGGAAAGGTGCAAACTCAGTGACACACACACACACACACACACATACACACATATTCCAGGCGACCATTACAATAGTGCTCACTGCGGTTCATGCATATTTTTCATTGAGAATCTTGCTGTCCAGTATCTGCCTGTACTACACTGTGGCTATAGCGTCACACTGGCCAATCAGAGTTTTAGGGGTCTGTCTAGTGTTGTGCCAATATGAGACATAGTCACATTATTAAGGAGGTGCACATCAGGCTATGCTGTAGGTGACATGGACTGTGACGTACAGTACGGGCCAAAAGTTTGGCCACACCTCCTCATTCAATGTGTTTTCTTTATTTTCTTGACCATTTACAGCACTCCATCACTCTCCTTCTTGGTCAAATAGCCCTTACACAGCCTGGAGGTGTGTTTACGATCATTGTCCTGTTGAACAATAAACTAACGTGACTTCTGCACAACACAACTGCTGCTCCCAACCCCATTGATAAAGCAAGAAATTCCACTAAATAACCCTGATAAGGCACACCTGTGAAGTGAAAGCCATTTCAGGTGACTACCTGTTGAAGCTCATCGAGAGAATGCCAAGAGTGTGCAAAGCAGTAATCAGAGCAAAGGGGGGCTATTTTGAAGAAACTAGAATAGAAAACATGTTTTCAGTTATTTCACCTTTTTTTGTTAAGTACATAACTCCACATGTGTTCATTCATAGTTTTGATGCCTTCAGTCATGAAAATAAAGAAAACACATTGAATGGGGAGGTGTGTCCAAACTTTTGGCCTGTACTGTACCTGCTGATTTATATTATGCGTCAAGCCTACGCCTTACTGTATCTGTGTGTGCAGGTTACGACACTGAAAGCGATTTATAATTCTGCATCGCACCGTACCGCAGATACACGTCTGAATATTATTGAATCCAGCGGGGGGGTGCTAGCTCCCTCGTTGGAATAAGCTCTTTTGTAATTGTGGCGTGTTACATAACCCGAAACTATATAGATATGACATTAAAAGGCGATACCCCTCTCTTAGTGATACGGCTATAAGAAATCACATAGGAGAAATAGCTTAGCTTTCTTGAATGACGATTTGTGCAACATAACAGATGAGGAGGCCATGACACTGAAGTGGGAGTCTAGTGTATAGAGTATAGAGTACGTTGGAAGGATTTTCAGGATCGGATGACGTTATCTCCCATCCGTCTGTCAGCTTCAAAGGTGTGCCATACCATGCAAGAAAGACGGGCCTTACAAATTAAGCCATTCCGCTATTATCAGGAATGCAGAAAGGTGCAAACTCACAGTGACACACACACACACATATTCCAGACGACCGTTACAATATTGCTCATTGTGGTTCATGCATCATGCTCAATTGAGAATCTTGCTGTGACGTGGACTATGACGTATCTACGCCAGAATATCTATCGATGCGGAAGTATAAATCAGTCGTTAGTCTGACAGCAATAAGCGACGAGCGTCTCCCAAGGTCTACAACGGGAGTCCCTGTCACAAAATGGCAAAAAATACAATAATTAAATTGTATTTGTGGAAATGTGTCAGTCCTTCCTCCACCACATGTCAGGGAGTTACAATGTACTTTGGAAATAAGTCAACCAGAATTGAGAAATAAGGCTATAAATCTAATGAGCGACGTCACTACATTTCTATAGTAGACAGGAAAGAAATGGTCTTCTTTAAAAGAACTCAGTAGACCGGAGTGTTCATCATAGTGGGCTTCCACGGGAAGCAATTCACCATCTGGTGGTTATTTTTGCAAAAGGAAGAGGTGTGAAAAGAACATCTAAAAATAGGACTGCGTGAGTTTGGGGAGACCGCAGTGGGAGGCAATCAGGCGAGTCACCGCAAGGGGCAGTTAAAGTGCCACGGAAAAGCGTGGCATCCTCACGGGCTCCATCGTACAAGCTAACTGAACCATTATAATCTTAGACCCATAGCCCATGTCATGTTAAAATGGTCATTAGGTTATGATTTGATAAGAACTGCTGCATTCATAAAATGTGTTATGAGTATGGATTGGATGTGAAAGCAACCTCAAGGCAAACTCCTTCTTTAGGTAAACATACTTGGATAATAAAATGAGTTCAATCAGCCACGCTGGGTATTCTGGAAGAGCAAAATTTACCCTCATTAAACTTCTTGTGATATCATTTTACTTGGCATAGTTCTTTTGCTCTTTAAAATTCAGAAAATGCTGTGTGATGTTAAAAAGCAACCTGTTGTGCCTTTTGGAAAAAAAAAAAAAAATTGAGCATCGTATCCAGAAATTTGCAGGCATTAACCTCTCTAGGAAAAGTGACATTCATCACAAAATACACTCTCCCGACAAAAATAATTTATGTCAAGGTTAAGAATTTCCAGTAAACACTCGACAGATTTGAACAGAACAGTTTATGGAACACGACAGTAGATTTAATGGGACTTGGCCTGCTCGATTCCCCAGAGCTTTGAATGATCAATTGTACATCACTGGCTGCTCGTACCTGCTCCATTTTTCTCTTTTGCAGTAAGAAGGTAGTGTGCTGGATTGGAAGAGAAGGACTGTGTGCCAGGAAGCTGCAGAGGCGCCGTCACATCCCATCACCTCGGCATTAAAAGTCTACATGGAGAACTGTATACTGTGCTCAACTGCTTTTATTTTATGTCCTTCAGCTCTTAGGCCACTTACTGTAATATTGTTGTAGGGATTCATAGAATTTTATAAAATTTACACACATGAAAGATTCAGAGCCCATTGGGAGAGAGAGAGCCCAGCATTAAAATGAATTGTTAATTTTTTGATTATATTATTTATGTGCAGAGTAGGAGGAGTGTAAAGGGGGAGTAGTGGTAGTTGTCTGATATATACCTTTTTGTTTATCTTGAATATTGGGACTGTTTGTCTTATGACTGTGTATATTGTTAATGTTCATAATAAAGGTCATTTTAAAAATTAAAAAAAAATATCTATCTATCTATCTATCTATCTAT
>JANRMT010062820.1:31310598-31330193 GCA_026402145.1 Polypterus bichir lapradei
TCTATCTATCTATCTATCTATCTATCTATCTATCTATCTATCTATCTCTCCTCTGCACATGTCCAAACCAACACAATCTCGCCTCTCTGACTTTGTCTCCAAACCGTCCCACCTGAGCTGACCCTCTAATGTCCTCATTTCTAATCCTGTCCATCCTCGTCACACCCAATGCCAATCTTAGCATCTTTAACTCTGTCACCTCCAGCTCTGTCTCCTGTGCCACCGTCACCAGCCCGTATAACATAGCTGGTCTCACTACCATCCTGTAGACCTTCCCTTTCACTCTTGCTGATACCCGTCTGTCACCAATCACTCCTGACACTCTTCTCCACCCACTCCACCCTGTTTCACTTCTCTTCCACACTCCCCATTACTCTGTACTGTTGATCCCAAGTACTTACACTCATCCACCTTCGCCAACTCTACTCCCCCATCCTCACCATTCCACTGACCTCCCTTTCATTCACACACATGTATTCTGTTTTGGTGGTCCTACTGACCTTCATTCCTCTCCTCTCTAGAGCAGATCTCCACCTCTCCAGGGTCTCCTCAACCTGCTCCCTACTCTCACTACAGATCACAATGTCACCAATTACTTAACCACTAATAACTTGATGGAACCCTTTCAGTCTGGTTTCAGGGCGCAGCACAGCTGTGAAACTGCTCTGCTATGGGTAACCAATGATTTGCTTATGGCAGCAGACTCTGGACAAGCCAGCATATTAATTCTATTAGATCTCAGTGCAGCATTCGACACTCAGGTCAGACTTGACATTCTACTGTCCAGAATGGAGAACATGCTGGGTATCTCTGGCACTGCCCTCCAGTGGTTCAAGTCCTATCTGACTGATAGGCAACAGCAGGTCCAGCTCGGCGCCAGTCACACAAGGAGCTCCTCAGGGCTCTGTCCTCGGCCCTCTTCTCTTCTGTATTTATATGCTTCCCCTTGGCCATATTATTCGTAGCTATGGACTGGGCTATCATTTTTATGCAGATGATACTCAACTCTACTTCAAAAGTGAAACTTCATCAGAGCTTTCTCAGCTCAAAACCTCCCTTAGTGAAATTAAAACCTGGATGGAGCAGAACTCTTTAAAATTAAATTGCAACAAAACTGGACTCCTGCAAATTGGGACTAAAATGCAACTTAATAAAATGAGCTCCTTCCCAGTCCATCTTGGCGGTGATCTCATCAGACCTGCCTCTACTGCTAAGAATCTCGGTGTCATTTTTGATTCCTCCCTCTCTTATTCCGCCCACATAAATCACATTGGAAACTTTCTTACTTTCATCTTAGTAACGTATCCCGTGTTCGCTCCTTCCTCTCCTTTTCTAATGCTGAGAAACTTGTCCAGGCTTTTATCACATCCCGTAACGATTATTGTAACTCGCAGCTGGCAGGTGCCCCTTCTAATCTTATATCACAGCTCCAGCTTATTCAAAACTCAGCTGCAAGAGTCCTCACTCGAACCAGCAGCAGCGAGCACATCACACCCATCCTGCCCCGTCTTCACTGGCTCCCTGTGTCCTACAGAATTGAATATAAAATCCTACTAATAACCTACAAAGCCTTAAATAACCTCGCGCCAAACTACATCAGTGACCTTCTCCATCACTATGTGCCTGCCCGCCCACTAAGGTCCTCTGATTCTGGTAATCTTGTTGTGCCCCACATTAATCTAAACTCCATGGGTGACAGCAGGGCCTTCAGCTGTATAGCGAGCGCCCAGACTCTGGAATGACCTACCGAAATTAATCAAGTCAGCTGACTCCATGAATTCTTTTAAAAAACAGCTCAAAACTCATCTGTTCAGGAAGGCTTTTAGCTCTACTTGACTTTACTCCCCTTCACTCAGTTTACCTCCATGTCAAGATGCTCATGTAACCTGTGTGTGTGTGCCAGGCCATCAATTATGTTGTCTGTTAGGCTTTCTCTGAATTTACTGTCTTAATCTTCTTTATTTATTTATTTGGTTTGTACAATGCTATACGCTGTTGTTCTTTCTTATATTCTGTAAGTGCTTTGAGCATGGGAAAGGTGCTATATAAATAAAATGTATCATTATTTATTATTATCAGCAAACATCACAGTCCACGGGGACTCCTGTCTAATCTCGTCTGTCAACCTGTCCATCACCATTACAAATAAGAAAGGAATCAGAGCCGATCCCTGATGTAATCCCACTTCCGTCACTCCTACCACAGACCTCACTACGGTCACACTTCCCTCGTACATATCCTGTAACACTCTTACGTACTTCTCTGCCACTCCCGACTTCCTCATACAATACCACAGCTCCTCTCAGTCACCCTGTCATTTGCTTTCTCCAGGTCCACAAAGACGCAATGCAACTCCTTCTGGCCTTCTCTCTAAACTTCTCCATCAACATCCTCAGAGCAAACATCTCATCTGTGGTGCTCTTTCTTGGCATGAAGCCACATTGCTGCTCACTAATCATCACTTCACTTCTTAACTGAGCTTCCACTACTCTTTCCCATAACTTCATGCTGTGGCTCATCAGTTTTATCCCCCTGTAGTTACTGCAGTCCTGCACATCCCCCATTCTTAAATATCGGCCCACCAGTACACTTCTTCTCCACTCCTCAGGCATCCTCTCACTTTCCAATATTCCATTAAACAATCTGGTTAGAAACTTCACTGCCATCTCTCCTAAACAACTCTGTGCTTCCACAGGTATGTCATCTGGACCAACGGCCTTTCCACTCTTCGTCCTCTTCATCGCTGTCCTTACTTCCTCCTTGCTAATCTGTTGCACTTCCTGATTCACTATCTCCACATCATCCAACCTTTTCTCTCTCTCGTTCTCTTCATTCATCAGCCTCTCAAAGTAATCTTCCCATCTTCTCACCACACTCTTCTCTCTTGTGAGTACGTTTCCATCTTTATCCTTTATCACCCTAACCTGCTGCTCATCTTTCACAGCTCGGTCCCTGTGTTTAGCCCCCCAGTCCTTTTCTCCCTCTTTAGTGTCCAACCTCTCATACAACTCATCATACGCCTTTTCTTTAGCCTTCGCCACCTCTCTCTTCACCTTGCGCCTAATCTCCTTGTACTCTTGTCTACTTTCTGCATCTCTCTGACTATCCCACTTCTTCTTTGCCATCCTCTTCCTCAGTATACTCTCCTTCTTCATCCACCACCAGGTTTCCTTTTCCTCCTTCCTCTGTCCAGATGTCACGCCAAGCACCCTTCTTGCTGTCACCCTTACTACATCTGCTGTAGTTTCCCAGCTGTCTGGTAACTCTTCACTGCCACCCAGTGCCTGTCTCACCTCCTCCCTAAACTCAACCTTGCAGTCTTCCTTTTTCAACGTCCACCATTTGATCCTTGACTCTGCCCTCGCTCTCTTCCTCTTCTTGATCTCCAACGTCATCCTACAGACCCCATCCTATGCTGTCTAACTACACTTTCCCCTGTCACCACTTTGCAGTCTTCAATCTCCTTCAGATCAGCTCTTCTGCATAGGATGTCATCTACCTGTGTGCATCTTCCTCCACTCTTGTACGTCACCTTATGTTCCCCCCTCTTCTTAAAATACGTATTCACCACAGCCATGTCCATCCTTTTGGCAAAATCCACTATCCTCTGACCTTCTTCATTCCTCTCCTACACTATACCTACCCATCACCTCCTCGTCTCCTCTGTTCCCTTCACCAACATGCCCATTGAAATCCACTCCAATCACCACTTTCTGTCCCTTGGGTACACTGTTTATCACTTCAACCAACTCACTCCAAAAATCTTCTCTCTCATTCTCAGGGCAACACAATAATAGCAACAAAATTGCCCCCAGTGTGGCTCAGATCAAGTTTAGTGACAGTGACAGGGATCTCACAGAGTGACACCTGCTTCTGCCGACCACATGCTATGCAGAGTAAAAACCAGAGAGGGGGGCGGAGTTAAGTGCCCTGAGGGGGGCATCTTCCTGGTGTTGCTGGAGGAGAAGGTGAGGTCATAGGTAGTGACAGCGCCCCCTTTTTTCTACCCGGGGTGGCACCACTAACATACCTTAGAGGAGTCCTGAGGATGATCCCCAGACACGCACACGTGACAATGGTAATGAGCTGAGTGGTCTCGTTGACAAGTACCAACTTTATCCAGTTTTAGCCTGATGCCACTCTGGCTTTGTGTGACCTGTTGTGCCCTGCAGGATCTTCCCAGTGGGATGACCTCATTAAGGCACTATATAAAGGAGAGGGTTGGAGAGCACCTTTTTGGTATCGCTGGTAAGTGAATCCCCACAGTCACAAGCAACTCAGCTGGCTTCAGAAGACAGTGACAGACTCAGTCGAGTAGTTCATGTTCATTTTTTTTGTTATATTTTGAGTCTCTCTCTTGTCTATTCTGACCAGAATTGTTTCGGATCCTGAGTTTGTTGCTGGAGGTCCAGGGTGGGCTGATTTTCTCAGCAGAAGTAAAAAAAAACAAAAAAACAAGAAGCATGGCGAGCATAAATCAGCTTGAGCTGAGGTCCTCTTGTTATCAGCACCATGCACAATTTATGACTTAAGAAGGTGGGGGAGTGGGGGTCTTGGTAGAAAGGTAACTGCTGATGCACCGTGACATATGGAGAGACAGTCGGCCTTCACAATGCATTTAAAGCATGGATGCCTTCACCACGTGAACACAAGCAAAGCCTCCCCTGCCAAGTTAGGAAGGTGTTCTTCTTTTGATTTTTTTAAATGATTGTTTTCATTTGGAAGAAAATCAAAGAGATTGGAATTCTTTTGAAGAAACAACCACATTTCAGAGGTGCTGTGAAACATTAAAAGTCACGTGTCGCAGGAAAACCTCAATTCCTTTAGGCAACTTGCCCTCACTACCCCAAAAAGAGCCCGGCTCTGGGTTCTTAATTCTCCTGTTGGCATCTCCTCCACAACACCTTATGAGTGCTAACAGTCAACACAATTAATAACGCCAGAGCCAAGGGTCAGGATGCCACCTGCTTTTTCTTTATACTCCTCTTTTAGGTGGCCCGCAACCCTTCAAAGGCCAGTGCCACGCTCGATTGAATTCTGTTTGCATCGTTGCAGGCTTGAAGTTTTTATAGGTGACCCTGCCGCTGGTGATGATTGGAAGCTGTGACGTCCAGGGGTGCTCCAGCCTCCTCAACCCTGACACAGACAGACAGAGACATGAGCTATTCACGTGGTTTATTCACATGGTTTATTCATGTGGTAAGCACTTTTCTTGATCCCCCCACAAATAAACAGCACCAAAGTCCGGTCCTTTTCTTCCGGGCCTTCACTCCTCTGCCAGCAAGCTTGGTCCTTTTCCACACGACTCTGGCTCCCAGAGTAATGGCTGCTGGCTCGCGTTATAGGACACCCAGAAGTGCTCCAGATGCTCGTTGACCTACAACTGGCAGAACGTCCAGGTGTGGCAGACGTGCCTCACAAAAAGGGCTCAGTAGTTCTCCAGGTGCTCACTGATGGTGGGCACTGGCCCCAGCAGGGTTGAGCTTCCATGCTGCAAACCCATGGCACTGCTGCACACAAGGGGGGGGCCTGTCCTCTAGCGCTCCTGGAATGAGAGGTAATGCTCTATATATGCTCTCTCTCCCCCGGACATTCCATTATAGGGGCATCCCAGCCAGGAAAGGTCCCCGGCCGTCTGTCACACAGCTCATACTGTGGCTGAATCACTCCGGGTTGGTGCAACCTGTCAGCGCCATTACAGATCCCACCCATTAAGTTGCCACTGCCAGTGACCACTTCCAAGTTAAGAGCAAGATACTTTTATTGTCACCGTAGAGTACAATGAAATATTGTTTGAAGCGAGCCTATAGATGTCTTAGATAAAAGTATATAAGAGTAGACAACCTTTTTCTTAGACCTCTTATAACATTGCAAGAAGCTGAGAAATTAGTTCACACTTTTGTTTTCAGTCAGCTAGATTACTGTGACGCACTCCTCTCAGGACCACCCAAAAAAGACATCAATCAGTTACAACGAGTGCAGAATGGAGCTGCTAGAATCCTAACTAGGAAAAGAAAATCGGAACACATCACACCAGTCTGAGCGTCACTACACTGGTTACCTGTGTCATTTAGAATTGACTTTAAAATGCAGCTGACGGTTTACAAAGCCTTCAATAATCTGCTCCATCCTGGAGCTCAGAATGCCTCTCACCTTACACTCCAAATCGTAACCTTAGATTTTCAAATGAGGGTCTGTTTAGCTAAACTTAAAAGAAGTGGTGAGGCGGCCTTCTGCTGTTATGCACCTAAAATCTGGAATACGAGTTTACCGATAGAAATTTGCCAGGCTAATACGGTGGAGCACTTTAAAAAACTGCTAAAACACATTATAGTAACATGGCTTTCTCAGAGCTTCATTTTAGTTTAATCCTGATGCTCTGTATATTCAATTAATTATCATTATCATTCCTGGTGGCTCCGTAATCCGTACTAACCCCTATTTTCTCTGTTGTTCTTTTTCTGGTTCCGGCGATCTGCACCCCCACCACCCGATCAATGCACCGCGATGTCCCTACATTGATGGATTAAACGCCAGAAGTCCACATGACCGTCACCATCATCAAGTTCTTCCATGTGAACCCTGAATACCATGAGGACTGACTGAGGTCATTCATGTTAGGTAGAATGCCTAAAGGGAGCTGGCCGGGTGGTCTCGTGGCCTCAGAACCCCTGCCGTCTGGAGTTTTTTTTTTGTTTTTTTCTGTCCTCCCTGGCCATCGGACCTTACTATTATTCTATGTTAATTAGTGTCGCCTAATTTTATTTTCTTATATATTTTGTCTTTTTTTTCTCTTTCTTCATCCTGTAAAGCACTTTGAGCTAGAGTATTTGTATGAAAATGTGCTATAGAAATAAATGTTGTTGTTGTTCTTCTTCTTCTTTCAGCTGCTCCCATTTGAGCACCTATAGAGGACCTATGGGAGTGATTCCAGGTATTAGTGATGAGCCACCAAGAACACTTGTGGGACCTGAATAAGAGGAGCCGCCTCACTTCATTGAAGGGCCAGATTTGGGTGGAAGAGGACGGAGCTTACAGGAGATGAGTGGAGGCGGTGAAGAAAAGGCAATAGAGAGAGAAGAAAAAGACCAGTGAGCTATTATTGTGGTGGTTTGTGCACTGTGTGTACTCTGCTGTGCGTCTGTGGACATCAGGTGTCATGTCTGTCTGTGTCTGGAGCATCTTTCACACCAGCAACTTCTTCTTCTTCTTTCAGCTGCTCCCATCAGGGGTCGCCACAGCGGATCAACTTCTCTCATATCTTCCTGTCCTTGTCATCTTGCTCTGTCACACCATCACCTGCATGTTTTCTCTCACCACATCCATAAACCTTCTCTTAGGCCTTCCTCTTCTCCTCTTATCTGGCAGCTCTATCCTTAATACCCTTCTTCCAATATACTCAGCATCTCTCCTCTGCACATCTCCAAATCAACACAATCTTGTTTCTTTGGCTTTGTCACCAAACCGTCCAACCTGAACTGACCCTCTAATGTCCTCATTTCTCATCCTGTCCATCCTCGTCACACCCAATGCACATTTTAGCCTCTTTTATTCTGCCTCCTCCAGCTCAGTCTCTTATGCCACCATCTCCAGCCCATAAAACATAGCTGGCCTCGAAGCACAGTTACTATTAACAGTTCCAAATATACACAGAGTAAAAGTAAAGATAGACATGTAAGCACAAATAGAGAGGTTGGGAGCAGGTGCTGAAAGCTCGTTTTCACATCCACCACATGATGAACCTCCTGGATTGGGACCCGAGTGCAGCGGGTGACACCTCAGCACCACAGTGGAACCATGGGAGGTTTTTTATACAGTGGCTGGAATAAATAGAGAAATAAAAACTGAAGTCACAAGTAAATTATGTCATTGTGAAGAGTACCGCCAATACAATGGTTCATGGCCGGACCTCGGCCATTTAAGGCTTTATATGTCAAAAGGAGGATTTTGAAATCTGCCCTAAACTTAACTGTAAGGATTTAAGGACTCGGGTTATGTGTTTGTATTTTCTTGTTCTGGCTGCAAGAATTTTTTTCAAGAACAAGGAAATGTGAACACATAACCCCAGTCCTCAAGTCCTTACAATGGCTCCCGGTTAAGTTTAGGGCAGATTTCAAAATCCTCCTTTTAACATATAAAGCCTTAAATGGCAGAGGTCCGGCTTACTTATCTAAACTTATCATGACTTACAAACCAGAGCGCACATTAAGATCTCAAGATGCCGGCCTGGTTATGATTTTAAGGATCAATAAAATAGCAGTGGGAGGTCGAGCTTTTAGTTACAGGGCCCCTAAACTGTGGACTGGTCTGCCTGCTACTATAAGAGATGACCCTTCGGTCTCAGCTTTTAAATCCCAGCTGAAGACTCACGATTTCAGTTTAGCACACCCTGACTAGAGCTGCTGATTAACTGTGCAGACTGCATCTCTGTTGTCAGTCATTAGCACTAAAACATAAGTAACATGATAGTTAGAATTTGTTACTAACCCTCACCTATTCTGTTTCTCTTCTCGGTACTCAAATGTGACACTTGGTGCCGCAGCCCACCTGCCAAGTTGTTTTGCCTGCCTAAGGTAAAGTCACCTTTGATGGTGGATCGCAGGATTCATTGGGTAGATGATTGGCTGGCCCAGCACTGACTCAACTGTGGAATGGCCAGTAGGGGGAGGCAGCTTGATGGCCGAG
This sequence comes from Polypterus bichir lapradei, assembly GCA_026402145.1. Taxonomy (NCBI): domain Eukaryota; kingdom Metazoa; phylum Chordata; class Cladistia; order Polypteriformes; family Polypteridae; genus Polypterus; species Polypterus bichir. The sequence continues at coordinate 31,319,284 of JANRMT010062820.1, forward strand.
GTCTCCAGGACTCGTATTATGAGATATCATCTACTGTACTGTCGAATTTTGCTCTGTACTTGTAATATTTCTATTGCACTATTGCTTTGTATTGAGGATTACTTCTTTTCTCTTCTGTGAATTGTATTGTATCCCCAGGGGTCATGCTGCCACTCCTAAGGTCCATTGGAGGATCTGTGTGCTGAGAGTCAGTCTGAATGATCAGCATTGTGGAGGAGCTGATTTCCTGGCCCATCCATGAACCGGCTAAGAGTAAGAAAAAAGCTTACAATCCAGAGCACACATTAAGATCTCAGGATGCCGGTCTGCTTCTGATTCCAAGGATTAATAAAATAGCAGTGGGAGGTTGAGCTTTTAGTTACAAGACCCCTAAACTGTGGGCTGGTCTGCCTGCTACTATAAGAGATGACCCTTCGGTCTCAGCTTTTAAATCCCGGCTGAAGACTCACGATTTCAGTTTAGCACACCCTGACTAGAGCTGCTGATTAACTGTGCACACTGCATCTCTGTTGTCAGTCATTAGCACTAAAACATAAGTAATATGATTGTTATAATTTTTTATTCACCCTCACCTATTCTTTTTCTCTTGTTGGTACTCAAATGTGGCACATGGTGCCACAGCCCACCTGCCAAGTTGTTTTGCCTGCCTAAGGTAAAATCATCTCTGATGTAGGATCACAGGAATCATCGGGTAGAGGGGTCCTTTCATCAGATTGGCTGGCCCAGCACTGACTCAGCTGTGGAATGGCCAATAGGGGGAAGCAGCTTGATGGCTGAGGTCTCTAGGACTCTGAACAAATCCAAAACGTATTATGGGATATCATCTGTTGTTGAATTCTGCTCTGTACTTGTAATATTTTTATTTTACTATTATATTGCATTGAGGATTACTTGTGTTTTGTTTTGTGTATTGTATTGTATTGATTCCCGTCTTTTTGACACCCACTGCATGTCCAACAAAAGGGGTCTCTCTTTGAACTTCCTTTCCCAAGGTGTCTTCCATTTTTTTCCCTGCTGGGGTTTTTTTGGGAGTTTTTCCTTGTCTTCTTAGAGAGTCAAGGCTGGGGGGCTGTCAAAAATGTGATTTTGGGCTATACAAAAATAAATTGTATTGTATTGTATTGTATTGTGTTGTTCATGAGTTCCACTTGGGTCGGGTATAGCTGTGTGATTATGTGTGGTTGATACAGAAGTTCTGGTCAATTAGTGGTGGTCTCTGTTATGGGAAGGGGCAGTTATCGCTGTGCATTTCACAGGCTGATTGCTTTGGGGTAAAAGTTGTTCTTCAGCCTGGTAGTGCGGGCATGCAAGGCTCTGAAGTGCCTTCCAAGGGGCAGAGGTTTAAGAATGTTCTTTGTGTTTCTGCTGAAGTGGGTAGTGATGGTACGCTATACAGACAGTAGTATTGGGATGCCCACCCTTTACACCAACAGGGACTTTAATGACATTACATTCAAATCCATTGACTTTAACATGGAGTTGTTCCCCCCTTTGACCCTATAACTGCTTCCACTCATCTTGCAAGACTTTCCACAAGATTTATGGAGTGTTTCTGTGGGCATTTGTGCCTATTCATTTTGTAGAGCGTTTATGAGGCCAGGCACTGATGTTGGATGAGAAGGCCTGCCTCACAATATCTGCTTCAGTTCATCCCAAAGGAGTTCGATGGGGTAAAGCCCACTGCCACTGGACTGTGGAGCCGTGGAAACGTTTTCAATGGAGTGACCAATCAGGCTTCTCTGTTTGGCAGCCTAGGTTTGGTGGGTGCCTTGAGAATGTTGCCTGCCTGACTGTAATTGTGCCATCTGGGAGGCATGGTAGAGGAGAGATAATGATGGTGTGGGTTTTATTTTTAGGGTTTGGGCCCCCCCCCCTTACTTCCAGTGAAGGGCAACCCTAATGCTTCAGTTTCTGCTATAGACTGGCAGCTGGCAAAAAAAACACATCAGCAGGTATCTCGAAACAGGACAGTGTCATATGAGTTATCAGCATGTCAAATGCATAATATAGGATATGGAATAATGTATGAATTATTCAATTATATATTTCAAATGTGAGCAAGGGGGCTCAAGGGACTTCCCTATTGATGAATCAAACAAATTAAATGAAACAAATCGATTTACTGAAACGTGTAGCGGTCATGGGGATGCTAAGATTCCTACCATCTGATGAAGAAGGTGATTTATTTAGTTTATTGCAGGGACCCCAGGGAGCACACCCAGCCTTGACCCGGCACACACACACACACACACACACTCACACACTGAGAAGGAACACAGTAATCCGATAAATAATAATGAATGTATGAGTCCGATAATGAAAAAGAACCAATAATATTCCCAACAGCAATAATTATCTAACACACTACATAGTGAACAATTACTGTATATACTCACATTTAACACTAGAATTACCAGAGCCTACGAAAAAACTTGATAAGCAGCAAGCAGTCAGCAGCCTACTATCACATCCCCCACCCCCACATTTCTTTTTTAATGATGTCTTTACATAGATCATTGTAGACACGGAACACACATGAAATGCAAGTGCTCCAAATAACGATACAGTATTTATAAAAGGTGTCATTTTGCTTGACTTCTCACTCTATACAACTCTAAGCAACTGACACGCAGGTAAACAGACTTGAGCTGAGAAAACTGTGCGAGGTGGGGGATGTGATAGCAGACTGCTTGCTGCTTATTGACACATTTACAGGACAAAAGACGCTGATGGAGAGGTGCGAAGTGATTTAAGGTGGGACGGATCTACGAGTTTTTTCGTACGTTGTTGTAATTCTAGTGTTAAGTTCTCCCACAGAAAAGTCGGGGCTTGATTTTACCGTATAATTTATAATGTCGGTCGTATAAGTCAAATGCGGAAGACTGACACTATTGGTCCAAGAGATTATGATGTTCTAATGCCCACCTGAGAGATTGACCACGGAGCACACAGCCTTGTTTTCTATGCATTGTGCCTACATGACCACACGGTAATACCTGAACTATTCTGAAGCAATGTTTGCACTGATTTGTGTTTTTTGTGTCTCACACCCTCATACATCTTCATCGTAAGAGCATCCCTTATCTATGATGGAGTCTTTGATCAGAAGAAAATATGAAGCTGGTTTTAAATTAAACGTTATTGAAGTATTTAAAGAAATTTGAATGGCCGTATAAGTCATGGTCTGATTTTACGATCAATTTTCTGGGTTTGAAGATGCAACTTATACACGAGTATATACGGTAACACAAAGTCCAACACAGCCCAGCATAGCAGACGCAGATGGCGATGATCGTGTGAAATGAAAGCCTTGTGACCAGCCCTTTGTGGTAAAGGAAAGGGGGCCATTTTAATAAATAAATAAATAAATAACTCCAACTGCCGCACTGCCGTCATTGCGTGTGGGGATGTGGTACATCACCATAGCGTGGGTGGTGTGAACTGGGCACCTGCAGCTGGCACCGATTGATGATGTGGTTATTTCAGGGTTAAAAAGAAGAAGAAAAAGTAAAATATTAATATCACTGAAAATTAGTAACGCTCTTATGGATATTTCCCTTTATTTTTTTTATGATTTTGTAAACAACTTGCACATTGAAATGTGTTTTTATTGTCTTTTACAATCACAAAGTGCAGTTCTAAGTAAAATAACAATGAGAAGGACTCCCTGCTTGAAATCCACCAAACGCTCCTCTAAGATATAAGCACACAACTGAGTGGTGTATTTGCATTTTTATATATTTTGTTAATTTTTTGGAATTTTTTTTTTATGTTAATAAATCATTTTCTTTTGCGTCCTTTCCCCCACCACACCACGACACATCTTCCTCTATAATACGCTACCGTGGCTGTCCGTTTGTCTGTCCAGGATTTTAAATCCCCTGCAGCTCGCAAACTGTTTGAACTGTTGACCTGAAATTTGGTACACGTTATACTACGTGACGTCTTGTATCTGCTTTCGTGGTGATGATTGACCTCCAAGGTTATTCCACTTTTTATTTTTATTAAATTTTATTGTAGAATCAACTCTCAGCAGCGGCCAGCAGGGCGCCGTTCTCATCCCTACCACCTTCGCCGTCACTTCCCCTTACCCCTTCATATCTTAAATCATTCTTGAGGCAGATTGAAGACAAGTGCCAGCTTAAGAGAAAAATGAAAGAAATCGTGGCTCTTGATCAGAAAGCGGACGCCACTTGGTTGTTTCATAATACTTAAGATTAGGTTCTGATGGACGGCCGGCGGTTCAGTCTGGCAGAGACATCCCTGGAAAAGAAGAATGGAGGAAGGTAGCCTTTTCAGGGCACTGCCTCCCCGCCGGGATGCTAGGTGGCAGCTCCCCTGGATGGCAACCATTCCCTGGCATCCTGAGACATAGAGTTCATTTCCTCAGCCCTGTTGGGTGCCGTGGATGCCACCAGGGGGAGTTCACAAAGAAATTGGGGACTCCTACTGTTACTATAACACGGAAGTACTTCAGAGTACTATGGGAAACCCTGCAAGGAGAGCTGGAGTTGGGTGGTAAGGTGACGGAGCTGCTGGGAGTGGAGGATTGATTATTGTTTATTGTATAGTTACTGGAGAATTGTGGCAAGTGTGGTGCTTTGTGCACTGTATCCGAAGAAAGTTATCAAAATTCTTCTTGGTGCTTTTTATAGGTGTGTCTTGGACGTCTGTCTGCTGGGTTTCACGGGGCAACAGCGACCCCTAGCGTCCACAAGGTATATAAGTAGGTTTCACATTTCTATTATCATTGTAGCCCTAAAATAGTGACGTAACATCAGGGACCTATTTTACTGACCTTAAGGTTAGTGTTTGGGCAAGGGGAAGTCCATCTCAAGTGGCATCCACATTCTGAACAAGACCCAAAAACGTACTAAGTAATTGCGACACAAACACTGACTTAATCAGTTTTTAATGCAAAAAGATGCCAACGGAAGAAGAGAAGAAGTGGGCTGCTAGGGTGGAGACAAGAAGAGCTGCTCAGGAAGGAACAAGTGCATCAACCTCTGAGCAAATGAATGCTAAACGTGCAGAGAAGGAGGATGAAGACTAGGAATGCTCAAGTCAAGTGTATAACGTGCAGTGCGCCGTTACTGGTCTCTATCTTTATAAAATCTAACATCTGTCTGTCTGTCTCTCTGTCCGCTTTTCACGAGTGAACTACTTAACAGTTTTTATTCTAGAATTTGCTTGAACAATCTGGTTGATTTTGTAGCGGGGCTACATAGCAATAGTGTTTTCAATGTTTGTACCGAGTGCGTTTTGTTTCCATCGTCCCGTTTGCTGTTTATAATGTGTGCGTCAGTGAATGTCGTCACCGTAAATAGAGGGGGAATGGATGATGGAAAGAGACCACAGCCCCAAGATGGAAAGCACCTGATTACAATCAGTCAATTACAGCCGGCTCATTACTATATAAACAATCAGGAGGGGACAGAGGGGAGGAAGGAGAAAGACGGAGATTACATTTTCATGACAACGAACCAACTTTACCTGCTGTTTTACACATCGCGTTTTTGATACCAGTTTGTTTTTCATTCCGCCGAAACTTATTTCAATTCAATCATCGCCAGAGACTCCGGGGTTGGACTACATCATCCACCACATGCCGAGGATTCACGGTGAAGTCGTTCCATTTTTTCTGGGAAATTCAAACACATTACTTATCTGTTGACTAGTCATCCGAATTCAGGACAGTTGAATACTTGGACTCAAGATTACTATTATTGGCATTTTCCGTATTCATTCATCGTTATTTTGTGTTCTGCGTTTGTTAGTTTGTTATATGTTATTGGGACAAGGGAGGGTTTGTTATTGTATATATGATGTTGTCACATTGTTTCTTTGGTGGTGGTTTATACATATCTATATATATATATATTTATTTTCTACGTGTGAAAGTTGCATTTTTTGTTATTGTTTCATTTAATATATTTTCCACTTATTTACATATCTGCTTTTTTGTGCTTATGTTTAAACCGTTGATTGTGAGGAACATTTTATTTGTTAGAGGTATGGCTTGGTATTCATAGATTAGCCTCAGTAATTTATCCAGGCCACAGGTCTTGGAAGTGTAGCTGCCGGCTGGGTAAGGGGTCAGCCGTTACAATTTCTCATCGCGCTAAGTATCAAAGTTTGCTTGCAGTCCCGATTTATTTGCGCGAATCTGAGAGAGATGGGGCGGGGCCAAGGGGAGGGGGCGTGTTTCCTTTTAGGGGGCGATAGCTCCCTAGTTGGAATAAGTTCTTTTGTAATTGCGGCGTTTTAAGTAAATGAAAACTATATAGATATGATATTAAAAGGCGATATCCCTCCCATAGTGATACGGCGGTAAAAATCACATAAGAGAAAATAACTTAACTTTCTTTACTGACAATTTATGAGACATTACAGATGGGAAGCCATAATAGCAAGACAATACCTAGGTGGGATCTTGATCTATACAGTCTGCCATTTTTCGTCACTGCACTGGAAGGCTTTTCATGACGGATGACGATATCGCCCATCCGTCCGTCGGCTTCAAGATGTTTGGCTGCTGTTCACATCTTTTTATACTGTCTTCTCCACGTGTAGGCCCTTACTTAGGTTCCAAACAAGGGAAGAAGATTTTGTGCTGACTGTTAACAGAGGACAATATAATATACACCTGTCTTTAGGCTGACTATACATTCCTCCAGCTGTCTTTGTCTATGTTGTCCTATGCTTGGTCCAGCACTTCTAAATGCTGTGCCTGGCCTGGCCTGTACATGTGAATGGATTTATAAAATCATTTTTGTACAGAGCACAGTGACATTAAACTTATATTCTTATTACAGGGTGGGGCCCTCCTCACTCATGCGCCAGCCTCGGGTCGTGTACCTTACCTCCACTTAGCTAGCGAATGAGAGAACGACTTAACGGATTTAGATCAGGTGGTTTTTTTTTTCTAGAATTTGCTAGAACTTTCCGGTTGATTTCGCGACTTCTCTCATTGTGCTAAGTATCATAATTTGCTTGCCGGAGCGATATATTCGCACTAATCTGAGAGACACAGGCTGTGAGGAAGTGTGACATCAGGAGTGGGGAGCCGGGCAGGACACTCCTCACGGTCCTGTTTCACTTTTATGTGGGTGAAGCTGCGGAGGGCGGATAGTATAACTACAGTTAGGTCCATAAATATTTGGACAGAGACAACTTTATTCTCATTTTGGTTCTGTACATTACCACAATGAATTTTAAATTAAACAACTCAGATGCAGTTGAAGTGCAGACTTTCAGCTTTAATTCAGTGGGTTGAATAAAACGATTGCATAAAAATGTGAGGCAACTAAAGTATTTTTTGAACACAATCCCTTCATTTCAGGGGCTCAAAAGTAATTGGACAAATTAAATAACTGGAAATAAAATGTTCATTTCTAATACTTGGTTGAAAACCCTTTGCTGGCAATGCCAGCCTGAAGTCTTGAACTCCTGGACATCACCAGATGCTGGGTTTCCTCCTTTTTAATGCTCTGCCAGGCCTTTACTTTCAGTTGCTGTTTGTTTGTGGGCCTTTCTGTCCGAAGTTTAGTCTTCAACAAGTGAAATGCACGCTCAGTTGGGTTAAGATCAGGTGACTGACTTGGCCATTCAAGAATTGTCCACTTCTTTGCTTTAATAAACTCCTGGGTTGCTTTGGCTGTATGTTTTGGGTCATTGTCCATCTGTATCATGAAACGCCTGCCGCCCAATCAATTTGACGTCATTTAGCTGGATTTGAGCAGACAGTACGTCTCTGAACACCTCAGAATTCATTTGGCTTCTTCTGTCCTGTGTCACGTCATCAATAAACACTCGTGTCCCAGTGTCACTGGCAGCCATCACACTGCCTGACTCCACCGTGTTTTACAGATGATGTGCTATGCTTTGGATAATGAGCTGTTCCACGCCTTCTCCATACTTTTTTCTTGCCATCATCATTCTGGTAGAGGTTGATCTTGGTGTCATCTGTCCAAAGAATGTCTTTCCAGAACTGTGCTGGCTTTTGTAGATGTTCTTTAGCAAAGTCCAATCTAGCCTTTCTATTCTTGAGGCTTATGAGTGGCTGGCACCTTGCAGTGCACCCTCTGGATTTACTTTCATACAGTCTTCTCTTTATGGTAGACTTGGATATCGATACGCCTACCAAGCCCTGGAGAGTGTTGTTCACGTGGTTGGCTGTTGTTCACGGGTTTCTCTTCACCATGGAAATGATTCTGCGATCATCCACCACTGTTGTCTTCCGTGGACGTCCAGGTCTTTTTGCGTTGCTGAGTTCACCAGTGCTTGCTTTCTTTCTCAGGATGTACCAAACTGGAGATTTTGCCACTCGTAATATTGTAGCAATTTCCCAGATGGGTTTTTTCTGTTTTTGCAGCTTAAGGATGGCTTCTTTCACCTGCATGGAGAGCTCCTTTGACCGCATTTTGTCTGTTCACATGCGAGCACCACACCTCAAATCAACTCCAGGCCTTTTATCTGCTTAATTGATAAGACATAGCGACAGACTTGCCCATGAAATAGCCTTTGAGTCAATTATCCAATTACTTTTGAGCCCCTGAAATGAAGGGATTGTGCTATAAAAACGCTTTAGTTGCCTCACATTTTTATGCAATCGTGTTCACCCACTGAATTAAAGCTGAAAGTCTGCACTTCAGCTGCATCTGAGTTGTTTCATTTAAAATTCATTGTGGTAATGAGAAAAAAGTTGTCTCTGTCCAAATATTTATGGACCTAACTGTAACGTGGGGAAGTTTGATACATACAATCTGTATTTATTTATTGCCGGATTTTGATGAAACTTGATATCTGAGTTGTAAATATGGTCCTTTGAAGCTAATTAGATTTTGTTTAAGCCTGATAACGCGCCAAGCCTTTGACCGTTACACTCAACCAAATTTTGTTCTGTCCTGATTCTTTATTTTTTTTTACATATTGTGTTAATTTTATCAAAAGTATTACAATTTGTTTATGTAAATGAATAAAATTCAAAAATAATGATTTATTGTTTTCTTTGTGAATACAGTAAATTTGCTGTATCCATTTTGATTGAAGAAGGGCGCTCATTTTCCCTTTCGGCACCAGGTGTCGTTTTGCCATGCTACAGCTCTGGCGTGGTAGCTTGACGAGAGCGGGTCCCGTGTGCGATACATGAGCGGATGGCCCTGTACTTAGTGCACAGGTGAAGGATCAGCCCTGACCCAAATTGGAGACCTGATTGCCACAGCTGTGCCAAGTCCCTCATTTTAAAAGGAAAGCGTAAGAGTTAGGAGGAAAGAAGAAAGGCAGATTGGAGGACCGAGAGGAAAACAGACTGACCAGTGACTGAGAGGGAGAGGTGGACTTGAGATGCGATGAAGGTTAAAAGGAAATGGAAGACAGAGAGGCAGAGACGGAGAGCGAGAGCACCCAAGCTGACTGGGGTGTGGCAGGAGGACAGGAGTGAGCCTCAGGGCCGTGAAAGGGGCACGTGAGATTAGGAGAGGCCCGACTGATGGCATCCCCCCCCCATGCATTGCATTTGTCATTCCAACAGAGGGTGCATCACAAACATTAAAGCTGCTTTTAATGTATGAACCCCATATCAAATGGTACATAACAGAGACATATGCATTGCATTTGTAATTCCAACAGAGGGTGCATCACAAACATTAAAACTGCTTTTGATGTATGAACTCCATATCAAATAGTAAATAACAGAAATATATACATTGCATTTGTCATTCCAACAGAGGGTGCACCACAAACATTAAAACTGCTTTTACTATATGAGCCCCATATCAAATAGCACATAACAGAGACATATGCATTGCATTTGTCATTCCGACAGATGACGCATCACAAACATTAAAGCTGCTTTTGATGTATGAACCCCATATCAAATAGTAAATAACAGAAATATATACATTGCATTTGTCATTCCAACAGAGGGTGCACCACAAACATTAAAACTGCGTTTACTATAAGAGCCCCATATCAAATAGCACATAACAGAGACATATGCATTGCATTTGTCATTCCGACAGACGTCACATCGCAAACATTAAAGCTGTTTTTATTGTATGAACCCCATAGTAAATGGTACATAACACAGACATATGCATTGCATTTGTCATTCCGACAGATGGCATCACAAACTTTAATGCTGCTGTTATAAATCCTGGTGCTTTGCAAACATTAACGTTCAGGTCTAAGTTGATTCAATCCATCTTAGACGGGTAGCTCAGCTAACATATGCACAGACGTGTGCTGCAGCGACCTGGTAATAAATGTCCAGCAGTCAATGTATTAAAAACAGCCTAACGGTGATGATAGAAGGAAAAAAATGGAGTCAGGAGTAACATACTCTCCTGCTTTAGTCAGATCAGTGAAACGGAGCAGCAGTTACAAAATATAAAAATACACGGGCCGCTCTTCTGCTTGTATTAATAAGTCTCAACTTCCTGTTTATTTCTTTACAAATGGGGAACTGAATATCATACAGTGAGCGATTAATCAGCCATCCATCCATCTCCCCATCAATTTTCATTATCGCATTTGCCTTGAGAGAGCCGTAGAAATGCTCAGTCATAAAATCTTAAAATAAACAGCTCGCGTTCTTTATTGATGTTATATTCCCTGTAAGAGTGATGCACAGAAATGCTAGCACATTTAATTAAAAGAAGGCTAAGACAATTTATTTTCATTATCAAGGGAGATTTGTCATTCAGCCATTTGTAAGCCTGCCGCACCCGCTCTCGCTTTTAGTAAAAAGGCAGCCGCAGAACTTCCCGCTTGTTAGACGGCCGTTAAAGTGGCAATGCAATAAGGGAATGACTTGGAAATTTTGAAAATGTATTCTTTTTAAGGTTTTTCTTTTTCTGTCATTATTTGCACATAACATGCAATGAATTAATGGTGAGCTGTTAACCACA
>JANRMT010062820.1:31344423-31370357 GCA_026402145.1 Polypterus bichir lapradei
CTGTAGTATATTTAAGTATATATGACAATTGCTCACTCGGACAATTTGTTTTGGGGGCCCCCAAGAAGACGGGGGCCCTAAGCTATAGCTTGTGTAGCTTATACGTAAATCCTGCACTGCGTGTTAGTGCCGTTTCTGTACTATGACCAGTGCGAAAACCAGACTGGAATTTCTCAAATAAATTGTCATGCGTATGGTGTGACTGAAGCTGACTGGCGACTACTTTTTCTAGTATTTTAGAGAGAAACGGTAAATTTGAAAAAGGCCTATAATTATTTAGTATGTGTGGGTCTAGGTCTGACTTTTTAAGTAATGGTTTAATGACTGACACTTTTAGTGCATCAGGTACTGTGCCATGCAATAATGAACTATTGATAACGGTTAGAATAGGCGCCGCAAGAACATCCATGGCACTTTTTACTAGTTTTGTTGGCACTGGATCAGGGAACAAGTAGTGGGCTTCATTTTAGTAATTAAAGTTAAGACTTCCTGCTCAGTTACAGGATTAAAATTATTAAAGTGCTGAATGCAATGTGAGACAGGGTAAGCTGTCTAAGCTAGTATGTGGTTTGTACTGTGATGCTGAGATCTGGGATCTTATATTTTTAATTTTCTCATTGAAGAAGTTCATAAAGTCTGTACTGCTAATATCTGTTGGTATTTTGCACTGTTGATCTGAATTCCCATTTGTTAATTTAGCCACTGTACTAAACAGTACCTGAGGATTTTTATTATTGCTATCTATTATTTTAGAATAGTATTCTGAGCGAGCTTTAAAGAGGGCTTTTTTATATTTATTAACACTCTCTGTCCATGCAATTTGAAAGACATGTACTTTGTTGTTCTCCATCTGCGCTCCAGTTTTCTACACTCTAATTTAAGAGCGCGAGTGTTTTCATTAAACCAGGGAGAGTTTCTATGTGCTTTGATCACTTTTGTTTTAAGGGGAGCCACTGTGTCCAGAGCATCTCTCAAGGTCACATTATAATGTGATATTAGCTGATCTAAGTAGTATTCCACGTTTACATTTGCTGTTAACTGATCTAAATGGTTCTCCACAATTACACTCGACTTACTCAAGGTATCTATAAATTTTGAAGCAGAATTACAGTCTAGATGTCGCTCTGTCTTTGTTTTAATCTGTGACTGCATTGGCAAGGGCAGGACTAAATCAAATGTAATTAAGAAGTGATCGGAAATAACTTCATTTAATGGAGCAATATTTAAATTTTGAATTTCAACTTTGTAAGTTATAATAAAATCTAATTATAGATTATCAGGTATGCTAAGCTAATTATAGGATCTCAGGTATGCTAAGCTTGTAGAGACAGGAAGACTTGTGGCTGTCAGTGCCATCATAGGAGCTTCTAAAAAGTCCTTAATGAAAGGTTTGCACAGTTCTAGGAATGAGAGATTTCAGTTGTTGATTTTCAATAAATTTGTAAACCATTCTGAGCGCCTGATTTCACTTTGTCATCATGGGTTATGGGACGGCATGGTGGCACAGTGGGTAGCGCTGCTGCCTCGCAGTTATGAGACCCGGGTTCGCTTCCCAGGTCCTCTTTGTGTGGAGTTTTCATGGTCTGCTTGGGTTTCCTCCAGGTACTCTGGTTTCCTCCCACAGTCTAAAGACATGCAGGTTAGGTGCATTGGCAATCCTAAATTGTCCCAAGTGTGTGTGTTTGTGCCCTGCCCGGGGTTTGTTTCCTGCCTTGCGCCCTGTGTTGGCTGGGATTGGCTCCAGCAGACCCCTGTGACCCTGTAGTTAGGATATAGCAGGTTGCATGATGGATGGATCATGGATTATTGAGTGTAGATTGAGGGTCACAAATGGCACACTTATTAATTTCAATTACAATCTACAAGACGATAATGAGGTCTGAACACTTTCTAAATACACTTCATATTGTTTGCATTGTCCAGTAGTCACATTCACATTTTCCTTCCACACTTAAAAATACAACCCAGCTCCACCATATCCAGGGTTTCGATTGGGTTTAAACTTTTCTTGGCAGCATTGGGAGCAAGGGAAGTTAATTCACCCTTGGTGAGGTGCCAGTCCTTTGCAGGTCCCACTCACACACACTTTGGACTGTCGGTTAACTTACCAGTCAAACCATTTGGGATACGGAAGAAAAATTTGAATGCTGGAGAAAAACCCAGATTGACACCAACATGGATAAGGGGGTCAGACTTCAGACCCTGGACCTCTAAGAGGAAGTGCTAACCACTGTGCCACCCTACTCTAAATATGTTAGTTTTCAAGCAACATAGTGATTAGTGCTGCAGTTCCAGACTCCTGGAATCAAATGCCAACCTACATGTGCAGCTTCATGTTCTCTCTGTGTCCATGGTGGCATTCTGGTTTCTTCATCTCCCACGTTCCTCCCTGTCCCTCCCAAGTCAACATGAGATGCTGCACTTCTCCTCCATTTCCAGAGTCCTGATTTTGGACGCATTCTGTTTGTGGGGCTTCCATGGTCTCCCCCTGTCAGCACTCCAATTTCTTTCAAGTTTCTGAACAAGGGTTACAAATGAGACATGGACATACTAAATTTGGAGTTTTATTAATTTATTTTTTATCTTTTATTGAATTTATGAAAAGGATGTAATATTACATACAATCAAGTCAAACTTTCACAAAACTAAATCAACACAAACCCCTCCCATGTAAATTTGGAGTTTTAATATATTCCCTGTGTCCGTGTGGATATTCAGGTTTCCCCCAGTTTCCTAGAATTTAAGTGTGATGTTCCCATCATGCCCCTGTACATACTCCAGTTTCCAGGTCCAGAGTCCTGGGATCAGACACATGCCTTGGCATTTTTTATGTTGAGCCGTCATTGTCTTGCCAAGTCCATATGGGTACTCAAGCTTCTGACCAGTGGTTACAAATGACAGCATGGACACACTAAACTTTGAGTTTTCATGTCCTCCAGGTGTCTCTGAGTGTATTGTTGCTTCCTCTTAGTTCCAGATTATTTTTAGTCTCTATGCCAAGCTTCCGTGTTCTCACAATGCCTTCCCATGTTCTCATACTTGCTCCAGTTTCTAACCAGTTCCTGAGTTTTCACATCTAATTCTAGTGTGGGCACCCTGTGATTAGATTTAGAACCTTTCACGTTCTTGCTATGCCCATGTGAGAACTCTGGCTTCATTTCAGTTCCAGAGCACCGGTGTCAAGTGCCAGCCTGGGAGGTCAGAAAGTTAAGTTTTAACATACTCCATGTACCCATGTGGATTTTATGGCTTCTTCACAGTTTTAGAGTCCAGGTATCAAACACAAGCATTGACCCCCTGAGTGTGGAGTGTACATGGTCTCACGATGTCCATATGGGTAGCCCAGTTTCTCAGCAATTGTTACAAATGTCAGCATGGGCACACTACGTTTAGAATGCCCACAATCTCCATGTGTCTATATGGATATTCCAGCGTTCTCTGCGTTCTAGGGTCCAGGTATCAAACACAAGCATGGAGCCAGTATGTGTGGAGCCTCCATCGTCTCACAATGTCCATATAGGTATCACAGTATCTCAACAATGGATACAAATGACAGCATGAGCACACTAAGTTTAGAATGCCAACATTCTCCATGTGTCTATATGGATTTTCTGGTGTCCTCGCGGTTTTAGAGTCCAAGGTATATCAAACATTAGCATTAACCCCCTGTGTGCGGAGCCCCCATGGTCTTACAATGTCCATATGGATACCCCAGTTTCTCATCTTCTTCTTCTACTTCATCTTTAGGCTGCTCCCTTTAGGGGTTGCCACAGTGGATCATCATTTTCCATATCTTCCTGTCCCCGTCATCTTGTTCTGTTGCATCCATTACCTGCACGTCCTCTCTCACCACATGCATAAACCTCCTCTTAGGCCTTCCTCTTCTACCATTTTCCTGGCAGCTCTATCCTTAACATCCTTCTCCCATTATACTCAGCATCTCTCCTCTGCACATGTTCAAACCAACACAGTCTCGCCTCTCTGACTTTGTCTCCCAACCATCCAACTTGAGCTGACCCTCTAATGTCCTCATTTCTAATCCTGTCCATCCTCGTCACACCCAATGCCAAATCTTAGCATCTTTAACTCTGCCACCTCCAGCTCTGTCTCCTGTGCCACCGTCTCCAGCCCATATAACACAGCTGGTCTCACTACTGTCCTGTAGACCTTCCCTTTCACTCTTGCTGATACCCGTCTGTCACAAATCACTCCTGACACTCTTCTCCACCCACTCCACCCTGCCTGCACTCTCTTATCTGCATTCCTCTAATCTCCTCTCATATCTCCACCTCTCCAGGGTGTCCTCAACCTGCTCCACGGGGAATCCTGTCTAATCTCGTCTGGCAGCCTGTCCATCACCATCACAAATAAGAAAGGGCTCAGAGCCGATCCCTGATGTAATCCCACCTCCATCACTCCTACTGCAGACCTCACCACGGTCACACTTCCCTCGTACATATCCTGTACCACTCTTACATACTTCTCTGCCACTCCCGACTTCCTCATACAATACCACAACTCCTCTCAGGCACTCTGTCATATGCTTTCTCCAGGCCCACAAAGACGCAATGCAACTCCTTCTGCTCTTCTCTAAACTTTTCCATCAACACCCTCAGAGCAAACATCACATCTGTGGTGCTAATTCCTGGCATGAAACCATCCTGCTGCTCACTAATCATCACCTCACTTCTTAACTGAGCTTCCACTACTCTTTCCCATAACTTCATGCTGTGGCTCATCAATTTTATCCCCCTGTAGTTACTGCAGTCCTGCACATCCCCCTTATTCTTAAGTATCGGCCCACCAGTACAATTCTTCTACACTCCTCATCATCCTCTCACTTTCCAAGATTTCATTAAAAAATCTGGTTAAAAACTCCACTGCCATCTCTCCTAAACACCTCCATGATTCCACTGGTATGTCATCGGGACCAACGGCCTTCCCATTCTTCATCCTCTTCATCGCTGTCCTTACTTCCTAAATGCTAATCCATTGCACTTCCTGATTCACTATCTCCACATTATCCAACTTTCTCTCTCTCATTCTCTTCATTTATCAGCCTCTCAAAGTACTCTTTCCATCTGCTCAACACACTCTCCTCGCTTGTGAGTACGTTTCCATCTTTATCCTTTATCACCCTAACCTGCTGCTCATCTTTCACAGCTCGGTCCCTGTGTTTAGCCCATCGGTCCTTTTCTCTCTCTTTAGTGTCCAACCTCTCATACAACTCATCAAACGCCTTTTCCTCAGCCTTCGCCACCTCTCTCTTCACATTGCGCCTTATCTCCTTGTACTCTTGTCTACTTTCTGCATCTCTCTGACTATCCCACCTCTTCTTTGCCATCCTCTTCCTCTGTATACTCTCCTGTACTTCCTCATTCCACCACCAGGTTTCCTTTTCCTCCTTCCTCTGTCCAGATGTCACGCCAAGCACCCTTCTTGCTGTCACCCTTACTACATCTGCTGTAGTTTCCCAGCTGTCTGGTGACTCTTCACTGCCACCCAGTGCCTGTCTCACCTTCTCCCTAAACTCAACATTGCAAACTTCCTTTTTCAACTTCCACCATTTGATCCTTGGCTCTGCTCTCATTCTCTTCCTCTTCTTTGATCTCCAACATCATCTTACAGACCCCATCCTATGCTGCTTAACTGCACTTTCCCCTGCCACCACTTTGCTGTCTTCAATCTCCTTCAGATCAACTCTTCTGCATAGGATGTCATCTACCTGTGTGCATCTTCCTCCACTCTTGTATGTCACCTTATGTTCCTCCCTCTCCTTAAAATGCATATTCACCACAGTCATGTCCATCCTTTTGGCAAAATCCACTATCCTCTGACCTTCTTCATTCGTCTCCTTGACACCATACCTACCCATCACCTCCTCGTCTCCTCTGTTCCCTTCACCAACATGCCCATTGAAATCCGCTCCAATCACCACTTTCTGTTCATCACTTCATCCAACTCACTCCAGAAATCTTCTTTCTCATCCATTGTACACCCAACTTGCAGTGCATATGCACTAACAACATTCATCATCACACCTCCATTGTCCAGCTTCATAATCATCATTCTGTCTGACACCTCCAAACACTCTTGACGTGCTGTTCCTTCAGAATAACTCCTACTCCATTTCTCCTCTCATCCACACCATGATAGAATGATTTGAATCCACCTTTGATCCACCTGGCCTTCCTCCCCTTCCATTTAGTCTCTTCACGCACAGTATATCAACCTTCCTTCTCTCCATCATATCTGCTAACTCTCTCCCCTTACCAGTCATACTGCCAACATTCAAAGTTCCTACCTTCAATTCCAATCTCTTTACCTTCATCCTCTCCTCCTGCCTCCGAACACGTCTCCCCCCTTTTCTTTTCCTTCTTATTCTTCTCCTTCGGCCAACAGTAGCCCAATTTCTGCCAGCACCCTGTTGGCTAACAGTACTGGTGGCGTTGTTGTTAACCCGGGGCTCGACCGATCCGGTATGGAAATTTGCATTGTTGTCCGCATTTTGATCTGGCAAAATTTTACACCAGATGCCCTTCCTGACGTGACACTCCCCATTTATCTGGGCTTCAGACCGGCACAAAGAAACACACTGGTTTGTGCATCCCCTGTGGCTGGGTTACCCCAGTTTCTCAACAATGGTTAGAAATAACAACATGGGCACAGTAAGTTTAGAATGTCCTCAATTTTCATTTATCCAAATGGTTATTCTGGTATCCACCCAGTTCTAGTGTGAAGCCGCCATAGTTTCACCATACCCTTATAGGTACCCCAGTTTCTCAACATTGGTTACAAATGGCAGCCTGGGCACACTAAGTTTAGAATGCCCATATTCCCCATGTGTCCAAATGGATTTTCTAGTGTCCTCCCAGTTTTAGAGTCCAGGTATATCAAACACAAGCATTAACCCCATGCATGTGGAGCCCTCATGGTCTCACAATGTCCATATGGGTACCCTAGTTTCTCAACAATGGTTACAAATGAGAGTATGGGCACACTAAATTTAAAATGACCACGTTCTTCATTTATCCATATGGATATTCTGGTTTCTTCCCAGTTCTAGGGTCCAGGTATCAAATACAAGCATGGCCCACGTATGTGTGGAGCCGCCATGGTTTCACCATACCCATATGGGTGCCCCTGTTTCTCAGCAATGATTACAAATGACAGTATGGGCACACTAAGTTTAGAATGCCCACATTCTCCATGTGCCCATATGGATGATCTGGTGTCCTTCCAATTCTTGAGTTTAGGGATCAAACAGAAGTGTGGACCCTCTGTGTGTGGAACATCCATGTTCTCATCATGTTAAAGTCGGTACTCCAGCTACCTTCTTGTGGCAGAGCCCTGGTTTCAAAGGCCAGTGTGGGCACACTCTCTGTCTCTGTGGAGCTCCCCGTGTTCTTCCCATGCCCCCACATGATAAATGAATAGATAGATAGATAGATAGATAGAATGTGTGTGTGTGCCAGTTTGATTGATGACCATAAACGGGCTCAATAAGAGTGCAGGAGTGTATGTGTCCTAATATGGACTGGATGTTGTTTGCCTGGCACCAGTGCTTTTATGACAGCCTTTGTCACGTGGTAGGCAGGCACAGAAAACAACTAAATAAATAAATTTCACGTTTGAGGTAAGCCACAGTATATGAAGATGTTGCTGTCTCTTCCCCTCAACCTGAGGATGTACGTCTGCTGCTGCATTTCCTGTTTCTCTTTGTCTGATTCTGTTATTCATTTTTGTAAATCCAGCTTGCTGAGATGAGCACTACATAGGAATATATTGAATGGATTTCATTATAGAAGCATCTAAGCATCATTTGTAACGCTTGAAAAAACAAAACATCAATGAAGATCCAGCAGTGCTGACTTTTTGTATTCCACTTTGATGTTATAAAATGAAATACAAAATTTGGTCTCTTCCATTTGTGCCTGACTTTTGCTCCAAGGTGGTATAGAAGATGAAGTGCACATCCCTTTAAATTTGCATGAAAGCTTTTGCATTGACTTTCTCCGCTGGGGGGAAAAAATGCGGCGAACTTTTGAGACGGCTGCTGGGTGCTGTGATATTCCTAATGCAGTAGTAATAAATTACTTTGAAGCAGAACGTTCACATCTGTGCCAACTTCATTTGCAAAGTGAGCTTGATAGGAAAAAAAAAGATGTACAATCATTATCCTCGACTCCGCAGTCCAGCAGGGGCCCGCAGTGTAAAAAGCCATCCATTGATATTAGATGAGGATTCTGGAGTGCCATTCTAGGATGGCAAGATGACCCAACGCAGAATTGAGGTGAAGTCTGTCCTTGGTCATGTGAAACAAAGTCCAGGGGTGGTCAGCAGTGGTCAAGCAGGGCTTTTAAAACCACCTCAACAAGTCAACCCTAACCCTAAGCGAAACATCAGAAAAAACCAAAGCACCTTATTTTTCCACACTTGATCGCCACTTATAACGTCCATGAAGCTTTTGATGCTTCATTTGGTTTTGTCTCGCTTGTGTAGACATTGTGAGCCCTCCGAAGTGGTCAGACTGGTAGTCACAATCGAGCGGCCAAGTCGGGAGATGACCGTTAACACACAAAATTCACAATTTCTAAATTGTCGGTTGATTCATCGACTATCAAAGTCTGCTCGGCTGATTTTCGAATTTCATTGACCACGTCAGTTTTTGATTGTTGAATTTATGCACTCGATAAACTCAAAGGTGAAATTCTTCCTTCACCAACTATCCACGATTTCCATGCATCTGCCAATGTAACCAACAGCAATCCACCTTTCTCTGTGTCGTGTAAATGATCGTCCAATCAGAGGCACACAGGGTCAAAACAGAAGCTTTAATTTACTTCTCCGAGAAACTTTCCAAAACAAAAGGATAAAAAAGGGACAGGGCGTCCCCTCTGCCTATTAAATAATAAATTAGATCAATCACAAATTATTAATACAAAATAAATGAAATAAAAATCAGGAAAAACTTAGGGAGAACTGAAACCACCACCTACCCATACAGCGTCCACCGCGCTTCTGGCGCTAGAGCCAAAAAACATGCAGGTGGTGAGGTGTGACGCTAATTAACGCCCGTACTACAACAGATGATATAGTCAGTATGCTATTAACTATTGTCCACACATGTGCGATTGGGAGACAGCTGAAGGGCCTACATGATAGCAATTCCACACCAGACCAGGGGGCGGCAGGGTGCGTCGACTGTCTCTCTCAATCTCTTGTAGGGTAGCGGCGCAACCGATGACATCACTTCCGTCTCTGGTGTGGATGATGACGTCACTTCTGGTCCTGGCGACATCACTTCCGGTTCCGGTGCAACTGACGACGTCACCTTCGGTCCCCGGCCCAAAGATGATGTCACTTCCGGTCCCGACGACGTCACTTCCACTGCATGCCGCCCATGTTAATTAGTGTTCCCTAATTTTAGTTTCTTAAATATTTTGTCTTTTTTCTCTTTCTTCATCCTGTAAAGCACTTTGAGCTCCAGCATTTGTATGAAAATGTGCTCTAGAAATAAATGTTGTTGTTGTTGGACGTTTGAAAGCCCACAAGCTTTCGAGTCATTTGATTACTCAGAAGGTAGAAGGGTGGGCAGCGTGGTGGCTTGATGGTTAGACAGAGTGATTTAGGGATGTTGTGTGTAATTGCCACCTAGTTAAGGGTGAATCATTGCCCACTGTCGGGATGGAATTTTCTCCTCATGTGCGCGCTAATCATTCATCTTCAGTTAATCGGTGACTCAAGATCATCCTGGTCTGAGTGCCCTGTGATGGACTGGCATGGTAGTTGGACCTGCCTTATACTCAATGCTGCCAGAAGAATGGGTGGGTGTAGAAAACATGGACCAGTTAAAGTGTGAACCATGCTGGAGCTGGCATTGGGTGTAAAGAGGAAACTGAATAATGCAGTGGGCAACCAACACGAAGGTGAAGGTGACAGAGAAGCTTTGCGTGGGTGACTAGCCATTCCAATTAGGAAGAAAGTTGAGCCCAATGTATAAGCTGCATGATGATTAAACCATTTTTTGGGGGGCTTCAGCTGTGGACACCAGGGGGCATACAGCTCCCCAAACTCCGGACACAACAGGCACTGTGGACAAATCCAGCGCACAACACAACTTTATTAACTATGTGGGAAACGCTTCTCCCTTGTTTCCCACGTTATACAGCAAATACAATACCCACAATGACTTTCTTACTTTCTCTTTCTTTCTTCTGCCACTTGTCTACCTCCAGTCCTCCTCCCACAATGCTTTGTCCTCCACCTCGAGGAGTGGCTGCTGGCTCCTGTTATAAGGCACCCGGAAGAGCTCCAGGTGCTTGGTGATCTACTTCCAGGTGTGGAGAAAGTGGTGCAACCAAGGGCTCAGCAATTGTCGAGTCACCCCATGGTGGTGGCCATGGGCCCCAGCAGGGTTGCGCTACCAAGCTCCAAACCCCGTGGTCCCCTCTGAGGACATCTCAACGTCTCATACAAGCTCCCTATATGGAGGCGTCCTGGCCAGGTAAGAATCCCGGCTGTCTGTTACACTTGTCACCTTCCTGTTGGTTGACAATTAAACAGGGGCATGTTAGAATTTTATTGGGTTTGCGTCTCAGGTTTATGAAGGATGGGCACAGCAGCAGCCCAGTGTCAAGCACACTTGGGGGAGTCGCTTTTCCAAATGCAATAATTATTATTATGAAGGAAGAAACAGATATTAAAATTCTAATTAATGGCTCATTAACAAACAGCTCGCTGCTAACCAAATTAAACTGATGTCAAGCGACCCACAAGAATGGCGCTTCCGGCTCCAACTTGATTTGTCAGTAGAGTGAACTTCTAATAAAGTTGTCCCCATTTAGGTTGAATTATGCTTCCATTTAAACGGTGACGGTCAGTGAAGTGTGATTGCCTTGTGTTCATTTTTTTGACACATCCCCAAAGTCTCTCGTTATTGAGTATGCGGATACCGCCGAGTGGAATTGACTTTGCAAAAACTGCTGCCTTTGGACTTTATGCATATTAGCCACAAAAAGAAAAATGTGTGAGATATGGAAAACTTCCTATTTGAGGCCTGAATTAACTAGAAATGATACGTGCATTCTGTCACGCTATTTATTATTGTCACACATATATGCATAGGTGACAACTGAGGGGCACTAGTGTCTGCAATTCTACCTCCACTCCAGGGGTTGGCGCTGTGCCCCGGTAACGGTACGCAAATGGCTTCTCTTAAAGAAACAGGTATGAAGCATCAGTTTACAGCCTAAATCATGACATTGGTGGGCTGGACAGACATTGCCCCTCTTGTCCACAGCAGGGCCCAGCTATACTTGAGGCTCAGAATGCTTACACACCTGAATCATGGCTGCCATGCTTTCCCACTGCTGTTAGAACATTAGAACATTAGAACAATCTGGACGAGAAAAGGCCATTCAGCCCAATAAACTTCGCCAGTCCTCTCCACTTATTTCTTCTAAGAAAACATCAAATCGAGTTTTGAAAGTCCCTAAAGTCTTACTGTCTACCACACTACTTGGCTGCTTATTCCGGGTGTTTATCGTACTTTGTGTAAAGAAAAACTTCCTGTTTGTGCGAAATTTCCCCTTCACAAGTTTCCAACTGTGTCCCCGTGTTCTTGATGAACTCATTTTAAAATAACAGTCTCGATCCACTGGACTAATTCACTTCATCATTTTTAACACTTCAGTCAGGGTGTAGCAGTGCTACTAGTAGTTAGAACTGCATCTCCCAGCAGTCCTTGCATGGACCAAAGGTGGCCAGAGGGGTTTAAAAGGCGGGCAGGTGTCAGGAGGAAGAAAAAAGTGTTTTTTGTTGTTGAAATTTTGTGTGTCGTTTACCTGTTGGACTGCCTTCGGTTAATCAAGCCATATTTAGTCGCAGTGTCCTGGATTGTATTCGTTGTTGGAGTCTGGATCGTCTGTCTACCTGTATGTTGAGGACTAATTGTGGATTCATGGCTTTCCCGCAAGTGTAGGAGTGCTCCTGAACCATCCATCCGTCTTCACTCTTACAGTGTCTACCGGTAGGACTGTTTTTTTCATTCTCTTTCATCATACAGATCCCTGGACTTACTCGCGCCATCTATCATTACATCCGATGTGTTTTTCCATGGGCTGGTGGAGTTGTTTGTGTTTATATGTTTAATGTATTATCACCGTAGGGGTACAGGGGTGGTATCATTGTTTTCATTTACAGAATATCATTTAATTTCATTATATTCTTAATTGTCGTTAGTTCCCAGTATGCTTTATTTTGTCTCTGTTTTTGAGTGTGCGTGGGTCGTTCCAAGTCTGGGGGCATCCGTGGGATATCCTCTACAAAAATAAATAAATCACCGTCTCCTCTTCATCTCCTGGAAAGGCTCAGCTCTTTTAATCTTTCCTCATCACTCATCCCCTGTTGCCCTGAATCGGCCTAGTCGCTCTTCTCTGGACCTTCTCTTGTGCTGCTGTGTCCTTTTTGTAGCCTGGAGACCCAAAATGCACCCAGGACTCCAGATGAGGCCTCACCAGTGTATTATAAAGCTTGAGCAGAACCTCCTGTGACTTGTACTCCACACATCAAGGTGCTATATAACCTGACATTCTGTCAGCTGTCTTAATTGCATCTGAACACTGTCAGGCAGTTGATAGAGATGAGTCCACTATGACTTCTAAATCTTTCAACAGTCATGGACACTGTGAGAGGGACTATAATGTCACAGGGCTTATGAGCAACTTCAGAACATAGCAAGAGAGAAAACAATGGGAAGTTAAACTCATACTAACATTTAACACATTATAACCTGGTATGAATAGAGACATGGGTCTTATGGCCAGATTTGAGGATTGTTTGCATCTCTTTGTGTATTCAAACCTCACATTTTGACAATTTACTAACATTAAATTTCATCTACCCAAGCCTGTATGCTATCCAAGTCCTTCTGTAATGATATAACAGATTCCAAATTATCTGCTAATCCACCTATCTTGGTATCATTTGCAAAATTCAACAGCTTGTTACTTCTATTCCTATCTATATCATTTATTTATATTAAAAATAGCAGCAGCCCCCACACTGCCCACACTGGTCACCACTCTTAACATCACCCAATTCTGATGAGGTTCCTCACACCATCACCATCTGCTTCCTGTGTCTGAGCCAATTCATCCCCAATCTACACCCCACACCCTGAAATCCTACTTCTTTAATTTGATGCCCACCCTCTCATGTGGCATCTTATCAAATGCTTTCTGAAAGTCCAGATCAATAATCTCATCTGCTCCTCTCTGGTCATATCCTTTTGTTGACTTCTCATAGAATTCCAGCATGTTAGTAAAACACGACCTCCCTCTTCTAAACCCATACTGACTGTTCCTAATAACTCCTATCCTTGCCATGTGTTGCTCAATCTTATTCTTAATAATTCCTTCCATTCATTTTCCTGTGATGCACGTTAAGCTTAATTGGCCTATAGTTGCTTGGATCTGCCCTGTCACCCATTTTATATAATAGGATGATATTTGCCATTTTGCTGTTTTGATGCGTCCTCTGAGCACGTGATCAGAAACTAACATGATGATATCCAGTCTGTTGAGTTTTGTCACAGCTAGACTCCAGTCACTTTCTCAACACATCTCAAGGAGGATTAAAGCAAGCAGGATGGGCCTGAGCCCAATATGGTGTGCCACAGCAAAGGGTGAGAGAGAGAGTTCAGTTTCTGATTTTCAGCAAATGTCTAAAGCTTTCTGATAAACATTTTCTAATTATGGGATATTGAGTGTAGATCGATGGACACGAATGGAAAAGGTATCCATTTAAGGCGTCACACAGGTGTGCTTGGGAGTCAGGTTGAGGGCTTAACCAAGGGCAGGGATTAACGAAGTGCACTAACCTTTCTTCTGCAGATCACCTGAACAGAAACCCCAAGTAAAGCTCCTCCAGTTCCTGCACTGCCTTCCTAGCCACGCCTCCTTCTGACCTCACTTCCGGCTTGAACCCTCACAGACCCGCCTCTTCCTCTTCCTAAGACTACAAAAGCCCAGCGCCTTTTCTTCCTGTCCTGTCCCTGTTTGGACGCTGACCCAGTCACTTCTCCGCAGTGTACACAATGTATGTAGTGGACTCCCCAACTCTTTTCCTGTCATTTCTTGTGTTTTACAAGGTTAAATCTACGACACACTAAAGTGAAGGGGTCTGAATGCTTTCTGAATCCCACTGTATACAGTGCAATAATCTCTACATATAAAAGGCAAAGCCCTCACTGACTCCTTTCTAATTCTCCTACTTTCCATATTGGTGGGAAGCTGAAATTTCGCGTGCTCATTCCTTGCAGTGTACTTACAAAAGTTAGGTGTGTTTCATTTCCTATTGCAACACCCAAGAGGGGAAACGGGTGTACCCCATAAAACCACGGGTGTCAAACTCCGGTCCTGGAGGGCCACAGTGGCTGCAGGTTTTCATGCTAACCATTTTCTTAATTAGTGACCTGTTTATGCTGCTAATTAGGTCCTTTTCTCTTTGTTTTAATTAACTTGACTCTGACCCCTTAGTTGTCTCTTTTTTCCTTAATTAGCAGCCAAACAATAACAAGACACAAAATGAGCCACCACATGACCAGCTCACCATATACGGTGTTGACACCGTTCTCCAGGGCCCCCCCAAACTCCTCCCATGCCCGAGTTTTTGCCTCAGCAACCGCTTGGCCTGCCGGTACCTATTAGCTGCCTCCAGAGTCCCACAGGACAAAAGGGTCTGGTAGGACTCCTTCTTCAGCTTGACGGCATCCCTCACCGCTGGTGTCCACCAACGGGTTCGGGGATTGCCGCCGCGACAGGCACCAACCACCTTACGGCCACAGCTCCGGTCAGCCGCCTCAACAATAGAGGCATGGAGCATGGCCCATTCGGACTAAATGTCCCCCACCTCCCTTGGGACGTGGTCGAAGTCTGCCGGAGGTGGAAGTTGAAGCTACTTCTGACAGGGGACTCTGCCAGACGTTCCCAGCAGACCCTCACAACATGTTTGGGCCTACCAGGCCTGACCGACATCCTCCCCCACCATTGAAGCCTACTCACCACCAGGTGGTGATCAGTTGACAGCTCCACCCCCTCTTCACCCGATTGTCCAAGATATGTGGCCGCAAGTCCAACGACACGGCCACAAAGTCGATCATCGAACTGAGGCCCAGGGTGTCCTGGTGCCAAGTGCACATATGAACACCCCTATGCTTGAACATGGTGTTCGTTATGGACAATCCGTGACGAGCACAGAAGTCCAATAACAAAACACTACTTGGGTTCAGATCGGGGGGGCCATTCCTCCCAATCATGCCCTTCCTGGTCTCAC
This sequence comes from Polypterus bichir lapradei, assembly GCA_026402145.1. Classification (NCBI taxonomy): domain Eukaryota; kingdom Metazoa; phylum Chordata; class Cladistia; order Polypteriformes; family Polypteridae; genus Polypterus; species Polypterus bichir. The sequence goes on from JANRMT010062820.1 coordinate 31,359,760, forward strand.
TGTCATTGCCCACGTGAGCATTGAAGTCTCCCAGCAGAATGAGGGAGTCCCCAGAAGTTATTCCCTCTAGCACCCCCTCCAGGGACTCCAAAAGGGTGGGTCCTCCAAACTGTTGTTCAGCGCATACGTACAAACAACAGTTAGGACCCGTCCCCCCACCCAACGGCAGAGGGAGGCTACCCTATCGTCCACCGGGGTAAACCCCAATGAACAGGCTCCAAGTCGGGGGGCAATAAGTATGCCCACACCCGCTCGGCGCCTCTCACTGGGTCAACTCCAGAGTGGTGGAGAGTCCAGCCCCTCTTAAGGAGATTGGTTCCAGAGTCCAAGCTGTGTGTCAATGTGATCCCGACTATATCTAGCCGGAACCTCTCGACCTCACGCACTAGCTCAGGCTCCTTCCCCTTCAGAGATGTGACATTCCACGTCCCAAGAGCCAGCTTCTGTAGCCGAGGATCAGACCGCCAAGGTCCCCGCTTTCGGCCACCACCCAACTCACACTGCATCCAACCTCCTTGGCCCCTCCTACAAGTGGTGAGCCCATGGGAAGGGGGACCTATGTTGCCTCTTCGGGCTGTACCCGGCCGAGCCCCATGGGTGCAGGCCTGGCCACCAGGCGCTCGCCATAAAGCCCCACCTCCAGGCCTGGCCTGAAGAAATGAATCGATTCAAAAGGACTGAATCCTTAAAAACAGGGCTATTAAAATAAAGGGAAAAGGAGTTAATTAGTAGCAAAAACTGCTCGCTGATTAGAAAAAGCGTTAGAATGAAAACCTGCAGCCACTGCGGCCCTCCAGGACCGGAGTTTGACACCTCTGCCCTAAACTGTATATATAGATAGGGGACACCTTTCCTTAAGATTTTTGTGACTTCCAATATACATAGGAAGCCCAAATTTCCCATGCTCATCCTTCACACTGTACTTACAAATGTTAAGTATGTTTCATTACGCACCGTAGCCCATAACAAACTTTTGAAAATAAGGTTTTCTTTTTGGCAGTTCTCACCATTATGCCATAAGGGACTTTTGGAACTGACCTCTCCTTTTGGCGATTTCATTCCTTATTTCCATTAACAGACGATTTATTTCACGGCAGAGATGCACAAGGGACGCCCCCTCGGTCTTCCTTCCTCTTTCCGCACACCTACCACGTGATTATCTCCCTGCCTATATACATTAAGGACATCCCGCGCTCATGTGCCTCCTCACTCACTTCCTTACTTTCCTCAGCTGTTCGTCGTGCTCACTGTTCACCTTCCTTCACATCTTCTGCAAGGGAACATTGCTATAGCTGTCACTTCTACTGGCATTGCTGTGACTCTTCTTCAGGGTGGAAGGACTGCTCATTCTTCTTTCAGGCTACCTCTAAACCTCACCTATACTGATTCCCCCATGTGTAACATATCCAAGCAGAGCACCATGGCGCAAGTGCTGCTCGATTGTCAGCTCATTGTATGGGATGAATGCACTATGGCACACAGAGCAGGTGTTGAGGGTTTAGAAAGGACCCTACAAGACATCAGAAACACGACAAAAATGATGGGAGGCTTGACAGTCTTGCTGGCTGGAGACTTCCGCCAGACCTTACCAGTTGTCCCAAGAGGAACACACGCCGACGAAGTTAAATCATGTCGGAAGTCTTCATATCTATGGCCTAAGACAGATGTTCTGACCTTAAGAATAAACACGAGGGTTTACTGGAACTGCGACAAAAAAGACGGAGAGTTCGCTGCTCTCCTCATCAAAATAGGTGACGGCAATTTAATTGAACAGAACTGTAAAATCAATGTTCCTAACAATCTCTGTCTCCTGGTGAATACCTCTCAAACCATCCATCCATCCATCCATTCATTATCCAACCCGCTATATCCTAACTACAGGGTCACGGGGGTCTGCTGGAGCCAATCCCAGCCAACACAGGGCGCAAGGCAGGAAACAAACCCCGGGCAGGGCGCCAGCCCACCGCAGGGCACACACACACACCCAGCACACACTGGGGACAATGTAGAATCGCCAGTGCACCTAACCTACATGTCTTTGGACTGTGAGAAGAAACCGGAGCACCCGGAGGAAACCCACGCAGACACAGGGAGAACATGCAAACTGCATGCAGGGTGGACCCAGGTCTCCTAACTGCGAGGCAGCAGCGCTACCCACTGCGCCACTGTGCTGCCACCTCTCAACCCCTTATTGAAAATGTTTACCCCAACCTACAAAATCTGCATGAAACGGATGTCTCACAGTTGAGGGAGAGAGCTATTCTAACACCAGAAAATGACATGACTTCACATATAAACACCATTTTACTTCACCAACTAACTTCAGAAACAAAAACCTATAAGTCTGTCGACTGTGTTGTAGAACTAGAGGACGTGGTGCTCTATCCGCTAGAGTTTCTTCACACTCTTAATTCTCCGGGCCTGCCTCTGCATACTCTACTTTTGAAGGTCGGTGCACCAATGAATTACTACGAAACTGACAACCACCAAAACTTTGTAACGGCACCAGGCTTCAGATCAAATCTCTGCACAAGAAGCTCGTTGAGGCGACTGTCTTCACTGGAACTGACTCAGGAGAGACTGGATTTATTCCTCACGTCCCTCTCATACCCTCTGACCTCCCATTCCAATTCAAATGCCTCCAATTTCCAGTAAGGTTCTGCTTCGCTAGGACAATAAACAAGTCACAGGGCCAGACACTAAAAAAGGTCGCCATTGACTTGACACGAGATGGCTTCTCACATGGCCGACTGTACGTTGCATGCTCAAGAGTGAGCTCAGTAGACAGCTTGGTCATTTTACAGCCCGAGGGCAGAACTGCAAACGTCGTTTACAAAGAGACCCTTACATCCTAAAAATGTGCATTTCTCATACACGACATTTACAATTAAACTCTTTACAATCATCAATTTCACTCTCAATACTCAAATAAGCCTATGACAATTACATTGACAATCATGTTACGTTATTTTTAAAATGTTTTCTTTTTCATAATTTCTTTAACACGCTACTTCTCCACTGCAAAGCGCGGGTATTTTGCTAGCATGAAATAAAATTGAGAGAATCAAGCATATTTCACGTAAAACAGAAATGTTTGACGGCAACATTAGTAGAATGACTTCGGAATGTGCTGCAATAATAATATATTAAAAATCATTAACACCTCCATGCATTTTTTGGGTACTATATCTGCCAATACTACGCCAGCAGGCATTGACGTCTTCTTATTCTCATAAATGAACCTGGCAGCTGATCCAACAAGGTGAAAAATTTCTAAAAATAAAGGAAGGTGGATTAGAAACTGAAAATATATATTTTTTTTTGGCTAATAAATTTTACAAGGTCAAAAGCAAAAGCTCCAAATAAAATTGGTTGCCAAAATGCTAAACCTCACAATTGTTCCTCAAAATAGTCGTGTGCCAACATTGGGACTGGCCATGTGGTCATACATCACATCGTATGTGTGTCGGTCACAGTCTCTACAGGTCATTGCAATGGAGGCTGTGGGGGTCCAGTGTTGGTTTCTAGTAGGTGAACTTTAACAAGCAGTCACAGGGAGAACGTGCAAGTAACTTGCAGGCCGTGACCAGACATCTCAATCCAAAGTGGTGGGACTGTAAGGCAACATCAGCATCAATAGACTAAGAAGTTTGAATTTGATAACTTATGTGTTTTGTGTCGCACACAGTGATGGGTAGCTCCTTGAAAGGTTTGAGGAAAAACGGATTGATTTAAGGTCTGTCAAAACTTACAGACTTTCACCTTTGTGTACACTGGGCTAAATCTGTGATTCCTTTAAAGCCACCTGCTAACTCAAAGCCTCGATCAAAATCATGAAAAGATGCTGAGAGTTCAGTGTGTGCATTTCTGGATCACTCATTGCATCTATTAATTGAGGCCGTTATGGGATTGACTTCTTTCCTCATATTGATTTCCTCTAATGTCTAGCTAAAAGCCAGCACTGGGTAAAGCGTCCTGGCAAAGTGACAAGCAAGTGCTCTTTTTATTGTCTCTATCCCTCTGCTCACAATTACATTTACAGAACTAATTGATTTGCAGAGCCTGATGCCGGCAGCTTTGGTGACTTGTTGCAGTATAAGGATCTCAGAAAGAGGTTGAGTTTTGATGATCCTTAAGGTCCAACTGTCCGCCCCTCTACTTGATCGCTCATTCTTATGTGTCTGGGGATCTCAGTACGAAGAAGAAACTTCCAAATGCGTGTGTGAAATTTAACCTTAACAAGTTCCCAACTGTGTCCCTGTGTTCTTGATGAACTCATTTTAAAGTCACGGTCTCGATCCACTGGACTAAATCCCTTCATCATTTTAAACACTTAAATCAGGTCTCCTCTTCATCACTGTAAAGACTTAGCTCTTTTAATCTTTCCTCAACATTCATCCCCTGTAGCCCTGAATCAGCCTAGTCACTCTTCTCTGGACCTTCTCTAGTGCTGTTATGTCCTTTTGTACCCTGGAGACCAAAACTGCACCCAGGACTCCAGATGAGGCTTCACCAGTGTATTATAAAGCTTAAGCAGAACGTCCTGGGACTTGTACTGCACACATCAAGGCGCTATATAACCTGACATTCTGTTAGCCTTCTTAATGGCTTCTGAACACTGTCTGGAAGTGTCGAGTCCACTATGACTCCTAAATTCTTCAACAGTCATGGACACTGTGAGAGGGACTATAAAGTCACATGACTCGTGGGCAACTTCAGAGCACAGCAAGAGAGATAAGAATGGGAATTAAATTCAGGCTAACATTTAAAACATTACAACCAGGTTTGAATAGAGACATGGGTCTTATGGCCAGATTTGAGGAATGTTTTCATCTCTTGGACAGACACAGACATCCTGTCTACTGACCCACATTGTATTGAAAAACTCATCAGAAACTTCAAAGGACTTTGGTGGACAGTTATCTTATCCAAAGATATTGATTATACATTGCTCTCCTCTCTTGCTAAATGACTCTTAGCCTGAAGAGGTCTATTCATTTTTTACATTTAAGATATCTCACTTAAAGGGTTTCCAATGTTTTATCTCTCCTGTTGTCTACATCAACACAGGGAACTCCTGTTTCTGTATTACATTTTGCCTGAAGAAGGGGCCTGAGTTGTCTCAAAAGTTTGAATATTGCAATCTTTTTTAGTTAGCCAATAAAAGGGGTCATTTTATTTGACTTTCTTATTTGCAATACTTTACATTTACTGACATTAAACTTCATCTGCCACAAATCCACCCAAGTCTGTATGCTATCCAAGTCCCTCTGTGATGATTTAATGGATTCCAGATTATCTGCCAATCCACCTGTCTTGGTATCATCTGCAAACGTAACCAGCTTGTTCCTTATATTCCTATCTAAATAATTTATATTTATTAAAAACTAGCCATGTGTGCCCAACTACGTTGTGCGTGTTAAAGTTGTCTGTGAAGGGCTCCCTGTTTAAACGCGGCTGCCAGTCGTGAACTGGGCCCTTCGTCGCACAGCATTATGATTTTTTATAAGGGAAACAAAATTAAAAAAGAAAGCCCTTGGATATTGATTCGATAGGAACGGCCTTCCTCTCACGATGTCTTCTCAACCTCTCTCTAATCTCGCAGGGTGCTTTGTGGCAATCCAAAGAGTAAGGCAATATACACGGAGCAATGGTTATAAAAGGGAGACACACAGGTATCCAGGCTCTTTAAAGCATAAATAGGGATCACTTCACTGACATGTGAGCAAGCCATGGTACAACTGTGAGACGCGCAGCACTAGTCGGCTACAACGTAACAATAATAATTTCCGGAATGTGCTGTTACATTGTCATTCATTCTACCCACTGTCTTTCTTTCATTCATATGTTACGTAGGCACGTACCTTTTATCTTCGGCAATCTCATTCTCTAACCAGGCCTCAGGAGCTAACCAGCGTAACACTGTCCACCACCCCTTTCGTTATTCCGGCACATTGTTGACATCCGTGAGTAACAACAACGTACTAAACTGGAAGGTGGTCTATGCATGCGTGGAATTCGAGGACAAACAAAGATCAAGATCTAAATGAAGATCTCTTTAGTTAATTTAAAGCACAACAATTTGTTTAGTTTGAATGTCTGTGTTTTGAGGTGTGACTGGCGTACTACAATCTTCAGTAGTATAAGCCTGGAGGAGATTCTTAATGCAATGCCTATGTTTTAGCTGTCTCTCAACTGCCATCTAGCGCTTCTTCTTCTAATTCATTTGCGGACAAAGAAAGATCAAGATCCAAATGAAGATTATATATAGAGATAGCAGCGGCCCCAGCACTACCCCCTGCTGGTCACCACTCTTAACATCATCCAATTCTGATGAGGTTTCTCTCACCATCACCCTCTGCTTCCTGTGTCTGAGCCAAATCTGCACCCACCTACACACCATACCCTGACCTGCCACTTCTTTTAGTGAGCATGAGAAAGGCGCTATATAAATAAAATGTATTATTATTATTATTATTATTTGATGCCAACGCTCTCATGTGGCACCTCATCAAATGCTTTCTGAAAGTCCAGATCACTAATCTCATCTGCTCCTCTCTGATCGTATCCTTTTGTTGCCTCCTCATAGAATTCCAGCCTGTTAATAAAACACGACCTCCCTCTTCTGACCCCACGCTGACTGTTCCTAATAACTCCTGTCCTTGCCATGTGTTGCTCAATCTTATCCTTAATAATTCCTTCCAGTAATTTTCCTGTGATGTATAGCTTACTGGCCTATAGTTGCTTGGATCTGCCCTGTCACCTTTTTTATATAATGTTATGATATTTGCCATTTTCCAGTCCTTCGGAATCTCTCCAGTGCACAGTGACTTCCTATAAATACGTGTCAAGGGTTTCTCTCTGTACTCACTAGCCTCCTTAAGAACTCTAGGATAAATATTATCTGGTCCTAGTGATTTGTTTGATTTCAGCCTATTTAATCTGAACAGGTCGTTTGTGAATTTTAAATTAGTTTTAAGTTAGTTTATGTGTTGGAACAAGATGAAGATAAGAGGGTAGACCCCCCCCGCCCATTAGAAAGGTATGAGCCCCTTGACTTTAGGTGAGTGGGCATGAAATGTTAGTTCAGAAAGTCAGTAGTGAGGACGGGTGTCTCTGCTGTGTGTATTGCAGTTTCCTTTTCCCCCCATGCTGTTGGTTGTCTTAAAGGTATTTTGTTCAACCCTTTTAAGCCTGGGGGTCTCCTAGATTTTGAGAGAGCTTCAGCCCTGGGGTGAGAGAGAGGTTTTGGCTGCCACAGAGCCATTGGACCCATTTTTTAACCTTTTTTCTTTCTACCATTATTATTTTTTGGCAGCTTTGGACTGTCTAAATTTTATGAGCCCTTGCCTGTAACTTCTCTACATGAATGTTTTTAGCAGTTTGTCAGAATTTGTCCTGTTTGTTGGATACTCGCTCAGTCTCTCTCTCTCTTGAGAGCCCACGATCAGAGCCTCCATTGACTCCACGAATGAGTCTGAGTGTCTGGGCTTGTGAGTGTCCTGATAAAAACCAAAGAGCCAGGCCTTTAGTGACCTCTCGGGCACGGCCATCAGCAGTGTGTCTGTCTGTGGAGAGAGTGTCGACCTCGTCATTGAGAGGTTTACTTACTTTACATGTGCCTGGTGACTCTTCCTAGATGGATTGGGATTGGGAGAGCATGGGGGGTCATGAGATCACTGGACAGGGGTGTGTGGCGCTCCCGATATCTCTGCAAAAGGACGAAGATCCAAGTCTTTAGAGTCCTGGTACTTCCTGATTGTGAGACATGGACGCTCTCCAGTGACCTGAGATGAAGACTCGACTCCTTCATGTGTGTCTCTTCAGAGGGTCCGTGGGTACCGCTGGTGTGACTTTGTGTTGCTCACGGAGTCCCGAATGAGGCACATGACCTGCATTGTGAGGAAGCATCAGTTGCGGCACTACGGCCATGTGGCACGATTACCTGAGGGTGACACCGGCTCATTTTTGAGGACCCGAGTGGCTGGACCAGGGCAAGGGGATGCCCACCTAACACCTAGAGGGTCATTTCCAGACTGTGGGACTGCACCTGGGGGTTTCCCAACTGGATCCTGAGCTGTTTTGTCATGTGGTTGGTTCAGCAACGCGCTGTACTAATGCAGGCCCCCCAACCTGACCTGGTGGATACGACTATTTAGTTTTGCTTGATTGTTGCGGTGTATTATTTTTATGGATTGTTTATCTCTTCATGACACCTTCTTTTTTTATTCATTTGCAGATTTTTGTTCTTTATCTCACCAACAAATACCAGATTGTGATTTTTCCTGCAATAAACATCAGTGACTTTGGTTTCAAAATACCTGTGCTGTGGGGCATCTCAAGCTATGAACTACAGTACTAGCGGGCACTGACTTAAGACAGTGTGCATCATGATGGTGACAGTCTTTCCTCGTCATATCTCCATGCCACCTCAGCCTACGTTCCTGTCCTTTCTTAGATGTGTCTCCCACTTTGGTGGGACCTCTGATGGTCTCATTTCTTATTCTGCCCTTTTTTGTAACTCCTCATATCCACCTCCACATTCTCATTTCTTCCCCCACCCAACTTCTTCTCCTTCTCTCCCTCTACTGCCTTTGTCTATTGGGGGCTCATATTCCTGAAGAACCTTCTTCATTCAGATTGTTCCTTCCCCTCATCCTCAGTCAAGCCCTTCAGTCAAGTCATCTATTATTTTATTAATCCACCTCTTCTTCTTCCTCTTCCTCATGTCCATCACTCCTTGTCACACGTCCAGCCTACATTCTTGTCCTTTCCTAGACGTGTCTCCCACTTTGGTGGTACCTCTGATGGTCTCATTTCACTTGTTCTGGTCTCCTCACCTGTGAGGATCAATTTTTGTACCCTTGTCCCATCACACTTTGTTCAGATTGATGTTCACCTGATTATGTTGAACTCTTTGGTAAGTCGCTAAGTGCCAGCTAATCCAATAAATGTGAACGTAAAAACGATCAGCTGTGCACATGAGGACATTAATTATAGATAATTGTGCAGATCTTAAACTCGGCTAACTTTCCCTTCCAACATTCATTAAGCACCGTTTCACCTCTCTGACCCGTGCATTAAACAGATGAGCTGTCACTTCTTATGTCAGCTGGGACTGCACACACAGTTCTTGCCCCTGGTGGCCTGGAGCCATGCCAGCCATGCCAGTCTGCCATTTTTGAAATAAGTAGATTTCCAGATGTAAAGAAAAAGAACCTTGGTGGGGATGGAGCTACAAGGAAACAAAAACCTGTTTTCAAAATAACGCTGAGCCGCTCGTCCTTGCCCAGCGCAAAGCTGTAAATATTGATAATAGGTTAAAGGCAATTAAAATAATGGAGCCAGACTCAGGAGGTGATGCCAAAGTGTTCTTGGCACCGGACATTTTTACCACATCGGCAATGAGTGTCCAATTTAATGAACAGAGGGGGATCTTACTGGAATAAGCATTTAATATGCCTTCCCAACAGAATATGCACTTTATGGAATGAAATTAGCAGCCCAAGCGCCTCAGATTTATTTGATGGGAAGGTTAAGATGAAACAAAGAAATGAAATCAACAAGTGGCCTGGACTGAGAAGATCACGTGAAGCCCCCAAAGCCTAACGCAGCTCAGAAAGGCAACCAGAGACGTGTTTATGTGTTAAGTCGATTGGTCCACTGTGACCATGGGGCTGATTGGGGGGGTGGTAGAGACCCCCAGTCCAGAACTGATTCCTGCCTCATGCCCAGTAATGGCTGGAATAGCATTGATTCTAAACAACCATGAAGTGAGTATATGGGTTAAAAACTGACTGGATTAGTGGGTGGATGGATGGGTGGATGGTGTTAAACCATCATGCAGTCTAAGAGCGTGATAGTACAAGAGACAAAAAAAATAAACGATTGATGGATTGATTTCCAGCGGGCAGTTTCTTCAGTTTAAAAGCCTGATGTTATTAAATGTGTGTGACGCCTGTTGGTTTGAAAGCACAATTTCATTGATTTTTATTGTTATAGGATGCTGGGCACATCAAAAGACTTGATAGTGCACGAGAAAAGAGATTAGAAATAAACGCATCTCACTTTGTGGTATAGAAATGAGCAAGACTTTCTGTTTCTTGGCACAAAATGTTTGATTTTTAACACATTACCTTAAAGAGCAGGGTGAGGTTGGCACAGGTCTCTGGTCCTGTCATGGCAGTCTGTCTCTGGGACCAACTCTGCCATTTTACACAAACATTTAACTTTATTTTAACCAAGATATATTTTCAAACATTTTTAGAAATTCAATAGTTGACAATGAATTTTGATTCACAGTGTGTCACTGGCTGGCTGGCTGGCACTGCAGCGCTGGCATCTCAAACACAACAACAATCTCCTTCTGATGGGAGCGTAGCAGTGCAAGGTGGGCACCTTGAAATGGGGGCTTGTGCTGGACAACTGGTGTGGGACTGAAGATTGGTCACATGATGACTTAGGGTAGTCGAGAGGAATATGGAGGAGGTGATATCTAGAAAGATGGATGTGAAAAGTGCAAAATCATAAATGGCATATATCGCAGATTAACAGTAAAAGGCACTAGATAGATAGATAGATAGATAGATAGATAGATA
>JANRMT010062820.1:31370457-31389058 GCA_026402145.1 Polypterus bichir lapradei
ATAGATAGATATGTAAGGCACTATATAATAGATAGATAGATAGATAGATAGATAGATAGATAGATAGATAGATATGAAAGGCACTATATAATAGATATATAGATATGAAAGGCACTATATAATAGATAGATAGATATGAAAGGCACTATATAATAGATAGATAGATAGATAGATAGATAGATAGATAGATAGATAGATAGATAGATAGATAGATAGATAGATATGAAAGGCACTATATAATAGATAGATAGATAGATAGATTTGAAAGGCACTATATAATAGATAGATAGATAGATAGATAGATAGATAGATAGATAGATAGATTTGAAAGGCACTATATATAAAATAGATTTCAGATTATCTTCTCCCTGACTACAGAATATGGCAGCATCTCTGGGCTTCAGCATTAATATGGACACCTGCAGGGCATGCTGGGAAATGTAGTGCTGTGGATCAACCCTGTTGTGATCTTTGGGTGTCGCCAGAGAGTGCTATGGGGTTTCATGTTCCCCACTCTTGCCGACTTCTTCTTGACTCGGGCTTTGTGCTGGCACCGGATGTTCTCCTGAGTCTCGTGTAAAAGGAGCCGCTCTGCTTTACCTGAGGAGTCCATGCCGAGTGGTAGAGGAGAAAACTCTTTGGGAGAGTGGATGGAGTGGATGGGGAGAGCAGGAATTGTTCTCCCATGTTTTGTCATGCTTACCTGTTTGTTAACATAATGTTATTAATAAAAGGGACAATATTTAAACCAGATTGTCCCACAAGTTTACAGTCAGGTCCATAAGTATTTGGACAGCGACATAATTAATTTTCATCTGTGCACAACCACAATGGATCTGAAATGAAGAAATGAAGATGTGATCAAAGTGTAGACTTTCACGTTTAATTGAAGGGATTTAACAACAATACCATATGAGCCATTGAGAGAAGACAGCCATTTTTATACGTGCTCCCCCTATTTTCAGGGGCTCAAAAGTATTTGGACAAACTGAAATGACTTTAAATATATTGATCATTTTCAACACTTTACAGGCGTGAAGGATTTTATCAGCCAGCTGTCCTGGGCGTATCTGGATATTCTTCAAGAATGGTTGCAACAAGTCATCTGGGATGTTAAAGGTCTGCTCAGCCCAGCTCATCATGTTGCAACTTCAGCCCTCATGAGGAGAAACAGAATGAAAATGTTAATGATGATGATGATGATGAGGGTGATAAAGAGAATAATTCAGACTTCATTACAGAAGCCAGCCTTTTAATTCTTTGCATGCCCATTTTATAAAGGCAGCAGCTGCATGCTGTGGAGCGGGTGCCAAATGAGCACGATTCCGAAGAACAATCCGCCAGTCCTCCCTCCTGTAGCAAAATGTTTTATATAATCTGACGTCAGCCCTCAGGGGAGCAAATTATCTGTGGAAGAGATTTTCAAAGCTGAACAGCATGTAGGTGTTCAGTCAAACACCGTTTTGGGCAGACACTCTGAGAAAATAAAAATCACGTCTTTAGCTATTTGACTGGTTTCTGCGGGGATGTTTCCTGCTTTTATTTTTATTCCCTTCGTTCAGCTTTGCTTCCCGGCTCCATAGGATGTGTTAGTGATTAGCAGCCTGCGGCGCATCTCCTTATGATTGGCAGAGCGCTTATCACAAAAATAGATTGAAAATTTGTCAGAGCTGGAGGCAAAGCAATTCATTTCCTGAACCTCAAATTACTTGATAGTCGTTAATGTGCTCAATTCAACCTTATTATTGCTAGTAGGTTTTTTTTTCCTGTTCACATTATCATTGTTTTTTTTTCCGAGAGAATAGAAATTATTATATTTAAACACTCATCTCATATTCTTATACTTATTTACACAATTAATTAAGAGCTCAGGGATTGATGATTTCTAATACATGTTTAGTAGTAACACCGGCCACCTGCCCACAGGTACTCAGAAGAGACAGGGTGACACAAAGAGACAAGTTAAAAAAAAAAGGGGACACCAGACATACAATTTAAGGGCTTACAGGGACTTAGCTATCTATTTTGATAGCTGGAGAATTTAATTTTTTTTTTATTTACTTTATCAGAGATCACGTTATTGTGTATTGAATACGACAGCAAATTAAAAAATCAAGGCAACAGATCTGCAATGGACAGAAGCTGACACAACACGACACATTCGCAGTGGCTTATGGGTAGTTTGAACTTGTACCGTGTACAGTCTGCTGTTAGTCTAGTTAGAGCCAAGGTCAGAGAAACATGGATGCTCCAATGAACAATGCACCGTTGTTGCACAATGCACCTTTGTGAGATTTTTTTCGGTACAGCGAGTGAAACCTGCTGAAATTGTTAGAAGGAGGACGGCTCAGAATGGAAGTGAAAACAGCAGGACACGATGAGAAGTTTATGGAGGGTGTCACACACGTGTGTGCATGGGAGACAGCTTAAGGGCTCAGGTGGTGGTAATTCTCCACCAGTCCAAGGGGTGGCGCTGTGTGATAACACTCTCTCCCTCTTTTCCTCCCTTTGCAGACTGGCGGACTGACTTCTCTCCTCAAATGATGTCACTTTCAGTATCTGCCTACCTGGACCCGCCTCTTTCAGCCCGGCACCCATATGACCGGAACAACCGCCATCTTTGATGGTCAGAATAGGACTACGGTCTAAGAAGACAGTTTTTGCATTATTAACACACGTTTATTTTTTTTCTATTTCAGCTTTATAATAGATGAGGTTGGCCGCAAGGTGCCCGCAAAACATTTTCATTGTCCTTTGTTTCTATTACAAAGGGTAGAAAGGTTTAAAGCAGAAACAACAAGGGAGTAAGCCGAAGCTTGAGCTGGTCGACCATCAACATCGTGGACACAAGCCCACATTGACATGGCGAATGGCTTCCTCAGAGAAGACCGATGGATTAAGTTGTCCTCTGTTGCTGCACAATTGGATATCACCTGTGGATCTGCACGTGACATGGTGACTGTAAGAAGAAGATCTGAAGGAAAAGGGCTTGACGGATAAGGAGGTGCAGGACCGAGCTGTGTGGAGAAGGTTGATCAGGCATATTGACCCATCAAAGAAGTGGGAAAAGAAGAAGAAGAGGGTGGAGATGGAGAAGAAGAAGAAGAAGAAGAAGAAAGTATGTGCAAGATGGGTATGCAAACAGCTTACTGATCTACACAAATCAACATCCATTGGTGGATTTCAGAGGGTTTCATTCCCTCTGCCCAAAGAAATCTCATTGTGGTTTAACAATGGTGCCACCCCATAGCGGAGCATCCATTTTCATATAACCTGGGCTTCAACTAGACTAACAGTGAACCATAAGCCATCGTGAATGTGTTGTATTACATCAGCTTCTATCCATTGTGGTGACTGCGTGATGTTCTAATTGTTTTTACTGCAATTGTGAGACAACTTGAGGGCTCATCAAGATGTAATTCCACCCCAAGCAGAGGGTTGGCGCTGTTACCTAATGCTCCTCCTCCTTTTGTCCCTACAGATCAGACAACGGCCAGTCTCCATGATGCCACATCCGAGTTGTCATCTCCTGGCCCCGCCTGTTCTGGTCTGGCGTCCTCTTAGGGGGCAGCACTGCCATTTTTGAGGCAGTTGATATTCTGACTACAATCTGACAGGATCTTCATACCAAATTGCTTTGTTGCATTGATTTTTGCCATTAAATATATGGGGTTCACCTTTAAGGTGACCCAGTAAGTCAGTCAGTCTGTTATTATCCAACTCTAGGAACAATTTCGGATCGCCAATGCACCTAACCTGCATGTCTTTGGACTGTGGGAGGAAACCCACGCAGACACGGGGAGAACATGCAAACTCCACGCAGGGAGGACCCGGGAAGAGAACCCAGATGTTGCACCAGCATCCAGTAAGACTAAAATCATAGGCAGCTGTTCTGGTGAGCGCATCAAGCAGCTTTACTGATAAGAGCTGAGCTGCTGGAGCTGGAAGAAGGCGAGAGGCCTTGAGTCAGTGAGCACAGTGCTGAAGCCTTTAATAATGAACCCTTTAATGTTTATATTGCTCAAAGCCAAAGCATTGTTTAAGTTTGATTAATTAAGATATTGAGTTATGAGGAGGCATTGATTTACTGTAGGAAGTTAAATGTTATCTAGAATGTATGTACAATTGTGCTTGAAAGTTTGTGAACCCTTTAGAATTTTCTATATTTCTGCATAAATATGACCTAAAACATCATCAGATTTTCACTCAAGTCCTAAAAGTAGATAAAGAGAAACCAGTTAAACAAATGAGACAAAAAAATTATTATACTTGGTCATTAATTTATTAAGGAAAATGATCGAATATTACATATTTGTGAGTGGCAAAAGTATGTGAACCTTTGCTTTCAGTATCTGCTGTGACCCCCAATAACTGCAACTAAACGTTTCCGGTAACTTTTGTTCATTCCTGCACACCAGCTTGGAGGAATTTTCGCTCATTCCTCCGTACAGAACAGCTTCAACTCTGGGATGTTGGTGGGTTTCCTCACATGAACTGCTCACTTCAGGTCCTTCCACAACATTTCGATTGGATTAAGGTCAGGACTTTGACTTGGCCATTCCAGAACATTCACTTTTATTCTTCTTTAATCATTCTTTGATAGAACGACTTGTGTGCTTAGGGTCGTTGTCTTGCTGCATGACCCACCTTCTCTTGAGATTCAGTTCATGGACAGATGGCCTGACATTTCCCTTTAGAATTCTCTGATATCATTCAGAATTCATTGTTCCTTCAATGAAGGCAAGCCATCCTGGCCCAGATGCAGCAAAACAGGCCCAAACCCTGATACTCCCACCAGCATGTTTCACAGATGGGATAAGGTTCTTATGCTGGAATGCAGTGTTTTCCTTTCTCCAAACATAACGCTTTACATTTAAACCAAAAAGTTCTACTTTGGTCTCATCCGTCCACAAAACATTCTTCCAATAGCCTTCTGGTTTGTCCACGTGATCTTTAGCAAACTGCAGACGAGCAGCAATGTTTTTTTTTTGGAGAGCAGTGGCTTTCTCCTTGCAACCCTGCCATGCACACCATTGTTGTTCAGTGTTCTCCTGATGGTGGACTCATGAACATGAACATTAGCCAATGTGAGAGAGGCCTTCAGTTGCTTAGAAGTTACCCTGGGGTCATTTGTGACCTCGCCGACTATTACACGTGTGCCTTGCTCTTGGCGTGATCTTTGTTGGTCGACCACTCCTGGGGAGGGTAACAATGGTCTTGAATTTCCTCCATTTGTACACAATCTGTCTGACTGTGGATTGGTGGAGTCCAAACTCTTTAGAGATGGTTTGGTAACCTTTAACAGCCCGATGAGCATCAACAACTCTTTTTTGGAGGTCCTCAGAAATCTCCTTTGTTTGTGCCAGGATACACTTCCACAAACATGTGTTGTGAAGAGCAGACTTTGATAGATCCTTTTCTTTAAATAACACAGGGTGCCCACGCACACCTGATTGGCATCCCATTGATTGAAAACACTGGACTCGAATTTCACCTTCAAACTAACTGATCATCCATGAAGTTCACATACTTTATGTATATGTAATATTCGATCATTTTCCTTAATAAATAAATGACCAAGTATAATATTTTTGTTTAACTGGTTTCTCTTTATCTACTTTTAGGACTTGAGTGAAGATCTGATGATGTTTTAGGTCATATTTATGCAGAAATATAGAAAGTTCTAAAGGGTTCACAAACTTTCAAGCACAACTGTATACAGGCCGATGTTTCAGCCTGTGAGTAAAGGCAGCTGCGTCATCAGCCAGTGACACTCAGCCACATACAGTCTGACTTACCAGCACAGGGAGCTAACCTTGATAATCAGTTCTTTAAACTTCCATATAATTAAACCGAACTAACACAATACAGCTCGCTTTTAATCTGATCATTTAAAAATTTCATAAGCCTTAATCTATGCATTTAAATTCTAAAATGTTTATATGTTTAAAGTGTTTATGTGCTAGCATGGCAGTTT
The DNA here is from genome assembly GCA_026402145.1 of Polypterus bichir lapradei. Classification (NCBI taxonomy): domain Eukaryota; kingdom Metazoa; phylum Chordata; class Cladistia; order Polypteriformes; family Polypteridae; genus Polypterus; species Polypterus bichir. Next base: position 31,376,435 of record JANRMT010062820.1, read on the forward strand.
ACTTAGTTTCTTTTAAGTTTGGGGGCGTTGAAGGTTTTTCCAAAAATTTGTTTAGACTTTGTCGAGTCAAACGGCCCAGCAGTGTCATCGTGTCCCAAAATAAAAACATGATCCCTCAGTTCCCTCAAAAACACGGCGTCCTTGGTCCTTAAAAGACAAGACAAGTGTAAACACTTCAATGGTGCCAATTCAATGGTGAGGCATGGTGGTAGCATCATCTCACCGTTGGGGTGTTTATTAGCAGCATGGACTGAGAATCCAGACAGGATGGAGAGAAAGCTGAATGGAGCAAAATGTGGAGATCTCCAAAAGGAAAACCCTTCCCCACAACATGGTGGACCTCAGACTGGGTCAAAGGTTCATCGTCCAACAGGACAAAGCAAAACCAATGCCAGAGTGGCTTGGGGACAACTCTGTCTATGCCATTGGGCTGCTCAACCAGAGCTTGGACTTGAACATGTGACACTTCCAAAATAAATGCCAACATTTCTCAAATTCTGTTTTCGCTTTCTCATTCTGGAACGTAGAAGGTTGCTTGATGACAGGGAAAAATTGAACTGAAATGCATTTTAGCACAAGGCTGTAACATCAGAAAATGTGAACAAAATGGAGGGCCTGAATGCTTTCTGAAGGAGCCTGAGCACAGTTAATAATAATAATAATAATAATAATAATTCAACCCTATTTTTGTAAAAATCAATCTTTTTGTATGGAATGTTGTGTGATTACAATAAAATCAATAAAATTAAAAATAATAATAATAATAATAATAGCAGTAAATTTTAGTTATTTAGCGCCTTTCCCATGCTTAAGGCACTTACCTCCACAATGGATTGCCATCCAGGTTTGGTTCCTGCCTGGTGCCCGATGTTGCTGTGGTGAGGCTCCAGCTCTCTTTGATCCTGCAGTAAGAAATGTGATTGGAGGGTGAAAATCCCAACCTATGAGACCACCAGTGTGCGACTTCTTATCTTCAGCGCTTCCCCACTGAACCAAGCGACAACTGATTGATGCGACGTCCCCGAAATGTAAAACATGTTACGTTACTCAGAAATTAATTAAACCAACCGTCTGAGCTCAGAATAATCGGGGAGCTGACGGATTTGGCCTCGTCAAGTAATTCCTCATTAACAACACGTGTCTGTTGACATTTGAAGAAAATCCCTGACACAATACGGAGTATCGCTGCTGGCAAAATATTAGTAGTATTCTTGGTCAAGAGGCTCCCGGGTGGGACCAACAGCGTGGAGCCGACCCACACCGTCACATGTGTGACAGAGCATTCTGTGAAAAATAAACCTCTTTTATTTTTATAAAGATTTGATGTTTATCTTGCCAGAGTTTGGCGGTATAGTGGGCATTATTGGAAGTGCTATATGGGACTTAAATGCTTTGAGACTTTTAGCTCATAACAGAAATGGTGTTACAGTGCAAGTCTTTCTAACTATTCTATTTTTTTTTTTTTTTGGAAATTCTTCCTCCTCATATTTTCTGACTTTACCGTGGTGCCGATGTTTTCTAAGTCACACGTGCAAGTCAGAATATCACCCTCCAAGTTCTTCACAGATATGTGATACCACCCCAGACCGAGAGATGGCGCTGCTACTAACTGTCTTGACATTTTCTTCTGCCACAGTACAGAGAAACTGACCAATGAGGGCAACTGACTCCGCCCCTTCCCATCTCCTAGGCCAAGGGTGCCTAATTCTGGTCCTGGTGGGCCGCAGTGGCTGCAGGTTTTCATTCTAATCATCTTCTTAATTAGTGAGCAGTTTTTGCTGCTAATTAAATTCTTTTGCCTTAGTTTTATTTGACGTGACTCAGACCCCTTAGTTGTTCTTTATCCTTAACTCTTCGAGGGCTGAATATTTTTTTCCAAAAAACTCAGTTTTCTGAAAAGCACACAAAGCAATGGTTTCACCCTTAAATCAACATAAAACATCTGTTGCTACATGTTGTGGCTGCTGTTCACGCAAGTTCGGCCTCTCTGGAGGCAGTGGCTGAACTGGGGGCACCTCGATGGCCAGCAGGAATGCACGGTGGGCTGGCCGCCTTCGCACAGGTGGGCGGCGGTGGCAGTCGCAGTGTGACACAATCGGTTTGATGGTTTGGTGGTCCTCCCAGGCGAGCGCTGCCGCAGGCGTATCAGCTACACAAACGTGTTCAACACCACGATCATCTGGGGACTGATCAGCTGATGCTGGTACCTCACTTTCGTATTCGATGTCCATCTCCTGATCACTTGCATCAAATTCCAAGTCCGAAAAGTCAGAGTCCGATTCAGCAATAATATGTAAAATGTCCATGGCATATTTAGTCTCTTGCAAGAAGTCGATGCCATTTTAGAGGTTGTTTGCTCTTTGCTACTCATGCAGGGAATCGAGTTCAAATCAACAAAGCTACTTAACTTTCCTTCTAGCAAAATAGAGTCAAACTTAAATGTAAGGGCAATTTTTGTCGCAGTTTACAGCTGATTACCGTGCTCTACCATTGAATTTTGACAAAAGTCAACATCAGCCCTGAAAGAGTTAATTAGCAACCAAACAATAATGAGACACAAAACAAGACGCCACATGACCTGCTAACCTTAAAAAAACATATTGACGGCAGTCTTAGAAAAAACAGAAAATCAACTGTCTGCTGTGGCAGAACGAGAGCAGCGACAAAGTCCTGATATTCAATAAGGGCTTTAATTAACAGCAGGAATTAGCTTCTCATTAAGGAACTGGTTGGAGTGAAATTGGCTGGAGTCTGACGTTCCAGTTCAGCTGGTCATCTGTTGGCTCGTCTCACATCTCATTTCTGTTTGGCTGCCATTTAATGAGGAAACAAATCAATTCAGAGGACTGAATCCTGAAAAACAGGGCTATTAAAATGAAGGGACAAGAAGTTAATTAGCAATGATAACTGAGCACTGATTAGGAAAGGGGTCAGAATGAAAACCTGAAGCCACTGCGGCCCACCAGGACCAGAGTTGGACACCCCTGTCCTCGGCTATAAAAACACGACCATCACATCTATCCAGAGCGACCAGAGCTAAGAAACTCCAAAGTTTTCAGATGGTGGACAAAAAAGCCCAACGAATACCAGCTACGTTATTCTGTTGGCAGTAGTTGTTGTTCCCTTTATTGTCATCGAGCATTGTATTTATTTGAATTAATACAAAAATGGAGACAGCTGGGTTGGCGCCTCAAAAAATACTTTTTGTTTGAGCTTGTTATTCCCTTGGAAGGCCACGAGTGTTATTTATTGTTTTTAGGGCTTATTCCAAATTGCCCCATCCGTTCTGGCCCCTTAATTATCTCCTGTCTCTAACTGGCTATCTATATCACCCCTTTGCCACCTAATAGCCAATGTGTGGTGAACGTACTGGCATAATAATGGCTGCTGTAGCATCACCATTGGTGGTTGAAGTGGTTCCCCTCTGTCTAAGTGCTTTGATTAGCAAGAAAATGCTGTATAAATGTAATTAATTATGATGATGATGATGATGATGATTATTATTATTATTATTATTATTATTATTATTATTATTATTATTATTATTATTATTATTTTCTTTTTCTCTCTTAGTTTTATTACTTCTTAATGAATTTTGTATTGGTAGTTAATTATTTTCTATATGTCTATAATGTTAATTGTGTTTCAGTGGTTTATATATCTTGTTGTTGCTATCTTGAGCCTAAGGGGGCAGGCCCACCTGTCTCTGTAACTGGGGAACTGACCCCATGGGTGTAAATATCGGCAGTGAAGGGACTGGGAGACATTAATGCTTGCATCAGATCATTTTGTTCCACCACAGTACAGAGAAACTGCCCAATGAGGGCAACTGACTCCGCCCCTTCTGATCTCCTAGGCTATAAAAACACGACCATCACTTCTATCCAGAGCGACCAGAGCTAAGGAGCTCCAAAGTTTTCAGATGGTGGACAAGAAAGCCAAACGAATACCAGCCACGTTTTTCTGCTGGCAATAGTTTTTGTTTCCTTTTTTGCCATCGAGCCTTGTATTTGTTTGAATTAATACGTAAATGGAAACAGTTGGGTTGGCACCCCACAAATTTCTTTTAGTTTGAGTTTGTTATTCCCTTGGAAGGCCACAAGTGTTATTTATTGTTTTTAGGGCTTATTCTGAATTGCCCCTTCTGTTCTGGCCTCTTAATCATCCCCTGTCTTTAATTGGCTATCCGTATCACACCTTCGCCACCTAACAGCCACCATGTGGTGAGCATGCTGGCATAATAATGGCTGCCGTAGCATCACCATTGGTGGCTGAAGTGGTTCCCCTCTGTCTAAGTGCTTTGATTAGCAAGAAAATGCTATATAAATGTAATTAATTATGATTATTATTATTATCTTTTTCTCTCTTGGTTTTATTACTTCTTAATGAATTTTGTATTGGTAGTTAATTATTTTCTATTTGTATATAATGTTAATTGTGTTACAGTGGTTTATATATCTTGTTGTTGCTATCTTGAGCCTAAGGGGGCGGGCCCACCTGTCTCTGTAACTGGGGAACTGACCCCATGGGTGTAAATATTGGCAGTGCAGGGACTGGGAGACCTTAGTGCTTGCATCAGATCATTTTCTTCCACCACAGTACAGAGAAACCGCCCAATGAGGGCAACTGACTCCACCCCCTCTGATTCAAGGCTATAAAAATATGGCCACCCTGAAAGAGGCGTCATTTGCCACTTTTATTTTGAGTCACCTGTAGTTGCTTGGTGACACATGCCGGTCCTCCTGCAAAGCAGAAAGATGTTGTAGACCAGACCTAAAAAGGCCAAAGCTTGGACTAGGAGTTGTCCTACACATTCTGTCAATTACGGCCTGATGTTGAGGATGTTATACAGAGTAAGAGACAGTGGCAACATGGCCACCAATGTCAGCTGGTCACCTATCACCAGCCCAAAGTTAACGATTGTGAGCCGAGCAGAACTAAGCTGGTGTGTTAAACAGATGGTATAACAAGGAGCTATGACTTTGTCAGGCTGAGCCTGAGGTGATGCTCCTTCATCTACACTGCCATACCAGCGAGATATGCAGAGATTCTACTGATATTGAGTTTTCTTCTCAAGGGTATGACAGGTAAGGCTGTGTATCATCAACGTGGCACTGATAAGAGAAGCCATGGCACTGGATGATGGAGCCTTGTAAGATTGTGCACAGGGAGCAGAGAAGAGGGCCCAGCACCAATCCTTGGGGCCCCCCCCACGTGCTTCCCTGTTGCACCCTTCACATTTCTCGTCATCGGAACACAGGGTGGAATCTGCCAGGCCAGACTCAAACCCCTTTGATGCCAAGGTCAAGGTGGGTGTGAAGGAAACATGCATGTGGCAGAGCTACACAGCTATGGACTTTCACACAACGGGGACTCGTCCAGAACCCTCCGTTAGAATTGAAGGTATAGTTTAAGGGGGGCTAAAGTTTCAAGGTCCGGCAGTTCACCTGACTAATCATGGCGCTGGAGAGTGGCAATGGGTTACGTGTTGATCAGCACCTGCATGTAAGAATTTCACTGCACGCTGTTCAAGGATCCGTAAGGACCCTGTGCAATAAAAAGGTGACAATGGGACTCGTGATGCGTACTGTCTGGTAAGCTGTGAAGATGTCTCCTGTTAATGGACGTGACAGAGAGGAGATAACACCGGACCGGGAAGATTCTGGCCTCGTAATGTGGAAGAGAAACACGCGCCTGGTTTCATTTCCATGTGATTTGCTGGAATTGCTCAGCAGAAGCTGTGCGGTAATGAGAGCTAATTTGATGAGAATTGCTAATTGCTAGTTTAACGGCCTAAACTGAAGCTGTCATCTAATGATTTAATCTGTCATATAAGGCCAGCAAGATACCTACTGTTCGGAGGGAGCAACGTTCTCTAAAACCCATCAGCAAATGCATACGATTAGGAGCTGAAATAATAACACTTTATATAAATTTGAAGACAATTTACTTTCTAATATAAATAAGCTTCCTGTCTGTCTAATTAGCATTTAGCTCTTATTAGCATAGGCAGTAACTAGGGTGTGCATGTGTAAAAAGCAGAAAAATGATGTTATTAAATTAAATTATTTTCCTAAACACACGGCGTACAGTATATTTAAACTTCATTTTCCAGCTTGAGATATTGTGTGTGATGTGAATAAAAGCAGCATTGCACATCCAGGAAGGAAAAACTATAAGAACATGTGAGCCACCATATACAATTGGGAGTCCCGGTACACTGGATGAGCGGTCCTGGGGTGTACGTGGATCTCAGTGCTTTATTCACTTGAAGACATCTTCTTGGCTCACCAGGTGTGTGCTGCACCTTCAAGGTGTCATACTGGAAGGACTATGGGGACATCACACCAGAAGCATCATCCCAGTTGATGGAGCCTTCTCAGTCAGTGTGCCCGGCCCTGAGACGTGGTCCATCTCCCAGCCTGCCCCTGATTTTACAAGGCATTACTCGAGCACAATCCGTCAGTCCAGCTTCCCAGGAGGGTTAGGAAGGGAATTGGGCAAAAGGTGTCCTGACTCTTGTAAAACTTATGATCATTGGTCCAACAGCTTAAGATGGCCCGTCAATTCAAAATAAGTTTTGGGTGAAAAATCAGACATGCGTGGCCCCCTTAAAGGAGCGGGTCACAAAAGAACTGGAAGGCACAGCATTGAATCAGCATTTGAAGACGTTGGTAAGGGTTTACTTGTTTGATCAGTTACTTGTGGATGGTCACACATATACAGTGAAGAAGGAAAAGGGTCGCTCCTCCGAAATCCCCTGATACAATGGGAACAAATACAGTTTGCCTCCTCTTTGCTCCGCCATCTGCTGGGCTGCTGCTGCTGTGTTGTGTGATGTGCTTCTCGCGCGGCTCTTTGTATATTTAAAAGCCTGTACAGCTCCTGTCCTTTTTGCTCATTGCTTTGTTTCTCTCTCCTCCCCCAGATGCCCTCTGCTCCTGTTGGGGGTCCAGCTCCGGTTGTGTACCCCTATGATGTTTGTCTATTCTTTTAGAATAGAGAGATGGAACTGTCCCTTCTAACTACATGCGGAGCTCATTTTCCTTTATTTTACTTCTGAAAGAGACGTTTGTTTGAAGTCTTTGAATAAACTTCTTGTCTCTACAATCTCCTGTGTTTCTGTGCAATTCTGTGACCCAAGCGTGACAAGATGTATAGAGCAAAGGCTAGAGGGCACCACTGAGCCCCAAACCCCAAACACAACTGCACTGAATAGTCCTGGGCAGGGCCGGATTAAGGTGGGTGCTATTGATGCTGCAGCATTAGGCCCATTCCTGAAATAGGCCGGGATGAAAACAGATGAGAATTTTCCGGAAGCTGAACAGTTTTCCTTTGCTCTATTAACCTCAAAATAATTCTTAGAATGAAATTTGGAGTCCGACTTTCGGACGCCTAGACACAGCGTTACTTATTATGCAGTTACTATTGTTCTCTGCGCTGTGACGTAACTATAACGTCGTTGTGTTTATTGTTAACCGAAGATTTCAAGTTAATGCTATCAATTCTACGTTAAACAGTTTACTTAGTAATTTAGCTGCGTTTTTTTATCTTGGGGATTCTTGCCACTTTATTATTGTTCGGTAAGTGCCACGTAGTAAATGTTTCACCTTGAAAGTTAGTTGTACAGTAAAAGTCGATGGCTATTTAAATGGTTATCTGTGAAGGTAAAACTAAAAGACGGCCCGCAGGCCCGGCATGGATGTTTAGAATTTTTTAAATCCTCGACAGGATTCTGGTCTATTATGAAATTTAAATCGTGGACAAATTTTTACCCTCAAGAGCCTGAACTGAGTCACTTTGACCCAATGTCTCTGCAAATTCATTTTTTCTTACTCTGTTTCGTAAGAGAATTGCGAAATTTTGTGTATTTCATTGTTAGGTTTTCTGCATTAAGTGCACTTTTCAGACAATTGCTATTGAATTTCGATGTTACATAGTTTGATGTTAATCTCAAGTTGTTACGATACTACGTCGTTATTATTATTCATGTTCAATAAAAGCTGGCTGGCTGTGCCGCAAGCAATTAAGGCTCCTTGGTCGGTCTGAGTGCGCATGTATGGCGAGTGTCGAATGCACCAATGCCGAGAAAAAATAGGCCTTTTTTGCGCTGCAGCATCAGGCCCAATTTTGTCTTCATCTGGCCCTGGTCCCGGGTTCAAATAAAAGGGGTTTTATTACAAAAATAGCTTTGTATAACAATTATACAAGCTGTCTCTTCTTCTTCTTCTTCTTCTTCTTCATTCTCTCTCTCTCTCTCTCTCTTCCTCTTTCTCTCTGCACTGCTACTCCTCCAGGCGAGTGTTGCCTGTTTCCGCTCCCCGCTTCAACTCGCCTGGACAAGGCAGCGCGGTTTGTTTTATGGAGGACCCAGGGGTACTTCAGGTGTCAGGGCTTCACCCATTGGAAGTCCCAAATAGTAGGGAGTGTGACTCCCTTCAGCACCTCCTTACGACACCTATGGACCCTAGCAGAGCTGCACTTCTGGACTACAATTCCCAGCATTCCCTGCTGGTGTTCAAATGGGTACTGATATCCAGAGGTTGCTGCCATCTAGTGCATGAAGGTGGGCTGGTGACAATAACCTGAATATATTGCTTTCCCTGTTCTTCCATATTATTGGCATCCCTGCCAGGTAAGGTTCCCAAGTCAACTCTGGCTGGGATGTCGATCCTCAGGTGTCATCTTTCACTTATACATACAGAGGGTATAGAAAATAACCCCCCTTCCTTCAAAATACACCCATTTTTTTTTGCTTTACAGCCTTAAATGAAAACACACAAACTAATATTTCTTCCCACCTTTACTTACTCAACGCCATCTCTAACATCCAAGTGAAAGATATCACAGCTACAGTTCAGAAGAATTATAAAAAGTCAAAGGTGATCCTACTGAGATTAATAAAGGCTCAGCCCCCCCATGTCAATGTCATTTTGTTGACCCCCCTTTTGCTTTAATGACAGCCTTGAGTCTGTTGATTCTTCTCTATCAGCTTGGCACACCTAGACTGTGTCATATTTGCCCCCCGCTCTTCTTTACAGTTTTACTCTTCAAGTTCAGTCACATTGGCTGGTGAGTGTTGGTGGTCTGCTATCTTCAGATCTTTCCACAGATTTTCACTGTGATTTAGGTCTGGGCTCTGACTGGCCACACCAGGACATTCACTTTTTTCTCTTTCGGTCAATTTTGCTGTGTGCTTCGGGTCGTTGTCGTGTTGAAAGGTGAACATTCTGCCCATCTTCAACATTCTGGCAGAGGGTAGCAGGTTTTCCTCCAGAATTTGATGGTATTTTGCCCCATCCGTTTTTCCTTCTATCCTTACGAGAGCCCCAGACACCCCCAACAGGATGCTGCCCCCTCTCCATGCTTTACTGTAGGTATGGTGTGTTATGGATGGTGAGTTGCATTGGTGTACCGTTTGGTGTTGAGGACAAATAGTTTGATTTTGGTCTCCTCTGACCATAAGACCTTTTTCCAGTTGGCATCAGAATCTTCAAGGTGCATTCTTATAAAGCTCAAACGAGCCTTAATGTGGCCTTTCTTGACAAATGGCTTTTTCCTTGTGACCCTCCTGAACAAGCCACAATGGTGGAGCGCTTGTCAAATTGTTGTCACATGCACACCACTAATGACCACTCTGTGCCATCAAATCCTGTAACTCCTTCAAAGTGGCCATTGGCCTCTTGGTACCCTCCCTTAACAGTCTCCTTGTTGCTCTTCCATCCAGTCTGGAGGGTCCTAGTAGTACCAAACACTTCTTTATGATGGACTTTACTGGGCTCCTTGGGATTGATGAAGCCTTTGAGATGTTTGTGTCTCTATCTACTGCCTTACATCTGTCCACAGCTCTGTAATGGCTGACCCCTTACCCAGCTGGCAGGCACACTACCAGGACTGGTGGCCTGGATAAATTACTGAGAAGAACCTACAGTGCATCCGGAAAGTATTCACAGCACATCACTTTTTCCACATTTTGTTATGTTACAGCCTTATTCCAAAATGGATTAAATTCATTTTCTTCCTCAGAATTCTACACATAACACCCCATAATGACAACGTGAAAAAAGTTTACTTGAGGTTTTTGCAAATTTATTAAAAATAAAAAAATTGAGAAATCACATGTACATAAGTATTCACAGCCTTTGCCATGAAGCTCCAAATTGAGCTCAGGTGCCTCCTGTTTCCCCTGATCATCCTTGAGATGTTTCTGCAGCTTCATTGGAGTCCACCTGTGATAAATTCAGTTGATTGGACATGATTTGGAAAGGCACACACCTGTCTATAGAAGGTCCCACAGTTGACAGTTCATGTCAGAGCACAAACCAAGCATGAAGTCAAAGGAATTGTCTGTAGACCTCCGAGACAGGATTGTCTCGAGGCACAAATCTGGGGAAGGTTACAGAAAAATTCCTGCTGCTTTGAAGTTCCCAATGAGCACAGTGGCCTCCATCATCTGTAAGTGGAAGAAGTTCAAAACCACCAGGACTCTTCCTAGAGCTGGCCGGCCATCTAAACTGAGCGATCGGGGGAGAAGGGCCTTAGTCAGGGAGGTGACCAAGAACCCGATGGTCACTCTGTCAGAGCTCCAGAGGTCCTCTGTGGAGAGAGGAGAGCCTTCCAGAAGGACAACCATCTCTGCAGCAATCCACCAATCAGGCCTGTATGGTAGAGTGGCCAGACGGAAGCCACTCCTTAGTAAAAGGCACATGGCAGCCCGCCTGGAGTTTGCCAAAAGGCACCTGAAGGACTCTCAGACCATGAGAAACAAAATTCTCTGTTCTGATGAGACAAAGATTGAACTCTTTGGTGTGAATGCCAGGCGTCACGTTTGGAGGAAACCAGGCACCACTCATCACCAGGCCAATACCATCCCTACAGTGAAGCATGGTGATGGCAGCATCATGCTGTGGGGGGCAGGAACTGGGAGACTAGTCAGGATAAAGGGAAAGATGACTGCAGCAATGTACAGAGACATCCTGGATGAAAACCTGCTCCAGAGCGCTCTTGACCTCAGACTGGGGCGACGGTTCATCTTTCAGCAGGACAACGACCCTAAGCACACAGCCAAGATATCAAAGGAGTGGCTTCAGGACAACTCTGTGAATGTCCTTGAGTGGCCCAGCCAGAGCCCAGACTTGAATCCGATTGAACATCTCTGGAGAGATCTTAAAATGGCTGTGCACCGACGCTTCCCATCCAACCTGATGGAGCTTGAGAGGTGCTGCACAGAGGAATGGGCGAAACTGGCCAAGGATAGGTGTGCCAAGCTTGTGGCATCATATTCAAAAAGACTTGAGGCTGGAATTGCTGCCAAAGGTGCATCGACAAAGTACTGAGCAAAGGCTGTGAATACTTATGGACATGGGATTTCTCAGTTTTTTTATTTTTAATAAATTTGCAAAAACCTCAAATAAACTTTTTTCACATTGTCATTATGGGGTGTTGTGTGTAGAATTCTGAAGAAAAAAATTAATTTAATCCATTTTGGAATAAGGCTGTGACATAACAAAATGTGGAAAAAGTGATGCGCTATGAATACTTTCCGGATGCACTGTACTTATACCAAGCCGTACCTCTGACAAATAATACTCTCCCCCCCAACCAATGGTTTAAATACTAGCAAACCAAAACAGATATGTAAAATGAGTGCAGAAATCTATTAAATAAAACACAATGTCAAATACAATAATACAAATCCCGACGTGAAATATATCTATTGTGACACTAGGGGTCGCTGTCGCTTCCTTAAACCCTGCAGAGAAATGTCCAGGACACCAAGTAAAAGTGCTAGAAATAATTTTAATTTCTTTTCCTTTTGATATTGTGCCACAGTAGACACCATACACGCCACAATAATCAATAATGCAATACAAATAACAATAAATCAATCCTTCTCTCCTCCCAGCAGCTCCGTCACTGTACCACCCAACTACCACCTAGTCCTTTATATAGTCCATGACCCGGAAGTGCTCCTGTCCTTCAGTCCACGTGATCCAAGAGCTCTTCCGGGTCACAGACTATATAAAGAACTATAGGAAATATTGGATGAAGACATATTTTTCTTCAGCCCAGAAGTACTTCAGTTCTTCTGTCCCCGTGACTTGGGAGTACTTCCGGGCTATAAGGAAAACAGAAATCCCTTTGTCTCCCTGCAGCGTCACCCGATGGCACCCACGGCACCCAGCAGGACTGTGAAGTAGAACTCCATTTCCCACGATGCTCTGTGGGAATCTGGGGCACCTCCATGCTGCAGGGAGGACTCCATCTAGCGGCCTGGATGTGTTGGCCAGTTTAAGCTGCCGGCCATCTCTCACACTATATGTATATTCTTCGACCGAACCATCCATCCATCCATTATCCAACCCGCTATATCCAAACAACAGGGTCACGGGGGTCTGCTGGTGCCAATCCCAGCCAACAAAGGGCGCAAGGCAGGGAACAAACCCCGGGCAAGGCGCCAGCCCACCACAGCCTCCACCAAACCAGCAAAGATCAAAATACCATATATACAATAACACTTATAATCATGTAGCAAACCAGCAGGTCTGCAGCTAATCCTGCAAAGAGGAGGAGTAAGTAATATATATATATATATATATATATATATATATATATATATATATA
>JANRMT010062820.1:31389158-31403893 GCA_026402145.1 Polypterus bichir lapradei
TATATATATAATAAAAGGCGCTATATAGCACCCGACCCGGCACAGACCACGCAGAGGCACGTGTACAAAACACACAGGCTTTATTCTTTTCTTCACCCGTGGGCGCACGTCTTCCCCGTGACCCACAGGCAATACACAGTCCCAAAGCACAAACCACAAACAATACTCTTCCCTCTCTGGCACCACCACTCCTCCCAGGCAACCTCGTCCTCTTCCTCCCGATTCTGGCCAAGAATGAAGGGAGGTTGGCCCGCTTTATAGCCCACCCGGAAGTGCTCCAGGTGCCTGACCACCTGGTCTTAATTGCACCTCCGGGTGGGGCTGGTAAGTCGTCCAATGTGGCGGCTGGCTCTCCGCAGCACCCCCTAGCGGCCACCCCATCTCCCAACCGGGCTGTGGTGGACTCCATGTCCCATGGAGCCACGGGGAAGACTGAGGAAGAACCCACGGCCAGGGAGGCTGCCCCCAGGCGCCCCAGGGGAGGCATTGCACTGTCCTTGGTGGCTCCCCCGGGACGTATGTAGCAGAGGCGCCCCGGCTGGGCATGGGACCCGGATGTCCGTCACAATATATATATATATAGTGAAATGATTGAACAGACACAGAAAGACATTTGGGGGCAGCCACCTATATACTTGAATCAGGCTGCCAAAATGGCTAGGCTAGTTGAGGATTATTTAAACTAGGGAATGGGAGAGCAGGGAGTTTAGGACAGTCCAGGTTTAGATCTTTATTTTCAAAGAACAAACAATGGTGTAAAAATTAAAAAGCATAGTAATGTAAATTATAAGCAAACATTTAAATGTAGAAGGAGTAACATGTTAAAAATAGCTTGCCTTAATGCTAGAAGTATCAAAAATAAGGTAAGTGAGTTAGAGTTGTATGTAGCAGAGCATAATTATGATATTATAGCAATAACAGAAACCTGGCTAAATAACAAAGATGGGGATAAGTGTAACAGAGGGGAATACACATTTTTTAGGAAAGATAGACAGAACAGGAAAGGAGATGGGGTTGCTATTTATGCCAAACAGGGTTTAATTGTAAGTCCTCTTCAGTTGGATGATGAGCCCCATCTTAGTGAGGACGTCTGGCTTCGCCTGGAAAATATTAAGGAGTGTGTTATAGACCACCCAATTCAGACAGTAATTTCAACACACATCTTTTTAGTAATATCAAAAAGGCAAGTATACAGGGAGATATTATAGTCATGGGGGACTTTAATTATCCAACTATTAACTGGGATAACCTTGTAGATGGAGGAGCACAAGAGCAGGAGATTTTCGAAGTAATCAGTGACTGTTTGTTAACACAGCATGTTAAAGCACCGACACGGGGTGACGCCTGTCTGGATTTAGTATTTTGTAATAATCAGGATAGAATTGAGGGTGTAGAGGTGATTGGACTACTAGGGTCACGTGACCAGAATGTCATACAATTCTCAGTATTTTGTAAGAGTGCAGATGCAAAGACTAAAATTGTTAAGTTGAACTTTGGTAGGGCTAATTTTGAGCAGATGCGACAAAGTCTAAGTAGGATACACTGGGATAAGCTTTTAAGTGTGGAGACAGTTGAGGAGCAGTGGAACAGGTTTAAAAATGTTTTACATGTAATGCAGGACAGATACAGACCTAAGTTTGGAATTAATAGGAAACTAAAAAAAACTCCACAATGGATTAATAAAGATTTAAAAAAGAAGTTACAAAGGAAAAAACTGCTTTATAAGGCATATAAGACTAATGACTGCAAAGTGAATCGTAGAGCGTATGAGAACATGAGAGCAACCATTAAGAAGGATAGCAGGGAGGCTAAAAGACAGTTGGATAGGAATAGAGCAGATAAGGCTAAGAAGACCCCAAGAGATTCTTTAAACAGTAAAAGAACAGTCAAGGAGGAGGTCAAGTGCATCAGGAATAGTAAAGGGGAATTAAAAGATACAGACAGTGAAATAGCGGACGCCCTAAACTTACATTTTTCTGAGGTGTTCACAAGTGAAGAAGTGGATAACCTCAGAGCAGTAACAGGGACTACTAAGGAGGTACTGAGGGATTTGGAAATTGTAGAGGAGAAGTGCTGCTGAGATTAAATAAAATGAAATCAAACAAATCACCAGAACCAGATAATATTTACCCTGGAGTTTATGGAGGCTAGTGAGTGCAGATAGAAACCCTTGACACATATATTTAGGAAGTCACTAGGCACTGGAGAGATTCTGAAGGACTGGAAAATGGCAAATATCATCCCATTATATAAAACGGGTGACAGGGCAGATCAAAGCAACTACAGGCCAGTAAGCTTAACGTGCATCACAGGAAAATGAATGGAAGGAATTATTAAGGGTAAGATTGTGGAACACATGGCAAGGACAAGAGTTATTAGAAACAGTCAGTATGGGGTCGTGTTTTACTAACATGCTGGAATTCTATGAGGAGGCAACAAAAGGATATGATCAGAAAGGAGCTTATGATATTATTTATCTGGAATTTCAGAAAGCATTTGATAAGGTGCCACATGAGAGGGTGGGCCTCAAATTAAAAGAAGTGGGGAGTTCAGGGTGATGTTTTTAGATGGGTACAGAATTGGCTCAGATACAGCAGAGGGTGATGGTGTGAGGAACCTCATCAGAACTGGCTGATGTTAAGAGTGGTGACCAGCAGGGGGCAGTGCTGGGGCTGCTGCTATTTTTAATATATATAAATGATTTTGATAGGAATATAAGTAACAAGCTGGTGAAGTTCGCACATGATACCAGGATAGGTGGATTAGCAGATAATTTAGAATCCGTTATATCATCACAGAAGGACTTGGACAGCAGACAGGCTTGGGCAGATTTGTGGCAGATGAAATTTAATGTCAGTAAATGTAAAGAATTACAGATAAGAAGTAAAAATGTTAGATTTGAATACACAATGGGCAGTCAGAAAATCGAGAGTCCACCTTATGAGAAGGATTTAGGAGTCATAGTCATAGTCAACATCCCGTCAGAGTTCAGAAGCCATTAAGAAGGCTAACAGAATGTCAGGTTATATAGCGCCTTGATGTGTGGAGTACAAGTCACAGGAGGTTCTGCTCAAGCTTTATAACACACTGGTGAGGCCTCATCTGGAGTCCTGTGTGCAGTTTTGGTCTCCAGACTACAAAAATGACATAACAGCGGAACAAAAGGTCGAGAGAAGAGCGACTAGGCTGATTCCAGGGCTACAGGGGTTGAGTTATGAGGAAAGATTAAAAGAGCTGAGCCTTTACAGTTTAAGCAAAAGAAGATTAAGAGGTGACATGATTGAAGTGTTTAAAATTATAAAGGGAATTAGTCCAGTGGATCGAGACTTGTATTTTAAAATGAGTTCATCAAGAACACAGGGACACAGTTGGAAACTTGTTAAGGGTAAATTTCGCACAAACATTAGGAAGTTTTTCTTTACACAAAGAACGATAGACACTTGGAATAAGCTACCAAGTAGTGTGGTAGACAGTAAGACGTTAAGGACTTTCAAAACTCGACTTGATGTTTTGTTGGAAGAAATAAATGGATAGGACTGGCGAGCTTTGTTAGGCTGAATGGCCTGTTCTCGTCTCGAGTGTTCTAATGTTCTAATGTTCTAATGAAAGATTGGTTCCAAATGACAGGCCTTAACAGACTTCAGTCCAACAACAGAACGACAGCAATAGGCAAACATGGCGGTTTTAAAGCCAGGCAGGGGAAGTGAGGTGAGCCGGGCAGGACCCGGAAGTGACGTCCTCGAGTCCAGGCATAATTCCCTGTGGTTGGTCTGCTGATGGAAAAACTGGAAGGATTAGTGAACTCTGCCATCCACTGGTCTGGCATGGAATTATCTCTTTGTGAGCTCTTCAGCTGTGTGACAATATGCATTCCTCAGATTCCTCCATTAAATCCCAGTGAGGATCCCTCCATTACTGCTGCCCTCAAACATGCACAGTACTTCTGGTGACACCTGAAGGTATGGAGCACTTAAAGTATATTAACGGAATGTCAATTAAAAGAGTGCAAGTTGAAGACTAAAAATTGTGGGGCAGTAACATGTGACTTTGCAAGACACATATTTCGAGTCCGAGACAAGTCACAAGTCATCCATAAGCAAGTCTAAGTCAATGTCAAGTAAGTCACAAGTCACTAAAAGTGAGACTCGAGTCAAGTCATGTGACTCAAGTCACCCACCTGTGATATACAGCAATGGTGCTGACAGGTTGCATCAACCTGGGGACGAGTGACCGTCACTATGAGCTGGCATTCTACCATGCCACTAAGCAGCTTCAGAGCCAGCTGCAGGGGAATCTAAAAAAATAGATAATACAGAAAGCCTGGGGGGCTGTCAGATGTGGCAGATGGGTCATCTCTGTGAGAACAGATTGCAGAAGTATGTGGTCGGGATCAATGTCACCTTATTTGGACTTAAAGACTGTGCTGAAAAGCCTGTAAAGTCAAATATGAATTCCAACTACAGGTATAATAATAATAATAATAATAATAATAATAATACATTTTATTTATATAGCGCTTTTCCCAGCGTGGCAACTGCAAACTACTTAAGGGCGCAATGTGAAGAGCAAAAATCCATTGGCACTCGGCACTGGCAAGCACTAGTGCAACACTGGATTTGTGTCAGTAGTGGGATAAGGAGACAACCTACAGTCAGATTTAGAAAAGTGTCGACCGCTGATAGCTTCTGGCTCATGAAGTTAGGGAGAAAAGTGTAGCAGGTCGAGTTGACCAGGTGACAAAACAATCAGTGAGACAGTCATTCTCCAACCTGCTATATCCTAACACAGGGTCACGGGGGTCTGTTGAAGCCAATCCCAGCCAACACAGGGCACAAGGCAGGAACAAACCCTGGGCAGGGTGCCAGCCCACCGCAGGGTAACAAAACGGTGCATCGGGTAAATCATCAAGGCATTAGAGAGCAGCTGTGGATGGCAGGATCTGTACCTGGAATACCATCGGCAACATCAGTTTAGTAAATGATGACAGTCAAAAGACTGTTACATCTGCAGCTCCAGACAAGAAAGCTCACCTGCCGAAATATGATGGACAGATCATGGTACAACACCCATGCTGCACCACCAGACAACAAAGCACTTGAGACCCCTTGCTGTCATCAGCCAAGCAGCCACAATTTCAAAGATTTTATGCAAAATTGCAAATAGATGGATGCAGTCACTGGGGACATCAACTGCAAATACTGCTGACAGGTGGCATCAGCCTGAGGATGAGTCACCAACAGAATGAGTTGGCATTCCACCATGCAGCGCCAGTGGTAGGGGAGCCCATAAAAAAGTCACATAAGAATTCCATTCAGTCTGACAGCAGCGAGCTACACAAAGAGCCACGCAAAGGGAAGGACTTCTCGGGCAAGCACCAGCGTGGCATTACAATGCATGCATAAAGTTTTTGTAATTAAAAGTTTCATCACTGCATTAATATTGGAGCAACTGATTGCGAAAGAAGCAGCCTGTCAGGGAAAATGTTTTCTGCAGAATGATGATAGAAGCCTCCACGGTTTGAGTTCATCTTAGGTGATCAAAGCCATAGGCTCCTTTAGTGATAATACAGAAAGCCTGGGGGGCTGTCAGATGTGGCAGATGGGTCATCTCTGTGAGAACAGATTGCAGAAGTATGTGGTCGGGATCAATGTCACCTTATTTGGACTTAAAGACTGTGCTGAAAATACCTGCCTCATTTCAAGCAGTGTAATTCAAAAATTCAACTTTTACACATATTTAGACTTTAATTCATTCTTTTCTAAATAGAATTCTTGACATTCTGTTCACATGTACCTTGGGATGAAGGATTTCACCCACCAACTCACTCATTTTCCTCTTTTCTGCTTCCTGCCTCCTCAGAAATCTCAGATCTCGTCTGTAAGTCTAAGCCACCCACCTGTCAGCTGGACCCCCGCCCTACAGTTCTGGTCAAAGCCTGCCTCCCCTCTCTGGTCCCTCTTATTTCTGCTATAATCCACTCTTCTCTCACTACTGGTGCTGTTCCTTCAACTTTTAAAACTGCTGCAATAACCCCAATACTGAAAAACCTGGTGCTGATCCGACTAATTTCAGTAATTTTCATCGTATTTCTAATCTACCCTTCATTTCCAAAATTCTTGAAAAAATAGTGGCTATTCAACTTCACTCTCAATTATCTCAAACTAATCTGTGTGAACAGTTCCAGTCTGGTTTTCGTCCCCTCCACAGTACAGAAACGGCACTTATCAAAATTATCAATGACCACCTTATGGCAGCTAATTTTGGGTTAATTCCTATTCTCATCCTTCTTGATCCGAGTGCAGCCTTTGACACTATTTGTCACACGACTCTTCTCCGTAGATTATCTTCGATTGGCATTACCCACACTCCACTAGACTGGTTCAGATCCTACCTCTCAGGCCGCACTCAGTTTGTTCAGCTTAAAACTTTCACATCCCAACCCACCGCTGTTACTTCAGGTGGGCTCTGTCCTGGGACCCCTCTTCTTTTCATTATTTACCTCCTTCCCCTCGGTAATATCTTTCGTAAATATAACATTAGCTTCCACTGTTATGCTGATGACCCCCAGCTCTACCTCACTAGCAAACCTACTGCTTCCTTTCCACCCTCCTCACTTACTGATTGCATAGCAGAAATCAAATCCTGGTTTTGTTCAAACTTTCTTAAATTAAATAACAAGTGAAAAAACTGAGGTTCTCCTCATTGGTACAAAATCCACATTATCCAAAAGTGATCACTTTTCATTTGTTATTGATAATTCCTCTGTCTCCCCTTCCTCACGGGTGTCATCCTTGGCAGTACTTTATCTTTTCAATCCCACATCAGTAACATCTCATGGCCTGCGTAACGTTAATCGTATTCTCCACTCCCTCACTCCCCACACCACTGCTATCCTTGTTCATAGCCTCGTCACTTCCCGTCTGGATTATTGCAATTCCCTTTTCTTTGGTCTTTCTCATAAATCTCTTTATAAGCTTCAACTGGTCCAGAATTCAGCTTCCCACCTTCATCATCACTAGAACCCCCTCTATTCACCATATCACTCCTGTTCTGCAGCAGCTTCAATGGCTTCCAGTTCAGTTCCACATTCAATTTAAAATTCTCCTACTAACTTTTAAGGCTCTCCACACCCTCGCCCCTCCATATCTGTCTGACCTCCTCCATGTTGCCATTCCCTCCCACACCCTCAGATCCTCTTCCTCCATCCACTTGACTGTCCCCTTCGCCCATCTTACCACCATTCAGTTGCTCTGCTCTCCAGCTCTCATCTGCGCTTAGAAATATTGAATCATTTTCACTTTTCAAATCTTAAAACTCATTTGTTTAAGACGCTTTTTCTCTTTGATTACAATTGCTCTGTCTGATTTTAACTTTTGTATTTTACTTTTGTTTATAATCTGTGTTTTGTCTATTGTTCAGTGTCCTTGAATGTTTAGAAATGCGCCTACAAATAAATAAAATGTATTATTATTATTAAGTATTCCTAAACTGTTCTTCTTCTTTCTTCCAGTTTTTGAACTTCCTTCATCTTGAATCACTGGAAGGCAGAGTAGCATTGGGTGTACGCACCCTCAGTAAATCTCACCTGACCAGACCGATCACGTGGGAATTTCACAGGCTGGCCATGATGCCATGATAAAGGAGGGGGATGCTAAATCTCGTACCCGCACTGTCACCTGTGGGGTCCCACAAGGATCAGTCTTTGGGCCGACCATTTTTAACATCTATATGCTACCCCTGGGCCACATCATCCGCAGGCATGGAGTTTCATTCCGTTGCTAATACACAGCTCTATGTGAGACTGGATTCGACTTCTCTTACACCTCCATCAACCCTTTCCTCCTGCTTGGATGAGATTGTGGCCTGGATGTCCGAGAACTTCCTCAAGCTGAACAGCACCAAAACTGAAGCTCTTTTAATTGGTAATCAACTTCATTCCTCTGTAAATTGTATTTCCTTTTACTAGCCATACCATTACTTTCTCCCCTTCTGTTACTAATTTGGGTGACAAATTAGACTCCCATCTGTCATTTGATACACATGTCCACCACTTCTGTAAAATTGAATTCTTTCATCTTCGAAAACATAGCCAAACTCCGTCCTTGCCTTTCCCTTTGTGATGTCGAAAAGCTGGTTCATGCCTTTGTCTCCTCCAGGCTGGACTATTGTAGTGCACTCCTCATCGGTAACCCCAGCAAGAGCCTTCAAAAGCTCCAACAAATCCAAAATAGTGCTGCAAGGATCCTAATGAGGGTGCGGAGATATGAACATATCTCACCAGTCCTTCGGTCACTTCATTGACTCCCAATTCACCTCCGTATTGAATACAAACTGTCTGCTCACTCACCAGTGTATACATGGAAATGCTCCACAATATCTTAAGGAACTCCTTATAAAGGGTGGTCCAGATCTAATTATGTAATTTTCATTACGCTATAACTTATTACGTTTATTACATAGAAAATCACCCGAAAAACCCAGGACATCAAGAAGTGTGCGAACTGACGACATGAAGAATCGTCTTAGAGCCAAACTGGAATCGTCCCCACATAAATCAAAGTCATCCAGATGATCTGGGTCCACATAATTAGATCTGGACCACCCTGTATTACAATCCACTACAAGAAACCTCCGTTTTGCAAATACCCACCGCCTTCACCCCTCGATGACCAAACTTCGTACAATGGGTGACCGAACCTTTGCAGTCGCTGCTCCACGGCTCTGGGATGTCCTACCAGAGAACTGGAGAACACAGCAGATGGTGGGCCATTTTAACAAACAGTTAAAGACTTTTTTATTTAGGAAAGCATTTTAACAAGAATGTCACTAATTATTGTTGTTTTATCTCTGTTTTGTCTTTGTTAAATATTTTATGTAGCACTTTGAGATTTACTACTAATGCAAAGTGCCTTATAAATAAAATGAATTATTATTACTATTACTACAGTGGGCTGGCACCCTGCCCAGGGTTTGTTTCCTGCCTTGTGCCCTGTGTTGGCTGGGATTGGCTCCAACAGACCCCCGTGACCCTGTAGTTAGGATATAACAGGTTGGATAATGGATGGATGAATTATTATTATTATTATTATTATTATTATTATTATTATTAAAGGAGGGTCAGTGAGGGAATGGCATTGAGGCTAGGGATCTGCACTGGCAATCAGAAGGTTGCTGGTTCGAATCCTGTAAATGACAATAGGGACTCTGCTCTGTTGGGTCCTTGAGCAAGACCCTTAACCTGCAATGGCTGAGTGCTTTGAGTAGTGAGAAAAGCGCTATATAAATGCAAAGAATTTATTTATTTATTTATTCACTTTCCATACCAGGACGCTGCAGCAGAAACTACACCGGGGTCGGCATCCCAGCCAGTATGGAGGGGCACACTGGTTGGGGTTGGGAGGCCTGAAAGCCAAGACAGACACTGTGCTCGCTTGGTTTAGTTCTTATTTATCAAATCGATTCCAATACGTACAGAAATGTGCTGACAGGACTCTATCATTATACACAGAAGTTCAATATTGTGTCCTGCAGGGCTCAGTACTTGGACCTTTACTGTTTTCACTTTACATGCTTCCACTGGGATCTCTCATTAGGACACATCATGTTAATTTTCACTCGTATGCAGATGACACCCAGTTATACCTTTCATTTAGATCAAATGAAGTTTGTCTGATGTTGTCTTTAATTAGTTGTGTTAGCGAATTAAAGGAGTGGATGGATGAGAACGACTTGTCTTTAAACACAACGATTAAACAGAGATGTTAATTGTTGGAGGGAATGACGCTGATCACAACAATATTCTGTCATCGTTTTTGGAGACAATCCAAAATCAAGCATGACCCATGGTTAAACGAACAAACTCGCTCCATCAGGCAAAACTGTAGGCGGCTAGAACGTAAATGGAGGAAAGATGGTCTCACTGTTACCTTCGACTGCATGAGAGCCATGTGGTCCCAATACCAGAGAGCAGTCAGAGGTGCAAGGAACCGTTTTTTCGCTGACATCATCTCAAAAAACTCTGGCAATCAACGTGTCTTATACAAAACACTAAATGCTGTCCTCTCTCCAGCTGCAACTGTTTTCTCTTCTGCCTCCACTGCTCTTTGTAATCAGATCCTCACATTTTTTCTGGATAAGGTCACGAACATTAGATCCCAGATCCCTATTTCTTCTTCTGGCTGTGTTGATTTAGCCGCTCCTGCACATGGTTCCCTCACCAGCTTTGAACCCATTTCGCTCCCCCATCTGGAAAAAATCGTCGCCTCAATGAAGACTTCGGGCTCTCCGGACGATGTGGTGCCGTCCAGACTGCTGAAAGATGTGTTTCCTGTGATTCGAGACGATGTTCTAAAGATCATAACTAGTAGTCTATCCTCCGCTATAGTTCCTCGTGCTTTCAAACACGCAGTTGTACATCCAATCGTGAAAAAACCTGATCTTGACCCTGCCGTTCTCTCTAATCTTCGTCCAATCTCTAAACTACCTTTCTTGTCAAAAGTACTCGAAAAAATAGTTTATGAGCAATTAATTCATCATCTACAGGACCATCAGGTAATGGACCTTTTTCAGTCAGGCTTTAGGCCCCAACACAGCACAGAAATTGCGCATTTACGTGTCCTAAATGACGTCCTTTTGGCATTGGACTCGGGACTCCACGTGATTATGGTTCTTCTCGACTTATCTGCCGCCTTCGACACAATCGATCACGATATCTTGATCTCCCGACTCGAATCCTGGGCTGGTGTATCTGGCTTAGCCCTCGACTGGTTCAGGTCTTATTTCTGTAACAGGACTCTAAGAGTCATGATAGACGATTTGTCATCTGAATCAGTCCCACTCCCTTGTGGGGTCCCCCAGGGTTCCATTTTGGGGCCACTACTTTTTTCAATCTATATCCTGCCTTTAGGTGCAATTTTTAGAAAACATGCAATTTCATATCACCTATATGCTGACGACTGCCAAATTTATTTCTCCCTCAAGCCAACTGACTCCACCAAACCTCTCCTCGACTGCCTATCTGACATTAAGGACTGGCTGGCGGTAAACTTTCTTCACCTGAACGATTCAAAAACCGAGGTCATTGTTTTTAGCCCCGACTGCAAACGGACCCCACCCCTTGGCCTTGACTCTCTTCCCATTCCAGTAACTTCGTCTGTCTCCAATCTTGGAATCAAAATGGATACGGTCCTGAAAATGGATGCTCAAGTCAACAGCACAGTAAAATCCTGTTTTTTCCATCTCAGGCGAATCGCCAAACTCAAGCCAATTCTGTCTAACAAACTCCTGGAATCAGTAATCCATGCATTCATAACGTCCCGGCTCGACTACTCAAATTCCTGCCTTTATGGTATCAGGAAAGCCACTCTTTCTAGACTCCAACTGGTTCAGAATGCAGCTGCAAGGCTTCTAACTGGAAGTAGCAGAAACCAACACATTACACTAATTTTAAAAACCCTACACTGGCTGCCGATTAGATTCAGAATTGATTTTAAGATACTCCTCTTAACCTATAAGGCACTAAACGGTCTAGCCCCCGCCTATTTGAGTGTCTTGCTCCATCGTCATAATCCTTTTCGTGTTCTTAGATCTGCAGATCAGCTGCTCCTAACCGTTCCCAAGGCACATTTTAAAGCTCGTGGTGAAAGGGCTTTCTCTGTCTGTGCACCCAGGCTCTGGAACTCCCTACCCTTAGTGGTTAGGCAAGCCCCCTCAGTCGCCACATTTAAATCATGCCTAAAAACACATTTCTTTACATTGGCTTTTAATTATTAACCTGTCTCATTTTCACTTGCTTCCTATTTCTCTTATTTTATTGGGTCCTCTGACCCGTTTTTAGTATCTCTGTTTTAATTCTCTTTTAATGTTTGTTTTTAATATTTTGTTTTTAGTCCTGTTTCTTTTTTAACTGTACAGCGCTTCGGTCAGTTGTAATGCTGTGCTTTTAAGCACTCAACAAATAAAATGGTATGGTATGGTATGGTATCATTTAACTCAGTTGGAATCACCATTCATTTTACTGAATCATCTCGGAGTTCTCTTTGACTCTAGCATGCCATTTAAAGCGTATATTACAAAGTTGTCCAAATCAGTTTTCTTCCATTTTAAAAATGTTGGGAAATGAAGGCGCTTACTAAATTAGCAGCATTCTGAGAAATTAATTCCTGCATTTGTTTCTAGTAGGATTGACTACTGCAATGCGGTGTTCACTGGATATTCAAACTGTTCTTTATTCAGCCTCCAGTTAATCCAAAATGCTGCTGCAAGAATTATTACAAGAACAAGAAAATACAAACACGTAACTCCAGTTCTAGAGTCGTTACACTGGCTCCCGGTTAAGTTTAGGGCAGATTTCAAAATCTTACTTTTAACATATAGATAGATAGATAGATAGATAGAAAGATAGATAGATAGATAGATAGATAGATAGATAGATACTTCATTAATCCCAAGGGGTTAGGGTTAGGGTTATAAAGCCTTAAATGGCCGAGGTCCGGCTTAGTTGTCTGAACTTATCATGACTTACAAACCTGAGTGCACATTAATATCTCAAGATGCCGGTCTGCTTAGGATTCCAAGGATTAATAAAATAACTGTGGGATGTCAAGCTTTTAGTTGCAGGCCCCCTAAACTCTGGACTGGTCTGCCTGCTACTATAAGAGATGACCCTTCGGTCTCAGCTTTTAAATCCTCACGACTTTAGTTTAGCACACCCTGACTAGAGCTGCTGATTAACTGTACAGACTGCATCTCTGTTGTTAGTCATTAGCACTACGTAACATAATCGTTATAATTTGTTACTCACCCTCACCTATTCTGTTTCTCTTCTCACTACTCAAATGTGGCACTTGGTGCCACGGCCCACCTGCCAAGTTGTTTGGCCTGGAGTATAGTAGTAATCGTGGGGTAGAGGGGTCCTTTCATCGGATTGGCTGGCCCAGCACTGACTCAGCTGAGGAATGGGCAATGGGGGAGGCAGCTTGATGGCCGAGGTCTCCAGGACTCTAAACAAATCCAAATCATATTATGGTATATCATCTACTGTTAAATTCTGCTCTATACTTGTAATATTTCTATTATACTATTCTATTGTATTGAAGATTAATTGTGTTCTGTTCTGTGTATTGTATTGTATTGACCTCCCTTCTTTTTGACACCCACTGCACGCCCAACCTACCTGGAAAGGGATCTTTTTTCGAATTTCCTCTCCTAAGGTTTCTTTCATTTTTTTCCCTACTATGGTTTTTTTGGGAGCTTTTTCTTGTCTTCTTAGAGAGTCAAGGCTGGGGGACTGTCAAGAGGCAGGGCCTGTTAAAGGCCATTGCCGTGGGATTTTGGGCTTTACAAAAATAAATTGTATTGTATTGTCTGCCTGCGGTGGGCTGGCGCCCTGCCCGGGGTTTCTTTCCTGTTTTATGCCCTGTGTTGGCTGAGATTGGCTCCAGCAAAGCCCCATGACCCTGTAGTTAGGATATAGCGGGTTGGAGAATGGATGGATGGATGGTTGGATGTATTGACTGCAATTGGGTACACTGGATGGCAGCATCCCATGTGGCAAACCCCAAGTATGGACACCCACACAACAGCATGGGAGCTGTGGTTCAATGGGGATGCATGCCCTGTCCGGTTCTGTTGGGGGTGGTCACCTGGTGGAGCTGTTGGGCATTGATTGCACAAGAACAAGGGTGGTCCTGCCTGACCCTGAAAGTGCTCTCCAGAGTCAATGGATGGAGTACTCCTGGGTCGGTTTTTAAATGAGAGCCAGAACACAAGACAGGCAACACTTGACTGGGATGAGTAGAGGAGTAAAGGGACTGTTGTGCCATACTGTCTTGTGTTGGAGCCATTTAAAGAATCCCAGAGTGGAAGCCTATCAAAAGTACAATTTGGTTTTGAATAAAACCATCACTTTTGAACCAAGGATTGTGTGTGTGTAGCTGTGTCTAGAGCTGAGGGTGCTGTTATGCCCCCTACAGGCCACAAACAGCATTTGTTTAAATTAACTGACTTTTCCAGTCTGTTCAGTAATAAATCCAAAAATGAATGCAGGGTACTGTGCCACACATGCGCGTCAGAGGGTCTGCTTCCAAGCTCAGCTCATCATCTGCCCAACTCGATTTCAAAGGTAAAGTGTGGTGGTGCGACAGCAGCGTGACGTGTGGAAATGTTTCAGTGGCAGGGACTACAAGACACCACAGGGTTGAAGGAAAGCTGAAGAGATCAAAGTCCAGGGAAATCCTTAATTAAACGACCTGCTCAGGAGCACTCTGGACCTCTGACTGGGCAAAAGGGTCACAAAGCGGCCTATTGTCTGTCCCGTGAATGTTCTTGAGTTACCCAGCTGGTGCCCGGACTTGAACCAAAATCAAATGTCTCGGGGAGTGACCTGAAAATAGCCATTGAGGTGGTCCGAGGGAATGACAAACATGACAAAAATACAGTTTGGGGCACCAGTCAGGCTGTCCCCATTTACTTTAAAGGGACACAAAAAATGGCATCAAAACAGAACAACAGAACAGCATCCAATTAGTGTTGGGGGACAACTGATTCTAGGAGGGTTACAGAGGAGCTCCTTCTCTCTGGTTGCTCATGAAGTGACACCACCTTCCGAGCAGTCGTGCTTTTATTACCCGGGGACAGGAAGGGGCGGAGTCAGTTTCCATCACTGGGCGGTTCCTCTGTTCTGTGGAGGAAAAGGAAGACAACAGCAGAGTTTGTGGCAGCGCCACCTCTCTGTC
>JANRMT010062820.1:31411375-31425336 GCA_026402145.1 Polypterus bichir lapradei
TTTTCCCTCTTCTTTTTCATCTTTTCTGTCTTCTTCATCTTCTTCTTCTTCTTCTTTATCTTTTCCCTCTTCTTCCATGTGCAGTCAATGTGCCTGATCCACCTTCTCCAAACAGCTTGGTCCTACACCTTCTCCCCAGTCAGACTCTTTCCCTTCAGATCTTCTTTCAGTTTATCCATTGCGATGGACGGCTGGCAGCTCAATCCACTCGGGATGCCCCTGGAACGGAAGGATGGGGGAAGGCACCTACTTGCTGACACTGCTTCCCCCAAAACGCTAGATGGCAGCTCCCCTGCAGTGCGGCGGTGCCCCCGGATTCCCGCAGGGCATCTTGGGACTTGGAGTTCCATTTCTCAGCCCTGTTTGGTGCCATGGGTGCTGCCAGGGGGAGCTGTCATAGAACCTGGTGACTCATACTTTCCTTTTAGCCCAGAAGTACAAAGCAGTCACAAGGACGGAACCCCCTGAAGTACTTCTGGGCAGAAGAAAATGTCAGTTGTTCATTAGACCCAGAAGTGCCAGTCAGTCACGTGGTCGGAAGGACAGAAGCACTTCTGGGTCAAAGACTATTTAAAGGAGTCGAGAGGAGTGTGACAGAGCTTGCTGGGAGGTGCAGGAGAGAGTTATTGTGTTCATTATCATCATTTTTATTGTATTATTGCCTGTTTATTGTGGCTGGGGTACTTTGGAGGCACTACAAAGAAGAGGAGGAATGAAAAATAAGATCTTCTTATTGCTTATTGTTGGGTTTAACGGGGCAACAGTGCCCCCAAGCGTTTGACACCATCCACCTCCACTTTGGCCTCCTTCATTTTCTTTTCTCCTGGACTTCCATTCCCATTCGCTCATCACGTCTCCATACCACTTCCATCTGCCTTCCTGTCCTTTCTTAGATGTCTCTCAAACTCTTTTTACACCTCTGGTGGTCTCATTTCTTTTTCTGTCCTTTTTTGTAACTCCACTCGTCCATCTCAACGTGTCCCATCAACCTTGGTCTCCTGCTGTGCTCGCTTTACTGCCCGTGTCTCAGCTCCTTACATCATTGCTGGATCTACCACCGTCTTGCAAACCTGACCTTTCACCTTCACCAGACATTATGCTCCGTTTTTTTGACTTCGCCTTGGGATTCTGTTTTTCGAAGTTGATAACTTGGGGGCGGCTTTGTGCTTCGGCTGATTCTATTTCTCCTTTGTGCTGCACGGTACTTCATTTTGAGTAGAATACTATTTAATCTAATTTAATGTAATTTAATATTAAATGTATTTTTATTGGGGCAGCACGGTGGCACAGTGGGTAGCACTGCTGCCTCGCAGTAAGAAGAACTGGGTTCACTTCCCGGGTCCTCCCTGTGTGGAGTCTGCATGTTCTCCCCGTGCCTGTGTGGGTTCCCTCCCACAATCCAAAGACATGCAGGTTAGGTGCATTGGCGATTCTAAATTGTCCCTGGTGTGTGGGGGTGTGTGTCCTGCGGTGGGCTGGCACCCTGCCCGGGGTTTGTTTCCTGCCTTGTTGGCTGGGATTGGCTCAAGCAGACCCCCGTGACCCTGTGTTCGGATTCAACGGGTTGGATAATGGATGGAGGGATGTATTTTTATTCAGGTTCAGTGGCTGCCCTTATTAATAGCTGGGTTTCAATAGTGACATCCCCCTCTAGTGGGCAGTTCTGGAACTGACTGGGATTTATGTGCTTTGGGACTCCCAGACCACAACATGATTAAGCTTACTGATTACAGTGACGCCTAAATGATCTGTAATCTAATCCGAGCCGTGGTGACGCATGATCCGATGTTTTCCCTTAAAGTGATCTTCACAAATTTATTTTCTTCACCCCTTTCATGCGCTGCATTGATTTTGAGACACCGCCAGACACTGCGGCCAAGCCAAAGAACATACTAGTGATGGACAGAGGAGAATTTCGTGTTCACTGAAAAAGAAACCCAAACTGTTCCAGAGAGCCTGTGTTAATATTTTATAATAAATGAAAACTGCAGAATTTTTGAAGATTATGTAGCCATCTCAAAAAAAAAGTATCCTCAGAGTTGCCACGAAACCAAATAAAAATGAATGTCTGGGTTGATTTACGAGGCCATGTAGACGATGAAAAGTGTCATCTCAACCCTCCAGAATCTGCTTCTCATTGAACGTCAGCCATGCCCTTATAAATCTGCCACCTTGACGCTGGCACTTCTCACTGGGCACCGTGCCACTGATCTTTGTTGGCTCAGTCCTGAGCGGCCCCCTTTAAGCACTTCTGTGAAATGCTCCTGATTTCTGGACGGTCGCTTGTCTAACCGAGTGTCATTTTCCATCCTGGTACATCTCAGCTCTTTCATGCGATGACAACTGGGACTTGAAACCTTTCCTAATTACTTGCAGTATCTTGTAAGGTTTTCTGACAATTTCTTTTTTTAAATTAGTTTGGCCCTTCTGTCTCTGCATTTCTTTAGGAGAGTCTTTGTATTTCAAGAGACGCGGGCATATTGGGGCGGAGTGGTGGCTCTGAGGCTAAGGATCTGTGCTGGTACCCCGGAGGTTGCTAGTTCGAATCCCTGTTGCTGCCAAAAGAGATCCTACTCTGCTGGGCCCTTGTGCAAGACCCTTAACCTTCAGTTACTACAGGGGCGCTCTGACCCTAAGGGGTATGTGAAAAACTGGGATTAATAAAAATAAAAAATAAAATAAAATATTCATAAGTGTAGCAACTCACCAGTGGCCAGGTCAGGTTGGCACAGCATGTTGGCGCACCCACCACACGATGAAACAGCTCAGGATCCCGGTTGGCAACCCTTCAGCACAGTCCCAGACCCTCTATCAGCCACAGCCGGGTGTTACGTGGGCGTCCTCTTGGCCTGGTCCAGCCACTCGGGTCATGTGAACTGATCACCCTCAGGTACTCCGTAGTGCCGTAACTGACGCTCCCTCACAATGCAGCGCATGTGCCTCCTTCAGGACCCCTTGAGCAGCACAAAGTCGAACCAACGGTACTCAAGGATTCTCTGAAGTGACACACATGAAGGAGTCCAGTCTTCATCTCAGGTCACTGGACAGCATCCATGTCTCGCAAGCAGGAAGCACCAGGACTTTAAAGACTTGGACCTTCATCCCTTTGTAAAGATATCAGGTGCACCACACACCCCTTTCCAGAGACCTCATGACTCCCCATGCTCTCCCAATCCGGCTACCAACTTCCTAAGAAGAGAAACTACTGAGGTCAGTAAACCTCTCGACATTCCTCTCAGTTCCCAGAAGTTTATGGACTGTTGCTAAAAGAAGAGGGGATGCTCCACAGTGCTAAATGTGACCATGTCCCAACTTTTTTGAGATGTGTTGCTGCCATCTGATTCATAATGACCTTATTATTTTCTTAAAATGGTACATATTCTCAGTTTCAGGTCAGGTCAGGTCAGGTTGGGGAGCATGCACTGGTACAGCACGTTGTCGTGCCCACCACGTGACTAAACAGCTTTGGATCCTGGTAGGCGACCCCCCCCAGGCAGACACGCAGTCCAGTGCCACCATGCAGAAATGACCATCTATCTGCTGCAGCCAGGTGTTACATGGGGGTTCTCTTGGCCTGGTCCAGCAACTCAGGTCCTCAAAAATGAGGGTCTTGTGAACTGATCACCCTCGGGTAATCACACCACATGGCCATAGTGCCGTAACTGACACTCCCTCACAATGCCGGTCATGTGCCTCATTCGGGACTCCATGAGCAACACAAAGTCAAACCAACAGTCCCCAAGGATTCACAGAGAGACACATATGAAGGGGTCCTGTCTTCATCTCAGGTCACTGGATAGCGTCCATGTCTCATAAACAGGAAGCACCAGGACTCTACAAGCTTGGACCTTTGTCCATTTCCAGAGATATCAGGAGTGCCACTCTCCCCTTTCCAGTGACCTCATGACCCCCATGCTATGTCAATCCATCTACTGACTTCATAGGAAGAGTCATCAGAGACATGAATGTCACTGCCGAGGTAAGTAAACCTCTCGACTCGACTCTCTCTGCAGACAGACACACTGCTGATGGCCGTGCCCAGGAGGTCACTAAAGGCCTGGCTCTTGGTTTTTATCAGGACCCTCGCAAGCCCAGACACTCAGACCCCTCACTCAGTCTCTCAAGAGCCCCCGATTAGAGCCTCCATCGACTCCGTGAAGATCACAGCATCGTCAGCAAAGTCAAGATCCGTGAATCTTTCTTCAGCAACAGACCCCACGACCTTGCCCAACTCCCAGTCCATACAAGCATTGAACAAAAATGGGAGCAGAACACACCGCTGACGAACCCCAGAATCAACAGGGAAAAACACAGAGGTCCTGCCTCCACTCTGCACAGTACTCACAGTACCAGTGTAGATGCGGCCATGGTATCCAGCAACTTCGAGGGGATCTCGCAAAGTCCCACAGGGCAGCTCGATAACTGAGTCGAACGCTTTACGAAAATCGACAAAGGCTACAAAGAAACTCTGCCGATATTCGTGTTTGCGCTCCATGAAAACCCTCAGTGCCAGGATGTGGTCAATGGTGGACTTCTTAGGCATAAAACCAGACTGCTAGGTGAGCAGGTGATCAAGGATCCTGTTGAGGATGACCCAAACAAGGTCCTTCCCGGCACCGAGAGCAGTGTTATCCCCCTGTAGTTGCCGCAATCCAGGCGACCACCCTTCTCTTATCAGATAGGGACGACAAGTCCTGTTTTCAAGTCAGTTGGGATGAAGTCTGTCTTTTGTTTACAATGGCAGGAGGACATCCTGACCACCTGCCTGGATAACTTCACCCCGGATACCACAGATCCTTGCAGCCTTTCCTACCCTCAGCTGGTTCACCACCTGTGTAATCTCAGTGAGGCGAGGGTGTTCACAGCTAATTGGAGGATCATCCTCAAGAACCGAGGACCAGAGCTATCCAACGTCCTAGCAGGAGGATCACCTTTAAACAGACCAGGGGTCACAACTGCAGTGTCATCCGTAAGGACCATTTCATCACCCACCTTGACTGCAACTCCCCCACAATTGGATCTGGATGTGCGTAATCGTTCTTCGATTCCTCTTTAAGCAGGATGTGGGTCACTAGACCACCGATGGTGTGTCACCTGCTCACAGATTCCTCTAACAAACACCTCCTTATCTGCACTCCAAGCCCTTGCAGCCATCCCTCTCAGTTCCCGGAATGGACCGGAGTTGCCATCAAGCCGTGCACTGCAGCTCCTCTCGATGATATCCAGGGTGCCCTGCGAGATGAAACACCTCCTTCTGGGAACACTGGTAACACCAACAAAGACTTCTCTAATATTGACACACCTACAGTGAACAAATGTGTGTTCCTGTTTGCGGTCCTTATGGAGGGGATATCAAGGCAGAGCAGAGGATGTGAGAGTGTCCAGTGGGTGAGGCCAGGCCTAACATCAATGATTTATGCAGATGATGTTACCTCATCTGACTCTGAACTTCAGCACTTACTCAAGTATGAAGAGGCTGCAATGAGCATCAACACCTCCAAATCTGGGGTCATGGCTCCCTCTCGGAGAAGAGTCAATTGTTCTGTCCTGGACAGAGGTAACAACTACCGTTAGTGGATGAGTTTAGTTATGTTGGACATTTGCTCATGAGTGGTGGAAAACGTGAGAGCGAGTGGATTGGAATGGAGGTATCTGTTCTGCAGGCGCTGCACTAGTCCATGGTCGTGAAGTGGGAGCTGAGTCTAAACATTAGAAGGAGCTACAGAGACCGATACCTGAGGACAAGTTACAACAAAACAACATGAAGGAAGTGTGGAATGGAGTGAGGACTACCACTGGCTACAAGCAGGCAGTAAAACATGCAGATGAAGGGGACGAGAACAGATCTGATGACCTGAAGCATTCTGGTCAGTCCAGCCCTCCCCCAACACTGCTACTTTCCGTGAGCGAGCCAAAGAAGTTCTAGAATCCCAACTGCCATCTGCACCCTACACAACTTTCCACCATAGTGACATCACACCTGTGGTCTCCAGCCCCCCTCCACTCCCTGGACTTTGTGTCTCTGCTGATAAAGTGTATGAACATGGCTTCAGGGACAGATGGAATCAGCATGAGGGTCCCAAAAACATGTGCCAGCCAGCTCTATGGAGTTCTTCATCACTTGCTATCCCTTTTCCCTGAATTTGCAGAATAGTTTGCCACCATCTTTTATAGGAGCTATGCAATGGCATTAGAGGTTACAATATATTTGATGTAGGAATAAGAAATACACAATTAAGTGTTGGGGCTCTGTGGTGACTGACTGTTCAAAATAAATCACAAATCAAATAAAGTCTTGTCTTTTAACCCTTAAACTGCCACATACTTGGGGGTTAATGCACCCCTGGGCACCAAATACTTTTTTTGCTGCACTTTTTAAGTAAACGTTGCAGTTCACAAAGACAAAGTGAAATTTAAATGGAACACATATTTTTTTTCATGCAAAGAGCATCACAATTACTGCAACACAGATCATTTAACACACTGCCAATGAACTGAGAAATCTATATTATTATATGTACAAGGTGCAAGTGACATCATTGATGAAATTCAGTAAATCACCGACTGCGCCAACTGCGCTTGAACTGGCTGCACGCAAACACACAGAGGCCAACACTAACCCTTTGTGGTTAGTCTAGGGCAGCGGCTGAATCCCAGGGACAGTGACGCTGCAGTGCTGCAGGGGGCGCCAGTGGTCATGAGCTGGCTGCTCAACAAGCGTACGGCATGGGCTGATCAGCTCCAGCGTGCTGGAAAATTGCACTGGGAAGCGACTACAGCCGGTTGCGGCGTTCAATGAATGTATGTTGCTGAATATACTCGGCTCCAGCATGCTGGCAAATTGCAATTGGGAAACAACTATAGCCGGTTCCGGCGGTTTAAGGGTTAAGAATCGAGTCAATCTTGAACTGCTCCAAGATGGAGATGGAGCCTGTTTTTAATCAGGACAACAGGAAGAGGCGGTTTGTAGAATATCATCAGGAAACCAGAAGTGGACGCAACCGTCAATCACTGTTTATGCAGAGGGAGGAAGAGAAAAGGAATTAGGCAACAGCGCCTCCCCTGGTTGGGAGTGTAATTGCATTTATATGAGACTTGACGTTTTCTCCCAAGTGCACGTGTGTGACACTGACTAGCAGCATAGTTCTTGGAATATGGTATCCATCATGAAAAATACGCTACAAATTAGTGGGGGCACCATGAAAACATTTAAAATAATGATAATAATAATAATTCTTTACATTTATAGAGTGATTTTCTCACTTCTCACAGTGCTTTAATGAGTGGGGAGCCATTTCAACCGTCACTAATGTGTAGAATCCACCTGGAGGATGTGACGGCAGCCATTTTTGCTCCAGTTAACTGGTAAAGTGGTGAGAGAGAGTAGCCAATTAGAGACAGGGGAGGATTAGGGGGACAGAATGAATGACTAGGCCATGGTGGGCAATTTAGTCAGGTGTCACACACGTGCACTTTGGAGACAGTCAGTAAGCTCAAAGGTGAGTGAAACATCGCGAGATGAAGGGTTGATATACGGTAACGGTGCCTCTCTCTCTTTCTTCCCATCAGAAAAGAAGAAGAAAAATAAATATACATGGATGGATTCTAAAGATGGCCGCTAAAAAAACATCACATCTGTCCAACCCAGATGACGTATCTTCCGGTCCCTTCACTTGACTTCAATTCCGCCTCCTTCTGATGACATCATTACCCATGCCACATCACTTCCGGTCCATCCTTGATGGTGTCGCTTCTGTCCCACAGCTTCAACGTCATCTCCTTCTAACTCACTTCCCATTTCCATTTTGTTTGTCTCTGTATAAAAACGCCATTGTGATGTGTAACAGATCGTCAGATACTTACTGGTTTTTGATCCACTTACAACGTGTTTTGTCTTTTTTCTTTGTCCTTTGGACATTACACGGGGACGGTCCCCAAACGTTTATGCTTGTGAGAGACTCTTATTTAAGATGATTATCACACAGGATATTGGGATACACCCTAATCTTTATGAAGGATGCCCAGGGACCTTTAATGAGCACAGAGAGTCAGGACTTCAGTTTTTATGTCACTTCTGAAGGGTGTCACCATTTTTACAGCCCAGTGTCCCCGTCACTCCACTTGGGGCATTGGGACCCACATTCACACCTGCTGGCCTCACCAACACCACTTCCAGCAGCAACCCAAAGCTTTTCCTAGATGGTCTCCCACCCATGCTTAGCGTCAGGTGGATGACGTCTTCTAACATGAAAGTGCAATGGCTGCTGGGAAAAAAAAGACATGTAGTTCAAATGCGCAGTAGAAGTCGGCAAGAGAAGTTCAAGAGGCTGGAAATGGACGTTAGTGGCTGCAAAGCAATTTACCAAGGATCAAAAAATATATATATACGTGTCTCTCTTTTTGTGTGAGGCTTCATTTATCTGACCCGTTTCTCCTTAAATAATTCTTTGGTGCGCAGTCAGCACCGCCGTCGTTTCCCCGATCCTTTACTTTGGTATTTTCGACACCTTGCCTCGACTT
Organism: Polypterus bichir lapradei; assembly: GCA_026402145.1. Lineage (NCBI taxonomy): Eukaryota > Metazoa > Chordata > Cladistia > Polypteriformes > Polypteridae > Polypterus > Polypterus bichir. The sequence continues at coordinate 31,419,896 of JANRMT010062820.1, forward strand.
CCTACCTTTCATTTGTCAGGGTGACAGCTCTTCTTCCCCAGTGTATCCTCTCCGTGGTTTTGTACTCCTTCCTTGCGGAGAAAAATTAGTTAAGAATGTCTTCGCCCAAAGACAGCTTAGAACGGTGGATCGGGGATGAATGATTAAGCACCAAATGAATGAGTTGAAGGTTAATTGGGCCGCCGTTAAGAGGTTCACTGTCAAGGAGCAAATTGATCAAGGTGGCAGGGAGGCAATGAACTATAATGAAGGCCGTGCCGGATTGTCATTGTCAAGAAAGCGTTTGTGGATGTGTAGCAATTTAAAGCCCCTGCTCTGATAAAGCCGACAAGGGGGAAGCCATCAGCTGTTCCAGTCAAGAAGTGATGGGCCTCCAGAGACTAATTATTTTTTCACTGTAGTCGTAGCCCATCTCTATGTGACGTAGGGGTTTGTTCTGCTTGGTTTTTCAATTTGTAGTATTTTGTTTGATACTTGCAGTCTGTGATCATCATTAACAAACGGAGAGAGGATTTACGACGTGCTTTAGAGCGGAGCCTCTATCATAAATGCCTTTTAAAGGTTACCCTTAAAGGCATAAACCAAAGTATTCTGTGGAGCAGCATGGTGACGCAGTGCTCAGACCCTGTGGAAAGAAGACAAAAAGAAAGACCATAAAGTGTATGGGGGACCATAAGGCAATGGCAATGACTTTCCAGACACGAGTTGAAAATCAAACTGTCCCAAGATGGCGGTGGAACCCTTTAAGAGACGGGTGTCAAACTCTGGTCCTGGTGGGCCGCAGTGGCTGCAGGATTTCATTCTAACCCTCTTCTTCATTAATGACCAGTTTTGGCTGCTAATTGACTTCTTTTGCCTTAATTTTCATTACCTTGACTCAGGCCCCTTAGTTGTCTCTTTTTCCTTAATTAGCAGCCAAACAGTAATGAGATGCAAAACACGAGCAGCTCACCTGTGCCCATCATGCAATATCTGAAAATAAAGAAAGGCGAAGGTGGTCTTGGTAAGGTTTGATCTCTCAGGTCACCAAAACATTTTGACTGGGGTCTTAGAAAAAACGGAAAAATCAACATTTTTCGAAATGTCTGCTGTGGCTGAATGAGAGCAGCAATGAGCCGTAGAAATAAATAATGGGTTTAATTACCAGCAAGAATCGGCTTCTCATTAGGAAACTGGTTGGAATGAATTTGGATGGTTTGAAATCCCAGTTTAGGTGATCATCCCTTGGCTCGTTTCACATCTCATTTCTGCTTGGCTACCATTTAATGAAGAAAGGAATTGATGCCTGGACTAAAAAAACAGGAATATTAGAATGAATGGAAAAGGAGTTAACCCTTAAACCGCCATAACCACCTACAGTCAGTTCCCAGTGCAATTTGCCAGCTAATCAGTCCATGCCGTACATTCTTTGAGCAGCCAGCTCATGACCACTGGCGCTCCCTGCAGCACTGCAACATCACTCGTTTTAACAAAAACACCGAGCACCTTTACGCCCCCCCATGCTTTGTGCGTTTGTCCTCATCTGTTCAGAGGGAGCGTGGGGCCGACCCGCACCCTCGCAATTGTTCATTTTAAGTGGCACTGCCCTAATCCAGGTCTTCAGAACCCTGTCCCTGGGATTGAGCCGCTGCACTAGACTGGCCTGCCAGCGTCAGCGTTGGCCTCTGTGTGCTCACGTTCAGCCAGTTCAAGTGCAGTTGGCGCAGTCGGTGATTTACTGAATTTCATCAATGGTGTCACTTGCACCTTGTACATATAATAATAGATTGTTGCAGTAGTTTTTTTATAGTTTTCACAGTTCATTGGCAGTGTGTAAAATAATCAGTGTTGCAGTAATTGTGATGCTCTTTGCATTGTGTTCCATTAAAATTTCACTTTTTCTTGGTGAATTGTGACATTTCCTTAAAAAGTGCAGCAAAAAAACATGTGGCATCCTGGAGGGGTGCATTAATCACCCCAAGTATGTGGCAGTTTAGGGGTTAATTAGCAGTGAAAACTGGTCGCTGATTAGGAAAAGGGTGAGAATGAAAACCTGCAGCCAGGTTTGACTCCCTGAATCTGTTGCAGCAGTCCCATAAGATAGATAGATAGATAGATAGATAGATAGATAGATAGATAGATAGATAGATAGATAGATAGATAGATAGATAGATAGATATGAAAGGCACTATATAATAGATAACAGACAATAACTTTGTATAATGTTAACGTTTACCCCAATGGGTGGAACTGAAGAGTCGCATAGTGTGGGGTCTCCTCAGTCTGTCAGTGGAGCAGGACGGTGACAGCAGTCTGTCACTGAAGCTGCTCCTCTGTCTGGAGATGATCCTGTTCAGTGGATGCAGTGGATTCTCCATGATTGGCAGGAGCCTGCTCAGCGCCCGTCGCTCTGTCACGGATGTCAAACTGTCCAGCTCCGTGCCTACAATAGAGCCTGCCTTCCTCACCAGTTTGTCCAGGCGTGAGGCGTCCTTCTTCTTTATGCTGCCTCCCCAGCACACCACCATGTAGAAGAGGGCGCTCGCCACAACCGTCTGATAGAACATCTGCAGCATCTTATTGCAGATGTTGAAGGACGCCAGCCTTCTAATGAAGTATAGTCAACTCTGTCCTCTCTTACACAGAGCATCAGTATTGGCAGTCCATTCGAATTTATCATCCAGCTGCACTCCCAGGTATTTATAGGTCTGCACCCTCTGCACAGTCACCTCTGATGACCACGGGGTCCATGAGGGGCCTGGGCCTCCTAAAATCCACCACCAGCTCCTTGGTTTTGCTGGTGTTCAGGTGTAGGTGGTTTGAGTCGCACCATTTAACAAAGTCCTTGATTAGGTTCCTATACTCCTCCTCCTGCCCACTCCTGCTGCAGCCCACGATAGCAGTGTCATCAGCGAACTTTTGCACATGGCAGGACACAGAGTTGTATTGGAAGTAATGCATAATGCACCTGGTTGATCTCCTGTGCACTGCTTCAAGTGCTGCTATGTCTTTTGTGGCAGTGAGATGGCCAGACCTGCACAAAGGACACCAGATTGGGGTCATGTTAATGATTTGTCAACTCTTCAGACCCCTTCACCTTCTGCCTCCTGTATTTTGTTGTAGATTTAATTTCAAATGGACAAACTGGCCATTTTTGCCCATCAATCCACACTCAATAACCTCTAACCTCTAACGACACACAGGTTGGCACATTTATTGAAAATCAAAAACTAGAAGTTTTCCCTTTCCCTTTCCTGTTGCACCCCACACTGTCCTCAGGTCCACCCTGTTTGCTTTAATTCTCCTTGAGAGTTTGATTGGTGGCCAACTGAATTGATTGGACATTGTTTAGAAAGACACACATGTGTAGCTGTGTAAGGAGGGTCCCACACTGCAGGTTAGGACGCAAACCAAGCCAATGAAGTCCAAGGAACTCTCTGTATAGCCCCCACAATCAAATTCTGGTGAGGTATAGGCCAGAGCAAGGGAATCCAAACTTTTGTAAAGCTTTGAGTGTTCCCAAGACTCCTGTAAACTCAAAGATTGTGACATGGAATAAGTTTGGGACCACCAGGATTCTTTCTAGAGTTGGCAATTTGGTCAAATTGAATAACCGGGCAAGGAAGGCCTTTGGTCAGGGAGGTAAACGAGAACCCGGTGATCGCTGTGATCGGCTACAGACATCGGGATACAACTGGGATTCTGCATGATTCGTTGCCTGGCCGCGATGCCACCACACATGGCCAGTAAGAAAGTTTTGCCAGGAGGCCAGTGTAATGAAGGGATAAGGAAAGATGACCAGTGGCTCCCTCAATACACCAGATGGCAGCATCCCTGGGTTATGATTTCCACACGGACACACGCAGGGCATGCTGGGACCTGTAGTCCCATGGGGCAGCCCTGTTGGGTTCCGTTGGGTCCACCAAAGGGGGAGTTGTTCGGATTAGTAATCCGTACTTTGTGGGGCTTCTGATTGACCTGGAAGTACTTGCAATGAGCTATGCCCTACTGCCAGACGTACTCCCGGGTCCAAGATTAAAGAAGCTGCTCGACCAAAGCTCACCTGTGAGGAATGGAGGAGAAGCAAGAGAGAAAGAGGGAGAAGAAAAGAATTTGGATTGGTGCTGGCCTTTGGTAAGGTCATTTATAATAATAAACCTTACATTTGCACCTGGCACTTGTGTCTGTGTGGTTGTGGCTGGGGTCTGGGACACTGCAAAGCCTGTTAAAGCCCATTACAGCATGTTTTGTGTGATTTTGGGCTCTACAAAAATAAATTGTATTGTATTTTATTGTAACTAAAGTAGCAAGAATTTCATTGGGGATTATCTTTTCCACGGTCTTTTCCTTATTTGTTTTTTGTCTTTCAGCTTTCCCAGCTTTCTCTTCATCCATTTTTTTTCCACATTAGCTGTATTTATTTATCCTGAGATTCTAAATGGTGTGTAACCCCTTAAAATAGAGCCGGATTTGTTACTCATTTATTTTGGGTTACGGTGCCCCTCAGCGCCAGTTTATTTCTTTAAACTTTATTGCTTTATTTTTTGTTTTTGTTGCCTCGTAATTAACTGGGGTGGCCAGGTTGGCACCTCAACTCTTTTTTAGGACTCTCTGTTTCACAACATATTGAAACCACTTACCCCAGGTTTTCTAGTCACGAGGGAGTCGGGACACCAGAGGTGACGGCGTGTCTCTCCTTTGCAGGCCACAATCCCATACTGGGCCATGCTGGAGTCTTAAATTTTGGGAGGACACAGCAAAACCCACACAGATGCTGGGAGACCATTCAACCTACACACAGAAAGTCTGAGATTTGAATCTGGGACCCCGGCATCAAATAGATAGATAGATACTTTATTAATCCCAAGGGGAAATTCACATAATCCAGCAGCAGTATACTGATACAAAGAAACAATATTAAATTAAATAGTAATAAAAATGAAAAAAGTTAGCATTTACTCCCCCGGGTGGAATTGAAGAGTCGCATAGTGTGGGGGAGGAACGATCTCCTCAGTCTGTCACTGAAGCTACTCCTCTGCCTGGAGATGACACTGTTCAGTGGATGCAGTGGATTATTCATGATTGACAGGAGTTTGCTTAGTGCCCGTCGCTCTGCCACAGATGTTAAACTATCCAACTTTACTCCTACAATAGAGCCTGCCTTCTTAACAAGTTTGTCCAGGCGTGAGGCGTCTTTCATCTTTATGCTGCCACCCCAGCACACCACCGCGTAGAAGAGGGCACTCGCCACAACCGTCTGGTAGAACATCTGCAGCATCTTACTGCAGATGTTGAACGATGCCAACCTTCTCAGAAAGTATAGTCTGCTCTGACCTTTCTTACATAGAGCATCAGTATTGGCAGTATATTGAATATTGAATATTGAAAATATTGAAATATATATTGAAAATATAAAAATATTGAAAGTTCTAACTCCTGTGCCACTCCAGGGTATGGCAGCA
>JANRMT010062820.1:31445078-31500215 GCA_026402145.1 Polypterus bichir lapradei
TTCTTTCTTTCTTTCTTTCTTTCTTTCTTTCTTTCTTTCTTTCTTTCTTTCTCAAATTACTGTGGCTGCATGTAAGTGAGAGAATGGTACTGAACTTTTCACCAATGTGTGTTCTGCAAACTGGAAAACACTTAAACCTGGAAATGCCAATGTACAATATTAAAAAAAAGAAAAGAAGGAACAACTGGCATTCCACCTTTTCATACGGGCGATGAACTTCACGCCTCATCAGTCACCTGGAGAGCTCAGGTTACACAGCCGCACACACAGCTAAGAGTACAGAGAACACTGCAGGGCCACTTGGTCCACCTCTTCACTGGAAACAGACTGGCAGCACCCGACACAAAGATGCTGTGCTACAGTCACGGTGATTTCCCTGGCTTGTGTTTATTTCACTTTTTGCTTTTCTTTTTTTGTTGCATTGATTTTCAAGTATTTTTTCATGTTTTTATTTATTTTCTGTCAATATTTAGTATGTATGTATGTATGTATTATATTTTTATGTTCCTTGTATTTAAGAGGCCTTTACTGACCTCTTGGGCATGGCCATCAGCAGTGTGTCTGTGTGCGGAGAGAGTGTCCACCTTGTCGAGCGGTTTACTGACCTCAGCGGTGACATTCATGGGACTCTTCCTATGAAGTCAGTAGACGGATTGGGAGAGCATGGGGGGTAATGAGGTCACTTTAAAGGGGTGTGTGGCACTCCTGATATATGCGAAATGACGAAGGTCCAAGTCTTTAGAGCCCTGGTGCTTCTTTTGTTATGAGGCCGTGACCTGAGATGAAGACTGGACTCCTTCATGTGTGTCTCTTTGGAGAGTCCTTGGGTGTCACTGGTTTGACTTTGTGTTGCTCACGGAGTCCCAAATGAGGCACATGACCTGCATTGTGAGGGAGCGTCAGCGCATTATGGCCATGTGGCGCGATTACCCGAGTGTGATCCGGCTCACAGGGTCCTGGACCAGGCCAAAGGGATGCCCACCTAACACCCGGCTGAGGCAGATAGATGGTCATTTCTGGAGAGTGGGATTGGACTGCGTGTCTGCCTGGGATCCCAAGGTGTTTCATCGTGTATTGGGTGCAGCAATGTGTTGTACCAGTGCATGCTCCCTCACCCAACCTGACCTGACCTGCATTTTGTGGGTGAAACCCTCCCAAAAGGCAGGACTGCCATGGCGTCACTGCTGAATGACTGCCATCAGCCTAAGCCTTTCAGTGGAGCAATGGAGATTTCAATTCACTTTATTAGTTTCATTTTTTCTATTTGCCCACTTAACTGAATCAATTTATTTCATCCATCAATAAAAAAAACAAAACCTTTCATTAGTCCCCCTGAATTAGATTAAATTAAATTAGATTAGTTTAGTTTAGATTAAATCCGATTAGATTTGATGAGATTAGATTAGATTATTTTAGATTAAATCAGATTAGATTAGATGATGAGATGAGATTCAATTCCATTAGATAAACTATTTCTCACACACAGTCCCTCACTGTTGGTCAGGTAGTCCATGATCCAGCAGACTGTGGGGGCATCAAGATGCAAAGCCTTGAGCTTTTTCCCCATTCGATGAGGCAAATAGGTGTTAAAAGCACTAGAAGAGTCAAATAACATAACTGTGGTGCCAGCTTTGTGGTAGTAGGCTCTGTGGAGCACATAGATGAGAAGAATTTCCACACCTGTATTGGTCTGATAGGCAAACAGTAAAGGATTCAGATGTTCTGAAACCAGACGTAGCTTTTTTAGGACCAGCCTTTTAAGGTTCGTCATGTTGTATAAAATAAGAGCAACTGATCTGAAGTCCTTAGGATCATTGGAATGCTCTTTCTTTAACACTGGGACCACACATAATGCTTTCCACAGCTGAAGATTCACCTGCAAATTCACGGAAAGAGATAACAAGAGCTGAGGATCCCAACAGTGTTGCCTGGCACATGCTTTCAGCATCAATGAGGTTGACTCCATCCGGCCCTGAAGCCTCGTTCATGCAGAGTTTTCCCCAGTTTTCTCCTCGCTTGAGACACAAAGTCCAGGGAGTGTAAGGGGCCTGGAGACTACAGTTGTGATGTCAACATGGGAGAAGGTCATGCAGGGTGCTCTTCCTTCTCAAAGTTGTCCCACCAACTAGAGGTCTCGTCCAGAACCAGTGAAGTTGGCCGAATGTGTGTTTTCAGTGTTCAATGTAGCAGTGACCTCCATAGTGCATTCTGACACCTCCGTTTGCTTAATACAGTGATAAAGTAATCGTATGTTTAAATGTAAACGTTGTCACAGATGACCGGGAACACTACCCGGCCGGGACGCCTGGATAGTCCCCGAGTTGGGCAATACTTCTCCTCGGCCACGAGAGGGCAGCCGCCGGGTATATTTGGGGGCCACATGGACAGAATACTTATTTGGAGAGAACGTGGCCACCGCCAGGGGGCGCTCGGACAAGTAGAGAAGCCAGGATGGCAGCACTTCCGCCACACCAGGTCACCCGGAGTGCTTCCAGGTGCTTTCCTGACATTTCCGAACACACCAGGAAATGACGTCAAGGGGAGCACCTGGGGATCATCCGGGTCATAATAAAAGGGTAAGCCTCCCTCCAGTAGAAGAGCCAGAGTTGGGAGGAAGGAGACGAAGCTTGTGAGGAGGAGAGAGGAGGTCAAAAGAGAGGAAGAAGAAGAAGACGACAGTGGAGAGAGTTGGTGACTGAAGGCATTGTGGTGCTAGGAATAAAAATAAAAGAAGTGTGTTTTGGACATCCTGGTGTCGGTCTGTCTGTGTCTGGGGGTACGCTTTCCACAACGTGTAAGAAGTCCTGTTAATGAGGTTAACCCCAGCACCACTTTAGTTAGCTATGACCGCAACTGCACAAAATTGCCTCATGTGAACAAAAACAGATAATGGTGCGTACACTGACGTCTCTCAAACAAAGTACGTTACAAGCCAAAACCTCTGTGTTTCCTCTCTACATGTAAACAGGGAAGATGGAGGCTCTAAACATCTTCATCCTGGAAGGGGTCTTTCAAAAGCTCCATTTTTCAGGGACCTAAACCTCAGTTTGTGTGTGGACGAAAGGCCAAAACGCTTACAAAAAGCTACACTTGAAAAAATGTGCGGACAGAGTCTGAGGTTACCCCTTAACAGGGATGGCTGGATGATATTGAAGGTGCTGGAGAAATCAAAAAACAGAATCCTCACAGTGCGGCCTGCTTTGTCCAGCCTTGTGGCAGAGACAGATAATTGCATCCTCCACTCCAATTTTTTGTCTAATAGGAAAACTGCAGTGGGTCCAGATGGTCCACCATAATACAACTCATATACCGTATATACTCATGTGTAAGTTGGGTCTTGAAACCCAAAAAATAGATCATAAAATCAGCCCCCGACTTTTTTTTTCCATCTTCTTGCCTCCTCCAATCTCCCATCAGTTTCTCAGACACATCAAATTTTGTTGCAGCAGCACAATTATGAATTTCTTTCGCCACTTCAACGTCTTTTAATTTAAAGCCAGCTTCATATTTTCTTCTGATCAAATGCTCCATCGTACGTAGATAAGGGATGCTCTTACCATAAAGGTGTATGAGGGTGTGAGATACAAAACACACAAATCAGTGCAAACGTCGCTTAGCAATAGTTTGGGTATCACGTAAGCACAATGCATAGAAATAAAAAGGCGGTGTGCTCTGTGGTAACTCTCTCAGGTGGGCGTTAGCATATTGTAATCTCTTAGAAGGAATTATTAAGGATAAGATTGAGCAACACATGCCAAGGACAGGACAGTCAGCATGGAGTCAGAAGAGGGAGGTCGTGTTTTACTAACAGGCTGGAATTCTGTGAGGAGGCAACAAAAGGATACGACCAGAGTGGAGCAGATGAGATTAGTGATGTGGACTTTCAGAAAGCATTTGATAAGGTGCCACATGAGAGGGTGGGCATCAAATTAAAAGAAGTGGCAGTTCAGGGTGATGTTTTTAGATGGGCACAGAATTGGCTCAGACACAGGAAGCAGAGGGTGATGGTGTGAGGAACCTCATCAGAACTGGCCGATGTTAAGAGTGGTGACCAGCAGGGGGTAGTGTTAGGGCCGCTGCTATTTTTAATAAATATATAAATGATTTAGATAGGAATATAAATTACAAGCTGGTTAAGTTTGCAGATGCCAAGACAGGTGGATTGAAAGATAAATCTTCACAGAAGGACTTGGACAGCAGACAGTCTTGATAAGATTTGTGTCAGATGAAATTTAATGTCAGTAAATGTAAAGTATAAAAAAAAAGGAAGTAAAAATGTGAGGTTTGAATACACAATGGGAGGTCTGAAAATCGAGAGTCCACCTTATGAGAAGGATTTAGGAGTCATAGTGGACTCTAAGCTATCAACTGCCAGCCAGTGTTCAGAAGCCATTAAGAAGGCTAACAGAATGTCAGGTTATATAGCGCCTTGACGTGTGTAGTACAAGTCACAGGAGGTTCTGCTCAAGCTTTATAACACACCGGTGAGGCCTCATCTGGAGTCCTGGGTGCAGTTTGGGTCTTCTAAAGACATAGCAGCACCAGAAAAAGTCCAGAGAAGAGAGAATAGGCTGAGTCCAGGGGCTACAGGGGATGAGTTATGAGGAAAAGATTAAAAGAGCTGAGCCTTTACAGTTTAAACAAAAGAAGATTAAGAGTTGACCTGACTGAAGTGTTTAAAATGATGAAGGGAATTAGTCCAGTGGATCGAGACGGTGACTTTAAAATGAGGTCATCAAGAACACAGCTGGAAACGTGTTTGGGGTGAATTTTGCACAAACATTAGGATGTTTTTCTTTACAGGGAGAATGACAGACACTTGGAATAAGCGACCAAGTAGTGCGGTAGACAGCAGGACTTTAGGGACCCTCAAAACTGGATGTTATTTTAGACGAATGAAGTGAAGGGGACCGGTGAGATTTGGGGGGATGAATGGCCTGTTGCCATTCAGATTGTTCTGATATTCTAATATGCTAAGCTCACGTGGGGGACCACCAGAGGATTCAGAAGGTGTTGCGACCCTTTCACCTTTTGCACTTTATTGTGCTGGAGGCTTATTTTGACAAGGGGAATTTTGCCATTTGTGTCCACTAATCTACACTCAATAAGCAATAACTAGGCTGACCCGCCTTTTAAGGCGACCGACTTTTAAGTTGACCACTTCTTAAGGCAATTCAATATGTAGATCAATTTGATATTTTATACAAACTCATTAATTTGGTTATATTGCATTTGAGCGGTATTACTTTAATACTCGTAGTTTCTGTTATTTTTGTGATGAAATTTAAACTTTTTTTCTATATTGAGGTCGCCCTTTTGAACTCCCCTGATATTTACTACGCGGTGAGGCATTTGTACTCCATCAACATTAATTATTTCCAGAGTCATAATTTTGTCTATTTTTCCAGCGCATCGCGCACAAAAGCAAGGGAACGATGGGAGCACCAGAACTCTGCTCACATCATGTCGCTTCGTACCGCAAGCTGCAAGTAGTAAGTCTGTGATAAGCGGAATACCGCTACGCTTTCCACTCACGGGACGGAAGGACAGTCCCAACCACTTTTATATAGTAAGAAGAAAAAAGATATCGCACAGTCTGGAGTAGAAAATCATCTTTTACCTGGAAAAACGAAACTACAAATCCCATCGTGCATTGCAAATTGGACGGGCCGTATGTGAAACTCCGCGCCTGCGTAGCACTCACGGGACGGAAGGACAATCCCGACCGCTTTTATATAGAAGGATGACAAAGTGAGAATGTGTTTTCGGAAAGGTTTGCAGATTTATTCAGAACTAGCTGTACTCCCTCTCTAAGATGGGCTGAAATATAAGTAATCAATGTAGATCCCACGTATTGTATTTGACACACAAGTTGTCTAGTCCTGTATAATAACGTACACTCATTCCCTTTCACCCACAGTGACCTCTTATTGTCAAAGTGTTTTGCTCGGAAAATGCAGTGCTGGTTTTTAACCACGTTGGCCTGGTGTAGCAACTCTAGCCTTGTCGTATCGGACCTTTGATTTCTTGACGTGAGCATCGATTTCTTGTTATTTTCACTCGTCCTTTGCCCACCAGATGAAGTTTACAAGTTGCGAATGTCATAACAGATGGAGCGGTATCCCAACTGGGATGGAGGTGGGTCTGTTTGCCTGGCTGGAAGGCCTAAATGGTAAGGACTGCATGGATTGTTTCATCTAAATGATGAGGTGTGAGGAAGCGGATAACCTCCCAGCAGTAACAGGGACTACTAAGGAGGTAGTGGATTACATAGACCTGTGTGGATTAAATAGGCTGAAATCAAAGAGATCATCCGGACCTGATAATATTTACCACAGAGTTCTTAAGGAGGCTAATGAGCACAAACCCCTGATGCATATTTTTAGGATGTCACTGTGCAGTGTGTCTCTCCGGAAAATCCTTGGGTACTGCTGGTTTGACTTTGTGTTGCTCATGGAGTCCCGAATGAAGCACATGACCTGCATTGTGAGGGAGCGTCAGTTACGGCACTACGGCCATGTGGAGCGATTCCCTGAGGGTGATCCGGCTCGTAAGATCCTCATTGTTGGGGACCCAAGTGGCTGGACCAGGCCAAGGGGTCGCACACGTAACACTTGCTGGGTCTCCAACAGTCCTTTATATAGTCTTTGACCCCGGAAGTGCTTCCGTCCTTCTGCCCACGTGACTTGCTCACACTTCCGGGTCAGATTCCCCTTCGGTCTCAGCTTTCAAATCCCAGCTGAAGACTCACAACTTCAGTTTAGCACACCCTGACTAGAGCTGCTGATTAACGGTACAGACTGCATCTCTGCAGGGCCGATCCTGGGTAGACGGCCGCCTTTGTGCGAATGTGGTTTCGCCGCCCTACGTACCTATTTTCTATTATGATATGACGGATATTACTATTACATGTACTACTTCAAACAGGATTAAGACGGTGTTAGGGTTAGAGTCGGGATGTATAAATAAAATTTAATTTCAAACGATTAGTTTTTATAAAAACTAAATAAAGAATCACAAAAATAAAAAATCACATACATACATTAATTTATTAGTTAGACATCAAAAGAATGATTCTCCTAGCTTTGTGACAAACAGTCAATTCAGAGATCGCCGCAGCCCTGCTGTCTTTTGCCGCTTCTCTTGACTCGCAATCCCATTGAGGAACGTACGCGTCTCACATAAAAACTATCGCCTTCGCGACGCAACTATGAAACATGCAAGTTGAACGTTGACTAAGGGACTACACACATTTAGAGTTTTGGTCGCGCGTAGCTACGCACGAGCGTGTCGTAAACACATGGTAAGCAATGGAACCGTTCAGACAGAGCGCGCGATGAGCCGGCGACCATCAAAGGCTTTTGCGCCCGCTCGCGCGAGCAAATCGCTATGTATGTGGAGTCCCTAATAGGCATCAACGCATCGACTACAATACACGCTACACGCAACTTTGTCAAACTTTGCTCACTGCAAACGCCGCCGCTGCTATAGTCGTCGGCTGCCCTCAGACTTTAAAATTCAAAGGCGGACAGCCGCCGGTCGCAGCGTCGCCGGCTGCTGCACGTCTCCTCAACGGCCGCCTTTGAGTTTGGCCGCCCACGTGCGGGGCACGTTTTTGCCCGTCGCCAGGATCGGCCCTGCATCTCTGTTGTCAGTCATTAGTACGTAAACATAAGTAATATGATCATTATAATTTGTTACTCACCCTCGCCCATTCTGTTTCTCTTCTCGGTACTGAAATGTGGCACTTGGTGCCCACCTGCCAAGTTGTGTCTGCCTGTCTAAGGTAAAGTCATCCCTGATGGAGGATCACAGGAATTGTGGGGTAGAGGGGTCCTGTCATCGGATTGGCTGGCCCAGCGCTATTATTTTCTCTCTTCTTGTCTTTTTAACTCTTATGCCTCACACTGAGTCGACTGCACCTTCAATTTCGTTGTTCCTTTGTAAAAGTGACAATGACAATAAAGATCTATCTATGGAATGGCCCAATGGGAGAGGCAGCTTGATGGCTCAGGTTTCCAGGACTCTAAACAAATCCAAATCATATTATATGATATCATCTACTTTTAAATTCTGCTCCGTACTTGTAATATTTCTATTGTACTATTGTATTGAGGATGACTTCTGTTCTGTTCTGTGTATTATATTGTGTTGTATTGACCCCCTTCTTTTATGACACCCACTGCACGCCCAACATACCAGGGCAGGGGTCTCTCTTTGAACTGCCTTTCCCGAGGTTTCTTCCATTTTTTTTTTTTCCTTGTCTTCTGAGGGAGTCAAGGCTGGGGGGCTGTCAAGAGGCAGAGCCTGTTAAAGCTCATTGCGGCACTCATTGTGTGATTTTGGGCCACACAAAAATAAATTCTATTGTATTGTACCTGGCTGCAGCAGATAGAGGGTCATTTCCGGAGGGTGGGACTTAACTGCGTGTCTGCCTGGGGGGGTTTGCCAACCGGGATCCCAAGCTGTTCCGTCGTGTGGTGGGTGTGGCAACGCGCTGCACCAGTGCCTGCTCCCCAACCTGAAATGACTTGACTGCGCACTGGGGTGATTCTGAACTGGAAAATGGCAAATATTGCCCTGTTATTTAAAAAGGGTGACCAGGCATTTCCAACCAATTATAGCCCAGTTGGCTTAACGTGAAAATTTATGGAACGAATTATTAAGGATATGATTGAGTAGCACATGGCAAGAACGGGAGTTTTACTGAATAGTCAGCATGGGTTCAGATGAGGGAGGTCGTGTTTTACCGACATGTCAGACTTCTTATGAGGAGGCAACAAAAGGATGCGATCAAAGTGAGACTCATGATATTACTTGTCTGGACTTTCAGAAAGCAAAACCCAACCTTTGACACCTCAGACACACAGACGCTTATCCTGTTATTCTGGTCCGGTCATCTGCATGTGCACTGCGAGTCTGAGGAGAGACCTGAAGTCGCCGTTTTGAATTCCAGTGCCTCATCCAGTAAGCCATACTGACTGTGCCAAACTCCGGCATCGATCACCGCTTCCTGTTGGTGTATTTTAAATTAGCAGGATCAACTCCCGGTCACCGTTTTATTATTTTTGTGCACTGAAAATTCTGGAGCAGTCACCCATACAAAGAAGTGGAGTTAACGTAATTAAGAATTCACAATTGGAGGCATTTTGTAAGTTAATTAGCACAGCTAATGAAGTGCATCGAGTATCGTAGGCCTACTGCACCCAAGAGGACACACTTCTGGTTCTGTCGACTGAATCAATGTGTTTACATTAATATTTTAAAGTTTTCAGCTTGCTCATGTCTAGACCTTGTGTCTTTCTGGGGGTATTTATTAAGCCTTGTAGCCTTGAGGGAAGCCATCAATGCAATATGATGAACAAGGATGACGCTGCGCCGTACCAGACGGCCCCATAAAAGTGAAACATTTCAATTAAGCAGCATCATCGGTAAATGATCAGGGTTTGTTAAATTGAAATTGAAACCAACATGCAAATAGCAATTGATGTTAAATTGAATTGAGGTGATAGAAAATAAGGCCTCTTTATGTGCACTAGGAGCTCAAAACAATGATTACACTTGAAACATTACGCCTGGAAAAAAATTAAAATGCATGAGATGATTTGCACCTTCGTGATTTTACCCTGGCACTGATTATTTCTGACTCCTGGGTTCAAATCTCCATCTGAGAGGAATCTGCATGTTGTTCCTGTCGTGGACTGGCAGTTCCCATCACTACCACCATCAAACCCTGGTAAGTAATAAGGGCATGCGAACAATCTTCTAAAACAGAAAAAGAATCACAATGAATGTCTGAGGAGTGCAAAGAAAAAAAAAAAACGGAATTGGCCGTAACAAGAAGGCATTCCAAGGTGAACAGTAGAGTCCCAGTAGAGAATCCGAAAACAAGGTCAAAACACAGAGCCCAAGGTTCTAACAATTCCAGAAAAATCTCCTGGATAATGTTTGCCATGCGCTACCTGTTGGAATAAAAAACTGTAATTACTACTTGCATATAAAATATATTACGACAAATATTTGTGATGCGAAATTTGTTAGGATGACAAATATAACATTAACGGCTATGTTATATGCCATTTGGGATGGGATTCGTAAAAGCTGTGTTAATGTTTTTGATGCTCCATCTGTTGAAATGAAAAATGCAATACATTTTATTTTTACAGATGTTTGTTATGCGCCATCTGTTAGAATGAAAAATGCAATACATACTTCTCTGATATATGCCATTTGGGATGGGATTCATAAAAGCAGTGTTAATGTTTGTGATGCACCATCTGTTAGAACGGAAAATGCAATAATACGTCTCTGTTATATTCCATTTGGGATGGGATTCGTAAAAGCATTGTAAATGTTTGTGATGTGCCATCTATTGGAATGACAAATGCAATGCATTTTATGACTTCAAATGTTTGTGATCCACCTTTTGCTAGAATGGCAAATGCAATAGTATGTCTCTGTAATATGCCATTTGAGATTGGATTTGTAAAAGCAGTGTTAATGTTTGTGATACTCCATCTGTTGGATTGATAAATGCAATGCATTGTATTACTAGAAACGTTTCTGATGCACCTTCTGTTAGAATGACAAATGCAATTCCTTTAACTACTACAAATGTTTGTGATGTGCCAACTGTTAGAATGACAAATACAATATATAATGTACATCTCTGTTATACACCATTTGTGAGGGGATTTGTAAAATCAGTGTTAATGTTTTTTATGCGCCATCTGTTGGATTGACAAATCCAATGCATTTAATACTACAAAATATTTATGATGCACCATTTTGCCCAGAGGGGACTGGACGGTCTCATGGTCTGGAATCCCTACAGATTTTATTTTTTTTTTCTCCAGCCGTCTGGAGTTTTTTTTTTGTTTTTTCTGCCCCCCCTGGCCATTGGACCTTACTCTTATTCGATGTTAATTAATGCTGATTTACTTTGTTTTCTTATTGTGTCTTTTATTTTTCTATTCTTTATTATGTAAAGCACTTTGAGCTACTGTTTGTATGAAAATGTGCTATATAAATACATGTTGTTGTTGTTGTTGTATCTGTTAGAATGACAAATGCAATACACACATTTGTTATATGCCATTTGGGATGGGATCTGTAAAAGCAGTGTTAATGTTTTTGATGTGTTATCTGTTGGAATGACAAATGCATTCTGTTTTATTTACTACAAATGTTTGTGATGTGCCATCTGTTAGAATGAAAAATGCAATACATACATCTCTGATATATGCCATTTGGGATGGGATTCATAAAAGCAAATTTAAATGGTGAAAAAGCAATGCTGAATTGATAAATACAATGCATTTTTATTGCTAGAAATATTTCTGATGCATCTTCTGTTAGAATGACAAATGCAATACACACATTTGTTATATGCCATTTGGGATGTGATTTGTAAAAGCTGTGTGAATGTTTGTTATGCGCCATCTACTGAAATGACAAATGCAATAAATTTTATTGCTACAAATGTTTGTGATGTGCCGTCTGTGAATGACAAATTCAATACATACATCTCTGTTAAATTGCATTTGGGATGGGCTTCATAAAAGCAGTGTTAATGTTTGCTATATGCCATCTGCTGGAATGACAGACATCATAGCCAGACGGGCACACAGACACTTCTCCTTTGATTAAGGTGGATGGTGTGCTACCAGTTACACATTTGTCGATTATGTTTAATGACTTCAACGTGCAACAGCAAATGTTTTATTAAATTTGACTTATACAGTATATGAAAAAAAGACATGAGAAAGACAGTAAAGTCAAAGCAATTTTTATAATCTGCAGCTTTAGCCACAAAAGAAAAGAGCTTGGTTAATCATTTTAAACACCGATGGGCATCTTATTGGATTTACGACAAACGATTTGATCCGATACCATCTGAAATTAATGGAACATTTTTGAGTGTATTTAGATGAAAAACCTTTGCTGTCGCTTGAAGCCGTCATTATAGCACATTAAGTTGCTCTTTCGTAATGCGTAAAGCAGCAATATTTAGAAGTTCATTTGGAAAGGACCGGCATTCACGCTCGCACGCTCCCACACCCACGAGTCCCGATTTTGTATTAAGCTGAATGCTCACAGAGTGGGATGTAATCACTGTAAGCGCCTTGATTTTGCATGATGACTGCAGTGACTCATTAATTTATAGCTAAAGGTCTAATTATTCCTAATGCAGATATTAATCTCTTTCCAAGATCTCTCATTAGCTTTTCTTTAACACAGCACAAGGTCACCACGTACACTTTGGTGGTCAAGCAGAGCTCGGTCTACTGGACCGCGTGGCCAATGAGAATTTTGTCACATCGTAAAAGTCCTCTGCAGTGCAGCCAGAAAGTCTTCAGACACCTTCACGTTTCTCACAATGTCATTTATTTGCAGCCTTGTGATAAAATCCTTTCATTTTTTTTTTGGTTTTCTATCATCATACACAACAACAATCACAACAACATTTATTTCTATAGCATATTTTCATACAAATGATGAGCTCAAAGTGCTTTACATGATGAAGAAAGAGAAAAAAGACAAAATAAATAAGAAAATAGAATTAGGGAACGCTAATTAACATAGAATAAAAGTAAGGTCCGATGGCCAGGGAGGACAGAATAAATAGATGGCTGGAGAAAAAAATTAAAATCTGCAGGGGTTCCAAGGCCATGATACCACCCGGCCCGCCCCTTCTAGGTGTTCTACCTAACATGAATGACCCCAATCAGTCCTCATGGTATTCAGGGTTCACATGGAAGAACTTGATGATGACAGTCATGTGGACTTCTGGCCTTTAGTCCATCAATGGAGGGACATCACGGTGCTTTGATCAGGTGGTGGTAGTGCAGATCAACACCACAGAAAAACGGAAAAAGAACAGAAGAGAGAGTAGGAGTTAGTACGGAGCCACCATGAATAGTAATGATAATTAAATAAATATACAGAGCATCAGGATTAAACTAAAATGAAGTTAAGAGAAAGCCACGTTACATTAATGTGTTTTCAGCAGTGTTTTTAAGTGCTCCACCCCATTAGCCTGGTGAATTTCTATCAGTAAACTTGTATTGTGGATTTGAGGTGCACAACAGCAGAAGGCCGCCTCACCACTTCTTTTAAGTTTAGCTCTTGGAATTCTAAGCAGACCCTCATTTGAAGATCTAAGGTTACAATTTGGAATATAAGATGTCAGACACTCTGACATATAAGATGGAACAGATTATTGAAGGCTTTGTAAACCATCAGCAGTATTTTAAAGTCAATTCTAAGTGGCACAGGTAACCAGTGTAGTGACGCTCAGACTGGTGTGATGTGCTCAGATTTTCTTTTCCCAGATTCTAGCAGCTCCATTCTGCACTCGTTGTAACTGATTGATGTCTTTTTTTGGGTGGTCCTGAGAGGAGTGCGTTACAGTAATCTAGTCGACTGAAAACAAAGGCGTGAACTAATTTCTCAGCTCTCTCAATGTTATAAGAGGTCTAACTTTTGTTATATTTCTTAAGTGAAAAAATGCTGTCCTAGTAATCTGATTAATATGCGATTTAAAATTCAGGTCACAGTCAATAGTTTCCCATAAATTCTTTACCTCCGGCTTGGCTTTTCTAATGGATCAAGTTTATTCCTAATAATCTCATTATATCCATTATTGCCAATTACAAAAATGTATGTTTTCTTCTTATTTAGTTTGAGAAGATGACTACTCATCCATTCAGAAACAAAAGTAAGACATTGGGGGTCAGTGAATCAAGAGAGTCGGGGTCATCAGGTGCTATTGATAAATACAGTTGTGTGTCATCAGCAGAGCTGTGGTCGCTCACGTTACGCCCGAGATAATCTGACCTGATGGATGCATGGAGAGCGAGAAGATCAGGGGACCCAGGAGAGACCCTTGTGGACCACCATATAAAATATCAGGGGTCTATATAATTACCACAACTAACAAAGAATTTTCTACCTGTCAGGTAAGGCTCAAACCAATTTAAGACCCTGCCAGGGAGTCCCACCCATTAACTAAGGCAATTTCTAAGAATATTGTGATCAATGGTATTAAATGCCATTAATATAACACTTAATACCCCACAAGGAGAAACAGGAGTTTAGGAATTTTTGCAAATTTTTTTAAAATAAAAAAACATGTAATTGACATAAATATTCAGACCCTTGACTCAGTTCTTCATTGAAGCCCATTTGGCAGCCATTCCATCCTGGAGTCTTCTCACCTTGGACTTCACACACCTCGATTTGGGGATTTACTGCCATTCACTCTCTGGATTACATTGTGGAGTTGGGTACTCGGTTTTTGTCTTGTTTTGATTTGGAGTCCCAAATGTGGAAGATGAGGTGAGGACTCCACAAAAAGAAGGCAGGCCAACCCAGAAGAGCACACCTCTGACCAGCCTGCTCCCAAAATCTGCCTGCAGGCTACGGCCTAAGCAGGCCCCTAAATGGACAACTAGCCTTGAAAGTTCAAAAAAAAGCTCTACTCTGAAATATAAAAAATGCCTTTAAGGGAAGTTTAAAAACTCTGGCTTGTAAAGACAAACCCTAAACTGCATTTTTATAAATTGACATTGTGTCTACTGAAATGAAAGAAATAACAAAAATGCTCAAAATAGCAAAAAGGAGGTGAGTAACAAAAGCATTTCAAGGCAAGCAATTCCCAATACGTAATCTGAATGCAAAAAAGTAAAACAAACGTGGAGCAGAAATAATCAGAATAACCAGAAAATGTGCACAAAAAGTCAGTACTCACTTCAACGTCCAGCACTCCAGCACTCTGCTGGTGATTTCAGCTTCCTCAACTCTGTCTTTAAATAGCTGGGGGGGGCGGGCTCAGCAGGAGTGATGCCAAGGTTGCTCCGCCTCTTGGGGGCTCCACCCACAGCACACAAGGAATGTTAGCACAACTCAAGGGACAATACATAGTTACAGTATGAACATTACTAGTGTGATGGGCGGCCACAGTGTGGAAGTACCAGGGGACAGGGCTTTGATGAGGCAATACCTCCCCTGGGACACTAGAGGTGTCCAGTGTTGAAGGGGCATCCCGGCCAGGCATGGGACCCGGCCACCCGTCACAGTGTGAAGGCTGAAGTCCAAATATCAAATAAACACTTTCACAAAAGACACAGATATAACAAAACAAGTGCACTTCTTTTCTAGAATTTAACTAAAGTAAAAGAAATTGGGTTAGGGTATGACATCCAAACACACACACACACCCAAACACACACCTATAAGTCTGCTTGGCTGGTGCAGAGGTAAGAACTGCTATCTCCAAGTCAATAGGTGACAGGTTTGATCCTGGGTTCTTCATGCAATAACTGTTTGAACAGTGAGTGGCTATTATTATTACTATCTACTCTCTATATATACTGTAAAAGCCTAAGCCTAAAAGTGCAATGATTTTATGTCACGTTTTTTGTCACACTTTAAATCGGGCTTATTTTAAAACCTACATATATATGTTTGGTATCATTTTTTTCAGAATTTATCAAACGTTAATGTGATGTTATTAGATTTTCAGATTGTTATTCTGTTTTTAAATTATAAACTAAAAAATATCAAGCACTTATGTCTCGTGAGACGAGACTTTGTGCCAAGAGATTTAACCAGGCCTGAGGCCGGAAATAAAAGACAAAGAGTAGGAGAGCTGCTGTACAGGCTTTAAAAAGTACGAGGATCATGAGGCATGGCAGCAGCTGATTGAGCAAAGGAGGTGGTAAACAAAACTGTATTTGTTTCCCATTGTGTCACTGTTTAAGAGGGGCTTTGGGAGGAGTGACCGCATCTCCTTGGGGTGTATTCAGCCCCCTTCTTCACAATGTGAGCAGCAGAGAAGTGAGGTGGCTGGTGTGTAGCGCAGGCTGGAGGGGTTGGCGAGCGCAGCGAGCAGGGTTAAGCCCCCTAGTTATAGAATTAAACCATACATTTAATTTTTTGCGTCTGAAACAGCTGGTGTAAATTTATGGTACTTGAAAGAGTTAGCATTTTGCTTTATTATTCAGTTTTATTCTCTTAGTCATGTTCACGCTCCCCACAATGTGACACTGCTGTTTTCAAATTAAAACATGCTACAACAGAGGTGAACTCAGATGAGGATGAGGGTTCAACATCAGAGAAAGAGAACAGAAGCCGTCACCACAAGACACATTCACTCACATATAAGAACAACGCAGCTGCACCAGGGGTAAAGGCAAAACATGGCACCGTTTGGATGCACCCAGAGGTCGGGCATCATCCTGCCAATCAATGTGCCACACACCTGTCCTTCAATTAAGCAGCAGGGCCTTCAGAGTTCGCCCAGGTATTGTGCAAAGTTCTGTTTGTGATTATGTTTTGTGATGGTCTTTATATGTTGCTTCTATAAAAACCACAACGATTTTTATTTACCTTGATTTATTAACTTATCTTCCTACAGTGTAAAGTCACAAGTAGACTGCAGAGCTTCACGTGTTTGATCGACACGGGCAGCCTGACAAAGTACATTTACCCAGATCATTGTAGACATGGAGCACACATGACGTGTCTGTTTTCCAAATAAAGAGATATTATTTACCCACCACAACTGCAGGCACCTCACACCAGACAAAGAGACATGAGGTAGGAGAACTTCAGCTGCGTCAGTGGGTGTCGGTGTGCTGATCGGCAAAACCAAGATGCTGATGAGGAGGCACAAGGGAATTTAAGGTGGCCCGGCATTACAAGTTTTTTCGTAGGCTTCAGGGATTCTAGTGTTAAAGGGGATCAGGGCTACAGTGCTGTCCACTTCCAAACCTGTTAAAATGAACCTCTTACAAAGGGTAGGAGGTGCTTGTGTGCGTCGGGCTCCTCTATCACAATTTGAGGAAGTCATCACGGTTGGTCTACAATGAAAGCACTAAACGCTCTGCCCCTACAAACCACTGTGTGTGTGCGTCTATATTTCTCCTGGCTCATGACGATGGATGGCTCGGTGTTCAAAAGCTGCCTGGGACTGTGGAGCAAACTCGGACCATCACAGGCACTAAACTCATAATTAACCCTTTGAGTGTTTAGCAGTAAAGGCCGAGCAAACCCACAGCTGACCCACCCAGGCGGAGGACAAAGATTCACTTATGTCTGAAATCCGAGACATTCTCTCAGTGACTTCTTTCTTGATGCTCCCGTTTAACCATCAGGGGACTCCAAGTAACTCCCTCCATCATTTCTGGTAGCTCACAGCATCTTTGGTATCATCCCAGGATCTTTAAGTCTTCGGTGGGTGTGCATCTCCATGTGTCACGTGGGCATCCTGGGTGGTGTTTGGTTCTCAGCAGTGTCCACCTCAGGGCCACTTTGGTGATTTGATGGACCAGTCAGGTGTCATTTTCTTTGTGCGATTGTGATGTGAAGGCTTCACATGTCACTTCTTGGGGACAGTTCTTGGTCACCCCATTTAATAAAAACAGTATGGTGGGCACAACATAAACAACCTCTCTCTGCTGCCCTTTCTCCCAGGTTTCTCTCAGGTGATTGAGGCTTCGATCTTGTTGTGAGCTCGTTTCTGAATGCATGCCACCCTTTAGCTGTCACTCACTTTTATGGCCTCTAGGGTGGAAGGAGTGTGGCACGGTAGGTGGGGCTAAGCCTCATCGATGGTTTTTTTGACAGAACTGGAGTGGCGATAAGAGAAGACACCATTAGTGACAGTGCCCTCTTGTGTCCCGGAGTGCTAGTGCTTAGCTCAGTGCAAGTGTGTGACCCTGCTTAATCCAGGGGTGGGCAACGTCAGTCCTGGAGGGCCACAGTGGCTGCAAGTTTTCATTCCAACCCATTTGCTTAACTAGAAACCATGTCAGGCTGTCTTTAATTTTATGGCTTGTTAATTTGCATTGCTGGGTTATAATATCATAGATTTTCCCCTTTCCAAGGAAATCGTCCAAATGATTTGTAGGCTAAAAACGGGTCATTTTCAATCAGTCACTGAAAAAAGTGTTTTATTAAACCACATAGTGCAGGATAAATCCGCAGTGGTGTAAATAGAAACACGTTAGACGGAGAACTGCTGGCTCCTTTGTATCTTATTGCTAATAAGGAGCCATTAAAAACAGCGAATGCAGCTATTTATAAGCCATTAAGGGTGGGGAGCCTGAACAAACAAGACTACTAAAATAAAGCCGAAAAATGTCACTTGAGCAGTAAGTGCTTCATCAGCAATAAGTGACTTCTCATTAAGGAACAGCAGGCCCCCTATCAGGGCCATCCCAGCTTAATCACATGTACCCTGTGGCTCTAAAATAGAAGCTGTGCCCTTTTCCTGCCTCGCACTCGCTGCTGCCAGAATAGGCTACACAACTCTGAACTGGATGAAGTAGGAAGGAGTGAAGTGGAGCAGGTGACTCCAAGGATGTTGGGGTCAGACGAGACTTGAAAACTTGAATTGAACTGAATTGTGAGCTCCTGTCAGAAAGGTTAGAGTTTAGGGTTACGTGAAAATGAGCAACCAATACCATTCTGGCAGAACGTCTGACTGTTTTATTTGTCTTTTTGATTGAAGCCCAGAGAAACCTGCACATTTAAAAGAGCAAAGACACATTTCCACGTCCTTATTTGTTGACAGGATTGAGCCAATCGGACCGCTTGAGGAGCCGAGCAGCTGCCTTTATTACACTTCATTTGTTTCATGTGCTCCATTTAGTCGGAGTGTAGTCCAACGCAAAATAAAATGGAAAAAAGACGAGTGGAGCACCGCAGGAGCAGCAGGGGAGGGTCTCGCTGCGTCATATTTCAACCAGGCAAGTGAAACCGTAACTGATGTTCTGTGCACAATGTAAGTGGAAAGTCAAAAATATAAATAAGGAAACAAATTTGACCGGAGCTCTCAGGTTAAGAAAACAGCAAATAATTCAATCGGCTGTACAAAGCTTCCATCTTACAAAAATAAAAGAGAAAAACACCAAAATCCGTCTGTCGTGGATGTACAGTCACTCACTGTATGGTGTTGTAGTTTTTATTTTAAATGGAGACATTTGCCATTTCTACCCATCAATCTACACTCTGTTGCCTATAACGACAGAAAAAAAACATGATTATTAAAAATCAAACACTAAAATTTCTCATTCATAGTTTTCAGACCCTTAATCGAGAAGCCCCTTCTGAAAGCACTTCCAGCTTCTTGATAAAACTCTACAAGCTTTCAAGTCAAGTCAAGTTGGGGAGCCTGCACTTGTACAGCGCATTACCGCACCCACCACACGATGAAACAACTCGGGATTCCAGTTGGCAACCCCCCAGGCAGACACGCGGTCCAGTCCCCCCCTCCAGAAATGACCCTCTATCTGCCGCAGCCAGGTGTTACGTGGGCGACCCCTTGGCCTGGTCCAGCCACTCCAAGGATCTTACGAGCCGGATCACCCATGGGGAAATGTGCCACATGGCCGTACTGCCATAACTGACGTGCCCTCACAATGCAGGTCATGTGCCTCATTCGGGACTCCATGAGCAACACAAAGTCAAACCAGCGGTACCCAAGGATTTTCCTAGGAGACACAGTACCAAAGGAGTCCAGTCTTCGTCTCAGGTCACTGGATAGCGTCCATGTCTCGCAACTATACAGCAAGACAGGAAGCACCAGCACTCTAAAGACTTGGACCTTCGTCCTTTTGCATAGATATCCGGAGAGCCACACACCCCTTTCCAGCAACCTTATGACCCCCCCCATGCTCTCCCAATCCGTCTACTAACTTCATAGGAAGAGTCACCAGAGTCACATGAATATCACTGCCAAGGTAAGTAAACCTCTCGACAAGGAGAGCTTTGCACAGCAGGAAATGGACTATTTATCCCTCTCTGATCCACCCAGATCTCCGTGTCTGTGAACTGCCAACTTCAGGAGTCTCTATGGGATTTGAGTCTGGGCTTTGGCTCGAACACCAGTGTTGTGCTTCAGGTGAACGAGTCATTGCCCCAGTCTGAGGTGGCATGCCCTCTGGCGCAGGGGGACTTCTCTGTATTTTGTTGCATTCATCCTTCCCTCAGTTCTGACGGGTGTCCCCATCCCTATAGTGTGATGCTGTCTCCTCCATGCTTTATTGTAATGATGTTATTAGGCTGGTGACATGCCAGATATAGCCCTTTTAGTTCTGCCCAACCTCATCAGTGTATAAGAAAAAAATTGACTTGGGGGGGTTCACATGGTCATTTAAAGCTAATATAGTTATAGTATGCCTCCCACAATAAAGTATAGCATTATAATATCTCAGAAGTACCTTCCAGCTTCTTGATAAGTCTCTACAAACTTTGCACTTTTTGAAGAGCCCTGGTCCTCAGCACTTCTGCCACACCCGGAAGTGCTCGGGGGAAGAAGACCAGGGACACCCGGAGTGCTTCCGGGTGCACAGCCGGCACTTCTGCCACACCAGGGAGTGCCGGCAGTCTCTTATTGGTAGGCACCTGGAGCACATCTGCGTGGGTATAAAAGGGGCCGCCTCCTTCCATTCGATAGCTGGAGTCGGGTGGAAGAGAACAGAGCTCAGAAGAGAGGTGTGGAGGCGGCCAGAAGAGTGATAGGCAATATTGAGAGGCCTGGACACCAAGGGTGATTGGTACGGGGTACTGGGTTGTGTGCACTGTAAACATTGTAAAATTTGATTAAATGTGTGTCCGCCTGTCTGTGTCCGGGCCATTTTCCACAATGGCATCCCAGATGGGACTCTCCACCTGGTTCAAGGCTGGGACCCGTCTACAAAAATAATTTTGTAGATGGCCCGGCGCTGCAGGTTAGCCCACACACATACACGCTGCGGGAGCAGCACGCACACAACCCCACGAGAGTGAATCACCCAACAGACCTCCACTGGTTCGCAGAAGGGCCATTCCCACCTGGTGCGGGAGAACAGCAATGGGCGTAGCCAGAGTGCAGCAGGATCCAACGAGCGCGCCGTCACTGAAGACACCCGGGACAGCATCGCGTCTACTCAGGCCATGCCAAGGAAGTCGCCTTGGACAGACGGGACTCAAGAGGTAAGTTCCCTGCTCACCGGTATGTTTTGTGTGTTGCAGGCAGGGACTGCCCGGATCCTCGTCGGTGGCAGTCTTTAATTTTATAGCTTGTTATTCTGCAATGTTAGGTTATAATATCGTAGATTTTCTCCTTTTCAAGGAAACCATACAAATGATTTGAAGTCTAAAATGGATCATTTCCAGTCAGTCACTGAAAAAAGTGACTCTCTCTCTCTTCTGTTTCTTTTTCCGTTTTTTTTGTGGTGGTGGCCTGCGCCACCTCCACCTACTCAAAGCCTCATGATGCTCCAACAATGATGGATGGAATAAAAGGCAGAAGTCTACGTGACCATCATCATCAAGCCCTTCCGTGAGAATCCTAAATCCAAAGAAGACTGTTTCATTTATGTTAGGTAGAATGCCCAGAGGGGACTGGGTGGTCTCATGGTCTGGAATCCCTACAGATTTTAATTTTTTCTCCAGCCGTCTGGAGTTTTTTTTTTTTGTTTTTTCTGTCCCCCCTGGCCATTGGACCTTACTCTTACTCGATGTTAATTAATGTTGATCTATTTTGTTTTCTTATTGTGTCTTTTATTTTTTTATTCCTTATTATTTAAAGCACTGTGAGCTACTGTTTGTATGAAAATGTGCCATATAAATAAATGTTGTTGTTGTTGTTGTTGTTATTACAACAAATAGTGCAGGATAAATCCGCAGCAGTGTAAATAGAAACACGTTGGATGGAGAACTGCTGGCTCCTTTGTGTTTTATTGCTAATATGGAGCCATGAAGAACAGCGAGTGCAGCTGATTATAAGCCATTAAGGGTAGGGAGCCTGAACAAGCGGGGCCACTAAAACGAAGCCGAAAAATGTCACTTGAGCAATAAGTGCTTCATCAGCAATAAGTGACTTCTCAATAAGAAACAGCTGCCTGTAGTCATTGCAGCCCCCCTTTCAGGACCCCCCTGGCTTAATCACATGTACCCTCATGGCTCTAAAATGAACCCTGTGCCCTTTTCTAGCCTCGTGCACGCTGCAGCTGCCAGAATAGGCTTCACAACTCTGAACTGGGTGAAGTAGGAAGGAGTGAATTGGAGCAAATTAGAAGGCGCCATACGCAGAAGCCGATTATTTTTCCCCATAATTAATGAGGCTGATGCTCCAGAGCTGCTTTTGACTGAAATTAATCTTTGGGGCCTTATTTTGTTTTTTTTTTTTTGTATTTCATTTTTTTTTCAGATTCATTTTCTTTGTGTCACCGCTGCTGCTGATATGATTGCCGTCATCTTGGGTTGCATTTCATTATGGCGAATTTTACATTAAAAACTGCCAGATTATTACTCTCGTATGAATGCGGCTAGGAAAATGTAATTTAGAGCAACATAAAGGATGCGTCTCCTTCTTTGAATTGAGCAGAAAGCAGTCAGATGAATCCATCCGCCCGCGGCTTACGCATATTTACAGTGTCTTAGCGAATGTTTCATTAACGGGAGTCCGTCAGTCTTCTTCTTCTTCTTCATCTGCCAATAGCCTCAGCCATTCAAGATGCAACCGAGACAGGAATCTCAAATGGGTAAAAAAAATCACAATTACAATCGACAATCCAAACGTTCCGAACGTCTATCTTGGTTATGCCGGTTAGAAAAATAATAATGGCTTCATATGCAAATGATTAATGAGACCACCCAGGGTCTATCTGCTGCCTCAGCTCTAGTAAATAGCCATTGACTGGTGGGCATCTTCATATGTGTAATACAAATAATGTTAGGACCACAAGGACCACCAGGTTGGAAAGGTAAACATTTCTTTCACAAATAATCCCCTGGCGCACTGCACACCCTGACCAAGGTGGCAAAGTTTTAAGAGATGAAACCCTTAACATGCTGATGGCAAACTGTCATCCATTTTGATTTCCTTCCTTCCAAATCAGAATTGCATCAGCATACCAGACTATTTATAAACTCCTTGGTCTGATTTGGAGACCCTAGGTTGGGGGGCTGGAGCCCACCAGCATCATCAAGTACATAGAAGGAAGCCACCCTGGACAGACCCCAGTCCGCTCCGGTGTCAGGTTTCCTGTGTGTTCTGCCACCATGGAGACACCCACCCCAAGGTGCCAAATGGCCTACCACTATGTGCAGGGGTCCTCGAGGATCCATCGACCTCTGCAGACGTCTGCTCTCATCTTCAGCACCTGCTTCTGGCTGTTTTGTTGAACCTCCCGTTCCTATTTCAGCTTCCATATTTTTTGATCTACCAACCCACTACTCTCTTTGTTGTTGCTTTTGACTTCAATGGTTTTATTCTTCTGTTTTGATTGAACCTGATCTTGTCATCCTGCCTGAGTTTCCTGCATTCAGGACACCTGTGGAATTCAGGAAGCACTTCTTCATGCAAAGAGATGAGGGACTCTAGACCAAACTAAGAAGACATGGAGTTGAAGGAGACACTTTGACACCATTTAAGAAAGCTCTGGATGAGATTTGAGGATTGCTTACTTACTTAGACTAAGATCCACCAATCCTAAGTAACTTATTGTGTATCAGGGTTTCTCCATCATTTCCGGCTGGTCACGGCATCTTTGGTTTCATCCCATGTGACGTTCATGATCTTCAGGTCTTTGACTAGTGTGCTATGTGGGTACCCTTGGTGGTGTTTCACTCCTGACAGTGTCCATCTCAGGGCTACATTGGTGATTTGGTGATCTAGCCAAGCATAGTCTTCTTTATGTGATGGTGATGTGAAGGCTTATCCAGAGCACTTCTTGGTTGGAGATGTGGTGAAAACATTTGATCTTCAGTATCCGTCGGAGGTAACATTGCTGAAACACATTGATCTTCCTGGTGATGGCAGCTGTCATCTTCTTGGTTTCGCTTGCATGGATAGCCATAGGGACCATGACTGAGGTGAAGATGTGCAGCCTGATCCTATGGGAGATTGTCAGTGAAGACCAGATGTTCAGCATTTTCTAGAAAACAGCTGAGACCTTTCCTGTCTGACACTTCACATCACTCTCCGTTTCGGGAATTGATGAGGCCCAGAAATGTAAACTTCTCCACCACCTCCAGCCTTTGTGTTCCAACTGGAACGATGCGTGCTCTTTGACTACTCCACACTTATGCTAAGACCAGTTTTGCTCTTTTCCAATTTTGCACCTCTTCGTCAGCGTCTTTTGTTGTTTAAATGTGTCGATCAGCACAAGCAGCTTGCTATTCCATCACC
This sequence comes from Polypterus bichir lapradei, assembly GCA_026402145.1. NCBI lineage: Eukaryota > Metazoa > Chordata > Cladistia > Polypteriformes > Polypteridae > Polypterus > Polypterus bichir. The sequence goes on from JANRMT010062820.1 coordinate 31,469,263, forward strand.
CAAACGACGCAGCTGAAGTTCTCCCAACTCAAGTGTGTTTATCTGGATGTGAGGTGCCTTGAGTTGTAGAGGGTAAATAATATCTTGTTATTTGAAAAACAGACATTTCATTTGTGCTCCGTGTCTACAACAATCTTTGTAAATGTAGGGAATGCGAGGCAAGAAATGTTGAACACATAACTAAAACAGAAACCTTTTTCATGTTTTAGTACTAATGACAAAATGTTGACATGAAGTGTATAATGTCCAAATATCAAATAAACGCTTTCACAAAAGGTACACGTAAAATAAAACAAGTGCGCTTTTATTCAAGAATATAAACAAAGAGAAAGAAGTCGGGTTAGGAGACGACACTCACATGACAGCTTGGGTGGTACAGCAGTAAGAACTGCTGACTTTTAAGCAAGGGGTTGTGGGTTCGATCCTGGTCGCTTCATTAAAATAAATATTATGAGTAGTGAGCTGTTCTTATTGTTACTAATATACAATAAAAACATACAATTGATTTGAATCTGTAACAACCGGTGTAAATTTGTGGTACTTGTAAAGGTTAGCGTTTTGTTTCATTATTCAGTTTTATTCTCTCAGTCATGTTCACGCTCCCCGCAATGTGACACTGCTGTTTTCAAATAAAGATGTCCTATAGCAAAGATGAGGATGAGGGTTCAACATCGAGTTACCACATGCCAAAATGACCAAGGGGGACTCTGCTTGAGCAAACAATCGAGTTTCCTTGGGATGAAATGGCAAAGGACCCAAGATTGGTGAAACAATTGAGTCCCTATGTGCCAAAATGACCAAACTAGACCTCGCTTGATGAAAAGATTGAGTCACCACATGCCGAAATGACCAAGGGGGAACCTTGATGAAACAGTCGAGTCTCCATGGGCTGAAGTGACCAAGGGGAACCCCTCTTTGTGTTCCAGCTGGAATGATGCGTGCTCTTTGACTTCTCTGCACTTATGCTAAGACCAGTTTTTTGAGATTGGTTGTTGAGATTCTGAGGAGAACGTAGCTCAATGGACTGAATGTTCTCCTCTCATTAGTCAAAGTTTTTATGTTCTTACGTTCTTCAGGGGGTGCTGCAAACTGCTGGCTGCCTCATCATTGGAGTATTTTAATAATAATAATAATAATAATAATAATAATAGTAATTCTTTACATTTGTATACAGTCATATGAAAAAGTTTGGGAACCTCTCTTAATTCTTTGGATTTTTCTTTCTCATTGGCTGGGCTTTCAAAGTAACAACTTCCTTTTAATATCTGACATGCCTTATGGAAACAGTAGGATTTCAGCAGTGACATTAAGTTTATTGGATTAACAGAAAATATGCAATATGCATCATAACAAAATTAGACAGGTGCATAAATTTGGGCACCCGAACAGAGATATGACATCAATACTTAGTGGAGCCTCCTTTTCCTCCTTTGAGCCTCCAGACGCTGTCCTCCTGTAGCCTCTGATGAGTGTCTGGATTCTGGATGGAGGTATTTCTGACCATTCTTCATATAAAATCTCTCCAGTTCAGTTCAATTTGATGGCTGCCGAGCATGGACAGCCTGCTTCAAATCATCCCATAGATTTTCAATGAAGTCAGGGGACTGTGACAGCCATTCCAGAACATTGTACTTCTTCCTCTGCATGAATGCCTTTGTAGATTTCGAACTGTGTTTTGGCTCATTGTCTTGTTGGAATATCCAACCCCTGCGTAACTTCAACTTTATGACTGATGCTTGAACATTATCCTGAAGAATTTGTTGATATTGGGTTGAATTCATCAGACCCTCAACTTTAACAAGGGCCCAGTCCCTGAACTAGCCACACAGCCCCACAGCATGATGGGACCTCCACCAAATTTGACAGTAGGTAGCAGGTGTTTTTCTTGGAATGCGGTGTTCTTCTTCCGCCATGCAAAGAGCTTTTTGTTCTGACCAAATAACTCCATTTTTGTCTCATCAGTCCAAAGCACTTTGTTCCAAAATGAATCTGGCTTGTCTAAATGAACATTGGTCAAACAACAAGCGACTCTGTTTGTGGCGTGAGTGCAGAAAGGGCTTCTTTCTCATCACCCTGCCATACAGATGTTCTTTGTGCAAATTGCGCTGAACTGTAGAGCGATGTACAGATACACCATCTGCAGCGAGATGTTCTTGCAGGTCTTTGGAGGTGATCTTTGGTTGTCTGTAACCATTCTCACAATCCTGCTCATATGCCGCTCCTGTATTTTTCTTGGCCTGCCAGACCTGCTGGGTTGGTTTAACAGCAACTGTGCCTGTGGCCTTCCATTTCCTGATTCCATTCCTTACAGTTGAAACTGACAGTTTAAACCTCTGAGATGGCTTTTTGTAGCCTTCCCCTAAACCAGGAGACTGAACAATCTTTGTTTTCAGATCTTTGGAGAGTTGCTTTGAGGATCCCATGCTGTCTGTCACTCTTCAGAGGAGAGTCAAAGGGAAGGAAGCACAACTTGCAATTGACCACCTTAAATACCTTTTACCACTCGTGATTGGACACTCCGGTCTATGAAGTTCAAGGGTTAACGAGCTCATCCAACCAAGTAATCAGCATTGAGCAGTGACAGGCATTCAAATCAGCACAATTACAAGGCCAGTTTTTCACATTTCATTTCATTTCATACAACTAAATATGTCCTTACTAAAAATCTTTGTTCGGAAAACACCACAGTACTCAGATGTTCCTAGGAAATGAAAGACACACCACTGTTATCTTTTTTGTTGAAAGGAGAGTCAATTATTATGCAGGCTGAGAGGGGTTCCCAAACTTTTTCATATAACTATAGCACTTCATGGAGTTGGGGGAGCCACTTCAAACACCACCAATGTGTAGCACCCACCTAGATGATGTGATGGCATCCATTTTGTGCCAGTATGTTCACCACATATTAGTTATTATGTGATGAAGGGATGAGAGAGATAGTTAGGGGATGACTATGGCACCAGGATGACTTGTCCATTGTGGGCAATTTATCCAGGACATCGGGATACACCCCACTTTTTAGTGTTGGTGTTTTGTTTTACTTTAACATGGCCTTCTCCTAACTTCACTTTAACTTAATCCGGATACTCTGCATGTTCAATTCATCATAATAACTATTCATAGTGGCTCTAAAAACCGTACTGACCCCTACTCTCTCTTCTGTTTCTTTTTCCGGTTTCCTGTGCTGCCACCACCTACTCAAAGCGTCATGAAGCTCCAACATTGATGGACTGAAGGCCGGAAGTCTACGTGACCATCATCATCAAATCCTTCCGTGAGAACCCTAAATACAAAGAGGACTGTTTCATTTATGTGAGGTAGAATGCCCAGAGGGGACTGGGTGGTCTCGTGGCCTCAGTACCCCTGCAGATTTTATTTTTTTTCTCCAGCCGTCTGGAGTTTTTTTTTTTTTTTTTTCTGCCCACCCTGGCCATCGGACTTTACTCTTATTCTATGTTAATTAATGTTGACTTATTTTTTTACTGTGTCTTTTATTTTTCTATTCTTCATTTTGTAAAGCACTTTGAGCTACATTTTTTTTGTATGAAAATGTGCTGTATAAATAATGTTGTTGTTGTTGTTTTATTATTCACTTTTATTCTCTCAGTCACGTTCACACTCCCTCTGACCTGACACTGTTAGTTTTCAAATAAAGATGTGCTATGACAGAGGTGAGGATGAGTGTTCAACATCAGAGAGAGAGAGCAGAAGCCCTCACCACAAGAAATGTCCACTCACATATAAAAACAACGCAGCTGCACCAGGCGTAAAGGTGAAAGATGGCACCGTTTGGGTGCAGCAACAGGTCGGGTGTCGTCCTGCCAGTGAATCTGCCACACACGTGTCCTTCAACGAAACAGCAGGGCCTACAGAGCTCACCAACGTATCGTGCAAAGTCCTGTTTGGGATTATGTTTTGTGATGTTCTTTATATGAAAACCATTTATATTTTACTTATATAACCGCCACATCGACTTATCTTCCTGCAGCGTAAAGTCACAAGTAGACTGCAGAGCTTCCTCTGTTTGATAGACACGGTCACATGTGCAATTCCACTCCTTATTTTGGAATCCCAGTCATCCCACGGGAGAAAGACTTTCCGAGGCTGAGGTCATAAAGCCGTTTCTGGACAAAGGGCAGAACGGTAACAAGAGACAACTTCTTCATGTCGCTTTCGCTGGCCAATGGACTGGTGCACCGTAACACAACTCTGCTTGGCACCGTAAATAAAGTGGGACGGAATCTTCACCCTGCAGCTCAAGTCACTTCAGTACGCGAGCTATTCCCCAGGCTAGTGTTTAGATCTGGCGGTGCCATGCTGACGGTGTATGCGCCCAAAAAAAGATGTCTGTTGACATTCTCGGTGCCATTGCTCACGTACTGAAGCGTCCATAGCTGCAGGTGGAAGCTACCATTTTCACTTAATGACCCGGTTTGCAGGATTTCTGACGTCATGTTTGATTCTGTCACACCAGGGGTGTGGCCATAAAGGTCACAACATTTGACATCATGAAGGGTCACCACTGGCAGCCATGTTTTCACCCGAGTCCTTATAAGACTCAGTCCTATTAGGCTAACGACTTGTTCTGATTCTGATTCCCGGGTTTTGCTTTTGTCACGGGTGGCTGGGTGCCATACCCAGCTGGGACGCCTTTATAGCACCTCTTCCAGGAGAGGACAGCCGCTCTGGTTGCTATGGGGGTCTCAGGAACTACCCTATAGTGGCCCGTGGCCACCGCCAGGTGGCAGGTTATGGATCATGAAGCCCTGGAAGCCAGCACTTCCACCACACCTGGAAGTGCTGGCGGAAGGTATTCCAGGTTCACCCGGAGTGCTTCCAGTTGCTCAGCCGGCACCTCCACCACACCAGAAAGTGGCGGTGGAAGCTCATCAAGGGGCACCTGGAGCATATCCGGGGCAGCTTAAAAGGGGCCGCCTTCCAACAGTCGAGGAGCTGGTGTCGGGCAGAATGAGACAAGGCTTCGGAGGGTGGAGAGCAGGCGGCCAGAAGAGGACCCCGGAAAGGTGGAGTTAGAGGTGTTTGGTGCTGTGCGGGACTATGGACATTGTATATGCTGTAAATAAATCGTATGTGGTGGACTTAAAACGGTGTCTGTCTGCCTGTGGTCGGGCTGGCTTTCACACTTTAAATTCCAATTTGATTATCCAGTTCAGGCCCCGCGTGTATCCTGACAACGTCTCACTTTCTGGTCCATCTCTGTCTCCCCGTGTGATTCAGTGTGACGGCTAAGTGTGTCGATTTGGTTTCAGATCATCCCCCTGGATGATCCTGCATGGAAAGTCCTAGAAGTCACGCGTGATGACATCATTAGTGGCGCCGCTTATTCGTCCCCATCCGAGTTTTAAATCAGACCTGATCTCTCTGACTCGGTGGGCTTCTCCAGTTAAAGGTCTTTGCTACGTTTTTTACGGCTTTGATTTTTAGTTTCTCTTTCTTTGGTTTACACGAACGGATTCTCTAATTTATGAAATTTCCATTGGCCCTGACTTACGTTTCCATCTCATGATTGCTGTGATATTGTTACTCTGTCAGTTAGGGGAACACTCCACCCAAAACTGAGTTATGTTTTAATAGAGTCTTTATTGACGGATAAGAAGAAATTTTTCAGGCAAGACAAAGGAACGAAAAAAACAATTATATATTACCAACCAATGGGGAGCAGTGCTGTACAACGACAGGCATTGTGAAAAACGTCCATGGAAAAAAGAAAAAAGAAATCTCACAACACTCATATTGCATAATAAAATAAGTCAGTTAATCAATTGTAGGCTCAAAATATATAAAATATAGCCATTTTGTGGTAAAACGTTGTTAAACTAGCTGTGCTACACCAACTAAGACAGGCTGAAATCGAAATAATCAACGTACACCTCAGCGTTAATATTTGCATTCACCGTCTATTGGAATGCATGAAGTAATAAAATGCATTGCTTTTGTCTTTCCAACAGATGGTGCATTTACAAATATTTGTTGTAATGAACTGCATTAACTACAAGTGCTTGTGATGCACCATCTGTTGGAATGACAGGGAAATAGTAACTGGGTGGACCTGCAGATAGACAGACACACAGACACTTCTCCTTCTGCTAAGCTGGACTAGCTGTGTACCCGTTTAAGACAAGTGAAAATCGAAATAATCACCATAGGCCTCACCGTTAACATTTGCAGTGCACCATCTACTGGAATGTATTTTGTAATGGATGAAGTAATAAAACACTTTGCATTTGTAATTCCAACAGATGGAGCATCACAAACATTTCTAGTAGTAAAATGCATTAACTACAAGGGCTTCTGATATGCCATTTGTTGGAATGACAGAGACATAGTAAACAGATGGACACACAAACACTTCTTTTATTCTGGTGGACTAGCTGTGTCATCTGTCTAAGACAAAGTGTTAAAGCTAAATAATCAACATAGACCTCAGTGTTAATATTTGCATGCACTATCTACTGAAATGTATTTTGTAATGCATGAAGTAATACAATGCATTGCATTTGTCTTTCCAACAGATGGTGCACCACAAATATTTGAAGTAATCCATCCATCATCCAACCCGCTATATCCTAACTACAGGGTCATGGGCCAATCCCAGCCAAAACAGGGTGCAAGGCAGGAAACAAAACCCGGGCAGGGGTTGTATATGCCGCCAATCCAACTTTATTTATAGCTCCGCCTTGGCACATCACAGTTGAATCTTGTTGCTTTGGTCTTTTGTACTGGCAGCTTAGGCGGCTCTCAGATGGTCACACAGGGTTTCAATGAGCAGGCCACAGATAAACACTTGCTAGTTCCTCTCTGTCCTCAATTGATGAGGACGTTTCTTCGGGCATTTGTTCTTGTATTATGGCACCCCTTGGCAATGCACACACGACATAGCTCTAATTACACAAATTGTTCCAAACACGGCCATCTGCTTTCTTCTGAGCTGTACCTATGCTTTGCCCTGTCATTTTTTCCCTCTTAAACTACCCCATCACTCGGACCAGTTATTGACTCAACAAATGCAGCTCATCAGGGGCTGTTTTTTTTTTTTTTTTTTTTTTTTATCTACGAGGCTATTGTCATTGGCATTATTGCCAAGACTCATTTGTCTGGCAGTCAGAGCATCCAGGCTGGGCGCATGCCAACCACATTTGGTTTCCTGTAAACGGACATCATTCTCTGTCACCTTTTTGCTCACTCCTTCCATGACAGCCACGGTTTGCACATCCATATTCATGGAGTCGTTCAAGAGGAAAAAAAAAAAAAGTAAAAGAGAGGCCACCTGTCCACCTCGGTGGGCACTGCTCAGGGAATGCAGATTGTCACGTCACATGGAAACTGCTAAGAATAAGACCACCACGGTGTATTTCTGGAGTGCGCATCCCAGACCCAAAGGGCAGAAGTCGTTACATCTCTTCAAGTCTTCTTTCCTCTACTAAGCTCTTTATATTCTCTCAAAAATTAGCTGTGAAAAAGTATTTGCCCCCCATTTGAAGTTCAAGCTTATTGTCATGTGCATTGAAATTATGACTTGAGTGTCTCTTCAGAGTAGTGAGAGTAATACAATACCAAATACTATATGTATACACTTTTGAATGAGAGTAGAGCATCAAGTCAATGACACTTGTGGGCTGTTGATCTGCTCAGTGAAGTAGCAGAGGGGCTTGTTCATCAGTTTCAGCTGCTTTGGTGCACTAGAGGGACCACAATGAGACGACCCCCAGAACAGGAATGAATGGTTTAACAGGTAGAGGGAGGCCACTGACATTTTTCCCTTTCCCTTTCCATTTTGTCACTCGTTTTACATTTGGCTATGGTCAGTGTCACTACTGGTAGCATGAGGCCATACCTGGACCCTACAGAGCTGGCACAGGTAGTCCAACTTCTCCAGGATGGCAGGCATATCAATACGTGCCATTGCCAGAAGGTTTGCTGTGTCTCTCAGCACAGGGCATGGAGGAGATTTCAGGAGACAGACAGGCAGTTACTCTAGGAGAGCTGGGCACCTCGTAGAAGGTCCTTAACCTATCAGCAGGACCCACTGTTATCTGCTCCTTTGGGCAAAGAGGAACAGGATGAGCACCACCAGAGCCTACAAAATGACCTCCAGCAGGCCGGCCACTGGTATGAATGTCTCTAACCAAACTATCAGAAACAGACTTCATGAGGGGGGCCTGAGGGCCCAACGTCCTCTAGTGGGCACCTTGAAGCTCGATTGCCATTTGCCATAGAATACCAGAATTGGCAGGTCCATCACTGGCAGGTGCCCTGTGTTTTTCACAGATGAGAGACAGAGGTGAAAGGGTCTGGAGAAGCTATGGAGAACGTTATGCTGCCTGTAACATCGTTCGCCCTGACAGGTTTGGTGGTGGGTCAGTGATGGTATATCTGGGGAGGCATATCCATGGAGGGACCTGTACAGGCTAGACAACGGCACCTTGACTGCCATTAGGTATCAGGATGAAATGCTTGGACTCATCGCCAGATCCTATGCTGGTTCCTCCTGGTGCATGACAATACCCGGCCTCATGTGGCGAGAGGATGAAGGAATTGATACCATTGACTGAACACACGCGCTCACTCTCCTGACCTCAATCCAATAGAACACCTCTGGGTGGGACATTACATTTCAGTCCATCTGACTCCTCAAACTGTCCAGTAGCTCAGTGATGCCCTGGTCCAGATCCGGGAGGAGATCCCCCAGGACACCATCCGTCGTCTCATCAGGACGTTGTCAGGCTATGGGGTGGGACATACAAACTACTGAGTACGATTTGGAGTTGCTGCAATGGCATTTCGGCCAAATGGACTCGCCTGCCTGCCACCTCATTGTTTCCCTTTGATTTTCGGGGTGTCTTTGAATTCAGCCCCCTGTCGGTTGTCATTTTCATTTCCATCCTTTCGTTCCTAACACATCACGATATCAGTCCATAGCAGCAGTGAGAGCCAGCAGGATTTTTATTTCCTATTGAGATCTGATGTGTTTTCAAAGTGTCCCTTTCATTTATTGAGCAGTTTATATACAAATATGCCTTAATTAAAGGACAAGAGTCTGTCTGGTTGCTGTGTGTCTGTTATTTGCCATTTGCTATGGGATGAGTAAAAGCAGTGCTTGACGTTTGTGATGCACCATCTGTTGAAATTAAATAGACACAATGTACTTTATTACAACATGCATTACAAAATACACTCCAATAGATGGTACACTTTAAACATTAATCCTGGAAGTGCACAGGTCTAAGCACACCTTTTTTTTTTCCAAATGCCCCAAACAATCGGAAATGGGATTCATCCGAGACAATGACGTGACCCCAGCAGTCCAATCCCAGAATATCAGTCTGTCCCTGATGGCTTCTTTCCTGCCCTTCTTGACACCCACCAGGTCATCCTCCAAAAATCTTCGCCTCACTCCCACCTGCCTGCTGCCATTCCTGAGAAAGCTTTGCCCTGGCGGTGCCCACAGCTGAATCCACTTTAGAAGACGCTCCTGGCGCTTGTTGGACTCTCTTGGGCGCCCTGAAGCCTTCTTCACCTCTCTATTGTATCTCAATCAGTGTGACACACGGTGACAAGGTCACCTCCAGCCTTGTCCTCGTCGACACTCACGCCCGTGTGAACGAGACGATCAGTGAAGTGACGTCAGCAGGTCCTTTTATGGCTGGGATGACACACAGTGGTTTTTTGGGATGAAGTTCATTTTCATGGCAGAGAAGGTCTTTGCAATTCATCACAATTCATCTGATCATTCGTTAGAACATTCTGGAGTCGATGCAAATTGGCATCATAAAAACTTAGGCAGCAAACTTTGTGAAAACGTAATGTTTTTGTCATTCTTAAAGCTTTTAGCCACGACTGTAGATCTCTTTGCAGATGACGCGGTCCTATTGCCTTCAGGGGGCTGCGAACTCCAGGAGCGTTATCGGGACGGTTTGCTACCGAGTGTGAAGCGGCAGATATGAGGATCAGCACCTCCGAATGTGAGGCTATGGTGCTCAGTTGGTAAAAGGTGGACTGTCCTCTACGAGTGTCAGGTGACTTACTGCCTCAACCAGAGGGGTCTTGTCCACGACTAAGGGGATGGTGAGATGGACTGGGGAGGTGAGAGTAGTTACAATACAATACAATACAGTTTATTTTTGTATAGCCCAAAATCACACAGGAAGTGCAGCGATGGCCTTTAACAGGCCCAGCCTCTTGACAGCCCCCCAGCTTTGACTCTCTGAGAAGACAAGGAAAAACTCCCAAAAAAACCTTGTAGGGAAAAATGGAAGAAACCTCGGAAAAGGCAGTTCAAAGAGAGACCCCTTTCCAGGTAGGTTGGGCATGCAGTGGGTGTCAAAAAGAAAAGGGAGTCAATACAATACAATACACAGAACAGAACAAATCCTCAATACAGTATAAAAATAAAAATATTACAAGTACGGAGCAGAATTTAACAGTAGATGATATCATATAATAAGATTTAGATATTTTTAGAGTCCTGGAGACCTCATCCATCAAGCTGCCTCCCCCATTTGGCCATTCCATGGCTGAAACAGAGCTGGGCCAGCCAATCCGATGAAAGGACCCCTCTTTCCCACGATTCTTGCGATCCTCCATCAGGGATGACTTTACCATAGGCAGGCAAACAACTTGGCAGGTGGGTCGTGGCACCAAGTGCCACATTTGAGTACCGAGAACAGAAACAGAATAGGTGAGGGTTAGTATTCAATTCTAACTATCATGTTCCTTATGTTTTAGTGCTAATGACTAACAACAGAGATGCAGTCTGTACAGTTAATCAGCAGCTCTAGTCAGGGTGTGCTAAACTGAAGTAGTAAGTCTTCAGCCGGGATTTAAAGGCTGAGACCGAAGGGGCATCTCTTATAGTAGCAGGCAGACCAGTCCACAGTTTAACTAAAAGCTCGACCTCCCACTGTTATTTTATTAATCTTTGGAATCCTAAGCAGACCGGCATCTTGAGATCTTAATGTGCGCTCAGGTTTGTAAGTCATGATAAGTTCAGACAAGTACGTAAGTTGGACCTTGGCCATTTAATGCTTTATATGTTAAAAGGAGGATTTTGAAATCTGCCCTAAACTTAACCGGGAGCCAGTGTAAGGATTTAAGAACTGGAGTTATGTGTTCGTATTTTCTTGTTCTTGTAATAATTCTTGCAGCCGCATTTTGGATTAACTGGAGGCTGAATAAAGAACAGTTTGAACAGCCAGTGAACACCGCATTGCAGTAGTCAATCCTACTAGAGATAAATGCATGAATTAATTTCTCACAATCCTGTTTATTTAGAAAGCGCCTTAATTTCCTAGCATTTTTAAGATGGAAGAAACATGTTTCGGACAACTTTGTAATATGTGCTTTAAATGACATGCTAGAATCAAAGATAACTCCGAGATTGCGGGCTGATTCAGTGAAATTAATTGGGATTCCAACTGAGTAAAATGATGACAGAATATTGCTGTGATCAGCGTCACTCCCTCCAACAATTAACATCTCTGTTTTATCTGTGTTTAAAGACAAGTAGTTATCATTCATCCACTCCTTTAATTCGCTAACACAACTAATTAAAGACAACATCGGAGAAACTTCATTTGATTTAAATGAAAGGTATAACTGGGTGTCATCTGCATACGAGTGAAAATTAACATGATGTGTCCTAATGAGAGATCCCAGTGGAAGCATGTAAAGTGAAAACAGTAAAGGTCCGAGTACTGCGCCCTGCGGGACACCATATTGAACTTCTGTGTATAATGATGGAGTCCTGTCAGCACATTTCTGTACGTATTGGAATCGATTTGATAAATAAGAACTAAACCAAGCGAGCACGGGGCCTGTAAGACCAACATCATTTTCTAGCCTGTGCAGTAAAATAGAATGGTCAATGGTGTCAAATGCTGCACTTAAATCTAACAACATAATTACATTACATTAATTACATTAATTAGTTATGTGGTCACTGTACTGATATGTGGTGGTGAAGAAGGAGCTGAGCCAGAAGAGGTAGCTCTCAATTTACCAGTCAATCTGCTGTACGTCTGTGCCCTCATCCGTGGTCAGGAGCGTTGGGTAATGACCAAAAGAATGAGGTCAGAGGTACAAGGGGCTCAAAAAAAAAACTTAATATAATAAACTTAAAATAAACTTAATTAATAAAGATTTAAAAAAGAAGTTACAAAGGAAAAAACTGCTTTATAAGACGTATAAGACTAATGACTGCAAATTGAATTGTAGAGCGTATGAGAACACGAGGGCAACCATTAAGAAGGACATCAGGGAGGCTAAAAGACAGTTGGAGAGGAACAGAGCAGATAAGGTGAAAGACGACCCCAAGAGATTCTTTCAGTATTTTAGAAGTAAAAGAACAGTTAAGGAGGAGGTGAAGTGCATCAGGAGTAGTAAAGGGGAATTAAAAGATACAGACAGTGAAATAGCGGACGCCCTAAACTTACATTTTTCTGAGGTGTTCACAAGTGAAGAAGTGGATAACCTCAGAGCAGTAACAGGGACTACTAAGGAGGTACTGAGGGATTTGGAAATTGTAGAGGAGAAGAGCTGCTGAGATTAAATAAGATGAAATCAAACAAATCATCAGGACCAGATAATATTTATCCTCGTGTATTTTTGGAGGCCAGTGAGTACAGATAGAAACCCTTGACGCGTATTTTTAGGAAGTCATTGCACACTGGAGAGATTCCGAAGGACTGGAAAATGGCAAATATCATCCCATTATATAAAAAGGGTGACAGGGCAGATCCAAACAACTACAGGCCAGTAAGCTTAACGGGCATCACAGGAAAATTAATGGAAGGAATTATTAAGGATAAGATTGAGCAACACATGGCAAGGACAGGAGTTATTAGGAACAGTCAGCATGGGTTCAGAAGAGGGAGGTCGTGTTTTACTAACAGGCTGGAATTCTAAATATTCTATTTATCTGGAATTTCAGAAAGCATTTGATAAGGTGCCACATGAAAGGGTGGGCATCAAGTTAAAAGAAATGGGAGTTCAGGGTGTGGTGTGTAGGTGGGTGAAGAATTGGCTCAGACACAGGAAGCAGAGGGTGATGGTGAGAGGAACCTCATCAGAATTGGAAGATGTTAAGAGTGGTGACCAGCAGGGGTCAGTGTTAGGGCCGCTGCTATTTTTAATTTTTATAAATAATTTAGATAGGAATATAAGGAACAAGCTGGTTAAGTTTGCAGATGATACCAAGATAGGTGGACTAGCAGATAATTTGGAATCCGTTATATCACCACAGAAGGACTTGGATAGCAGACAGGCTTGGGCAGATTTGTGGCAGATGAAATTTAATATCAGTAAATGTAAAGAATCACACATAGGAAGTAAAAATGTGAGGTTTGAATACACAATGGGCGGTCTGGAAATCGAGAGTCCACCTTATAAGAAGGATTTAGGAGTCATAGTGGACTCTAAGCTATCAACTTCCCAACAGTGTTGAGAAGCCATTAAGAAGGCTAACAGAATGTCAGGTTATATAGCGCCTTGATGTGTGGAGTACAAGTCACAGGAGGTGACGCTCAAGCTTTATAATGCACTGGTGAGGCCTCATCTGGAGTCCTGGGTGCAGTTTGGGTCTCCAGGCTACAAAAAGGACATAGCAGCACAAGAGAAGGTCCAGAGAAGAGCGACTAGGCTGAGTCCAGGACTACAGGGGATGAGTTATGAGGAAAGATTCAAAGAGCTGAGCCTTCACAGTTTAAGCAAAAGAAGATTAAGAGGAGACATGATTGAAGTGTTTAAAATTATGAAGGGAATTAGTCCAGTGGATCGAGACTTGTATTTTAAAATGAGTTCATCGGGAACACGGGAACACAGTTGGAAATTTATGAAGGGTAAATTTCGCACAAACATTAGGAGGTTTTTCTTTACACAAAGAACGATAGACACTTGGAATAAGTGACCAAGTAGTGTGGTAGACAGTAAGACGTTAGGGACTTTCAAAACTCAACTTGATGTTTTCTTGGAAGAAATAAGTGGAGAGGACTGGCGAGCTTTGTTGGGCTGAATGGCCTGTTCTCGTCCAGAGTGTTCTAATGTTCTAAATGGGCAGGGTGGCTGAGTGCTTCCTTGGAGATCAGGTGAGAAGCACAGACATCCCGAGTAGAGCCGCTGACTGTCCACATCGAGAGGAGCCAACTGAGGTGGTTTGGTCATCTGATATGAATGCCACCCATGGAGCTTCTATGGGCACAACCATACCAGCAGGAAGGAGACCCCGGGAAAGACCCAGGGTTTGCTAAGAGGATTACATCTCCCAAAATGGTCTGTGGACACCTTGATTACCCACAATATGAGCTGGCAAGTGTGGCTGGGGAAAAGGGATGAATGGGGCTCACTGCTAAGACTGTTGCCCCCGTGACCCAACCCGGTCTGAATGACACATAGGGCACGTGTATGTGTTAGCACTCTGTGGTGGTCCCGGTCCACACTAGTATATGGACGTGTGTTGTGGTTGCCAGTATGGTACCCACCCTCTCTGGCACCATGTCGTTTGAGAGACTTGCCCCCTTTTTTGCACTTTACACTCATGTTTCCTTTCACCATGTCCTTATATTTTATAAGATACCTTATCAGTTTCATACAGTTGGATGGCATCCACTTTACCTTACTTGTGATATTTCTTTCTCCATTTTTTATGAGGTTTAAACATACTGTCACTTCAAACACAAATCTGTGGGAAATTACATTTTAAAATACCACCCATTTATTACAGTTCACTCCATCAGCTTTCACACACACACCCCACCCGGCCACCCACACGCCCCTCTGCTTCTCACATGTGACAAATCAGCGGAGTCGGCCTCGCTGCCTCGCCTCTGATTGGTTGTTTGATGATTGAAGCAGAGGACCAAAAGTCTGCTGCGCTGCGTTGCGCTGCCGGCAGAGCTTCACGGATCAAGTGCGGTCTGCCTTGAAGTGAATGGCATTGCTGCCCTCTACTGGTCAAATCTAAGAAATACAGAACAAATCCTGTCCACAAATAATCCAAGCATTTATGATGAGCTACATTTTCGAATAAGAAACACGCAGGGGATTCAAAACATTTTCAGACACCTTTACTACGGTGGCCCTGAAGTGCAATGGGCAAAAACAAATTAGAAAACACAAATTTTATTTAAAACAGATACATTTTCTATTGTTGCCCATCAATTTATACTCTCATAGTCCATCCATCCATTATCCAACCCGCTATATCCCAACCACAGGGTCACGGGGGTCTGCTGGAGCCAATCCCAGCCAACACAGGGCGCAAGGCAGGAAACAAACCCCAGGCAGGTCGCCAGCACACACCATGCACAATTTAGAATTGCCAATGCACCTAATCTGCATGTCTTTGGATGGTGGGAGGAAACCCATGCAGACACGGGGAGAACATGCAAACTCCACGCAGGGAGGACCCAGGAAGCGAACCCAGGTCTCCTAACTGCAAGGAAGCAGCACTGCCCACTGTGCCACCGTGCCACCCTACTCTCATAGTGACAAAGTGAAAATGCATTTTTGGAAAGCTTTGAATATTTATTAAAATTTAAAAACTGGAATCTCTTACTCCTAGAAGTATTCAGGCCCTCCAACTTGTGTTCTTGCCCATCCCGTTTGCTTTAAATGTGTTGAGAACTTGACTGGGGTCCACCTGTGGCAAAATGAATGGGGTGGACGTCATTTAGAACAGGCATGTCAAACTCACTACCATTGGTGGGCCGCTTCAAATGCCATACGTGCGTCAGCGGGCTGCACTGTAACAAATACTATTATACAAAGTTACTGTAGCTTTCTTTCCATTACTGAAAACTTTAAAAAATGTAACACTTTAAAGTTTAAAGAAAAGCAATTTATTTCCATACAATCTCCGTACAACAGCATACAATTTGAGTCTTAGCCTCTTAGCTAGGTCCTTATATTATTATATTATATTCTTTGCTTATATAGGAGTCTTACAGTGTGAGATTTAATTATTTTGTCCCGACACTTGGCATCTCTTGTTAGTAACCAGTTTGTCAATATCAGGCTTGAAATCTTGTGCAACTGCAACTTTTATGAGGGATGAAAGGAGCTCGGCAGTAAGTCTTGAGCGATGTGGGGTTTTGGTAGCTTTCATTTACGAGAACAATTGCTCACAAAGGTAAGTGCTTCCGAACATTGACAGTACTCTCGATGCCAACTTACGGATCTGCACAAATGAGGGTGGCAGGTAAGCATACAAGCCTGGCACACCAACTTCAGAATAGACTCTGACTGCAGTTCAGTTCATTTCATTTGGATCTTCTCAGGCGCATTCTCAACGTTGTAAGAGAACAGCGCAAAGTCCTGTTCGTGTGAACTGAAATCATGAAAACGCTCACTGAATTCATTGCTCAGTAATTCAAGTTGGGAAACGAATCCTCCAAAAATCTAATTTTACTTTACTAAGAATACTTCAAAGTTTATATTGTAAAATAAGCCGATATGCAAAAAGTCCCCTGACCTACTCTAATCTTACAAACTTAAAATCACAAAAATCTGTTAATAACCCACTCCCCAACTTCTCGCGTCCACTTCAGATCTTCAGCTGTCGTCTGCACTAACTGTTCGTTACAATACTGGCACAAAATTACATAAAACTAGAGCAAAAAAAACGTGAAAATATGTGAGCTATTACTACTCGTGACGGTCAGTTCTGCCCAGTGGCCAGTCTCAGCAGCCCAGCCAGTAGTGTAGCTTAGCAGGTGGGGCTCTAGGCTCCTGGCGTCGCTGGGCAGAGAAAGAATCGGTGGCCCCTTCGCCCGCCGATGTCAATATGGTATCTTATGCACGGCGGATGGCCACGTCCGTTGCGGACACTGCATAGCCGCCTCGTGCTCATGACACGCTTCTATATGCGCGTGTCCGTAACTTGAAAACCAAGTGGCGGCCCATGATATTCTCATTATGGCAGAACGTTATAATGCTGCATATAGCTTACTGCTCCGACTCGAGCGACATTAGTAAATACGGCGTACTAATTAACAAGAAACACAATGTTTTTCGGCCACATTGCCGTCAGCTGTGTCGTTATTTTCTCTTTCTGTTTTATATTCAATATATTGTAATGACCCGGCAGTCAGCGCTAACAGCCTGGTGCATTATGGGTATTTCTTTAGAGTTTACTTTTTGTGTTATTTAAGCAAGGCAGTCGATTTCTTTTGCATTAGAGATGTTATATGTGTTTATGTTCAAGTTAGTTTGGGTGAGTTTGGCTCATTTGCAGCCCAGTTATATAAAAGTGTAACAGTTACCATTATGGAGAAAGATGTGTTGATGAATGACTTTGGCTATGGCCTTGCATGTATTAAGCTTTGTATTTGACTCTCTGCTCTATTAAAGAGGTAAAAAAAGGACAGAGCTGTGTCTTGCTAGATATTCCATTTATGCGAGTATTTACGGAGACACTCAGGGTTGTGTGGTGTATGGGACATGAGTGTTCGCCTACTTAATTAGCTAGGTACAGCTAGGTGCCTGCACCCCGCTAGCAAATAGCTTAGGGGAAGTTAGTAGCAAAGTTCAGCTCCGGGAAGTTTAATAACTCAACTAACAGTTGTTACAATATATTAGTGTGGCGGCCCCTGGGATTTGACGGCCCCGTGCAGGTGCACAGTTTGCACAAGCCTAAGGCCGCCCCTGCTGCCCGCTGTTGCAGCCTAGCACTTCAGTTGTGACGCTGCGGCTCATTAACTTTGGTCAAGGCTCGTGGCTATACTGTACTAGCAGATGACGTTTCCAGTACCGTAACGCCATGGGAAAACGCGCTTTTGTCAGAAGGCAGAAGTAAGAAAAGTGAATAAGTAACGCCGAAGATGCAGAATGATTCAATCACAAACGATAGTAATCATTTTGTACAAGTTTAGTGCCAACTAGGATCTGTCATGCCACCGGGGGCCACGTGTTTGACATGCCTGATTTAGAAAGCTTCACGTCTCCTTGTGTATAGAAGGTCCATAAATGACACTACATGTCAGTACAAAAACCAAGCCAAGAGATTCAAGGAACCCTTCTGGTGACCTCCATGGTGAGGCAGAGATCAGGACAAGGGGACCAAACCGTTTCTAAAGCTCTGAGTGTTCCCAGCAGCACAGTGGCCTCAAAAATTGTGAAATGAAACAAGTTTGGAGTCATCAGGAGTTCATGTCATATCAAACTGGAGTGACAGCTCGATGACCTGAAGCATTCAGCCAAGACAATGCTGGGGTGGCTTTGAGACAAGTCGCTGAGTGTCCCTCAGTGGTCCAGACTTACACCTCATAGAATGTGTGTGGAGAGACCTGAAGATGGCACATCCAACCTAATGGAGCTGGAGAGGATCTGCCAGGAGGAAAGGGGCAAATGGCTCCAATCCAGGTGTGCAAAGCTTGTAAAGATTTACCCCAAGAAGACCTGAAGCTAAAATTGCTGCCAAAGGGGACTTCAACAAATTACTGAAGGAAGGGTCTGAAAGCTTCTATGAAGGAAAGAGTTCAGGTTTGGATTTTGAATGAACTTGTGGATCTTTCTGAAAACGGGCGGCATGGTGGCGCAGTGGGTAGCGCTGCTGCCTCGCAATAAGGAGACCCATCTGGGTTCGCTTCCCAAGTCCTCCCTGCGGGGAGTTTGCATGTTCTCCCCGTGTCTGCGTGGGTTTTCTCCCACAGTCCAAAGACATGCAGGTTAGGTGGATTGCCGATTCTAAATTGTACTTGGGGTGTGTGTGTGTGTCCTGTGGTGGGTTGGCACCCTGCCCGGGGGTTTGTTCCTGCCTTGCACCCTGTGTTGGCTGGGATTG
This sequence comes from Polypterus bichir lapradei, assembly GCA_026402145.1. Classification (NCBI taxonomy): domain Eukaryota; kingdom Metazoa; phylum Chordata; class Cladistia; order Polypteriformes; family Polypteridae; genus Polypterus; species Polypterus bichir. The sequence goes on from JANRMT010062820.1 coordinate 31,488,059, forward strand.
GCTCCAGCAGACCCCTGTGACCCTGTGTTCGGATTAAGCGGGTTGGAAAATGGATGGCTCTTTCTGAAAACATCTTGTCACTTTGTCATCATGGGTCATGGAGTGTAGATTGATAGACCGTAAAGGCAAATTTATCAAATTAAACCTACCACACAATAAATTGTGCAAAAAGTGAAGGACCCTGAAGATTTGATGGATCTGCATGGCACCAACAGATAATGCCAGTCACGTCTTATCTTACCGACATACACACCTGCATGAAATGGAGAACTTGACTGGAGTCCAGTTCTCCAGGTCTCACACTTCATACTACATGTCAGGAACTCTCCATGGTGAGGCAGTGATCAGGACAAGTGGACCAAATCATTTCTGAAGCTCTGAGCATTCCAGGCAGCACAGTGGCCTCAAAAATTGTAAAAAAATAAAAAGTTTGGAGCCACCAAGACATCATGTCACATCAGACTGGAGTGACAGCTTGATGACATGAAGCATGCAGCCAAGACAATGCTGGGGTGGCTTTGAGAAAAGTCTCTGAGTGTCCCTCAAGGGTCCAGACTTAAACCTCATAGAATGTGTGTGGAGAGACCTGAAGATGGCAGATGCTTCACATCTAAACTAAAGGAGCTGGAGAGTATCTGCCAGGAGGAAAGGGGCAGATGGCTCCACTCTAGGTATGCAAAGCTTGTAGAGACTTACCATGATAAGACTTGGAGAGTTTATGGATTTGATTTTCAATAAACTTGTAGATCTTTCTAAAAACATGTTGTCACTTTGTTATCATGGGTTATGGAGTGTAGATTGATGGTCAAAAATGGCAAATTTGTCATTTTAAATATAAATAACCACACAATAAATTGTGCAGAAAGTGAAGGGCCCTGAAGACTTGATGGATCCGTATGGTGCCAGCAGGCAGCGCCAGTCACGTCTTATCTTCACCGACATACACACCTGCATGAAATAGAGAGATACAACAACATTTATTTATATAGCACATATTCATACAAACAGTAGCTCAAAGTGCTTTACATAATAAAGAATATAAAAATAAAAAAATACAATATGAAAACAAAATAAATCAGCATTAATTAACATCGAATAAGAGTAAGGTCCAATGGCCAGGGGGGACAGAAAAAACAAAATAAAAACTCCAGACGGCTGGAGAAAAAAAATAAAATCTGTAGGGATTCCAGACCATGAGACCACCTGCCCAGTCCCCTCTGGGCATTCTACCTAACATAAATGAAACAGTCCTCTTTGGATTTAGGGTTCTCACGGAAAGGCTTGATGATGATGGTCACGTAGAATTCTGCCTTTTAGTCCATCCATCATTGCGTGTTGAGATGTGTTGAGAACAGGACTGGAGTCCACCTGCAGCCACTTCAGCTTAAGGAAACTCAGGTTAAGAGGTGACCTGAGTGAAGTGTTTAAATTTATAAAGGGAATTAATCCAGTCGGTCAAAATGGTGACTTTAAAATGAGTTCATCGAGAACATGGGGACACCGTTGGAAACTTGTTAAGGGCAAATTTCACACAAAACATCAGGAAGTTTGTCTTCGCACAGAAAGACATTGGCACAATGAAGAAGTGTGTGGTGGACAGTAGGACATTAGGGGCCTTCCAAACTCAATTTGATGTTACTTTAGAAGAATTAAATGGACAGGCCTGGTGAGCTTTGTTGGGCTGAATGGCCTGTTCTCGTCTAAATTGTTCTAATGTTCAAACAGCGTGTTAGGTTATATACCGCCAAGTCAAGTGGGGTCATTTAACACACTAGTGAGGCCTCACCTGGAGTAGCATGGTCCATTTTAGTGTCCATTTTACAAAAAAAAGACATAGCAGCACAGGAGAAAGTCCAGAGAAGAGCAACCAGGATGATCTGAGGAAGAACCAAAGGAGATGAACCTTCTCAGTTTAAGGAAATGAAGATTAAGAGGTGACATGAGTGAAGTGTTTCAGATTATGAAGGGATTTAGTAGAGCGGACCCCCTCAGTAGCTTTGTTTGATAGGCTGTATGCCACTGCATGTGAGTTTTTCCTTTTTCTTCCACCCAGTATTAAAGGGGGTTACTGGCTGGTACCCCAATCCCCTTTTTCTGCCTCACCAATTTTCTTTCCCATTTGAACGTGTTCATTTAACACAAGTGCTTTTTTGTTTGTATCAATATAGGAAGAATAAGCAACCATGTAAGAACTGCAAACACATGTGAGGAAACTGAAATACCTGGAGATGTTCTGCTAATGCACAATGACAAAAACTCCATTAAACTCCATGAAGGCAGACGTCTAATGGTGCCATGAAGAGGCCGAGTCCCGGGAGCCAACACAGCAGCAGCTCCATCCCGTGCCCATCAGCGGTGACCCCAGCAAATGAAACTTATTTTGACAGTTCTCTTTGACCGCTTGCTGTTTCTACTGACCTTGTCGGCCTGCTTCAGCATCCACGAGAACATTTGCTAATTAAAGAGAAGCCATAATCTCATTAGGGGAGTGCAAGTCGGGCTGCCAAGTCAGCAATCGTGGCGGTGGCCCTGAAGGAGCTCGATTCTGACAGCTCCATTAGAACAGGGAGACTTAAAAGCCTCTCAGTTGCTGCCAGCGCACAGCTATTAGTGATTAGTTCAAGTGGACGCCATTTACAGTCCGTCTGTTTTATGCAAATGAGAATGCAAATCAACTCAAAGCACCTCCCACCACCCGGGGTCACTTTGTGTGGTCATCAGTCCAAGTTTTACACTCAGGACCATCTAAAGGAAGCAGAAAATCACCAAAGGCAGGAAGATGTTAGGAATTTAGAGCTTGATGAAGGGATAGGCCATGAACTCCTTGGAATTTTAACGTTTTAACTGAAATGAGTTTATTTAACTTAAAAGTCAGTTCAACAAGGAGAAAAATGAATCAATGAATAAAGCCAAAACAAACTTTCCAATAATTACTGTAAACGAGAGGTCAATGATTAAGAGTTGGGCCACCCCGTATAATTGGATGTAGCAAAAAAAAACAACATGCAGTAAGTGCAGTTCAAACAAAACTGTCAAAGATGGCAGAACTCCCAACAGGAAGAGGCGGGTCCAGGTGGGCGGACACCCGGAAGTGACATCAGCGGTGTTCTAGCCGTCAATCATCCGGCTTGCAGAGGGAGAAAGAGAGAAAGATGCTAAGACACAGCGCCAACCACTGGTGTGCCGGTGGAAATACAGTCACTAGGGCCCTTCAGATGTCCCCTGTTGCACACCCACATGACATTACATTTTCTAGAACACGTAAGGACAAGGTGTGATATGCTGGGGGTGACGATTGCATTGTGGTCTGTGCAGTCTGTTTTGAGTCGGTGTTTACGTGCGGTTTACTGTATTATGATTGTGTCGCTGCAAATGTGATTTGTTTGACAATAACTTTCAAATATTTCTAAGTCTTCACGTCGGGTTATTTCTGAAGCTATAAACAGAAGTTGAGGGGCTTCACTCAAATGAATAGGGGGGTGAAAGTTATTTTGAATACTCATAGCTCACGATTGCTGTAATTCACGTCTCTTTAAGGGCGGTTGATGGGACGGTCCTTACAGGTGACACTGCAGTTGTGACCCCCTGGGCTGTTCAAAGCTAATCCTCCGGTCAGGACATTGGTCATCTCTGGGTCTGTGGTTCTTGAGGCTGATCCTCCAATTAGCTGTGAACCCCCCAGTCTCACTGAGATGCCATAGGTGGTGAACCAGCTGAGGGTATGGAAGGCTGTAGGGATCTGTGGCATCCTGGGGTGAACTTCTCCAGGCTGGTGGTAAGGCTGTCCTCCTGGCATTGCAAGCAATCTTTGCTTCGGTTTGGGAGACTGGCATCATCACAACTGACTGGAAAATGGGAAAGGGAAGGGTGATCGTCTGGATTGGGGGCACTACAGGGGGATAACACTACTCTCGGTGCCAGGTAAGGTCCACGCTAGGGTCGTCCTCAATATGATCCGTGATCACTTGCTCACCTACCAGCGACCGGAGCAGTCTGGTTTTACGCCTAAGAAGTCTACCGTCAACCTCATCCTGGCACTGAGGGTTCTCATGGAGCGCAAACGTGAATATCAGCAGAGTTTCTTTGCAGCCTTTGTCAATTTTCACAAAGCGTTCGACTCAGTTGATTGAGCTGCCCTGTGGGACATCCTGAGGGTTCGCGGGATCCCCTCGAGGTTATTGGATGTCATGGCCGGCCTGTACGCTGGTACTGTGAGTGCTGTGCAGAGTGGAGGCAGAACCTCTGTGTTTTTCCCAGTTGATTCTGGGGTCCGTCAGGGGTGTGTTCTGCTCCTACTCTGTTCAATGCTTGTATGGACTGGGTATTGGGCAAGGTCATGGGGTCCAGCGGCAGGGGGGCATCTGTTGGTGAAGAAAGATTCACGGATCCTGACTTTGCTGACGATGCTGTGATCTTTAATGGAGGCTCTGAGTGAGGAGTCTGAGTGTCTGGGTTTACGAGGGTCCTGATAAAAACCAAGAGCCAGGCCTTTAATGACCTCTTGGGCACGGCCATCAGCAGTGCAGAGACCAGTGATCTGTGGACGTGGGTCTTCAGGGGAGGAATACGCTTTCTAAATAAACAGGATTCTGAGAAATTAATTCCTGCATTTATTTCTAGAAGGATTGACTACTGCAATGCGGTGTCCACTGGATGTTCAAACTGTTCTTTATTCAGCCTCCAGTTAATCCAAAATGCTGCTGCAAGAATTATTACAAGAACAGGAAAATACGAACACATAACTCCAGTTCTTAAATCCTTACACTGGCTCCTGGTTAAGTTTAGGGCAGATTTCAAAATCTTCCTTTTAACATATAAAGCCTTAAATGGCTGAGGTCTGGCTTATTTGTTTGAACTTATCATGACTTACAAACCTGAGCGCACATTAAGATCTCAAGATGCCGGTCTGCTTAGGATTCCAAGGATAAATAAAATAACAGTGGGAGGTCGAGATTTTAGTTACAGGGCCCCTAAACTGTGGAGTGGTCTGCCTGCTACTATAAGATATGTCCCTTCGGCCTCAACTTTCAAATCCTCACTACTTCAGTTCAGCACACCCTGACTAGAGCTGCTGATTAACTGTGCAGACTGCATCTCTGTTGTTAGTCATTAGCACTAAAACAGAAGTAACATGATAGTTATAATTGGATACTAACCCTCACCTATTCTGTTTCTCTTCTCGTTACTCAAATGTGGCACTTGGTGCCACGGCCCACCTGCCAAGTTGTTTCGCCTGCCTATGGTAAAGTCATACCTGATGGAGGATCGCAGGAATCATGGGAAAGAGGGGTCCTTTCATTAGCTCAGCTGTGGAATGGCCAAATGGGAGAGGCAGCTTGATGGCCGAGGTCTCCAGGACTCTGAACAAATCCAAATCATATTATGGGATATCATCTACTGTTAAATTGTATTCCGTACTTCTAAAATTTTTATTTTTATACTGTATTGAGGATTTGTTCTGTTCTGTGTATTGTATTGTATTGTATTGACCCACTTTTTTTGACACCCACTGCACACCAAACCTACCTTTAAAGGGGTCTCTCTCTGAATTGCCTTTCCTGAGGTTTCTCCCATTTTTTTCCCTACAGAGGTTTTTTGGGAGTTTTTTCTCGTCTTTTTAGAGAGTCAAGGCTGGGGTGCTGTCAAGAGGCAGGGCCTGTTAAAGCCCATTGCAGCACGTGTGTGATTTTGGGCTATACAAAAAAGAAATTGTATTGTATTGTATTGTGTGTTTGATTATGAGGGAAAGTGCGTGTGCGTGTCTACAGGGGGGCAAGTTAGGGGTAGATGTATGTGTGTGTATCTGCAAGGGCAGATGGACTTCACAGCTCTGGGGAAACAGCTGTCTTTCAATCTGCTGGTACGTGTTTTTATGTTTCTGTACCCACTTTCCCGAAGGCAGTGGTACAAACAGTCCATTTCCCGGATGGGTGAGATCCACAGCTATACGTTTGGCCCTGTTCTGCACCCTTCCAGCATATACAGAGTCCAGGTCTAGGAGAGGACTTCCCACGATCCCCTGTGCTGTTCTCACCACCCGTGCCAAGTCCTTCCTGTCCTGTGCTGTGCAGCTGCCGTACCACACTGTCATACTGTGACAGAGAACGCTTTCTATAGCGGATCTGTAGAAGTTTGGGAGCAGCCGAGAGGAGAATCCAAGCACATATCATCTTCCTGAGGAAGAACAGTCTTTGTTGGGCCTTCTTTACCAGGTGAGATGTGTTCAAAGATCAGGTCAGATCCGATGTGACTTGGATACCCAAGAACTTGATATTGTCCACACACATTACAGCCTCCTCATGTATGAATATAGGAGCACGTTCTGTTCTTCTAGACTCCTATTGTCCACAATGATCACTTTAGTCTTGCTTGATGTTCAAGATGAGGTTGTTGGCTGAGCACCATAGTGCTAGGTGACGTGTCCCCTCTCTGTAGTGAGTCTCATCATTGTCTGATATGAGACCCACCACTGTCGTATCATCCGCAAACTTCACAACCATATTTGTGGCATGGATGGCAGAGCAATCGTGCGTAAATAATGTGAAGAGTGCTGGGCTGAGCACACAACCCTGTGGCGTACCTCTGTTTAAAGCCAGTGTTCAGCACCGGTCCATAAGGCAAAAGTCACAACTAAGTGGCTTACGGAACAAAACATCAAGATTTGGGGTCCATGGCCAGGAAACTCCTCATTGAGAACTTGTGGTCAATCCTCAAGAGCTGGGTGGACAACCAAAAACCCAACAATTCTGACGAACTCCAAGCATTGATTATAAAAGAATGGGCAGCTGCCATCAGTCAGGATTGGCCCCAGAAGTTGATGGACAGAAAGCCTGCCAGGGTGAATTGAAAAAGAAAGAAGGGCCAACGCTGCAAATCTGGACTCTGTGCATAAACTTCATGCCATTGTCAATCAAAGCCTTTGAAACTTCTGAACTGCTTGTCATTCTACTTCAGTACACTAGAGAAACATCTGATAAAAAGATCTAAAAACACTGAAGCAGCAGACTTTGTGAAAACCAACACTTGGGTCATTCTTTAACTTTTTGGCCACAACTGTAAGTTTGAAAATGTAAAGGAAACTAAAAAGCTCTAGGAAGTAAGTAAATACATGTACAAATAATCATCTGCGGTGGGCTGGCGCCCTGCCGGGGGGTTGTTTCCTGCCTGACACCCTGTGTCGGCTTTGATTGGCTCCGGCAGACCCCCGTGACCCTGTAGTTAGGATATAGCGGGTTGGATAATGGATGGATGGATAGTTCTCATTTTCGTTATGAGAATATCACTGGCTTGGTAGACGGGATAAACTTGAGCTTTGTATATCTCTGTTATCTAAAAACAGCACTGTGTAATCTTGTAATTGTGTTGTACGTGTAATTGCCCCGTTGTGTGTGTGTGTGTGTGTGTGTGTGTTTGGCTATACTGTTACATTTATTCCCGGATCTTCACCTTCATGGCTATCCTTCCTTTCTGACCCTCGCCAATCACGTGGGCCGACAGTATGCTAATAGCTCCGAGGCAAATGAACTTCTCATTACATTTTAGCACAACAGTGCCATCTGCTGGCAAATTAATAAATGACTGCTGGGATAGATGCTGTAAGCACAGTAGGTCCCTTGATCATCTGGCAGTAACAATAAAAAGTAGAAGGCTAATTTGATCAGTTGTGGCTAATGAAGAATGCAAAGTTTAACACACATCTGGGCTGAGGTGACAAAAGGTGGCCTTCCTGCTGTGATCTCAAGGCCAGCTTGGCGATTGTGCCCTCTTGTTCTCTTCAAAGTAATTAAAACTGGCTGACGGGCCGATGGAGGTAATTACTTTGCTTCGGAGCTATAGCCGCCACAACGAGGTGCCAGTTTCAAGCATTTCAAGCATCCTGCCGAGGAATGGAGCAAAAAGAAAACCTGACGAGCCCTCAGAGGGAAGCAGCATCTTTCAGTCATGCCGGAGGTTAATTAAGCAAAGGGACGTTGGGCGATCGCGAGTGTCCTCTGCCAATAATTTAAAGGAGTCAGGTGTCCTGCTTTGCATAAGCGAAACTTACGACTTACACTGACAATAGAAATGGGGGCAGCACGGTGGTGGGACATCCTGCCTCATGGCTTCGGGGACCAGTGGATTCGTCTTGGCCTGAACACACACACTGCCCTTTAGGACGAGCAGCTGGCCACCGAAATGACCCTTTTAACTCCTTTACGTCATTCAAAGGGTCATTTAGATGGCCAGCTGCTCATACGTGTAGGAGGCTTTAAGGCAGGGGTGCCCAACTCCAGTACTGGTGGGACGCAGTGGCTGCAGGTTTTCATTCTCCCCTTTTTCTTGATTAGTGACCAGTTTTCACTGCTAATTCACTCTTTTTCCCTTCATTTTTGAGGATTCGGTCCTCTGAATTGATTCTTTTCTTCATTAAATGGCAGCCAAACAGAAATGAGAGCTGACAGATGACCAGCTAAACTGGGGCTTCAAACTCCAACCAATCTCTTAATGAGAAGCTGATTCTTGCTGTTAATTAAGCCAGTTATTCAATTCCATGGCTTGTTGCTGCTCTCATTCTGCCACAGCACACATTTCCAAAACTGTTCATTTTTCTGTTTTTTCTAAGAACATCGTCAAGATGTTTGGGTGACCTCGGAGATCAACCTTACCGAGACCTTCACCTTTCTTTATTTCTACATATTGTGTGATGGGCACAGGTGAGCTCGTCATGTGGTGGCTTGTTTTGTGTCTCATTGTTGTTTGGCTACTAATTAAGGAAGAAGTGGCAACTAAGGGGCCTGAATCAAGTTAATTAAAACTAAAGAAAAGAAGTTAATTAGCAGCAAAAACGGCTCACTAATGAAGAAGATGGTTAGAATGAAACCTGCAGCCACTGCGGCCCTCCAGGACTGGAGTTTGACACCAGTGCTCTACACCACAGGCCCGCACACGAAACTTGTTCTTAACTGTATTGTACTACTGAGGTTTAACACAAGGCGGAGCACATGTCTTGATCAAGGCAGCATCTTCACAAACAAGTGTAACCAAAAATGGCAGAACCAAAGAAACGCACAATAGCAAGTGAGTGCAGAAAATTTCAGACACGGTGGGGAAATGAATTTCTCTTCTGAGATGTCAAGGGCAAGTGAGCCTGTTTGATTTGCGATGAAACTGTTGCAGTGATGAAAGAGTATGATGTGTGTCGACACTACGAAACCAAACATCCGACCTAAGAGCAAAACACGCCCTACACTGGTGCCGAGTGAGAACAGAAAGTTAAGCAAATGGCAGCTGGTCTGCTAGCTCAACAACAGGATTTTTTTCCGTGCTAACAAAACACGGCGGCACGGTGGCGCAGTGGTGGCGCTGCTGCCTCGCAGTTATGAGACCCGGGTTTGCTTCCCAGGTCCTCCCTGCGTGGAGTTTGCATGTTCTCCCCGTGTCTGCGTGGGTTTCCTCCGGGCACTCCGGTTTCCTCCCACAGTCCAAAGACATGCAGGTCAGGTGGATTGGTGATTCTAAATTGGCCCTAGTGTGTGCTTGGTGTGTGTGGGTGTGTTTGTGTGTGTCCTGCGGTGGATTGGCACCCTGCCCAGGATTGGTTCCTGCCTTGTGCCCTGTGTTGGCTGGGATTGGCTCCAGCAGACCCCCATGACCCTGTGTTCAGATTCAGTGGGTTAGAAAATGGATGGATGGATAACAAAACACAACAAAATGCCACATTAGCCCGTTATGAGGTAGCGCAGCTCACTGCCCATCACGGGAAACCTTTCTCAGGTGGTGACGTCATAAAACAGTGCCTCCCTAAAGATGCAGGAATTCAACAAGGTTTGCTAGTCCAGAAATGCAGTTGTGTGGTGAATTGAAGATTTGTCTGCTAACGTGTCAGATAAAGACTTGTGCTTTTGATTTTTACTTGACTGCATGTGGTGAGAGCACTTATATATATATATTATGTGTCAGAATATATAAAGTCATTCCTAAATATATAAAGTCAGAGTTAGAATATATAAAGTAATACCTGAATATATAAAGTCATTCCTGAATTGTAAGAGCCAATCTTAGAAAGTTAAAGTTTTGAGTTAAACTCATATTGATGTTTGCTTAATTTGAATAGAATAGATAGATAGATAGATAGATAGATAGATAGATATGAAAGGCACTATATAATAGATAGATACATAGATAGATAGATAGATAGATAGATAGATAGATAGATAGATAGATAGATACTTTATTAATCCCAAGGGGAAATTCACATAATCCAGCAGCAGTATACTGATAAAAAACAATATTAAATTAAATAGTAATAAAAATGCATGTAAAAGCAGACAATAACTTTGAGTAATGTTAGCATTTACTCCCCCGGGTGGAATTGAAGAGTCGCATAGTGTGGGGGAGGAGCGATCTCCTCAGTCTGTCAGTGGAGCAGGACAGTGACAGCAGTCTGTCACCGAAGCTGCTCCTCTGTCTGGAGATGATCCTGTTTAGTGGATGCAGTGGATTATTCATGATTGACAGGAGTTTGCTTAATGCCCTTGGCTCTGCCACAGATGTTAAACTGTCCAACTTTACTCCTACAATAGAGCCTGCCTTCTTAACAAGTCTGTCCAGGAGTGAGGCGTCCCTCTTCTTTATGCTACCTCCCCAGCACACCACCATGTAGAAGAGGGCACTCGCCACAACCGTCTGATTGAACATCTGCAGCATCTCATTGCAGATGTTGAAGGACGCCAGCCTTCTAAGGAAGTATAGTCGACTCTGTCCTCTCTTACACAGAGCATCAGTATTGGCAGTCCAGTCCAATTTATCATCCAGCTGCACTCCCAGGTATTTATAGGTCTGCACTCTCTGCACAGTCACCTCTGATGATCACGGGGTCCATGAGGGGCCTGGTCCTCCTAAAATCCACCACCAGCTCCTTGGTTTTGCTGGTGTTCAGGTGTAGGTGGTTTGAGTCGCACCATTTAACAAAGTCCTTGATTAGGTTCCTGTACTCCTCCTCCTGCCCACTCCTGATGCAGCCCACGATAGCAGTGTCATCAGCGAACTTTTGCACGTGGCAGGACTCTGAGTCGTATTGGAAGTCTGATGTATATAGATTGAACAGGACCGGAGAAAGTACTGTCATAGCTTATGGTATCGTCTTTTCCCCCTATAAGTTAGTAAGAGATAGAACCTTCTTACTATAACTGAGTAACAGTGTGATAATAAGCTCAGTTTGTTTGGAACAGGTCACAGTAAAGAGGGACTTGAAAGACCCATTTTAAGCTTAGAAATGGGATAAGCATAAAGTTTTCTGACCGTTTTGAAATGGTTCAGAAATGTTAAGTAAATAGTAACAATTCGAGATATACCAACATTAAACTTAGAACTGAACTTTTCTTAACATTATTTTTTTCTTTTTGCTATTTTGTTTTCCCTTTTTTGTGTGAACTGTTTTTACTTCAAAACTTAACTAAACTTTCAAAAATCTAAATATTTTGTCTGTGGAATCATTTCTGTGCGTCAGGGTTTTGTTGAATCCCATTTTTTGAGTTGAAGCTGCTGAACTTTGGTAATTTTGGGAAAACGCAGCTATATTTTCGTCAGAAAACTACCCCTTTAAAGGCCTTGAACTTGAATCTACCATCTGAGGACAGAGGACGCTTCTGCTCCAGAACTTGTCAACGAAAGAAAAAAAAAAACTGAGCTGTTTCGAGGTACTGTACAGTAATCCCTCCTCCATCGCGGGGGTTGCGTTCCAGACCCCCCCCGCGATAGGTGAAAATCCGCGAAGTAGAAACCATATGTTTGTATGGTTATTTTTATATATTTTAAGCCCTTATAAACTCTCCCACACTGTTTATAAATATTCCCCGCAGAGTTAAACAGCATAATCCCTTTGTATTCTCTTAGATATTAGGTAAGATTCATTGAAATTATGTATATAAACACACTGTTTATATACAGTAAAACCTAAATATTATTTTAAAGATATTGAGTGTCTCCGATATCACATATGTTACAGCCATTACGATAGACAGGTCACCAGCAATAAATACGTACAATGCAAGAAAAATAGTATACAGTAAATGTGTGTACAGTGACACTAAACGTACGTACATGTACTAAGCACTGTAAGAAGAAAATTAATTATGGTTACTCACCAACAATGACACGATGACTTGTCCGATAACAA
>JANRMT010062820.1:31505215-31534204 GCA_026402145.1 Polypterus bichir lapradei
TAAAGCTGATGAACAACTAGTTAATCAATTCGAAGAGATGCAATTACAAGAACAGGTTCGTTCAAAGTCAAAAACACGAAAGGCATCTCCTCAGTTAAAGCATGCCCTTGATATGAAACTTGATTCTTTAGCCCAGAAAACCGCAGCCGCATCGTCATCTTCTACAGCAGTGTTGATTGAACAATCGACACTCGATAGTATCCTACAAACGCTACGTGAACTTAAAGTTAAAGTAGAAAAGCAGGAACAAACCACATCTAGCACAAAAACCGACACTCAGAGCTCTGGAAGTGATATACTAGATGAATCAAATCGAATATCAGAAGAATCAAGCCGAATGTCAAAAGGGCCAACTCGAATGTCATAAAGCAATCACTGAAATGGCTAAATCGTTAACTGATCGAAAGATAACACCTGCTCCAGCACCCCCAGCTCCGCATGGTGAAGCACCTCACAGGCAGGTCCCTTTACTCTCAGGAGACCCATTGGCTTATGCAGATTTTACCAGAGCCTTTGATAATGCTATTGGGGATGCGTTACAAAACCCTCAAGATTGATTAGATTATTTAATCCAATTCACGAGAGGTCCTGCTCAGGATCTAGTTAAAGGCTGTGTGCGACTGCCATCGAGTCGAGGTTATCAAAAGGCCAGAAAGCAACTTGAAATTTATTTTGGTGATGAAGTATTCATAGCTGATGCGTACATGGAAAAGGCATTGAAGTGGCCTCAAATAAAACAAAATGATAGTGCAGCTCTGAGAGAATATGCATCCTATCTTGATAGCTGTGTAGACGCAATGACAAGTGCAGGAAGTCGAGATGCATTCAATAACAATCCAAATATTTGTATAATAATCTCTAAGCTCCCATCTACTTTACGAGACAAGTGGAGAAGCTGGGCTTTTAAATTTAAAGAAAAGGAAGCTAGAAGGGCAGGTATTGTTGAATTACTTACCTTTCTACATCGTCAGGTGAGGATGATGATGGATCCCTTTTATGGAGATGTTGCACAAAGTAACATGGAGAAAAAGGAAAAAACTGACAAAAGTAGGTCTCCTCAGAAGTACGGACAGAGATCAGGAAATATTTTCACCACCAATATTTCTGATGTAGCCGAAAAGGAGACTCAAGAAACCTTTGTCAAAAAGACTGTTAATGATACATGTGCATTTTAAAAAACCTTGTGCATTTTGCAGTGACCAGCATATTCTTTCTGAATGTAAAAAAATCAAAGAATTGCCACCTAAAGAAAGAATTGACTTTTTAAAATCTAAAGGTTTGTGTTTTCGCTGTCTTAAACAGGGTCATCTAAGTAAGAAATGTCAGACATGTTCCTTACAGCACCCAGATATCCTGCACATTAAAGGGGACAGTAGAGCAGTATTTAAAGCTACGGCTAGTGTGGCAACATCTACTGAAACGGAAACCGAGACTGGAACTTGTACCTTTACAGGGGCCGGAGAAGAATGTGCACTGCAAGTAGTTCCTGTTAAGGTAAAATCCAAGAAAAGTGACAGATATGTAGAAACATACACCTTTATAGACCTCGCACTACTGTAACAATTTGCACTGAAAGGCTCCAGAGACAACTGAGCCTTCAAGGGAGAAGGACGCAAGTATTCCTCAAAACTATGAGTAATTACGATGATGATTCAAAAGTGCTAACCCAATGTTCTGACTTATCAGCTTTACAAGTCTGTGGTCTCAATGACGTTGAATATATTGATTTGCCAAAGGTCTTCACACAGGTCTCCATCCCAGTGAACAGAGAAAGTATTCCACTACAAGAAGATATCGATAAGTGGGCATATCTTAAAGAGCTACGTCTGTCTCATATTGACTCTGAAGTTGATCTTTTAATAGGAATCAACTATCCAGAAATCTTCGAGCAGTCACGAATCATACCTAGCCAAGGAGGTGGACCTCACGCCATGAAGACTGCACTTGGATGGGTAGTTGGTGGACCATAAAAAAAGAGACAGATGACCTCGCAAAACAAAGTGGTAAGATGCCTAAACATTCAATCAATCGTGTGTCAATAACAGAAATTGAAGATACTAGCCAACCCGCGGCATACCATACGCCGCATCATCAGGCCAGTTTTTTAATAAGTTTTAAGCACAGGGAGAAAATTAACATTTGAAAAATCGGTAATGTAATAAATCTGCAAGAAAAGCAACATTGTAACAATGCACGGAACGAACCAACACACAATCGTCCATGACTGAAAACTGGTGGACCGTCCTCGCGCCTTCTCCTGCCAGACGGTGGGATGGGGATGCAAGGCGAGGAGGAGGAGAAGGACGTCCATTCAGCTCTCTCCGTCATGCTAGTTTGCTGATTTCTCGTTCAGTATGCACTGCCCGCTCATGTGCCCACCTCCAACTCGGCACTTGAGTCGTTGTCGTCTTTGCACAGTCCACATGCACCTGTGACTGACGTAAACGTTTCATTGCTCTGTGTGGTTTTGGCTGCGTTTCTATATATAATCCACCAAGACACCCGACCACGGTAGTAGCGAGGTGTAAGGGGGTGTGTACAAAGGGTTGGGACGCAACCAGTGGGAGTGTATGAGTCGCACTTAGTGGGAATTCCACGGTTTGCAGCCCGAATGGGGTTCAACGGCTTACCCACGCCTCTCTGCGCCGGGTAGACACACACTCAGTCTCATGCATAATTATTTATTGAATGCTAAACACTTCTGGAAAGACACGGTTGTCTAAAACGGGTTGGTGTGAGAATACAACAGTAAGCGAATGAAAAGATGGAACTCTGAAAAGAGCAAAATACAACACAATAGTGAACCCGCGGCATAACAAACGCCGCATAATTATTTATTGATGGTTGAACACTTCTGGAAAGACACAGTTGTCTAAAAACAGAGGGTTTGAGGATACAACAGAAAGTGAATGAAAAGATGGAACTCTAGAGAGAGCAACATATTGTGACGTCCCGTCGAATAAACACACATTTAGGAGCCGCTTGTCCGGGGAAGTCTTCCAAATGCCGACTGGCTTTTTATTCAATATGCCGCGATATAATCGGTGCCCTACAGCCGCCCGTTGTCTGGGTCATGGGGACACCTCCAAAATAATAAATACTAATCACCTTCGTCCTATCTACCTCTCTTCAAAACATTTACTTCCCTTCTTTTCACCTGTTGCTGTCCTCCTCCTTTCTCCAGCCTCTCCAACTCACCCTTCTGACCACACCACCCCTTTTTATCATGCCCCATTAATTAACCCAGATCCCTGTCACTCATCTCTCTCTAGGGAGGTGCCCCAAGCCCTTACAAACAGGGTTCCCCCAAGACTCCACCCCAACACTGCTTCCCTTCCCTATAGCCCACAGGTGTCGAACTCCAGTCCTGAAGGGCTGCAGTGGCCGCAGGTTTTCATTTTAACCATCTTCTTCATTAGTGACAAGTTTTTGCTGCTAATTAACTTCACTCAGGCCCCTTAGTGGTCTCTTTTACCTTAATTAGCAGTTAAACAATAATGAGACATCAAACAAGCCACCTTATGACCAGCAAACCTGTGCCCATCAGACAATATCTGAAAATAGAGAAAGGTGAAGGTCTCAATAAGGCTGATCTCTCAGGTCACCAAACATTTTCACAATGTTCTTAGAAAAAAGAAGGAAAATCAACTCTTTTGTAAATGTCTGCTTGTTGCAGAATGAGAGCAGCAGCAAGCCATGGAATTAAATAACGTGTTTAATTAACAGCAAGAATCAGCTTCTCATTAAGAGATTGGTTGGAGTTTGAAATCCCAATTTAGCTAGTCATCCTTTGTCTCGTTTCACATCTCATTTCTGTTTGGCTATCATTTAATGAAGAAAGTAATACATTTAGAGGACTGAATCCTTAAAAACAGAGCTATTTAAATGAAGGGAAAAGGAGTTAATTAGCAATGAAAACTGGTCACTGATTAGGAAACGGGTTAGAATGAAAACCTGCAGCCACTGCGGCCCTCCAGGCCTGGAGTTCAACACCCCTGCTATAGCCCATGCAATGGCAAGACACGTCACAATATAATTGTCCGTGAGTGAAGAAGACGCATGTTTGTCGCGGATGCGAATTGCTGTATGTAGTGTGTAAATCAGTTTGCTATGGTGCACGCGGTCGTGCGTCGTAACTGAAAACTCAGTTTTTAAAGACTGCTTACTTCATTGTGTTTTAACCTCAGTTGTAAAGGAATGTTTTAAGGATCCCATGGGATACCCCTCGCAAACCGTTTTACACGCTGCATATGGCAACTCACCTCCGCGAGAAACATGCCTCTATGAACAGTCAACGTGGCTCGGAGGTACATGAGGCCTCTTCGACAGACAAATATAAATGACGCCATTCTTTCTTTGTCGTCGCGCCCAAGTTGGTGGGCGTGGCTCTGCGAGTTGTCGTCGTATCCAATGGTCTTGGAGTTGGTGGGCGTGGCTCCTCCCTGCGTGCGCCATAGGTATCTTACTTGTCGGCGGCTTAGTGAATCCACGCCCCTTCCGGCGTGCTTTCCATGGGTGTCTTGCCTTAGTGAATTATATATATAGATGCTGCTGCAACAGTATAACACTAAAAAGAGGAAATGTCACAGGAGGACATCAAGTTCATGCGCATAGCTTCAGAATCTGCAAGACTGGTAGGTGGCCACTATTGTTTAAATTTGCCTTTGAAGGATGAAACACTTTAAAATGCCGAATAACCGCTGTATTGCTGAACAGCGTGCTATTGGGCTCAAGAGAAAACTGAGCAAAAATTCAGGTTTCCATGAAGACTATAAAGCCTTCATGAAAGACATTATAGACAATGCTGTTAAAGTACCCAAAGAAAGCCTGAATTGCAGTGAAGGCAGAGTGTGGTACATCCCACATCATGGTGTGTATCATCCAAAGAAAAATAAGATTCGAGTGGTCTTCAACTGCACTGCCACCTACCAGGGGATTTCATTTAATGAGCAATTACTAAAAGGCCCTGACCTCACTAACACACTCATTGGCATCCTTACAAGATTCAGAAAGGAGCCAGTAGCCCTGATGGCACACATTAAGTCAATGTTCTACCAAGTTAAGATACCAGACAAAGACACTGATCTTTTACGTTTTCTATGGTGGCCTGAAGGTAATCTAAGTAAAGAACTAGAAGAATTCAAAATGACGGTACATCTCTTTGGTGCCACTTCTTCACCCAGTTGTGCTTCTTATGCTTTGCGTAGAACAGCCGAAGATGCCAGAGATACATTTCCTGAGGAAGCTGTTAACACCGTTCTCAACAACTTCTACGTGGATGACTGTTTAAGGTCAGTGACTACAGAAGAACAAGCAATAAAGCTGGCAAAGGACCTCCAAGCTCTATGCCTCAAAGGGGGATTCCATTTGACTAAGTGGGTGAGTAACAACAGAGCAGTTATATTGTCCATACCTGAAGAAGACAGAGCTCACGAACAAAAGGACTTAGATTTGAGCCACAGTCTCCTTCCCACAGAGCGTGCCCTGGGTGTCCAGTGGTGCACAGAAACGGACAGTTTCAAATTTCAGATTAAGTTGCAAAACAAGCCCGCTACAAGGCATGGTATCCTGTCTGTTGTTAGCTCAGTTTATGATCCGCTTGGTTTTTCTAGCACCTGCCTTACTGCCAGCAAAGCTTATTCTAAGAGACTTACGCAAAGAGAAATTTGGGTGGGATGAAGAAGTAGAAGTCAAACACATTCAGAAATGGAAAAAATGGATGGAAGATTTGAAGTTACTTACAGACTATAAAGTGAACAGATGCTTCAAACCTACTGGGTTTGGAACCATAAAGTCAGCACAAATGCACCATTTTAAGATGCTAGTGAAGATGGATATGGCATTGTCACTTATCTTGTTTTAACAGATGAAGAGGGCAAAAGGCATTGTTCATTCCTGATGGGCAAGTCAAGAGTTGCACCATTGAAGCAGGTCACGATTCCAAGAATGGAGCTGACAGCAGTCGTCGTGCCAGTAAAAATGGACAAAATGCTTAAAGGTGAGCTTTAAATGCCCTTACGAGAATCTACATTTTGGACTGACGGCACCACGGTGCTAAAATACATCTCAAATGAAAGCACTCGATTCAAGACCTTTGTTGCCAACAGAATCTCCGTGATCAGAGATCATTCACAACCTTCATACTAGAGGTATGTCTCATCTGTCCTTAATCTGGCTGATCAAGCTTCTAGAGGGCTGAGTATAGAAAACTTTCTCAAGAGCACCACATGGTCACATGGTCCAAGTTTCTTATTAAAGCAAGAACGTGAGTGGCCAAAAAGACCAGATCAACTGAACGATTCACTTTTTGAAGATGATCCAGAAGTTAAAATTTGTGCAGTTAACATGACAAAAATAAAGGAGACAACTGAACCCATCAACATACTAATCACTTACTTTTCAGATTGGCATCACTTGAAGAAAGCATTGGCTTGGTTCTTCAAGTTTAAAGACATACTTCTACACTTAAGAAATGAAAGAAAAACATTTCAACTAGAAGTCAGTCAGACTAAAAATAATCCAGAAGAACAAAAATCACTCATCACAAAGCACATGAAAAAGTATGAACTGACTTTAAAACCAAGTCCAATTTCTCTAGATGACTTAGTTAAAGCTGAAACAGAGCTTATCCGTCTAAGTCAACAGCAAGAATTTCCAGAAGAATTAAAAGCTCTAAAGAAAAAGACTTGTGTTAAAAAAGAACAGTCAAATCTATAAACTTGACCCGATCATACAAGATGGAATACTAAGAGGAAGACTCTGTAAAGCTGCAATGCCCGAAGAAGCTAAACATCCCGCAATTCTACACAAGCATTCACATGTTGCTTCTCGCATATTGCAGCACATTCATAAACGCGTCGGACATTGTGGGCGTAACTACATGCTCGCACAATTACGCCAGAAATACTGGATACCTCAAGCGAATTCAGCTATCAGAAAAATCATTTCAAAGTGCACAACGTGCAGAAGATACAATGCGAAAGCAGGTGAGCAAAAAATGGCAGATTTGCCAGAAGATCACCTAGCACCAAACCAACCACCGTTCACTAATGTTGGAGTTGATTATTTTGGCCCCTTCCTAGTCAAAAGAGGAAGAAGTCTAGTCAAGAGGTACGGAGTAATCTTCACATGTTTAACAACCAGAGCAGCGCACCTAGAGATCGCACATAGCTTAGACACTGATTCAAGTATCCAAGCCATACTCTAATTTACGAGCAGAAGAGGACAGGTTAAAATCATGCACTCACACAATGGAACAAACTTTGTTGGAGCAGAAAGAGAGCTACGAGAAGCTATTAAAAAATTGGAACCCAAAAAAATCAGCGACACTATGATGCAAGAACAAATCAAATGGATCTTTAATCTACCATCAGCCTCTCATCAAGGTGGAGTGTGGGAAAGACAAATCAGAAACATAAGAAAGATCTTAAATTCAACAAACACTCGATGATGAAAACCTTCCTACAATCATGTGTAAAGTGGAATCAATACTCAATAACAGACCCCTTACAAAGACATCAGATGACCCAAATGATTTAGAACCACTCACACCCAATCACTTGTTATTATTGAAGACAAAACCTGAAACACACCCTGAACTCATTTCAGAAAAGGAACCATACCCAAGAAGACGCTGGAAACAAATTCAATACATGGCTGATTTGTTTTGGAAAAGACGGGCAAAAGAGTATCTACCAATACTTCAAGAACGTCAAAAATGGCTTGCACCAAGAAGAACTTTTGAGTTGTTCTAATTGTAGATAAAGCTACACCTCGCAATTCCTGGGTAATGGGTCGAGTCATCAAGACAATGCCAGATGCCAAAGGTGCAGTCAGAAGAGTTTGTGTGCAGACCAAAACCAGCACACTGGACAGACCCGCGAATAAACTGGGCCTGCTTCAAGAAACAGCCAATGTTTGAAATAGGACATTTTTAAAATGTTTGTTTGCAGTGCTATTGCTAATGATTTGAAAAGAATAGTTAATATAAAAGTAATTGGTTCATATTGAAGTAAAATAAAGTAATTGTCTCCGCTTCTGCATAGCCAATTAGGGGCCAGAAATGTAAGAGCCAATCTTAGAAAGTTAAAGTTTTGAGTTAAACTCATATTGATGTTTGCTTAATTTGAATAGAATATAAATGTCTTTCATAGTCATAGCTTATGGTATCGTCTTTTCCCCCTATAAGTTAGCAAGAGATAGAACCTTCTTACTATAACTGAGTAACTGTGTGATAATAAGCTCAGTTTGTTTAGAACACGTCCCAGTAAAGAGGGACCTGAAAGACCCATTTTAAGCTTAGAAATGGGATAAGCATACAGTTTTCTGACCGTTTTGAAATGGTTCAGAAATGTTAAGTAAATAGTAACAATTCGAGATATACCAACATTAAACTTAGAACTGAACTTTTCTTAACATGAATTTTTTCTTTTTACTATTTTATTTTCCCTTTTTTGTGTGAACTGATTTTACTTCAAAACTTAACTAAACTTTGAAAAATCAAAAAATTTTGTCTGTGGAATCATTTCTGCACGTCAGGCTTTTGTTGAATCCTATTTTTTGAGTTGAAGCTGCTGAACTTTGGTAATTTTGGGAAAACGCAGCTACAGTCAAAACTATAAATATATAAAGTCAAGTCAAAACTTGAATATATAAAGTAATTCCCGAATATATAAAGTCAAAGCCTGATTATATAAAGTCAGCGTCAGAATATATAAAGTAATTCCTGAATATATAAAGTCAGTGTTGGAATATATAACCTTATTCCTGAATATATAAATTTAAAGTCAGATTATATTTATATTAATTGAAACAACTCGGGCACATTTTTAGTAAACACAATGAGTTCCTAATACAACGTAATGAAATATAACAAAAACATCTTCAGAAAAATATTTTTAAAAACCCACTGTTCAGTTAATTCATTCAAAATGATGTATGTGCCCGGCATTTTGAACACTATATTTATGTATTCTTATTGTATGGGTGCATTTTTGGACGAACCTCACAAGCCTGATCGACTCTGAGTGGCTTCTGTCGAAGTTTATCATTCACTAGTACGAGTGAAATGACAAGCATGGAAATTTTATATATTCGGGAATGATTTTATATATTCCACTGCTGACTTTATATAATAAGGCTTTGACTTTATATATTCGGGAATTACTTTATATATTCAGGAGTGACTTTATATATTCTGCCGCTGACTTTATATAATCAGGTATTGGTGTTATATATTCAGAACACTGACTTTATATATTCCAAAAATCATTATATTTGCCTGTTTGGCACCCCATAATATGTGTGTATGTATGTTTATATATGTAAATATATATATATATACTAGCAAAATACCCGCACTTCACAGCGGCGAAGTACTGCCTTAAAATTTTTATTAAGAAGTAAATTAAACCTTTTTAAACTGAGGGAAAATATACCAATAATTATTTGTTAAGGATCTCTTTGTATACCACGTTGTCAGTTCGGCCCTCCGGTTGTAATATGACCAAGCTGTGTGCTGAGCTCACTCTTAAGCATGTAACGTACAGTTGGCCATGTGAACAGTAATCTTGTCTCAAATCTCACAGCTTGGATTGCTGCTGTCATAATCGGTTTGAGTTTCATGGTTTGTTTCAATTACGACAGTATTTGCAGGACTTGTTGTGTTGAAGTGACATTCGGCATCTGTCAAGCATTGTAAGCACACAACCGGTTTCATCGAAAACTTCACATCCAGCTTTTGAGAGTTTAAACATTCATAAACATCAAAGTGTCCACTACTGAAATCGTCACCTGTGAATCTAAGATGTTTAAGAGGCATTGGCGGTTGTCCAAAGGTGTAAAATATTTGGCCATTTCAGTACACTTGAAAGCGACAACCGAACAATTCAGCGGCAGCCATCAACTCACATGCAGATCCATAATAATAATAATAATTCTTTGCATTTATATAGCGCTTTTCTCAAAACTCAAAGTGCTCAGCAATTGCAGGTTAAGGGCCTTGCTGAAGGGCCCAACAGAGCAGAGTCCCTTTTGGCATTTACGGGATTCGAACCAGCAACCTTCCGATTGCCAGTGCAGATCCCTACCCTCAGATCCATAGGTGAAGGGCTTAAGCATTTCACTCTTATAGTGCTCCTGTGTAGTCTAATTATCTCCTGTACCGTCATCAGTCCACACCTTGAACCTGTCCCAGTCATTCAGTACATAAGACACAATGTTCCTCCGGATATCAAGAGTGAGCCTGATATGGCCGTGCAATATGTAACAAAGAGAATGGAAAAGGCAGGTGCCATCTCCAGGCATAGAAACCACTCAGTAAGTGACAGTTCTTTGATCGATGGTGATCACCTCGATAGACATGTTAATGGGGGTACGGTTGGAACGATAAAGGAAATGGGTACCTGAACAATGTAAAGTAAGTCTAAAATACCTACACAATAACTATAATCGTAATAAATAAACAATAAAACAGCGGAGAAGCCGTGGATTAAATTAAAAGGCTGCAGTTATCAGCAGGGAGACGTGAATCCCGTGGCAAAGCAAGGAAGGGAATGTAGAGACCAGAGCGACAGACGGCCTTATATAGGCAGGCAGCCAACAACGTGGGAGGCGTGGGGATGGGGAACCCAACGCCGCCTCACACGGTGACCGAGCTGCAGGCTATGGAGGCATATATGTACGTAAGTAGGATTCAGTTAGCGTTGGGAACCCACGTACCAAATTTCTTGAAGATGGGCCCATAAGTAACAAAGACAGTTGGAAGGTTCAATATGGCAGCCGACAGTGGTGTCATACCACCGAAATAAGTACATACATTGGTTTCGGTTAGCGCAGGGAAGCTGCCTACAAAATTTTGTGAAGATGGGGCCATAAATAAGAAAGTTCAACACGACGGACGTTGTCGACCGTTATGACCGTTACGCGTAGAATTTCGAAATGAAACCTGCTTAACTTTTGTAAGTAAGCTGTAAGGAATGAGCCTGCCAAATTTCAGCCTTCTACCTACACGGGAAGTTGGAGAATTAGTGACCAGTCAGTCAGTCAGTAAGGGCTTTGCCTTTTATTAGTATAGATAAGCCAAATAGCACTGACTCTGTGCACTGAGCACTGGAGAGATTCTGAAGGACTGGAAAATGGCAAATATCATTCCATTATATAAAAAGGGTGACAGGGCAGATACAAGCAACCATAGGCCAGTAAGCTTAACGTGCATCACAGAAAAATTAATGGAAGGAATTATTAAGGATAAGATTGAGCAACACATGGCAAGGACAGGAGTTATTCTGAACAGTCAGCATGGGGTCAGAAGAGGGAGGTCATGTTTTACTAACATGCTGGAATTCTATGAGGATACAATCAAAGTGGAACTTATGATATTTATCTGGACTTTCAAAAAGCATTTGATAAGGTGCCACATGAGAGGTTGGGCATCAAATTGAAAGAAGTGGGAGTTCAGGGTGATGTTTTTAGATGGGTGCAGAATTGGCTCAGACACAGGAAGCAGAGGGTGATGGGGTGAGGAACTTAATCAGAACTGGCCGATGTTAAGAGTGATGACCAGCAGGGGGCAGTGCTAGGGCCGCTGCTATTTTTAATATATATAAATGATTTAGATAGGAATACAAGTAACAAGCTGGTTAAGTTTGCAGATGATACCAAGATAGGTGGATGAGCAGATAATTTGGAATGCGTTATATCATTACAGAAGGACTTGGACAGCAGACAGGCTCAGGCAGATTTGTGACAGATGAAATTTAATATCAGTAAATGTAAAGTATTACACATAGGAAGTAAAAATGTTAGGTTTGAATACACAATGGGCAGTCAGAAAATTGAGAGTCCACCTTATGAGAAGCATTTAGGAGTCATAGTGGACTCTAAGCTATCAACTTCCCAACAGTGTTCAGAAGCCATTAAGAAGGCACACAGAATGTCAGGTTATACAGCATGATCTGTGGAGTACAAGTCCAAGGAGGTTATGCTCAACCGTTATAATGCACTGGTGAGGACTCATCTGGAGTACTGTGTGCAGTTTTGGTCTCCAGGCTACAAAAAGGACATAGCAGCACTAGAGAAGGTCAAGAGAAGAGCGATTAGGCTGATTCAGGGCTATAGGGGATGAGTTATGAGGAAAGATTAAAAGAGCTGAGCCTTCACAGTTTAAGCAAAAGAAGATTAAGAGGTGACATGATTGAAGTGTTTAAAATTATGAAGGTAATTAGTCCAGTGGATCGAGACTTGTATTTTAAAATGAGTTCATCAAGAACACGGGGACACAGTTGGAAACTTGTTAAGGGTAAATTTCGCACAAACATTAGGAAGTTTTTCTTTACAAAAAGAACGATAGACACTTGGAAAAAGCTACCAAGTAGTGTGGTAGACAGTAAGACGTTAGGGACTTTCAAAACTCGACTTGATGTTTTCTTCGAGGAAATAAGTGGATAGGACTGGCGAGCTTTGCTGGGCTGAATGGCCTGTTCTCGTCCAGAGTGTTCTAATGTTCTAATGACTCATCACGAAATCTCCCGAACCATTAGGACTTGGGACTTGAAATTTGGAATGTAGGTTACCCTTGGCCCATAGGTGCACACTAAGAAATGGTTTAAAAAATTTTGTGCTCCAAGCGCATCGACCTGTTTGTATATCTATCTGCTTTTCACGAGAGAACTACTTAAACATACACAAAATGGGAAAAATCACCTGTGAATTAAAAAAGAAACAAAGCAGACGCACACAAAACAATAGAAACCCCACAGTCAAGTTAAGTGCCCCCAAATTTAATATCAAACACCTCTAACCATACTGCTTTATTCACTTGTTGGAGTGTTCATATACTATCACATTATGCCCACCCTAGTGTTTCAGATGACCCCTACCCACTTTGGTCTGGAGCCAACGTTGTGTAGCACATCGTATTGCGGTCCATACAGAGACGATGTGAACCCTACGACTGACGAACAAGAATGAGCAGGTGAATCAGCGGGAGACGAGCGGAGGGAGGAGCCGAGCAGTCAAAATGGGCGTGGCTTATCAGGAGTGGCTGCGGGACCGTAATTGACAGGCAGGCGGGAGGACCTGCAGTTCCTTTAAGATGGCATTTTAAATTAAAACAGGATTTTATCAGAATGTTTGCCTTCGTTAATTGAGCAAAACAACAAAGGCTAAGATCACATAGATAAACAGATATATTTAAGTGCAGCACACACCAGTTAACACACTTTAGAGCACCCTTCACCCATTCAGATGGCAGACTGGTGCCAGTGAGCACTCCAGTCCTGCCCTCTGGGCGCTTCGCTTAACAACTGAAGCGGTAGATGAGGACTGCAACTGTCCCGTCCAGGATCGGTCCCTGCCTTCCACCACTTTCCGCTTACTTTTGTCCAACTGTATCAGAATCGCTCTGTGTAGAAAATGTAAGAAATGGAAAAAAGAGAGAGAAAAAAAATAACACAGTAGAAAGCTGCCCAAGTCCCCTTCTATTTCTTTTTATTTACTGATTTGTCTTTGGCTCCGCAGGCAATCGTTTTGTCCGAACGTTTCCAGCCTGATGGGCACATGTTGCCCTGGCTGTGCTTCTAGCACTGAGTTTCTGTTGGTATCTGTTAGGCACTCGGCGGCACCGACTTTCTGAAATCACAAATGAACACGTCTGGAGATCCACCTGTCACCAGAGACGAAAACACTTCAAACAAAACCTGTCGTCTCATTCACTGAAGATGAAGGTGGAGCACATCAACACGTTGACGTTGAGTTTATCCCTGAATCAGGACACTGTCTGGGAACCCATCTTAAGAAACTGGACGAGTCCACAGTGTTTAAAATGTGGTCAAGACAAATCAATCAATCAACTTTCTTCAGCAATAAATAAATCTTTTTTTTATTTCAAAAATACAAACAGACACAAGAGATAAACACACATAAATGAGTTTAAAGCGTTTAGTTTATTTTTCCACTCTGCACATTTGCCTAATCTCCACGGCATTAGAGGGATTTGAATGTCCAAGTCTCATCCTGCCCACAGCTCAGGGTCTTTCTTTCCTGCTGTAGATGAAGACGGCACCCCTGAGGGAAACGTCGACAAGTCAAACCAGCGCCACCGCGAAGCTCCTTCTATCAATGAAATAAAAAGGAACGCAATGAGAGCACTGAAGACATTGACGACACAAAGTGCCCGGTGCTTCTGAAAGACCTTTTGCGGGGTGGAGCGATCGCGCCGCTGACTTGTATGAGGAGACGTCGTCGACACGCGAGTCTGGAGCAGTGAAGGATCATTTGTGACGACAGAGGGACCCTGCGGAAAGCGCAGCAAACGCGATCAGCACTCAGCTCGGTCTGTTACAGCAGTGATGTGACGTCTCTGGGTGCCCCTCCGAGGGCTTCAGATGACAAGACGATGCCTTTATGTTTGGGGTGAAGGACTCGGACTTGGGTATGTGGTGCCAGGTGGAGCTACAGAGGTGTGCAAACCTCGACGCAGAGAGCCGGTAACACCTCACCGGTAACACGACACCGACACCCAGCACGAGAACCGCAGCACAGACGCCGTGAGCCCATCAGGCAGGAAGAGTTCAGGGGAGACGCCTTGAATTGAACGTAGAGTCACAGATGAAGCACAAAGAAACTGAAATAAAGCTTGGACGGTGTTGTTTTTTTTTTCTGTAATTTCACACACGATCCAGTATGGGGAAGGTAAGCTGACCATGGAAGGGACAGTCGCGGTCCTCATCTGTCGCTTTAATTGTCACGCGGAGCGCAGAGACCACAGGGTTGGAGTCTGTCATCTGCATGGACACAAGGCGATCCAAAAGTGTTAACAGGTGTGCGGCGCACCTCAAATGTGTGGGACACTTTATGTTTGATTGTCATTTCTGAGGGTCTGGAGTGGACAGTGCACATTGTCCAAAAGAATATCTTGGCCATGCTAACCATTGACCTTGGTCGAGCTGCTCTTCTGATTCAATGGTTTCTATTTTTCTAAGAAAAGGAAAAATTAGTTGATTTTAAAGCAGTTTTAACGTCTTCATTTTGTTACTTGTTTAGAGATAATTTTGCCTTAAATGTTAACCATTGCTAACAATTTGTAATTATTTAGAAACTGAAAATAATGTACATTAAACATAAATGTTACTTAAAGTGTAAGGAAAATACTGACAATTAAGGAAATGCATGCAGGTCCATGCGGCACGGTGGTGCAGTGGGTAGCGCTGCTGCCTCGCAGGGTTCGCTTCCCAGGTCCTCCCTGTGTGCAGTTTGCATGTTCTCCGCGTGTCTGCGTGGGTTTCCGCCCACAGGCCAAAGACTTTTAGGTTAGGTGCATTGGCGATTCTTAATTGTCACAGGTGTGTGCTTGGTATGTGGGTTTGAGTGGGTGTGTGGGTGTGTGTGTGTGTGTGTGTGTGTGTGCACCCTGCGCTGGGCTCAGTGCTGGATTAACCATATGAGTAAAGTAAGCATATGCTTAGGGCATCAAGGGTAAAGGGAGCACCACAAAAATTTTTCATGGCCGAATTTATCACATACATTATTATTTTTTTTTTAATTTATAGCCATTTTCAAAATTGAATGAAAAATGAATAATGCCTCTCTGTACCTCCCTATGCCGTCTCTTTTCGTAGATGGCACCTTACACAGTGCGTTCTGCATACTGGTGCCATCTGCAATGGGGAATTCCCTTTTCATGGTGATTCCCTTAAACGCCATGGTCACAAACATTAATGGTCACAAACTGCTCAACTGAGCGCTCATTTTCTCGGTTGAAATATCTTAAAAATCCCCTCAGAACAACTATGCGTCGAGGCGGGCTGGATGCCTCATCTCTATTATGCATACAAGCAGATGTGTTACGTTAGATTGATTATGAAGATCTAATTGAAGAGTTTGCAAGGAAACAAATATGTTTTGTTTAATTTTGAATTTTTGATAATGAAATAAAATTTTATTTTCTAGTTTGTTATTGTTTTAATATTTTGAATTATTAGTGTAAGGTGGCAACAAAATTACTTAGTGCTTAGGGCATCTAAGGGTCTTAATCCGGCCCTGTATTGTTAATAATTAAACATGTGAGGACACGGTGAGGCAGCTATAGCTGTTCACGGATTGATCCTACCTTGCGCTGTTATCTTGCTGGGCTATCGCGACCCTAGATGGTTAGATAATTAAACACGTACTACGAAGATATTTCAATGTTCCTTAAAAGTTTTGAAGAATCGTCGTTGTAAGCTTACAGATGGCTTAACGTCTATTACAGAGCTGATTGTGATGTAAATACTCCAAGTGGTGCAGTGAGAGTAATATGGAAAAAGATGATCCGCTGTGGCAACCCTTAACGGGAGCAGCTGAAAGAAGAAGAAAAGGTGCAGTGAGAGTAACAACGCTAAAGCAGCTATGGTATTTGGAATACTATGGCTGTTCCCTGGACCATTATAATGTTACAGGTAATCTACAATCAGATGCATTACACTAATAAACAATATGCGGTTAGTTTGAGTGTATTTATAAAGCCGCGTCAGGAAAATAAGGAGTAACCACACATGAACATTAGCATTGCTTTGACGCTGGGTGCCGCCAGTCTGCAAAACCGAGCGGAGAACTTGCGTTTGCCAGGGTATGAGGTACTGAGGAAATGTGCGCGGCTTTACACCAAGTGTAGGTTTTATACATCACGATCTGAACGTGGAAAAGTTCTTACGCAACATTTCTGTGTGTACGCACCGTTTATACATGAGGCCCCAGGTGTGTGAGTTTGTTGAAAAATATAAAAAATAAAGAAGGCTGCTATAGGGGTGGGCATTGTGCCCTGTGGTTTAAGAAATTAAGCAGGCCCTGGTTAAGACAGTACAAGGCCCTCTCGTAGTTGGAGAGCTCCTTTAAGACACCTTGTTCCCATTGTAAGGCCAGGCCTCTCATTGTAAAGTGGAGCCGAGGTTGTGTGACGTCATAAATCCCATACACTCAGGCTCAACTTGCCCATGCAGACTGTCATGCTCTTCTAATTTTTTCTGCTACTCAGTCGTAAGCCGCACAGGACAAGAATGTTTCACCATTCTGTTCACAAATAGCAAACGCTGTTCTCTGTTTGAGAATCCATCCTAACCGATTAGACCAGTCACGTCTCTCCGGTGAAGTTCACCATTCAGGAGACAGCGCTGATCTTTAATCTGACACATGAGAAGGTGCTGCTTGTCGACGCTTTGTGTTTTGTCACTTGTGTGTTTTTGTTGTTCCTATTTTTAGCTGTTTTATTTTAACACACCACTGTTTCAGTTTTCTTCTCAGCCATATTAAATGATCACATTCTAGTTGAGAAGACGTCATTCAGCTGCACCAGTAAGCATACTTTAACTTTAACACAGACCCAATTTCGAGTTTCAACGTCCTCACACCGAGTCTGTATAAGGCGCAGTGTTTCTCAGCCATGGGGCCAGGTCTCCAGTTGCTGCCAGTGTCAAATGTGCCAAACCAATGAGAGGGGTTATCTCTGGAGCTCAGAGCCTCCCTTCTGGGACTGCAAGTAGGTGACGGTGACTCTCTTGACAGCCATCATTATTTGAGTTTAACTTAACCTCAGAGACTCTGCACTCTTGAAAACACTGGTGCGTTCATATCACTATATGGTTCATTACCAGCTTGTGTGGTTCCTGGTAGACCTTTTGCTTCACCAAGCACCATTTCATTCTGGGAAGGGTTCATTGCATATGAAGATGTTTCTTTGTGTTTAGTCAAAATTTAATGTCCTTACCAGAGCATTTCACTTTTCAGTGAAGCTTCTTTACGGAGACCAAAATGTTCTAATTAAATAAAACTTAAGTGAACAGCACATCAGTGCTTGAAGAGGACAGTAAGGGCACCTCTACCAATCTGAACACCATTCTTTACCGCACCTTTTTGCGAATGCTTACAGTGACACCATCACTTTTTTCAGCTTTTGATTGTTAGTGTATCGCCATTAAACGAGTGCCGTCAGTAATCTGGATCTACGTCAAGCAGTGAAGTACGTTAATATACATCAATTTATATTTTAAAAGAATATGATGAAAGTAAGGAACTACGGCTCTGTTTGCCAGCACTAGCCCACAGCGCCGGCCTGCCTGTCACTTGAAGTCCCAAATTTGACTTCTGGTAAGCCACGCCCACCTCGCTCGCTCAGCTCCTCCTCCGCTGCTTCACCTGCTCGATGCAGTTTGTGTTGCTGCCTTCCGGTGTATCCTCGTGGAATTGAGGCATGGAGGACAGCTTAGCCATTTGGAGCCAAACAAATCCGCGGCAGCAAACGACGGGGCGGTCGCAGAAGCCCTATAAGGTGTGACAACCAACCTAATATAGAAGTGAGGAAACAAGTCAACGCTACCGGCTTTCTGAAAGACCTTTTGCGGGGTGGAGCGATCGCGCCGCTGACTTGTATGAGGAGACGTCGTCGACACGCGAGTCTGGGGCAGTGAAGGATCATTTGTGACGACAGAGGGACCCTGAGGAAAGCGCAGTAAACGCGATCGGCACTCAGCTCGGTCTGTTACAGCAGTGATGTAGCGTCTCTGTTCGGGTGCCCCTCCGTGGGCTTCAGATGACAAGACGACGCCTTTATGTTTGGGGTGAAGGACTCGGAATTGGGTATTTGGTCCAAGGTGGAGCTACAGAGGTGTGCAAACCTCGACGCAGAGAGCCGGTAACACCTCATCTAACTGAGTGTCTAACAGAGGACGGCACCGAACCGCAGCACAGACACCGTGAGCCCATCAGGCAGGAAGAGTTCAGGGGAGACGCCTTGAATTGAACGTAGAGTCAGAGATAAAGCACAAAGAAACTGAAATAAAGCTTGGAAGGCGTTGTTTTTTTTTTCTGTAATTTCACACACGATCCGGTATGGGGAAGGTAAGCTGGCCATGGAATTGACAGTCGCGGTCCTCATCTGTCGCTTTAATTGTCACGCGGAGCGCAGAGACCACAGGGTTGGAGTCTGTCATCTGCATGGACACAAGGCGATCCAAAAGTGTTAACAGGTGTGCGGCGCACCTCAAATGTGTGGGACACTTTATGTTTGATTGTCATTTCTGAGGATCTGGAGTGGACAGTGCTCATTGTCCAAAAGAATATCTTGGCCATGCTAGCCATTGACCTTGGTCGAGCTGCTCTTCTGATTCAGTGGTTTTTATTTTTCTAAGAAAAAGGAAAATTTAGTTGATTTTAAAGCAGTTTTAACGTCTTCATTTTGTTACTTGTTTAGAGATAATTTTGCCTGAAATGTTAACCATTGCTAACAATTTCTAATTATTTAGAAACTGAAAATAATGTATGTTAAACCTAAATGTTACTTAAAATCTTAGGAAAATACTGACAATTAAGGAAAGGCATGCAGGTCCATGCGGCACGGTGGTGCAGTGGGTAGCGCTGCTGCCTCGCAGGGTTCGCTTCCCATGTCCTCCCTGCGTGAAGTTTGCATGTTCTACCCGCGTCTGCCTGGGTTTCCTCCCGCAGCCCAAAGACATGTAGGTGAGGTGTATTGGCGATTCTTAATTGTCCCTAGTGTGTGCTTGGGGTTGTGTGTGCCCTGCGGTGACCTCAGTGCTGGATTAACCATATGAGCAAAGTAAGCACATGCTTAGGGCATCAAGTGTAAAGGGAGCACTTGAGCCGAATTTATCACATAAATTATTAAATTACTTAAATTTATAGCCATTTTCAAAATTTAATGAAAAAAGAATAATGCCTCCCTGTACCTCCCTATGCCGTCTCTGTTCGTAGATGGCGCCCTACACAGTGTGTTCTGTATACTGGTGCCATCTACGATGGGGAATTCCTGTTTCATGGTGATTCCCTTAAACGCCATGTTATGTCAAAATATTGTGAAAATAATTCGATTCAAAACAATATGTTTTTATATTTTTAAATAATAGTTGATTAAAAATTATTATCACATAATTGTTGTTTTTAAGCATTGCTAAACAAATTCTAATTATTTTCGTTTCTTGAATTATCTGTTATTTAACTTAAAATAAATTTCTAGCGCATAGAAAGCGTTATTTTCTGTTTTAAGCAAAAACAAAAAGTCGTTCAAGATTGAGGAAAAAATATTCTGGTAAGACGATTTAATTCTATTCTTGGATATTTTTAAATTCATTTACATTATATAAACGTGAAAATCGTATAGCTGATTACTATTAGATAAAATTGTTTATACCTTTTTTACTAATAAAGATTTAACACAATTTTCACAAAATATTCCTCAAATCTTGTACTAAGAATATGTGTAAATAGATTTGCTAAATTGACACAAAAGCCTTAAATAAATTAAATAATCAAAATAATAAATCTATGGTTTTCATGTCAAAATGAAAACCATACATTTCTAAAAAACCTTTAAAATCGACCCCAAATGTTAAAATTTATAAAATTGCGGATGCCATTTTCTCTTCAAGTAATGATAAAAAAGCGATCAGATCTTTATCGAAAAGCAGTGCCGCACAAAGTACATTTTTAAATCAAGTTTGGGGTTAAAGTCTTATCAGCGCCTTTTGCATAATTGTTGACAAACTGAGATGAGAAGGAGAGGAGAGATATCCACAGAAATCGCTGAGAGATTTTCTTTTCTGTGATCTGCCATGTTATGTCACTCCATCATCTACTGACATTGAAAGGTCTTCTATGTGCTGTGAACAGCTGATCGATGCTCACCCAGGCCAGAGGACTTCAACAGGAATTTCTCAGCTGAACGTCAGCAGTTTCATTTATATGTGCGCCATAAGTTCAGTGCAGCAGAAAATGTAAAAACAAGATTCAGTCATGCAGAACTTTACAAAATAATTTTAGAAGTCAATATTGAGTGTGCTTTTCCAAATGTAGACATTGCCTTTTGTATATTTTTAACATTAATGGTCACAAACTGCTCATCTGAGCGCTCATTTTCTCTGTTGAAATATCTTAAAAATCCCCTCAGAACAACTATACATCAAGGCGGGCTGGATGCCTCATCTCTATTATGTACAGAAGCAGATGTGTTACGTAAGATTGATTATGAAGATCTAATCGAAGAGTTTGCAAGGAAAAAAAGGAGAAAATGATTAAGGTAAAAATAAAATGAAGTATACAAAAATAAATATTTTCCTTCTTACTATAAGTATCTTTTGTTTAATTTTGAATTTTCGATAATGAAATAAAATTTTATTTTCTACTTTGTTATTGTTTTAATATTTTGAATTATTAGTGTAAGGTGGCAACAAAATTACTTAGTGCTTAGGGCATCTAAGGGTCTTAATCCGGCCCTAGGTTGGCTGGCGCCCTGCCCGGGGATTGTTTCCTGCCTTGCACCCTGTGCTGGCTGGGATTGGCTCCAGCAGACCCCCGTGACCCTGTGTTAGGATATAGCGGGTTGGATAATGGGTAGATGGATGGATGGATGCGGGTCCATTGTTCAGCACCACCCCACACCACTAGTCTGCCTGTCATTTGATGTCGCACAGCCATCTTCCTCCCTCAGCTCGTTCTTCTTTATCATTTGCAGGGTCTCTTTGGTTGCCATTGACTTGATGTAGTTCTCTTCATAAAAGGTTCTTTAATGGGACTGTAGGGTTCTTTACTGGGTCGTGTGGTTCCTCAGACTCATTGCCTGACAAAGCACCATTTCATTCTTGACAGGGTTCTCTGTAAATGATTTGTTTTCATTGGTGCTTTGGAAAACTTTCTTTAGAGGCAGAAAAAAAGGTCTTTTTGGTGGACAACACAGCAGATCTTAATTAAAGGTACATTCTGGAATCGGTGGATGGTTCTTTTGGGACTCAAAAATGGCTCCCCTGTGGCATCACTCTGAAGAGCTGCTCTGGTACCTCCATTTTTAAGAGTGTAGTAACCCAATGTTGTGGCTGCCTACCTGTAAGTAGGATTAAGGAATTGGTGACGAGACAGCAGGCGCGATCATCACTCAGCACAGACTGCTACTGAAATAATAAATTCACTTAAGGGCCGTCTGCTGTCCCCGTCTGGGAGTTCCTCCTTAGACTTCAGATGATTAAGATGACATTTTTTCTGTTCGGAGTGCAGGACTTGAACTGGTGTGTGTGGTGCCAGGCGTAGTTTACAGAGGTGTGCCAATCTCGACACAGACAGCTGGTAACACCTCATCTAACTGAATTCCTAACAGAGGACGACACTGAGAGAAGACCACAGCAAAGGCACAGTACGGCCATTCGGCTCTACAGGGTGCTCCAGATCTAATTGTGCAGATCCTGATCGTCTGGATGACTTTGATTTATGTGGGGACGATTCCAGTTTGGCACAAAGATGATTCTTCATGTCGTCAGTTCGCACACTTCTTGATGATCCGGGATTTTCCGGGTGTTTTTTTTTATGTAATAAACATAATAAGTTAAAGTGTAATGAAAACTGCATAATTAGATCTGGACCAGCCTACACATGGGGTCAGGGGAGATGCCTTGAATTTGATGAGGAGTCAAAGGTGAAGCTCATTTACTGAAGCGTTCATTAAGGAGTCTAAACACAGGCCGACTGAAACAGTGTGGGCAAGGTAAGCCAAATGGCAGGGAGCAGCCCTGGACAGGACAGCCACGGGTCACATCTGACACCACAATTGTTAGCACAGATAACACAGGATTAGAGAGACCACGGGCTGTAGCCTGCCTTCTGTACTTCACAAGGGGGTCCCAAAAAGCGTTAATCGGTGTGTGTGGTGCACTTGAATTGTGTTGTGCACTTTAGGTCTGTCTGTCTATCCATATATCCAGGGCTCTTGTCATGATGCTCAATAAACTTTTCATCCTACCACACTGGTTGTGCCTTCAGCAGATGTGGCACTTGATTCCTGCATGGTGACCACCTCACTATGGGATGTGCAGTCCAGTGTCGAGGTTATTGTCCATGACAATGGAAGTCCAATGTGCCACACATCCACCAGGCTTGAATACGAGAGAAAAGGACAAAAAAGACTGAGGGGACCCCATGTGCAGACCTGGTGGATGGATGTTTATCCAGAATGCTTGATTACCGAGGAGGTGGTCTCAGAGAACGTGAGGAGACCCTGTGGACACGTGGATGGAGGTTACATACACCCGACTCGCACAGAGAAGCAAATCAAAAATCAGACCTTTATTTGAATATATTTTTGAATTTCTGGCATTTAATAGTTTCTTCTTGAGTGGCAAATGAGACTAAAAATGCCAGGGAATTGTTTAAAACAGATCTTTATTTAAGAAAAAACTAAAATCCAAACTGTCCCAAAAAGTCAAATAGGTGATGATGCATGTGGTGCACACCAGCACGGCCTTCTTTCTGGTCAGATCACAGATTTCGAGCTCTTTATGTGAATGTCGTTTCTGCAGGGTTGGACACAAGAGTCTGGAGGGACCCGAAGTTGATGTCCAGATTGTGGACAGTCTATTAAAATATCTTGGACGTGTGGAAAGATGACCAGCATGGAGCTGTTCTTCTGATCTAAGGAAAAGAAAAATCTGTTTATTTTTACAGCAGTGTTAACATTTCTCATTGAGCTATTGGTTTGGGGCTTTATGACACCAACACTAACAATTTCAAATTAAACAAAAACTCAAAATACTCTTTGTGGATCTTAAATCAAACCTAATGAAGATACTAGAAATTAAATAACTGCAGGTGTTTCCAGCACCTCAGCTCTTCTTCCAGCTGGTTCGCCAGCTCGTTCTTGTTCATCAGCCTCAGTATCCGCAGGGTCTCGATGGGTGCCATCATCCTCGTGTAGTGCTCAATGAGCAACATGGCCAAAGAACAAGTGCCAGCTGTCTCATCCACTTTGCCAGCTGGCACCCAATTGCCATCTTTCCGGGTGAAGTCGCTCATCAGACCTTTGAACTTCTTC
Organism: Polypterus bichir lapradei; assembly: GCA_026402145.1. NCBI lineage: Eukaryota > Metazoa > Chordata > Cladistia > Polypteriformes > Polypteridae > Polypterus > Polypterus bichir. The sequence continues at coordinate 31,529,055 of JANRMT010062820.1, forward strand.
AGATCTTTCTCTTCCAGATTGTCCAAGGCCCAAGTCAGGATGGTCAGTAAAGTTTTCATGTCAGCAGTACTTGACATTTATTCTCGTTGTCGACCTCACAACAGGATAACTCGTCCAGAATGCCGGCCTGTTATAACTGTCAGTGCGTGCGAGTCAAACGGCCATTTACAACGTTGATCGTCGTCGGTTATTCAGAGACCGAAGTCGGCTATGGACGGGAGCTTTCCTGGGACTACTAGGAGACGACGGCAAAAAGAGTCGCGACGTGAGCAGCGTGTTGTTTCGGGTGCAGACTCAGCACTTAGACGGTATATTTCGTGCGTGTCCCGTTGGCAGGACGCTGTCGTATTTCAGTTAAAATGTCCCTTCGCCGTCCTCCTCATGCACAATAACTAACACAGGTTAAATCAGACACTTCATGTGTTTACTTTTCTGGAGTTCTTGCTCACCTATTTATACCTGACGGTTCAGAGCTCCGCCTTGTAACCCGCCCCTTCCACGCCCCTTCCACGCCCCCAGTGTTTTTGTTTCAGTCGACGCTCTGCCTCGAACGACGCTGTTTAACAATACAAATGGCTGCTTGTCTCGCATGCACTGGCCGTTCACACAGACCTGCTTACCGGACGGGTCATCGTGCTGTGAGGTCGACAACGACAATAACCGTCGGATTCTGATATTTGCACAGCCAGGTCAGCAGACAGGAAAACCTTACTGACCATCCTGACTGGAGACCTGGACAATCTGAAAGTGAAAGACCTGAAACGTTTAAAGGTCTGATGTGCGACATCATCTAGACATTTGGCAATGTCGTCCCGGTTGGCAAAGTGGATGCGGTGACAACGACTTGTTCTCTGGTCAGGTTGCTCTTTGATCATGACACCAGGTGAAACGCACCCACCGAGACCCTGATAATGCTGAGAACGAGCAGGACAAGCAGCAGAGGAGGAGTTGAGAGGAGGAAGGTGGCTGTGCGACTTCAAATGACAGGCCGGCGGCCGGGGTGGGGCGATGCTGAAAGATTAGACCCATATGCATTTCCCTAATTTTCAGTATTTTCCTTAGCTTTTTAAGTAACGTTTAGGTTTACTGTATAGTGTTTTCAGTTTCTAAATAATTAAGAATTTTTTTAGCAATGCTTAAAATGTAAGCCGATACAGTTCTAAACAAATAACAGAACGAAGATGCAAGCAGTGCTTTAAAATCAACCGACTTTATTTTCTGAGAGAGCGTGGCCAAGATATTCTGTTAGGCATTGTGCTCTGTCTGGACATCATTCGTGACCGTGGAGCACTCCAGACCCTTGTGTCCATAGCCCCAGAAACGACAATCAGATATAACACATTTAAAGTGAACCCCGCACCTGTTAATACTTTTTGGGATCCCTTGTGTCCATACAGATGACAGACTTCTGCTCGTAAATACTTCAGATCTGCGCGGTCTCTGCGCTCCGCGTGACAACTGAAACGACAGATGAACACAGCGATTGTCCCGTCCAGAGTTGGCCCAGCCTTGCGCCTGACTTATCTTATATGTTTCGGATTACGTGTGGTAAAAACCATAACGAAGTCATAAAGAAAGAGTGAAGTACAGAAAAAAAAAAACAATCCCAAGCATGACTTCGATTTGTTTGTACTTTATCTGTGACACCGTATCCAGTCCTAGTCGAGTTCTCTGAAGTCCCGCAGCTTGAATGGCTCACGGCGCCCGGGCTTCTGTTCTGGCGCTGCGGCTTCTGTCGTTGTAGTCCTCTGTTAGGCATTCAGTTGGATGAGGTGTTACCGGCTCTCTGACACTGAGATCTGCACATGACTGGCGCTCCACCGTGCACTACACACGCCCATCCGAGTCCGAACAAAAATACGTGTCGTCTTATCATCTGAAGCCCTCGGAGGATCATCCAGACAGAGACGCCACATTATTTCAGTAGCGGACTGTGTTTTAGTGAAGATCGCGCTTGCGTTCTTGTCGCCAACCACTGAAAGTCTCTTCGTCAGCGCAGATCGTCTTCTTTTTATTCATGTCAGCCACGCGATTGCTCCACCTCGTCGCGTCGTCGCCACACTTCTATAGGCAGTCACACCTAAGGGTCTCTGCGATCGCCTCGTCACTTGCTACCACAAACTGCCACTAGCGGGTGAAGCCGCAGAGGAGGAGCTGAGCTGAACGAGCGAGATGGCCGTGACTTATCAGAAGTTACTTCAGGACTCCAAATGACAGGCAGGCGGGCACTGTGGGGTGGTGCTGGCAAACAGACACCTTAGCATTTCTACGACCGCCCCGCCGCTATTTGTTTGGCTCCAAAGGCTATGCTGTCCTTCATGCCTCGATTCCACGAGGAGACACTGGAGGTCAGCATCACAAACTGCCACGAGCAGGTGAAGCGACAGAGGAGGAGCTGAGCGAACAGGCTGGCGGGCACTGTGGGTTTCTGAACCATCAGGGGATGAATTTTATGGTGTGGTGTATAGCACATATAAAACTGAATATAGAAATCAGATTATTTTTATAATCCATGGTGGCCAATTCATAAGTGTAGGTTCTAAGTGCCCATCGTCACCCACCTGCCCACTTTGTAATTCTGTCTCTTAGCTTGGTGTTGATGCACTTGCCCTGATTTGTAAGGTGATTTTTTTCTCGTTTTTTACTTTAAACCAAATTCCAAAGTGATTTGTAAAGCGAGATGAGAGAAGGGCAGACGGACCACAATGGCAGCTAAAGTAGACCCAATGGGTATTGGCAGCGTGAATTCTTCATGGGCAAGACTAAACTACAGAACCAAAAGAAAAACAATAATAATGCACACAAAATGAGAAAAATCACCTGTGAATTAAAGAAGAAACAAAGCAGACGCACACAAAACAATAGAAACCCCACAGTCACGTTAAGCGTCCCCATATTTAATATCAAATTCCTCTAACCATGCTGCTTTATTCACTTGTTGGAGTGTTCATATACTATTACATTAGGCCCACCCTATTGTTTCAGACGCCCCCATTCCCACTTTGGTCTGGAGCTGACGTTGTGTAGCACATCGTATTGCGGTCCATACAGAGACGATGTGAACCCTACGACTGACGAACAAGAATGAGCAGGTGAATCAGCGGGTTACGAGCGGAGGGAGGAGCCGAGCAGTCAAAATGGGCGTGGCTTATCAGAAGTGGCTGCGGGACCGCAATTGACAGGCAGGAGGGAGGAGCGCGCGGTGTGGAGTTCTGCGGGAAGACAGACCGGCAGTTCCTTTAAGATGACATTTTAAATTAAAACAGGATTTTGCCTTCGTTAATTGAACAAAACAACAAAAGCTACGATCACATAGATAAACAGTTAACACACTTTAGAGCACCCGTCTCGGCGCGTCGCTTGACAACTGAAGCGGCAGATGAGGACTGCGACTGTCCCGTCCAGGATCGGTCCCTGCCTTCCGTCACTTTCCGCTTATTTTTGTCCCACTGTATCAGAATCGCTCTGTGTAGAAAATGTAAGAAATGAAAAAAGAAAAAGAAAAAAAGACAGAAAAATGCAACAAACAAAGCTGCCCAAGTCCCCTTCTATTTCTTTTTATTTACTGATTTGTCTTTGGCTCCGCAGGCAATCCGAAGCGTTTTGTCCGAACGTTTCCAGCCTGATGGGCGCACGTTGCCCTGGCTGTGCTTCTAGCACCGAGTTTCTGTCGGTATCGTCCTCTGTTAGGCACTCGGTGGCACCGACTCTCTGAAATCACAAATGAACACGTCTGGAGATCCACCTGTCACCAGAGACGAGAACACTTCGAACAAAACCGTGTTGTCTCATTCACTGAAGATGAAGGTGGTGCACATCAACACAGAAGAAAAGAGATGACTTTGAGTTTATCCCTGAATCAGTGGTCATGAAAAATCAATCAATCAATCAATTAATCAGTTTTCTTCAGCACTAAATAAATCCCTTTTTATTTCAAAAATACAAACTGACACAAGAGATACACACACACATAAATTAGTTTAAAGCGTTTAGTTTATTTTTCCACTCTGCATATTTGTCTAATCTACACGGCATTCGAAGGACTTGAATGTCCAAGTCTCATCCCTCCCACAGCTCAGGGTTTTTCTTTCCTGCTGCAGATGAAGACGGCACCCCTGAGGGAAACGTCGACAAGTCGAACCAGCGACACCTCGAGGCTCCTTCTATCAGTCAAATAAAAAGTCAGGAACTCCATGAGAGCACTGAAGACATCGACGATTCAAAGTGCCCGGGTGGCGGTGGGGTTCGTAGTTTGAATTTCCTCTGCCAGAATTTCCTTCAGACTGGTATGGGCATTATCCATCATCTTAGAAGCAAGTCGGTTGAGGCCCCTGATGATGACATTTGATTCATCCAATATGGGTTGAGGGGTCTTACTAACTTTGAGCCGGTTCTGTTTGGGCCTGCTCAGTTCAGGGTCCCCAGGGCACAATGCCTATCAATCTATCTATCTATCTATCTATCTATCTATCTATCTATCTATCTATCTATTATATTGTGCCTTTCATATCTATCTATTTATCTATTGTGACAGACAGGGTGCGCTATTAACCCCTTGAACCCTCAGACCACATTTCAGACACCAGGTAAAATTCCCAGTACTGAATTTATTATAACAATGTGCACAAAGCACCTCCACCACCACAATACTCAATGAATCAATACAATAATCAAAATAACAATCAATACATTAATCCTCTACTCCCAGCAGCTCAGTCACCCTTCCTCCCAACTCAGCTCAGTCTGCTGGGGTTTCCCACAGCCCTTTTATAGTACTTGACCCGGGAAGTGCTTCTATCCCTTAGTCCATGTGATTTCCTAGCACGTCCGGGTCAGATGAAAACTCCTTATATGGAAAATAAAAGTCCCTGGGTCTCCCTGCACCATCCCCTGGCGGCCCCCATGGCATATAGGGCTGTGAATTAAAACTCCATGTTGCAGGGAGGGCTCCATCTGGCGGCCTGGGGGTATTGGCCAGGATAAACTGCTGGCTATCTATCTATCTATCTATCTATCTATCTATCTATCTATCTATCTATCTATCTATCTATCTATCTATCTATCTATCTATCTATCTATTATATAGTGTCTTTCATATCTATCTATCTATCTATCTATCTATCTATCTATCTATCTATCTATCTATCTAT
>JANRMT010062820.1:31541219-31557347 GCA_026402145.1 Polypterus bichir lapradei
ATAATAATAATAATAATAATAATAATAATAATAATAATAATAATAATAATAATAACTAGGGGGCTCTACTCCCTGCTCACTTTGCTTGCCAACCCCAGGGGGCGGATGCCGGGCACCTACTATCTGATGGCAGAGCCACTCGAAGAGCTTCGGGGCGCTCCTCCATTAGAGAAAGCAATTGTATTTAAAGTGATGGCATATAAAAGAGTGTGCGAGGGTGCAGAAGGAAGATGGCTTGGTGCTTCGTTACTATAGATAGGAAATCAGTTACTTGAGTATTTCACTACAACTGTGACGAGGCACAGTGAGACAGAATTTTACACATGGAAGGGATTTTTGGTTGTTACTGAAACTCCAATTCTGTTCAAAGCTTTTATTTTGAAAAGACTATCAAAAGACTACTAAAGGTGAACACAGGAAGGACTTTTATGTTGATGGAAGGTATAACAGGAAGATCATCATCCTGAGGAAGGGAGAAAAAGTAAGAAAAATTGGAAAAGAAAGGAGAGGGGGGATCCTCCATCTTGGAAAAAAAGTCCTGAAGAGTAGACTGCGAGGACTAGTCTTAAGGATTACAAAGGACTACAAAGTATTACAAAGTGACTGTGGAGTTCTAGGTGGAATGGAGAAGCTTCCAGATAGCTAATATAATGGTTTGCACTTACTGAAAGTTCCCTGACTCGAGACAAAGGAAAAATAAAGCATCAAGCATTGCATGGAGTTAAGAAGGTCCACAAGGAATGAGATCAGTCCTACTTTGTAATGAAAACGAAGACTATTCCCTCAGTCCAGTACCACCCTCCAGAAATAACCCTGTATCTGCCACAGCCAGGTGTTACGTGGGCATCCCCTTGGCCTGGTCCAGCCACTGAGGTCCTCAACAATGAGGATCATCCTTGCAAAATCGCACCACATGGCCGTAGTGCCGTAAGTGACGCTCCCACACAATGCAGGTCATGTGACTCATTCTGGACTCCATGAGCAACATAAAGTCAAACCAGCGGCCCCAAAGGATTCTCCAAAGAGACACAGGAGTCCAGTCTTCATCTCAGGTCACTGGATAGCGTCCATGTCTCACAAACAGAGAGCAATTGAACTCTAAAGACTTGGACCTTCGTCCTTTTGCATAGACATGAGGTGCGCCACACACCCCTCTAAAGCAACCTCATGTCCCCCGTGCTCTCCCAATCTGCCTACTGACTTCATAGGAAGAGTCACCAGAGACATGAATGTCACTGCCGAGGTCAGTAAACCTCTCGACGAGGTCAACGCTCTCTCGGCAGACAGACACACCACTGATGGCCGTGCCAAGAGGTCATTAAAGGGACAATTAAATCACAGATCAGAGAATTAGAGAAAGAAACAGCAGTGTTAATTCACCCAAACTTAAAGATCATACAGTGCACCTGTAGAGGGACTGCAATCCCCATGAACTGGGAGCGGAGATTGACAGGGCGCCCCCTCTTGGGTAACCACCCACAAAAACACAACGAGCGTAGCAGAACAAGCATCATATTATTATTATTATTATTATTATTATTATTATTATTATTATTAATTTTTCTATGGAGCACTCTTTAAGCAAAATGTGCAAAGTGCTTTCCAACAACAGAACAAAAAACATTACAATATTTCAAATAAAATTAGATAAACAACCAAAAAGGGAATAAAAATAGCAAGCCATCATAAAAACAGATAAATAAATAAGACACACGTAAAAATAAAAAAAAGATATAAAAATAAACCAACGAGAAAGAAATGCTTGTCTAAAATAATATGTTTTTAATCGAGATTTAAATGTAGTTACAGAATTGGATGTTCTAATATCAAGGGGGAGACTGTTCAAGAGTTTGGGGGCCATGTTTTTAATCTACAGCGTGGAATGATGGGTAAGCACTGGTCAGATGATCTAGGATGTCTGCCTTCATGATAAAAGTTCAACCATATCTTTAACATATACAGGAGCCTGACCATTTAGAGCTTTATAAGTTAAAAGTAGGATCTTGAACTGGATCCTATAACTGCCTGGAAGCCAGTGTAATGATGCTAAGATAGGGGTGATACATGCAGAGGACGTAGACCTGGTGAGGAGTCTTGTAGCAGCATTTTGCACCAGTTGAAGCCTGGACAAACTGGTTTTGCTAAGGGTTGAGAACAAGGAGCTACTCGTACAATACTCCTCCGTGAAGTAAGAAAAGCAGGAATTCATTTCTCAATATCCCTGAAACCCAATATGGTTGTGACCTTAGCAATAATCCTTAAATGATAAAAACACATTTTTTAACCTGTAAGAGCCAATCTTAGAAAGTTAAAGTTTTGAATTAAACTCATATTAGTGTTTGCTTAATTTGAATAGAATATACATTTCTTTCATAGTCATAGACCAGTGGTTCTCAAACTGTGGGGTGGGCCCTCCTAGGGGGGGTGCAAAGATGATAAAAAAAGAAAAGAATCGAAAATATGAAAAATCCATCTATTGAAACCAAAACAAATTAACTTAAACTACATTCTGATACTAGAAAAAATAAATATAGAGTTAGATAAATGTCGATAAAAGTTAAGTAGGTATAATAAAATATGCGTCTATGATATATCATTAATTAAAAAAGAACAAATAGGTATTAGTGGGCTCCTTTCAAAAAAAGTTAGGTGGGCACGATTAAAACTGTTATGAAAACTCGGGTCGCAAATACTTAAAGGTTGAGAAACGCTGTCATAGACAATGGTATCGTCTTCTCCCCTATAAGTTAGTAAGAGATTGAACTTTCTTGCTATAACTGAGATAAAGTGTAATAACTGAGTCAGTTGTTGTTTAGAATGGCAGGATCCCAGTAAACAGGGACTTAAAAGACCCATTTGCACCATAGACATGGGAAAAGCATACAGTTTTCTGAATGTCATTTTGAAATGGTTCAGAAACGTTTCTTGAACTGATTTGTAACGATTTGAAATGTAACAAGATTTAAGCTTTGAACAGAACATTTCTTAACAAGAATTTTTCTTTTTTTTTGCTATTTAATTTTTTCTTTATTGTGTGAACTGTTTTGCTTTGCAGGCGGCACAGTGGCGCAGTGGGTAGCGCTGCTGCCTCGCAGTAAGGTGACCCGGGTTTGCTTCCCCGGTCCTCCCTGCATGGAGTTTGCATGTTCTCCCCGTGTCTGTGTGGCTTTCCTTCCAAAGACATGCAGGTGAGGTGCATTGGTGATCCTAAATTGTCCCATGTGTGTGTGCCCTGCGGTGGGCTGGCACCCTGCCTGGGAATTTGTTCGTGCCTTGCGCCCTGTGCTGGCTGGGATTGGCGCCAGCGTGACCCTGTAGTTAGGATATAGCGGAATGGATGGATTGATTTTTTGCTTTGAATTTTAACTAAAACTTTTAAAAATGAAGATATTTTGTCTGAGGAATCAATTCGGCATGCCAGGCTTTAGTTGAATCCCATTTTAAGCTAGAGCTGCTGAACTTTGGTCATTTTGGAAAAACGCAGCTACATAACCCTTAAACCGCCGTAACTGGCTAAAGTCAGTTCCCAGTGTAATTTGCCAGCACGCCGGAGCTGATCAGTCTGTGCCAAACATTTGTGAAGCATGCAGCTCTTGAGCACTGGCGCCCCCTGCAGTATCACTGTCTCTGCACTAGACTAGCCTGCCAGCATCAGCGTTGGCCTCTGTGTGCTCATGTGCAGCCAGTTCAAGTGCAGCTGGCTTGGTGATTTACTGAATTTCATCAATGGCATCAGTTGCACCTTGTGCATATAATAACAGACATTGCAGTAGTTTTTTGTAGTTTTTACAGTTCATTGTAAAATGATCAGCATTGTAGCAATTGTGATGCTCTTTGCCTGAAACAAATATGTGCTCCATTAAAATTTCACTTTTTCTTGGTGAATTATAACATTTCCTTAAAAAGTGCAGCAAAAAAGTATTTAGCGTCCAGGGGTGCATTAGCCCCCCAAGTGTGTGGCAGTTTAATGGTTAACATGAAACTCAAAGTTTAACCTAAAGTTGAATAGAACACCTAAGTTTCTGGCTACAGCATTAAAGTTAAGAGCTAGGCATCCCAGGGAATCTTTAACCCAATCAGCATATTTATTAATCGCCCATAATTAGCACTTGTGTTTAATCTGAAGAAATTAAAAGACATCCAGTTCTTAATGGGGGTGGCACAGTGGTAGTGCTGCTGCCTCACAGTAAGGAGACCTCGGTTCGCATCCCGGGTCATCCCTGCATGGAGTTTGCATGTTCTCCCCGTGTCTGCGGTTCCCTCCCACAGTCCAAAGACATGCAGGTTAGGAGCACTGGCAATCCTAAATTGTCCCTAGTGTGTGCTTGGTGTGTGTGTGTGTGCCTTGTGGTGGACTGGTGCCCTGCCTGGGATTTGTTCCTGCCTTGTGCCCTGTGTTGGCTGGGATTGGCTCCAGCAGACCACTGTGACCCTGTATTAGGATATAGCGGGTTTGGATAATGACGTCTTAATGTCAAGGAAACAGTCATGAAGCATGGCACGACTACCTCTGTTATTATGATCCAAAGCTAAGTAAAGCCGTAGATCATCAGCACAGCAATGAAAATGAATGTCATGCTTTCTGATAATAAAGTCTAAAGGTCACATATAGACAGAAAATAATAAGGGACCCAGGACAGAACCTTGTGGGTATGCTGTAATTTATGACGTAAGGGGAAGATACAATCTTACCACAGCCGACTTTGAATTTTCTATTGAACAAAAAGAAGAAAACCAGTTTAATGCCGGCCCAGATAAACCATCCCAATGATCCAGTCTGTGAAGCCGTATAGAATGGTCAATGGTGTCAAAGACAACTAAAACTGAGGTCTTACTAGAGTCCTCATTTCTAAGAGGGTGTGGCGGAAACCGGGCATCAGCGAGCCCAAATCTCGACACGGACACACAAACACGGTCCCAGGTTCAAAGAAAGGTTGGTTGATTCACCAGATTCTTCCTTAAACGAAGCACCAAAACACAGGTCTCTCTCTCCATAAACACAAAACCTTTCTCTCTTTCCAAGTCGGGTAGCACGGTGGCACAGTGGTAGCGCTGCTGCCTCGCAGTTAGAAGACCCGGGTTCGCTTCCTGGGTCCTGTTTGCGTGTTGTCTGCGTGGGTTTCCTCTTACAGTCCAAAGACATGCCGGTTAGGTGGATTGGTGATTCTAAGTTGGCCTTGGTTTGTGTGTGTCCTGTGGTGGGTTGGTTCCTGCCTTGTGCGCTGGGATTGGCTCCAGCAGAACCCCGTGACCCTGTGTTCGGATTCAGCGGGTTGGAAAATGGATGGATGGATCTTTCCAAGTCTCGCCACCACACTGCAAATGAAAGAACAGAAATAAAAAGTATTCACCACCTTGGATGTTTTCCCATTTTATTGTTACACTGTATTACCCTGAACCCATAGCTGATTTAAATTTTTTTTTGACACTGATCAACAGATCTGCAGTGGGCTGGCACCCTGCCCGGGGTTTGTTTCCTGCCTTGCGCCCTGTGTTGGCTGAGATTGGCTCCAGCAGACCCCCGTGACCCTGTAGTTAGGATATAGCGGGTTGGATAATAGATGGTTGGATGATCAACAGATAAAGTCCCTTTATTGTTAAAATACAAATAGATTTAGTGGTCTAACTGAATTACCAATATAAAACATATTACAATTCTCACATTAAGTATTTATACCTTGTGACAAAAGCCACTATACAAGTGCTTAACTCGACACAGACAGACGCGGGAGGCACACTTATAAAACAAACAAATTTTCTTTTTCTTCACCTGTGGGCAGCGCCTTTCCCATTTCCTACAGGCACAACACAAAACCAGTACTTCTCTTCTTCTCTTTCTCTTCCACTCCTCTGCGGCAAGCTTTTTCTCCCTCCTCCCGACTCTGGATCCCGGAGTTGTGGCTGCCAGTTCCTGTTATAGCCCACCCGGAAGTACTCCAGGCGTTTGATGACCTATTTCCGGCTGCACCACCCACATGGGCTCAGGAACCACTGCAGCACCCCCTGGCATCACCCCCAGATCCCAACAGGGTTATAGAGAACGCCATCTCCCATGGAGCCCTGCTATGCACTGGTGCTGCCCTCTAGCGTCCCAAGGTAGCTACTGTTCTCTCCATACTTGTTCCCCTTGGCCATACAAAGAAGAGGCATCCCGGCCAGGTAGGGGCCCCAGCCAGACGCCACACCCTATATGAGCCATTAGTTAGTTAGGCTTATATTAAATTGTGTAAGAGCGGCAAAAGAAACAGATGAAGAGTTGTGGCACCATAGTGGACCCTGTATAACTGGCAGATCAAAAAAATAACTGAAAGTTAACAAAAATGTCTTTCAGACGCAAGTCTCCACTCAAACGGCTCCAAGATGGCAGTGGAGCTGGTTTTCACTCTGAAGGATAGAAAGAGGTGGGCTCGGGTGTTGTTATTGTGGATGTGACTGTCAATTACTGCTTCTGCAGTGGGAGGAAGAGAGAAGGCATTAAGAAACAGCGCCAGCCCCTGGTTGGGTGTGTAATTACATTTATACAAGACCTGAAGTTCCTGAAGTTGTCTCCCGAGCACACGTGTATGACAACTGATACAAGCATATTGTGACGATGCAGGTTCGACTCCATGCTCCCATCTGCTGTTCAGAAGCCCTTGAACCCAACACCGTCAGTAATGTTACCGATGAGCTAGACAGTGAGGCAATAACAATAGAGCAAGGGGATGGTACAAAAGTGCAAAGTGCTTTTATTTAAAATCCAACAAAACAAAGGAGTCAAATACAAGTGTTCAAATAAAGTGCAGTGTCCAAAGTTCAATAAATAAATAATCCATAAAAGAAATGTGGAGGTTTAAAACAAAATAGAAAAAAAAACCACAATCCTTTAAAACGAGGTTAAAACCGTTGCTGAAAGCAGTCCTTTAAAAACAATGACATGCCCGGTGCTTCTTCTACACTAGCATCTCACCTGCTTCTCCCGTTTGGGCCCTGCAGCAGGCGAGACGCTCTCTGCAGCTGTCCTTTCATTCCTCAACACAGGTCTGGAGGCCTCCCGATCCTGGCTTCGGTCTGGCATTCATCCCAGGCCCCAAACTTGGAATCCTTGATAACCAGGACGATCACCCCAAGGACTTGACCACCAAGCCTCCCGACTCTCGCTGCCAGTCACCATTCATTGGTCACTCCCGCTACTGGTTCACTCAGCGGGAGCGACCACTACTATGACTCCCAGGTGTCGGCCTAACACCCAGGCTTCCCATACAGCTGCCTACGAGTGTTTGTTTGTTTTCTCTCTCTCTCTCTCTCTCTCTCTCTCTCTCTCTCTCTCTCTCTCTCATCCTGCTTTTTCCAGCCACCTCCGTGTTTCTTTCCTTGTTCTCTTTTTGTTCTCCTCCTTCCTAGCTGACTAGCGCTTCTATATGTTGAGGGGCAGCTGCAGCACATTAGCAGCCCCAGGAACAATCACCGATGTGTTGCAGTCCCTCACCTGTGCACTTAGGTGAGAAACGCCCACACTGCAGATTGCCCTGAGATCCGCTACAACTACCACACCCTCTCGCTAAGCCGGGTGTGCGGTGATTATTTATTTAATAAAACTGGCCCTTGCTGAGAGAGCTGTGGACCCATAACACCACATATATTCTTAGTTATGTTAAAATGTCTGCATCCATATTTTTTTTTTTGTTCTTTATATTGCCTTATACAATTTCTTGTATTAGGAATTTGTTAGTTTTCGCATACCCCTTGGGGTCAGCCATTGTACAGCACCCCTGGAGCAATTGAAGGTTAAGGGCCTTGCTCAAGGGCCCAGCAGAGCAGGATCTCTTTTGGCAGTGACAGGGATTCATACGGGCAACCTTCGGGATACCAGCACAGATCCATAGCCTCAGAGCCACCACTTTGCCCGAAATATTAGTGCATAGTTAATGGAAGGTTCTATTATAACCCATACAAGCTAACCTGTTAATGGAATATTCTTTTTTTTTTTTTTAATTTTATTAATTTTATTGTAATCATTCCATACAAATAGATACATTTTTACAAAAAATAGGATTGAAAACAAATCGAACCCCATCCCTTTTAATTTAATTAATGGAATATTTTAATTATTTCTTGTCATTCCTAGAGACTAGTTCAGTCTATGATATGCCTTGCAATCCATAACGTACTTTCAAACCGTACTGAACTTATTGAAGTAAAGCCGATGTACGTTCACCATAGAAAAGTAACACAACTTTGAAATAAAGAAAGTTTAAAATGAAAAACCTAAGATTGTAATGAAACAAAGGCTTTTTTTTTTTCATTTTGCTTTTTATTATGCGTGTGATGACTTTTTATGAATTTATTCTTCTTTAAACTTTTTTAAAACAAACTTTATTAAACTATATAGAATTTCTTTTGTTTCACATTTGACTCATGCTGGATCCTGCCTATTGCCAACTCAGCAGCTGTTCGACTTTGGGACCTGGAAAAGGTGCAGCTACAACCCCCTTTAATATGTCATCACTGGTGCTGCCAATTTGCTTTCTGAGTCACGTCATTAGTTCAATGGAGTTCGCCTGCCTGGGATTTCAACGGATTGTTTTCTAATTGCACCAGAAGATCCAAGACATCATAACACAAACAAGCAGATTCAGAACACTAAAGAATAAAGAGGAGTTCTATGTCTAGATTTTTTAAACAGAAGATCTTATATTAAAATGTAAATGTTGTATAACAAATAAAATGTAGGTGGATACTTTTTATAGGTACTATACAATGAAATAAGGGTACCTGTACTTTCAAAAAGCACAAAGTAGTTGACACAGATTTTTACACAATGGAGGCATGATAGGAATCAACAGAAACCAAAGTACCTGACTAAAATTGCAGTGGTTTTGGCTCAGAGCTGTGGCTTTATTGTAAATACTGCAGATGGAAAACCCCTTCCATTCCCCTTTTTGGTGAAAAACTCTGCAGACGGGTGCGCATATTCTGCGCTAAAATCAGATGTGCCTACCCGTGCAGAATTTCCATAAAAGTTGGCAGACTGGACAAAGAAATGATTGTAGTTTAAAAAAAAAGCGCTATAAACCTGTGGCTTTGTTAAAATTAAGTGCGAATTCCCTTCTGCTATGAAAGCGCCTGTCTGCGTAAACTGCGACCTTGACCCGCACAAGCACCTGTAGGAACTGCGCAGAGCTGCGCAGTGTCGGCATACGCAATGGAAGCTAAATAACCCACGATGTAGAAATCAAATACAAAATTCGGTAAAATAATGTCATATTGTTTTTTTTTAAAAAATAAGTAATATACTAGTGAATTCCTGATAAATACGTACAAAAACTCTCTAGTGTTAACGTGATTTGACGAGTGCGCATTTACAGTTGCGGCAGCTGCGCAGGTTCTGCACAGATTTCTTCAGTGACTGCTTTGTGACGTCGTCTTCAAAAAGTCCCCCCGTGAACGGCACTGGCATTCCGACGCAGCGCCACTTGACATTTTCAGTAATTAAACAACGTTAAAGCAATTGAAGAACGTGGCTGGCCCTATTTCGCTGTTAAAACGGGCAGTGAAAACATTGTGCGTGAGTGACGGTACGCTAGGGGAGCTGCGCATTCAGACAGGCTTGAGAAAGCCGCCCCTCGATCCACGCCCCCCCAGCAACACGGCTCGTTTCCTTCTCTCTTCCCGGAACAGGCGACGTTCAAGTTGGAGGCCGCAGCTCGTTATCTCGAAACCCGGAAGTCGTCGTCCTGGACTGGGGAATCCCTGCAGACCTGCGAGTCCCTGCGCGCGTTACGCCTTTCTCGGTCAGTCGAACGACTGCGTGTAGCCGTGGGACGCGCGTGTGTTGAGCCTGCCAGCCGATCTCGAACTTTCGCGTGTCTGCTCGGCGCTCTGCGCTCTCTGGACTTGACTGGAGGATATTTTAGTGCCTGCCGTCGGCCAGCTACGATTCCCCATACATTTTAATGACATGGACGTTGGAGTGGAATTATAATGTCACCGGCAAAGCGGAGGCGACTTGTCACCGCTGGTTTATATTTTTAAACGTACACCAGTTTTCATCCTGCACTCTTTCTCTCTGCTCATTGTTTTTCAATTCCCTTTTTTTTTGCTGAGGAGGTTCCATTTTTGTCATCGGCAACATGGAGCAGGCGGGGTGCGTGAATATCTGCAACCTGACCAGCACCCTTCCTGTGATCCCCTACCAGAAGCTCACCGATCTGCAGTTTCTCAGCAAAGGAGGATTTGGCACCGTTTTCAAAGCCCAGCATTCGGACTGGAGGACCACGGTGGCCATCAAATGCCTTAAACTGGACTCTCCTGTTGGGGAAAGGTAGGCACTTGGGTGGTGGTGGTGGTATGGGTATGCGATTGGTGTTGTCAAGTAACCGAACTGGGGGCGAATAGCAGAAAGGGGCCTCATGTAATTCATTTTGTGTGTTTCTTTTGTATGTCTTGTTTCGTAAGTGGAACGTGGAAGTTATCTATCTATCTACTCTATCTGTTTATCTATCATATAGCGCCTTTCACATCTATCTCGCTGTCATATAGCACATTCTATCTATCTATCTATCTATCTATCTATCTATCTATCTATCTATCCAGCAATCTATTATATAATATCTGTCTATTTTATACAACTGTCTCTGTCTATGTTGTATAACACTGTTCATATCTATCTATCTATCTATCTATCTATCTATCTATCTATCTATCTATCTATCTATCTATCATGTAGTTCCTTTCATATCTATCAGTCCTTCATATGGTGCCTTTCTTGTATACCAGTATTTATCTTATAATGCCATTTACAGTGGTGTGAAAAACTATTTGCCCCCTTCCTGATTTCTTATTCTTTTGCATGTTTGTCACACAAAATGTTTCTGATCATCAAACACATGTAACCATTAGTCAAATATAACACAAGTAAACACAAAATGCAGTTTTTAAATGATGCTTTTTATTATTTAGGGAGAAAAAAAAATCCAAACCTACATGGCCCTGTGTGAAAAAGTAATTGCCCCCTGAACCTAATAACTGGTTGGGCCACCCTTAGCAGCAATAACTGCAATCAAGCGTTTGCGATAACTTGCAATGAGTCTTTTACAGCGCTCTGGAGGAATTTTGGCCCACTCATCTTTGCAGAATTGTTGTAATTCAGCTTTATTTGAGGGTTTTCTAGCATGAACCGCCTTTTTAAGGTCATGCCATAGCATCTCAATTGGATTCAGGTCAGGACTTTGACTAGGCCACTCCAAAGTCTTCATTTTGTTTTTCTTCAGCCATTCAGAGGTGGATTTGCTGGTGTGTTTTGGGTCATTGTCCTGTTGCAGCACCCAAGGTCGCTTCAGCTTGAGTTGACGAACAGATGGCCGGACATTCTCCTTCAGGATTTTTTGGTAGACAGTAAAATTCATGGTTCCATCTATCACAGCAAGCCTTCCAGGTCCTGAAGCAGCAAAACAACCCCAGACCATCACACTACCACCACCATATTTTACTGTTGGTATGATGTTCTTGTTCTGAAATGCTGCGTTCCTTTTACGCCAGATGTAACGGGACATTTGCCTTCCATAAAGTTCAACTTTTGTCTCATCAGTCCACAAGGTATTTTCCCAAAAGTCTTGGCAATCATTGAGATGTTTCTTAGCAAAATTGAGACGAGCCCTAATGTTCTTTTTGCTTAACAGTGGTTTGCGTCTTGGAAATCTGCCATGCAGGCCGTTTTTGCCCAGTCTCTTTCTTATGGTGGAGTCGTGAACACTGACCTTAATTGAGGCAAGTGAGGCCTGCAGTTCTTTAGACGTTGTCCTGGGGTCTTTTGTGACCTCTCGGATGAGTCGTCTCTGCGCTCTTGGGGTAATTTTGGTCGGCACAGTTCCATGTTTTTGCCATTTGTGGATAATGGCTCTCACTGTGGTTCACTGGAGTCCCAAAGCTTTAGAAATGGCTTTATAACCTTTACCAGACTGATAGATCTCAATTACTTCTGTTCTCATTTGTTCCTGAATTTCTTTGGATCTTGGCATGATGTCTAGATTTGAGGTGCTTTTGGTCTACTTCTCTGTGTCAGGCAGCTCCTATTTAAGTGATTTCTTGATTGAAACAGGTGTGGCAGTAATCCGGCCTGGGGGTGGCTACGGAAATTGAACTCAGGTGTGATACACCACAGTTAGGTTATTTTTTAACAAGGGGGTATTACTTTTTTCCCCCGGGGCCTTTTGGTTTGGATTTTTTTTCTCCCTAAATAATAAAAACCATCATTTAAAAACTGCATTTAGTGTTTACTTGTGTTATATTTGACTAATGGTTACATGTGTTTGATGATCAGAAACATTTTGTGTGACAAACATGCAAAAGAATAAGAAATCGGAAAGGGGGCAAATAGTTTTTCACACCACTGTAAATGTTTTTATTAAACACTTTCATTAGTTTTATAAGAACATGTTACATTATGTATAAAATACAGAACAGTCAACCATACACTAAGTTATACAATAGTTCATTTAAAATTCAAATGCTTCATTATTCTTTTATTTAGGAAACAGAACAAAATGTACCACAAAATAATAACCAAACCAGACTAGTGAAGTACAATAGTGTGCTGTGATGACAATCCATGAAACTTAAAGTCAGCATATTATATAACATGTTTCATATCTGTTTTGAACAGCTTCCCATTATTTATTATAAAGCAACTTTTGCATCTTATATTTATGTTATATTACATTATTAATATTTATGTATACTACCTTTAATAATTATCTGTTTATCTAGCTTTTATATATTGCCTTGTATCAATATAAGTTTTACATAGTGCCCATACTGTCAATTTCTTTGTCTATTATGCTGCATTATTATGTCTATCTATTACACAGTGTATCCGGAAAGTATTCACAGCGCATCACTTTTTGCACATTTTGTTATGTTACAGCCTTATTCCAAAATGGATTAAATTCAGAATTTTTTTTCCTCAGAATTCTACACACAACACCCCATAATGTCAACGTGAAAAAAGTTTACTTGAGGTTTTTGCAAATTTAAAAAAAATAAAAAAAACGGAGAAAGCACATGTACATAAGTATTCACAGCCTTTGCCATGAAGCTCCAAATTGAGCTGTTTCCCCTGATCATCCTTGAGATGTTTCTGCAGCTTCATTGGAGTCCACCTGTGGTAAACTCAGTTGACTGGACATGATTTGGAAAGGCACACACCTGTCTATAGAAGGTCCCACAGTTGACAGTTCATGTCAGAGCACAAACCAAGCATGAAGTCAAAGGAATTGTCTGTAGACCTCCGAGATGGGATTGTCTCGAGGCACAAATCTGGGGAAGGTTACAGAAAAATTTCTGCTGCTTTGAAGGTCCCAATGAGCACAGTGGCCTCCATCATCCGTAAGTGGAAGAAGTTTGAAACCACCAGGACTCTTCCTAGAGCTGGCCGGCCATCTAAACTGAGCAATTGGGGGAGAAGGGCCTTAGTCAGGGAGGTGACCAAGAACCCGATGGTCACTCTGTCAGAGCTCCAGAGGTCCTCTGTGGAGAGAGGAGAACCTTCCAGAAGGACAACCATGTCTGCAGCAACCCACCAATCAGGCCTGTATGGTAGAGTGGCCAGAAGGAAGCCACTCCATAGTAAAAGGCACATGGCAGCCCGTCTGGAGTTTGCCAAGAGGCACCTGAAGGACTCTCAGACCATGAGAAACAAAATTCTCTGGTCTGATGAGACAAAGATTGAACTCTTTGGTGTGAATGCCAGGCGTCACGTTTGGAGGAAACCAGGCACCGTTCATCACCAGGCCAATACCATCCCTACAGTGAAGCATGGTGGTGGCAACATCATGCTGTGGGGGGCAGGAACTGGGAGACTAGTCAGAATAAAGGGAAAGATGACTGCAGCAATGTACAGAGACATCCTGGATGAAAACCTGCTCCAGAGCGCTCTTGACCTCAGACTGGGGCGACGGTTCATCTTTCAGCAGGACAACGACCCTAAGCACACAGCCAAGATATCAAAGGAGTGGCTTCAGGACAACTCTGTGAATGTCCTTGAGTGGCCCAGCCAGAGCCCAGACTTGAATCCGATTGAACATCTCTGGAGAGATCTTAAAATGGCTGTGCACCGACGCTTCCCATCCAACCTGATGGAGCTTGAGAGGCACTGCAAAGAGGAATGGGCGAAACTGGCCAAGGATAGGTGTGCCAAGCTTGTGGCATCAGATTCAAAAAGACTTGAGGCTGGAATTGCTGCCAAAGGTGCATCGACAAAGAATTGAGCAAAGGCTCTGAATACTTATGGACATGTGATTTCTCAGTTATTTTATTTTTAATAAATTTGCAAAAACCTCAAGTAAACTTTTTTCACGTTGTCATTATGGGGTGTTGTGTGTAGAATTCTGAGGAAAAAAATGAATTTAATCCATTTTGGAATAAGGCTGTAACATAACAAAATGTGGAAAAAGTGATGCGCTGTGAATACTTTCCGGATGCACTGTATAACACCATTAACATCCATCTTTACAATCCTGACTCTTTTTTTGGCCCCTTTAGATAAATATAACTTTTTTTTTCCCCAGGAGTAAATTTGGCTTTTTAACAGAAGCTCTTTAAATAAATAAATACATAAACAGGTTGATAGATAAATACATAAATAAATACACACACACACACACACACACACTTTGGTCTGAACACACATTGGAATGACTATAAAGCAAGAAAATTCAAAAAAAAGAAAAGTTCTGACTTGGCAGTCCCAGTCTCCATGAGACATTATGCAGGTGTATTGCTGTTGGTATAAAGGACCCCCAGTTGTGTTTTTTGACGCACTTCTGCTGAATAATTTGTTGGCTGTAAGTCCTCAGGGTTGGTGTTTCAGACAGAGGATGTGCAGCATTGTTCATAATGGCACTGTGTTTTGTTTTAATTCTTACTTTCGCTGTGACCTCAAGGAGGTCCAGAGTGGATCCTATAATGGAGAATACCCTTTTAAATTGCTTGTTGATTTGGTGGGCCTCTCTCGAAGTGATGTTACCAGGCCAGCACACCACACCGGCCATCACAGAACTATATGTGTAGAAGATGTAAAGGATGTCACTTTCCACATTAAAGAAACTCAGTCTCCTAAGAACAAATAGTCTGCTCTGCTCTTTCTTATCTAGTTCCTCTGTGTTATGTGACCAGTCCAAACTGTCACTGATGTGGACCCCCAAGTAGTTGTAGATGTGCACCAACTCGACATCCAATTCTTAAAAATAACCAGATACGAAGGCTCTTTGGTGTGGTGAAGGTCAATAAGCACTTCCTCATTTTTGCTGATGTTAAGTTTCAGGCAATTCTCAAAAGTTCTCTCCCTGATTCCTCTCCTCTTTCTCAGCCCCCTTTGCAGTACCCTCCATAAGTGCAGAATCATCTATTTCTACAAGTGACCTGACCTGGGGTATATTTATAGTTGGAGGTGTACAGAGTGAAGAGAAAGGCAGACAGGACTATTGCACGGTGGCGCAGTGGGTAGCGCTGCTGCCTCGCAGTTAGGAGACCCGGGTTCGTTTCCTGGGTCCTCCTTGTGTGGAGTTTGCATTCCCTCCCCGTGTTCGTGTGGGTTTTCTCCGGTTTCCTCCCAGAGTCCAAAGACATGCAGGTTAGGTGCATTGGCGATTCTAAATTGTCCCTAGTGTGTGCTTGGGGTGTGTGTGTGTGCCCTGCAGTGGGCTGGGATTGGCTCCAGCAGACCCCCGTGACCCTGTAGTTAGGATATAGCAGGTTGGATGATGGATGGATGTTATATATATATGAATATGTTCTGTATAACGCAGATCAGTCAACCATACAGTAAGTGATAAGATCATTTAGATAAAACTCAAGTGCTTCGTCATCCTTTTATTTAGGAAACAGAACAAAATCTACAACAAAACAGTGTCACTGAAGTTATCAATCAGTAAAAGTTCAATAGTGTGCAGTGGTGATAATCCATGATCCTGAACCTCTGCACAGTTGCCAACTTTTTATATTTTAGTTAGTCCTTTTAACTTGGAAATGTCTGTCTTTTATATAGTGCATTTCATGTCTATTTTATACAACTGTCTCTGTCTATGTTGTATAACACTGTTCATATCTATCTATCTATCTATCTATCTATCTATCTATCTATCTATCTAT
>JANRMT010062820.1:31557357-31581794 GCA_026402145.1 Polypterus bichir lapradei
TATCTATCTATCTATCTATCTATCTATCTATCTATCTATCTATCTATCTATCTTTTCATATCTGTCTGTCTGTCACACACTGCCATTCGTATATTTTTGTCTAGCCTGTATAGCATTTTTCACTTCTGTCCATTCCACTGCCCTGAGCTGCTGGATTAAGCAGGTTTGATAATAAATGGATGGCTGAATGGATGTCTTTCCGTTTGTCTCCTTAGAGTCTTATGTAATGCTTCTCCTACTTGTTTGTTCTTCACAGTATACACTTTTTGTCCTGTAAAACAATTGTTAGATGCAGTAAATTACATCTCATGTGAAGACCGAGTCACTGAAAGCAAGGGTGAGTCTGTCCCTATGTCAGATTCATGGATGTAAATGAGCCACCTCCCAAAAACGTTTAGTCCACTGCAGTCCAGTGGCTGACAGTAGCTTTTATTTTTTCCATTTATAGTTTGCAGTAGAAACTGAGGCCACTCGTACTGCCTACCAGATGGGCTGCACTCAGTCAATCAGGCTCCCAGCTAGCCAACTAGCCAGCTTATAGCCTGAAATAACTTGTACTGAGTGAGACATAACAGAAACTTTATATTGTGAAGAACTAACCTGTGCACTAACACACCAATAGTACTCTCTGTCAGCTAATGACAAGGTGATATGCTTGGTGTGGGCTAAAGACACAAATACTGAACACTGGGGAATCTGTAAGCTTTTGTCTGGTGAATCTCCTGCTGATTTGTGATGATGTCAGGGTGAAGTTCTGGCGATTACCCAGTGTCTCAACGGATCCATTGTTCTTGATATTAGAAAAAAATGCAGGCTGAGCTGTTACTAATCACTTGGCTATTTCAATTTGAGTAAGTTTATTATGAATAAGATATTTTTGCACTGTTTTGGTGAGTAGAGTACAGTAGTGGAAGTAATAGAAATGCTAGAACCCACCCTATGCCAACACTGGATCCCTATCAGTTTGCATATCATACAAAGAGGTCAACCAAAGATGCTTTTCCAACTGAATATCACACAGTCCTGATTCAGCTGGACAACAGACACAGCTGTGTGAGGATGCTGTTCAGTGGCTTTAGTTCAGCATTTAATACTGGCATCCTCTCTAAGCTGGTCATGAAACCCAGTGAGCTTGGCTTTAGCACCTCTCTCTGTGATTGGATTCTGGATTTCCTCTATTAGACAATCCCATTTCCTCCATCCTGACCCAGGACTCTGATGTCCCACGTGGCTGTGTGCTGAGCCCTCCCTCTTCACTTAAAACTGTGTCCCTATACATGGCTTTAATATAGCCCATTAAGTTCACAGATGATGACCACAATAGCAGGCCTCATCAGTAACAATCATGAGTCAGCCTACGCAGAATGGGTGAGGCAACTAATGATGTGTTGTTGAAACAATAATCTGCTCTTAAAATCATCAAGACCAAGGAGCTCATTGTGAACTACAGGAACACCAAAGGCTGCAGGCACACCCCTGACTTCGTCAGTGGCCCTGAGGTTGATTACATGTCGAGCTTTAAGTTCCTGGACGTTTACATTTCCAAATATCATTCATGGTCCCTCAGTGACTTCTCCCTGGTCAAGAAGGCAGAGAAGTGTCTTTATGAGGAGGCTGAGGAAAGTCCAACCATCTGATCAGATTCTAGTGAATTTCTCCTACTGTACTATTAACGAAAGCGTTCTGACTGACTGATGTTAACTACATGTTGTCTTATTGGACGTCTCTGTAGCAGGTGGTGACAACTGGCCAGCATATCATTGGTGCCATTAAGGATCTCCAATGTAAACGGTG
This sequence comes from Polypterus bichir lapradei, assembly GCA_026402145.1. Lineage (NCBI taxonomy): Eukaryota > Metazoa > Chordata > Cladistia > Polypteriformes > Polypteridae > Polypterus > Polypterus bichir. Next base: position 31,559,152 of record JANRMT010062820.1, read on the forward strand.
CCTGAGGAGGGCATGTAGCTTTATTGAGGACCCCTCTCACCCCACCCACAGTCTGTTTACCCTTTTATCTTCTGGTATGTGGTACAGGAGCCTACGTGCTATAACCAGCAGGCTCAGGGATAGTTACTACCTTTTAGTGTTAGTCCACCTTCTCACCTTAAAATCGTGCATGTATTCCCTAGTTCAGTTTTTCCTAAACTTTGTGGTGTTACAGTCAAGTTTTTCATATCCAAATTAGTTTGTGACCATTGGTGGTTGCTTTGAATTTTATTTGATCAACACTTATTCTTGCACATTCACCATAGCATAATAACGTTACAAAAATCCAGCACGTTCATCCAATGCCCACTCACAATCAGCAGAATGGGAGTTGGCAGGGATGGTCATCCAGGATTGGCCCACAATCCACCTTCAATATTGCCACTGTGAATTAACTCTTTGAGGCCTGAATATTTTTTCCAAAAAAACCCCCACAATTTTCTGAAACGCACAGAAAGCAAGGGTTTCACACAGAAATCAATGTGGAACGTCACCAGGAATGCAAGACAGGATGGTTGCCAGGCTGTCTTTGCATGGTGGGGACGGCAGCAGCAGTTGCAGTGTATTGAAATCTGGTTTGTACCTCGTGTCATTGTATGTGGCTGTCCCTCCCAGGTGAACATTGCCGTTGGCGCGTCACCTACACAAACCTATTCAATACCACGATTAGCTGGAGACCGATCAGCTGATGCTGGTACCTCACTTTCATTTTTGATCACTTGTATCAAAATCGGAGTTCAGAGTCCAATTCAGCAATACTGTGCAAAATGTCATCTATGGAGTATTTTGCTTTACGCATTCGCTTCGATCTCTTGCTAGATATCGATGCCATTTTTGCCGCTGTTTGCTCCTCTCTACTCATGCGAGTGCAGGGAATCTCGGTCAAATCAATGAAGTAAACTTTCTTTCCAGCAAAGAGAGTCCAACTAAAACATAACGACAGGTTTTGTCACCGTTTACAGTTGATTATCACCGAGAACCCCTCCTTTTGACAAAAAATCGACATCCGCCGTGAAAGAGTTAACGGCTTCTGAACACTGTGTGGCAGTTGATTGTGTCAAGTCCGCTATGACTCCTAAATCTTTCTCATGATGTGCCCTTTTGATTTTCAGAGCTCCCATTGTGTATTCAAACCTCCCATTTTTACTTCCTACATGTTATTCTTTACATCTACTGACGTGAAATTTCATCGTCCACAAATCTGCCCAAGCCTGTCTGCTGTCTAAGTACCTCTGTGATGGTTCCACAGATTTGAGATTATCTGCCAGTCCTCCTAGCTTGGTATCATCTGCAAACTAACCAACTTGTTATTTATATTCTTATCCAAATCATTTATATACAGGATTGGGCAAAAGTAGGTTTGTAGTTGTTCGTATGGAAAGAGACATGCAGGTTATGATTATCACAATAGCTTTATTAACTCAAAAGATTGTCATAATGGCACAGTGCACTTAGGTACAAGTGCTCAAATTACTGACCTCACAACTGTAAACCTACTTTTGTCCAACTATATATTAAAATAGCCACAGCCCCAGCACTGACCCCTGCTGGACACCACCCTTGACATCAGGCTATTCTGATAAGGCTCTTCACACCATCACCCTCTGTTTCCTGTGTCTGAACCAATTCTGCCCCCATCTTCACACCACACTTCTTTTAGTTTGATGTCCACCCTCTCATTTAGCACCTTCTCAAATGCTTTCTGAAAGCAATTCTGCACTCACATGCCCTTTTGTTAACTCTCTTACATCAAGTTATTAAGTTACTTATTTAGTTATCTATTTTTTAACACATTCCTAATTCTCGTAATGATTTTTTATATTGATGAAGTCATGTATTATTGTAATTGACCTTTAATATTCTTCATAAAGACATAGTCATTGGAGTTACACTACTAAAAATTTCAAAAATTATTATACTGTATATATAATTTGCATGTGACAGATAAGCTTTGATTTGATTAATAAAGTCACTTAACAGTCATTTTCTAACCTACTTAATCCTGAACAGGGTTGTGGGGATCTGCTGGAAGCCTATCCCATCTTTCATAGGGTGCAAGGCAGGAACAGACTGTGGACAGGCTGCCAGTTTATCACAGGGCAAATGCACACACCCACACACCCCAGTCACACACTAGGGCCAATTTAGGATCACCAACTCGCCTAACCTGTATGACTTAGGACTATGGGAAGAAACCGGAACACCCAAAGGAAACCCATGCAGACACGGGGAAAGTATGCCAACTCCACACAGGAAGGACCCAGGACAGAACCCTGGTCTCCTTACTGTGAGGCAGCAGTGCTACCACTGTACCATAGTGCCGCCCTCAACTCACTTACAATTTGTAAAAACCAGTGCACTAAAAGTATATGTAAGACGAGTTTATTTCTTGATTTCTCCGATTACCCCGTCTGCTCCACAGTTTCAAAGTACAAATCAAACAATTCAGATGTGATTAAAGTGCACGTGACTGACTTTCATTTAAGGGGGTTTCAATACATTTTGGTCACACCGTGTACAGTCGGTTGAAAAAGTATTCGACCCCCTCTGGAAAGCCATCATATTTCCATCTTACATCGTTACAACCTGTAAAAATCACAAATGCAGGGTATCACAGTGAACTTTTATTTCTCTGTGCACATATTTTGAAACATTTAGAGCTTGGTGAACAAAACAAATGCAAATTGACAGTCATGTTGTGAAAAATGCTGTTGAAAAAGTAATTGACCCCTTCACATGATGCACAGTCAATACTTGATAGCAGTACCATATATATATATATATATATATAGAGAGAGAGAGAGAGAGAGCGCACTATAGATAGATATTGTATAGTTTTTTGTATATTTTGGTCACCTGGCTCCCTTTAGTGAATCTCTATTATTGTTTATGTGATTATTATGCCACCCTTTAACACCATAATATTTGCACAGTACTTAAAACCATTAATATTTTAATTATGTAAAACTACTGTTTATTTTATTTAATTACACCTGGAGAAGAGTGACAGTGATTTGTGGTAGAAGAGTATCTGCAATAGTGAAAGGAAAGGTCTTTAAAACAGTGTAGAGACCAGCTACAGTATGTTGTATGGTTTGAAAACGGTGGCACTGACTAAAAGACAGGAGTCAGAACTGAAAGTGTCAGAGTTGAAGATGCTACGATTTTTGCTTGGAGTAACGAGGGTAGACAGGATTAGGAATTAGTATATTAGAGGGACAACACAGGTTGGACAGTTTAGTGACCAAGTGAGAAAGCTGAGATTGAGATGGTTTGGACACATGCAGAGGTGAAGTGAGGGGTTGTGGTGTAGCGTGTCCTCAGTTCTGAATGAATGGCAATTTTTAAATAATCCATTTGGCTTTGTCGGTCTCCGTGGGTGCGATCGTGCAGCCTGTGGGGAGTTGATGAGGTAATTGGGGTGAGTCGCACCTGCACATGAGGGTGCGATCTTTCTCAGTTGTTTCATTGGCTTCCTGCAGTGTGTGCTTGAGCTGCTGCCCCCACGGAGCCGTATAAGTACGGGCCAGCACAGGACAATGGAGAGGAAAAAATGGAAAAAGAAAGAGAGAGGCAGAGCGTGAGAACAGCATTGGGCGGAAAAGCAAATGGATGAGCCAGCCAGCTAAAAGAGAGAGGTCAGTGTGGTCAGGGATCCTATGTGGAGCAAAGGATCGGTGCTCAAGGGATGGATCACGCCCATTGAATGTGACGAGTGGGCTCGATCGAGGTGGAGTCCTCCCTAGTGATCTGAGGGATGACTGCATGTGCGAACAGGAAGACAGAAGGACAACCGACCCCAAGCAGTCTGGCAGATGCCAGCGGAGGCAGCCAAGATGGGGGTCGGTAGTGTGGGGACTATGACGGCTGAAGCCCTTCCAGCTGAGCAAGCCTTGGGTGAGCTGGAGAGACTGGGAAGGACCTGTGCTTGGCTGGTGTGGCCCCAACTACTGCTGCAGGTTTTTATTCTCATGTTTTAGCCTTGTTTTAAACCTTTGGGAATTTGACCTTTTTATGGATTATTTATTTAGTTATGGACATTTTGGAGCACGACGCTGTTTTGAACACTTTTTGATTTTAAGTAAAAGCATTTGCACCTTTTGCACCATCCCCTTGCTCAGTTTGATTTGTCCCCATCAGACCAGCTCATCCGGTTACATTACTGATGGTGTTGGCTTGGAGAGGCTCCCAAAAGGGAAGTGGGAGTATATAGCAGGACCTGCACCGTCACTGGGGTATATCAGGAAAAGAATGTTGAGGATGGAACCACTAGGCAAGAGGACAAGAGGAAGGCCAAAGAGCAGGTTTATGGATGTGGTGAGGGAAGATGTGAAGGCAGTCGGTGTGGTAGAAAATGATGTAAAAAACAGGGATAGATGGAGACGAATGATCCACTGTGGCAACCCATAAATGGGAGCTGCTGAAAGAAGACGACTTGTACTTAACTACATCAATACTACTAAATTTGATAAAGTAAGGGTTAGGATTTAGGAGCATATACTGATACAGTGCATCGCCGTACCCAACACACAATGAACCACCTCAGTATCCTAAATAAGGACCTGAGAGCAGCCATGCAACAGGTGACACCTCAGCACCACATTAGTTTGAATGGAATGGAACAGTGGGAATTTTTTTTTTTTTTACAGTGGCTGGAGTGCCAATCCTGCCACCAACTCCTGAATGTTCCCTTGCAAGTTGGAGGACTTGCTTGCAGGGCTGGATGCAGGTTAATGTCATACCCAGAAATTGCAGGTTAAGGGCCTTACTCAAGGGCCCAACAGAGTGGAATCACTTCTGGCATTTACATGATCTGAACTGGCAACCTTCCGATTGCTGGCACAGTTCTTTGGCTTCAGAGCCACCACTCTGCCATTTTAGTAAGGGCTAACCAGAAATAAATAGACATTTATTGCTTGATCATTTAAGGCAATTCACACATATTTATCCTGGAGGAACATTTTTAAGGTTTAAATTTAAAGATTCATTTTAGTTTAAATCGGACCAATTTCCTCATATGTGAGTTTTAAAATTGGAAATAAAAGAATACACTGCATTAATCACTGTGTGATTTTAATTGTGGCATTTATGGATTGGTTTATATATTCGGAAATAAAAATATGCCTTTGTGTAAGGTATCATGTTCCTGAGTTTGCTGTTCTGCTATAAAAAAATAGCATCCCTGCAAGTGAAAATCTATATTTTGAACTGGAAATTGATTCTACTCGTCGCAAGGAATGCTAACCGCTAATGTACAAATATTGATTGAACACCTTTGTAATTGTATTGTTTTACATGCCATATTTATTTTTTGGAAATGAAGTTAAATCTCTATGTTTATCTCATATCTTCTTCTTCTTCCTTAGCTGTTCCCATTTTTATATGTGGTTGCTATTTTTTTGACTAAACTGCATGATTTTTACCATTGGATGTGTACCCTGATTCCAATCCTCTCCATTTATCCAGGCTTGGGACTGGCTCAAATGTAGGCTGGGTTTATTAATCTCATATCTTTCCCAGTATTTTTTTTTTTTTTAACATTTTTTAAACATCATCCCAAGAGCTGTTTTCCCACTCTTGCACATTACCAACCTGCATTGCGTTGTAAAAAGTGAATGGATACAGTATTGTGGGTCCACGCTAGTGCTGGGAGGTACTGTATACCGGTTCATACCGAAAACCGTTTTTTATTTTTGTTATGATATGGATTTTTCTTATACCGCAACACCGGTTTAAATTGCCTAAACAACGTTTGGAACATGGCGCAGAGGGAAACTGTTCAAGGGGGGACCTTTTTCACTGCTACACCACTAATTACATACAACAGAGTACGTGCGTTAGTGGGGGTGTTGTGCGGGGACTCTTTCACTGCTACATCGCTAAATAGGCATGCAACGGAGTACATGAGGTAGTGTAGGAATTGCGTGGTGAAAATGGACAGAGAACATTCCGAAACTGAAGCTGTAGCTGACGATAAAGTTGAACATGATGACACAGAAGAACTTTTGCTGAAAAAAAGGAGTCACGTTCGTTGCCTGGAGAGACTTTGGTTTTAAAAGGTTGGATGTGGACCATTATATTCAAATGTGTGAATGCTCTTTCTATACTACTGGATAATACTGCAAGCCAAGTTGTACTTGTTTTATTTTTTTGTCAATACAGTGTAATGTACCTGGGTACTGTGTAATAGTGTGACGACATGTTGACTTTATTCTCGACATTTCCACTTTAATTGCGACGCTTATGACGAGAATAAAGTCGACATGTTGACTTTATTCTCGACATTTCCACTTTAATTGCGACGCTTATGTCAAGATTAAAGTCGACATGTTGACTTTATTCTTGTAATTTGTCATTAAAGTAGAACATCGTAAACTAAACTTCATCGTAAAATGAATATTTAATTTACTAAATTTTTCTCAAACCCTGTTATAAGTTATATAGCACATTAAATGCTTTGTGTTAAGAGATCCCCGAGCCATGTTAAATCGGTACGTGCTTCCTAAACTGACTTCCTCTTATACTTGTATCAAGTATATATCTTAGCATTCTAAATTTTCAGAGAGCAGGAATATCATGAAGTAAATGGATTCTGTGCGGCGATCGCTGCCGGCGCCTCCTCTTAGTAAGGAGGAAGTCAGTTTAAGAAGCGTAGTGATTAACAACTTGGTCTGGGAAAACAACACAAAACATTTAATGTGCTACATTAACTAATGAAGGGGTTTGAGAAAGTCTAGTAAATTAAACATTGATTTTAGGATGAAGTTTAGTTTACGACATTCTGCTTTAATTATAAAATAAACTATGAGAATAAAGTGGAAATGTCGACTTTAATCTCGACATAAACGGCGAGAATAAAGTGGAAATGTCTACTTTAATCTCGACATAAACGTCAAAATTAAAGTGGAAATGTCAAGAATAAAGTTAACATGTCGACTTTGTTCTCGACATATAGTTTGTTTTTTTTTCTTCCCTGTGTCCGTATTTTTTTTTTCTTCACCGTGGCTGTAATACGATTCCGTAGGGCTATACCACAAATAGCATTCTAAATGTAAGTTGCAGTTTTATTATTTATGTATATAGCTTAGCTAAAAGCAAGATCCATATTAACGCAATTTGCCTTAATGATGGTTCAGTTGGTAAAGATGTCATCACCAAGTTGCACTTATTTTATTTTATTTTATTTTTATTTGGTGAATACTGTGGAATGCACCTGGGCTTGAAGTCTTGAAGTAATAATATTATTATTGAAAGTTACTCTACTATTTATTTTATTGTTATTATTTATTAGTTTAAATATTATGCAGTTTAATGATGGTAAAGTTGTTTAAAAAGTCGCTTTAACGTGTCAGTGGACAGAGATTGTTAACATTAACAGAAAGTGTAGTTGGTTTACAAAAAATATTTACTATTTACTCCTTTTCTAAGACATGTTCAGTGCAATGCAACTTTTGACAAGCATCTCTGGATATTTTGCTAAGTCTAAATGCCTCTTTGGATGGTTGAAAATATGTTGTCAAAATTATAGTTTGAGTTGTTTGCAAAATGTGTTCAATAAAATGGTTCTGTATTTTGACTGCATCTATCATGCAATGTGATTCCTTCTCTTCATTAGTGCCACCCCCTTGAAAACTATCACTTTATAGGGCCATGCAAACTTGTATTAATACTTGTGTACACATTAAAATGTTTTTTTTGTGCAATGTACAATGCTCATGACAATGAAATAGGTTATTCTTAGCCAGTCTACTGCAGTAATTGCAGTGGGAAATGTGGTTAACATCCACTCATGCATGGGAAAAGAATACCGTTGAATACCGTGAAACCGGGATAATTTAGAAAAATACTGTGATAAAGAATTTTGGTCATACCACCCAGCACTAGTCCACAGGGCATTTTTAGGGTTAGTGTGACCAGTCTCGATGGGTTACCCAGCCACCATGTGCTTGCCGGGAAACACGATATCCAAGCCAAGGTGACAATACATTCCTTCTCAGAGTTGGTGGGCTCACTTTTTGGGATAATCTGAGAAGTTTGGCAGTGTAGCCAGTCATTGGCTTATGACCATGTTCGGTTCCAACTAACCGGTTATAAGGCAATCTGGGCATAAGATGGACTGGCTATATGAATTCAAACATGACTATATATATAGTAAGACCCTTAAGTTGTAGCAGCGCTACTTAAAATTCCTACAGCTCTCAGCAGCCACAATGTTATAATGCTATTGGACAGCTTCAGTGGGTGCAGGGGCTGTTGGGAAGAAGACTGAGCAGGTGGGACCTTTAAAATGGAACCTTAAAGATGCCATGGGGATCGTGGTCATGCATCTGTTTGTGAATACGCCTCATACCTACAATTGGATTACAACTTAACCAACTTGGATTACGGTTTTCTGCCTGGATGTATATGGTGTTCTGTGCCTGCCTGTCCTTCTGAAATTGAACTGATTGGATACGTCTTTGTCTGAGTAAGCGCTCCCAATTATCTCAAACACCACACTGTATCAGGATCCTGGTAGGACAAAACTTTACATTGCTTTACAAAACTTTACATTGTGTGAATAAAATAACCCTGCTGTTCAAAGTGTTTTTTATTCACACATCCATCATCAACCACTCGTAAACTGGACTGTCTTGATCATTGTGGTTAGTGTTTATTGTTTAGTGGTGATTGTTAGAGTTATAATTTATTATCGCCTTTGATAATAAACTGAGTATAGTCGAAACTGCTGTAGATAATAAACTAAGATCGAGACGAATAAGTCATGACATATAGCAACACCGACTAGAGACAATAGGAAGAAGAGAGCTGGTGTGGAGAAAACTGTCATATGCCCTGCTTGGCGACACTCACACTGCCAGACATACAACCCGATACCATTTGTAAGATGGACTGTCGTAAAGTGCATAGGTTGTAAGCTGCTGCTTCTCCAGGGTTCTCATGTATAATGTGTAAAAATTCACACTAAAGCATGGCATACAAACAAACTAGAAATGAGTGTATGCACAAAATAACTTAGATGCATAAAACTGTGTGTGAGCAGAGTTCTACAGTCTTTCTCTTTATAAATCCTAATCGGTGTGAATTTTAACGCACATGCACGAGCCTACCGCCCCATCCCGACTCCTCCCACAATTATGTCTATTTGAATATGCAAATCAGCATACATAGCCCCTTCCATTCAGTATTTTATTAAAAGGTAATGGCAAAAGCACATGTAAAAAAAAAAAAAAGAATTTCAGCGAATGTGAAATGGAGGTCCTGCTCAGTAGAGTGGAGGCAAGGAAAAACATACTATTTGGTGGATTAAGCAGTGGTATAAGCAACAAAAGGAAACTGATGGAGTGGTACAGCGTGGCGAAGGCACTCAAAAGTTCCATCCATCCATCCATCCATTTTCCAACCCGCTGAATCCGAACATAGGGTCACGGGGGTCCGCTGGAGCCAATCCCAGCCAACACAGGGCACAAGGCAGGAATCCAATCCCAGGCAGGGTGCCAACCCACCGCAGGACACACACAAACACACCCACACACCAAGCACACACTAGGGCCAATTCAGAATCGCCAATCCACCTAACCTGCATGTCTTTGGACTGTGGGAGGAAACCGGAGCGCCCGGAGGAAACCCACACAGACACGGGGAGAACATGCAAACTCCACGCAAGGAGGACCCAGGAAGCGAACCCAGGTCTCCTAACTGCGAGGCAGCAACACTACCACTGCGCCACCGTGCCGCCCCACTCAAAAGTTCAAGTTCAGAAAGTCGCGCAGTGCTTGAAATTAAAAAGAAGTGGTCAGATATCAAAGCTGATGTGAAAAGGTGAGAAGGTGAGTCACCGCCCACCGTCTGAATGTCCTATGGAAGAGTATTAAGGCCACAGAGACGAAAAAAAAGTTCTATATAGAGATTAAAGTCAAAATGTCGACTTTAATCTCAATGTTTCCACTTTATTCTGATCGTTTATTTTGTCATTAAAGTAGAACATTGTAAACTTCATCTTAAAATCGATGTTTAATTTACTAGAGTTTCTCAACTCTCAGCATAGCTAAAGTAACACATTAAATGCTTTGTATTCTAAGTGTTCCCAGACCCAGCTGTTAATCACTACGTGCTTCTTAAATTGACTTTCTCTTACCTGGACAGGAGTCCGCAGGCAGAGTTCACAACACAGAATACATTACATTCATGATATAATTCTCTGAACATTTTAAAATGTTAAGATTTATACTTAATATAATTTTCACGATGAATTGCATTAAAACATGTATTAACCATGTCAGGGCACAGTGGTGTAGAGGTAGCGCTTTTGCTTTGCAAGGGAGTTCGCGTCCCGGTTGTACCCTGCCTGGAGTCTGCATGTTTTCCCAGAGGGTTTCTTCAGCGTGCTTCAGTTTCCTTCCTGACTCATGCAGGTTGAGGGATTTGGTGATGCTAAATTGGCACTACTAGTGTGTGTGTGCTTGTATTTACCTTGCAAAGAGCTGGAGCCCTCTACAAGGATTATTCCTGCCTCACGCACCAAAGCCCCAAACCTGCATGCGTTTGGAAGGAAACCAAAACACCCGCCAGGAAAAGATACAAACTCCAGGCAGAGGGTACCTGGGACATGATCCCCTTACATGGGGCAGCAGCACTTCCATCGTGCCCCCACATTTTTAAATATTAAAAACTGAAGTTAACAATTTATCTTTAAGATGTAATATACATACCTTAACGCATGTCATCATGAAATGATATCAACTATACATCCTAGTATTCTAACAGCACACAGCACACGGCTCCAAGAGGATGATTTGACTTTGAAGCCAGTAATCATCATGGGAGAAGAAGTCAGTATGATCTCTAAATACGCTCTGTCCATTTGTGATGTCTTCTAACAATGCTAAAACAGCCATGTTAGTTGGAACAGTTTACTCATTCCGTGCATCACTATGTTGCTAAAGATTGATTACAATCATGTACTTGAAATTTGTAAATGATATGCAGTGATTTTGGTGTACTTTATAAATCCTACAATCATGCATGTGAATATGAAACAGAAAGGGAAACTGCACAGAAACTGTGGCATTGCTTTGATGCTGGGTGCTGCCCATTTACAAAACCAAACAGAAACATACGTACAGTATGCATGCTCTGAGGCTGCTGTGAAAATGTGCATAGCTTTACAACAAGTTTAGTTTTTATACCATTTATACATGAGGCCCCAGATCATAAGGATTAAGCCATGGTGCTTTGGACATGTAGATAATAAGTTTCATGGGGGAACTGAGGGGCTGCCCTAGGCAATTCCCAGTGGAAGAATACCAATGACTTGCTGGTGGAATTAAATCTTTTCAGTCCCCTAGAAGAATTTGGAAATTCCGCAGGAGAAGAAAGAAACATTTGCAATGGATAAAGTGGCCTGGTTTCTTCAGCTTGGCCTTTTCCACCAGGAATTTTGATGTCAATTATTAATGAATGAAATAAATTGTGGATATTTTAAAATCTGTATGAAGGAATGCAGAGGCACAGTGGTACAGTGGCAAATTCTGCTGCTCCAAATTCCCGAGTGAAGACTCCCAACTGTGCAGAGCTGGCACATCCTGTATATGTGTGGGTTTTCCTTCCTTATTTTAAAATGTATGTTTCTGGGAGCAGCCAAAAGTAGAAGATGTTTTCGATTAATTACTCTTTAATTAAAGGACAAAATGAAAAGGTCTGAATTAATTAAAGTAAACTTTCTTGCCATTTGTCTAATTGACTCCTCAAGTTTATTAAACACTTTCTTTAAACATTATAAAGGCTAATATTCTGGTCTTCTCCTTATCTTGGTAGGCTGCCTCTTTTTACATGAAGTAAGTCTACGTTTACATCAACAAGGTCTTGAAGTCTTCGAGAAAGTTGCACCACCAGGTTTGCCTTGGTCGCCCTTGCTTCTGTTTCCCCATGCACTGGCATCCACAGCATGGCCACTTTTGGTGGGCGTTCTTGGGGCACGCAGAGACAGTGGCCTACAAACTGAAATCAGTGTTCAGTGAAAATTACGGCTAGAGGGCGAGTGGCAGTTCGGCAATCTACTTCTTCACTTCTGACATAGTCACAGTATGAGATATAAAGGATAATTCAGAGGAACCATTTTTGGAACACATTTAGGTGTTTCACGATGGTTGCAGTTGCCTTCCACATTTCATTGGCATAAATAGCGGTAGGAATTACAATTTAATTCAGAAGGCAAAGTTTATTTGGTTGGACGAAGCTGTTGGATTTCCAGATAGGCCTCAAATGGCACATAACTGCCATCGTCTTCCCAATCCGACAATAGAGTGTCTCGGTCAAACCCACTGTCTGTCACCAAGTCAGGTGAAGTGATCCACTTCCTTGAGGTTTTGTTGATCGATGTAGTCAGGGGTGCCAAAGTTGGAATACCCGACATGTAGAATCTTGCTTTGCAACGCACTGATTCGCAACCCAGCTTTTTCTGGCTCATGCTTCAACACTGCTGTGCATCCACTGATCGCTCGCTTAGTGGCTCAGAGAACTGTTTGGTTTGTAGTTTTATACTGTGGAACAGAGGGGAAAATCAAGGAAAAATGTGTCTTTGCCCCAAACATTATGGAGGGCAGGGCACTGTAGATAACCTTCACTGCAGTAAAATCTAGTAGTGTGCATTTCTATACTGTAGAAGTCAAGCTGTGATGGAGAAATCATCCAAGAAGGTTAACTATGAATGATCGTGAGCGTGGGCACCATTGAGTATTCTGTGGACTGGCACTGTGTCCAGTGTTGGTTCTTCATTGGTCTCTGATGCTCTGGCACAGACATCAACTACCTGCAGCCTTAAAATTGCAAGAAGCCGACTCAGCAGATGGAGGTAGTCAGGTGATCCACACAAGTCATTGATGTTTTATGATGAAAGTCGGTAACATAAAAGAGTTACTGTAATACAGGTGGAAGGCTGTGAAGGAGTGGCAAAGGACTTTAGCACTGGAGAAGGACAAGTGTGGAGAAACTCTGGCCATGTTACTTGAGTAGTACAGTAGAATGAAGTTTTGACTGCAGTGGAAATATATGCAAACAGGTGTTAGTATCATTTCACTGACATGTACGGCCATGGCCAGAAGTTTAGAGAATGACCCAAGTGTTGGTTTTCACAAAGTCTGCTGCTTCCATGTTTTTGGATCTTTTTGTCTGATGGTTCTCTGGTGTACTGAAGTAGAATAACAAGCATTTCAGAAGTTTCAAAGGCTTTTATTGGCAATGACATGAAGTTTATGCACCGAGTCCATATTTGCAGTGTTGGCCCTTCTTTCATTTTCAAGACCTCTGCAGTTTGCCCTGACATGCTGGTGGCAGCCCATTCTTGCATAATCAATGCTTGGAGTTTGTCAAAATTTGTGGGTTTTTGTTTGTCCACCCGTCTCTCAAGGATTTGACTACAAGTTCTCAATGGGATTAAGGTCTGGGGAGAGTTTCCTGGCCATGGACCCCAAATTTTGTTCCCGAGCCACTTAGTTCTCACTTTTGCCTTATGGCCCAGTGCTCCATCATGTTGGTCACCAAACTGTTCTTGGATGGCTGGAGTTGCTCTTGGAGGATGTTTGGTCCCATTCTTTATTCATGGCTGTGTTCTTAGGCTAAATTGTTAGGGGGCCCTGCAATGCCTTAGCTGAGAAACAACCCTACACATGAATGGTCTGAGGATGCTTTGCTGTTGGCATGACACAGGACACCTTTTCTTTTTTCTGGATGCCCCAAGCAGTCAGAAAGAGGATTCATCAGAGAACATGACTTTACCCCATCAGTCCTCAGCAGTCCAATTCCACAATATCAGTCTGTCTCTGATGTTTTTCTTGGCTTTTTTGCTACTCTTCTTGACACCCACCAGGCCATCCTCATAAAGTCTTTGCCTTACTCACACCTGCCTGCTGCCATTTCCAAGCAAGCTCTGCACTGGTGGTGCCCATGGCTGAATCAACTTTAAGAGAAACACTCCTGAAGCATGCTGGACTTTCTTGGGCACCCTGAAACCTTCTTCACAATAATTGAACCTCTCTGTTCTAGCTCAGTCAGCATGACAGAGTGACCTCCAGCCTTGTCCTTGTCAGCACTCTCACCCGTGTGAACGAGAGGATCACTGAAATGACGTCAGCAGGTCCTTTGGTGGCAGGGCTGACATGCAGTGGTTTTTTGGGATGAAGTTCATTTTCATGCCAAAGACGGACTTCACAATTAATTGCAATTCATCTGATCACTCTATGTAACATTCTTTTGCTTTTCAATATATAGCAAATACCTTGTGGTACATTCAATGTAAAATGATAATACTAAAAATAATGTTTCTCATTTTCCTTACATCATAATTTCTTTTTACTTCTATTTGCTACTTGTAACAGTTTTTTTCTTTTGTGTTTTTGTTTGATTTTAAAGGGAAAGAAACTGCCTTTTAAAAGAAGCAGAGGTTCTCCATAAAGCAAGATTCAACTTTATCATACAGATCTTTGGTGTCTGCAACGAGCCTGAGTTTTTCTGCATCATCACTGAATACCTTAGTAATGGATCACTGGACCAGCTTTTACATGAGGTATTCTTTTTCTAACTGCCTATATATATCTTCCTGAAACATTTACATTTACACAGAAGAAAGTGATAAAACATTTCTGAAAAAGCCTGCAAATCCTTAAACATAATCTGCTTCCTTTTGTGAATGGCTCATAAAATGTAAACTGACTTTAACCTAAGACATAATTCTAGATAAAGGAGATCTTTACTCATTAGATAAACACAATCTTTATTCTATCTTTATTGTCCATTATCTCAAAATATGTATTATTATTGTAGACTAGCAAAATACCTGCGCTTCGCAGCGGAGAAGAAGTTATGAAAAAGAAAAAGAAACATTTTAAAAATAACGTAACGTGATTGTCAATGTAATTGTTTTGTAACTGTTATGAGTGTTGCTGTCATCAAGGATTTGATTATCATTATTTCTTTCAATCAGGTTCGTATTTGGAGGATGTGTTGTGTTCAAGTTACATTCCGTGTTTGCCATTGTAAAGATAACAGGTTTCATTCATCGAAGTGTTCACTACCCAAATCGGTACTCGTGAATCTAAGATGTTTAACAGGCATTCCCGGTTTTAAGTTGTGGATTTGCCTGCGAATATTTAGCAGCAGCGTGTCTATGAACGTAATTTAAACTTAAGCTTTACACCTTGCTTTCCTATTGATATGTCTACAAAGGCTTGTTCAGATTCAGAGGGTTGTTCCTCTCTCACTGCATCAATAAACAGCTCGTCTTCCTCTTTATCTGAGACATCACACACTGCATGCACGGGTTTACCTTTCCCAGTCCTGCAAACTTTAGCGAAGTGGTTCAATTTACCACATTTTTTACATTGTTTTCCTTTAGCTGGACATTGAATTTTTCCACCGTGTGCTTTGTTTCCACAGTAGCTGCACTTATGAATATGCTTGTATGCGTCACTCGCTTCATATTCTTTTGCTGCCTTCTCAATTGTGTAATGCGTTTTTTGCTCAGCGCTCTTTGGAGCTCTTGCTTGTTGTCTGCGTACTGCGTTCACAGCCAGTTCACGTGAGCCGCTCGGAGTACATGCATCGAAGGTTCTCAGCTGTGCTTGTGCTATCTCGTGCGATCTTGCGATGTCCACGGCTTTATTTAATGTTAGCTCAGACCCGGCACTTAAAAGTTTCTGTCACACTTTCGCTGAGTTTGTGCCAAACACTATTCTATCCCTGACCATCTCATCTTCGTCTGCATAAGCACAGTCCTTCACAAGCAATTTTAACTCCGTTACAAAGTGATCAAAAGTCTCATTTATACCCTGCGTCTTCTCATTAAACTTGTATCTCGCGAATATCGTATTCGTCTTAGGCATGACAAACGCCTCAAAATGGTCATAGTAAGTTTTCAGTACCTTGGCTTCCTCCTGCGTGAGAATCCATGTGTTAAAAATGTCTCTTCCTTTTTCCCCAGTCCACAGGAGCAGGTAGCTGCATTTCACACTCTCGACTTTGCCTTTTAGCGGGCCAGAAAACATCAGCTCCACTTGCTGTCGGAACTTTTTCCATTCTCCTGGCAGGTTAAGAGAATCCCAGTCAATTCGTTGCGAGGGAACTCCAACAAAATCCATGACTGTCCTCTATTCTGACACCATGTCTTGTTTTCACAAATTATGAAAAATTAAATGATGGCGAGACACTCTTTTAAAGTATGCAGGGGAACTTTATTTATTACAGCTCTTACATTCACGGCATTCGTGCTCTAAATTAACTTCCATAATAGTAACCTTGAGGTCCCTTTTTCTGGTGCCTTCCTGATGACATAGGTGCCTAAACCATGCCTGATAATAATACATTTCAATGACATATAAATATTACAGTGATCACCTCGATAGAAATCTCACCACCCAAATCGCTACTCGTGAATCTAAGATGTTTAACAGGCATTTCCGGTATAAACTTTTTGATTTGCCTGCGAATATTTAGCGGCAGCGTGTCTATTGGATTGCTGCTGACAGATGGCCTTATATGGGCAGGCACTCAATTACATGGGAGGCGTGGGTATGGGGGACGCAACTCCGCCTCACACGGCAACCGAGCTGCAGGCTATGGCCGTATATATGTACGTAAGTAGGATTCAGTTATGACCGTTATGCGTAGAATTTCGAAATGAAATCTGCTTTACCTTTGTAAGTAAGCTGTAAGGAATGAGCCTGCCAAATTTCAGCCTTCTACCTACACGGGAAGTTGGAGAATTAGTGACGAGTGAGTCCGCCAGCCAGTCAGTCAGTCAGTCAGTGAGGGCTTTGCCTTTTATTAGTATAGATTATGAGAAAAGTTTGTAGGCATTAAAGATCATGCAAGAAGGAGACAAGCTGCTTGAGCTGAGCAGGAGATCCTCCATAAGTACAATATTTAGCTGTATGGAGTTGGGAAACATTCATACCCGATGCCGTCATGCCAGACTGAGTTTTTCTATCTCTAATTTACATTTGGGGTGATCTTTCTATAAATGAAGGTATCATTGATATGCTGCAGTAGTAAAGAATGAAGTCATGCTGGCAAATTACATAATCTCAGTAGCAGCATGTAGATAGCTTGTGATTAGAGAGGTTTGTGGTGCTGCGTGTTTTTGAATTTAGGCTTCAGGTGGGTTCAAGTGTACGTCAAAACGTGCATGCACCAGACCAAGCGTGATTGGGTTGCTTGGCTGATCGTGGATTCACATGCAGAAGCGAGCGAGTCAGTCAAGTGCTTCATTCACTTCTCGAAGTTGGTGATTGTGGCTGCTGCACCCAGCCACAGCTTAAAAGGGAGTCTGGGCAAGAAAATACAAAAGAGAACAGATGTTAAAGGAATAGAGAGAGCGACAGGCAGGAATGGGAGAGCCCATGCTAAAGTGGGAAGCAAGTGGTCAGGCGTGAACCGCAGAGTGTGTGAGAAGCATGTGGTGGCTGAAAAGGGCGCTGCTATTGAGTAACATTGGGGAGTTGGTGTCTCCCAAAGATGACAGCAGGGGATGTGTGTGTTTGTGTGGCTCGGTGTGGTGCCTCATGGACTCTACAGGACTGGTGATGGGGACCCAAACCAGGATTATTTGATTGACTGCACCTGTCACTGGATTTAGATAGATAGATACTTTATTAATCCCAAGGGGATATTCACATACTCCAGCAGCAGCATACTGATAAAAAACAATATTAAATTAAAGAGTGATAACAATGCAGGTATAGCAGACAATAACTTTGTATAATGTTAAAGTTTACCCCCCGGGTGGAATTGAAGAGTCGCATAGTGTGGGGTCTCCTCAGTCTGTCAGTGGAGCAGGATGGTGACAGCAGTCTGTCGCTGAAGCTGCTCCTCTGTCTGGAGATGATCCTGTTCCGTGGATTCTCCATGATTGACAGGAGCCTGCTCAGCGCCCGTCGCTCTGCCACGGATGTCAAACTGTCCAGCTCCGTGCCTACAATAGAGCCTGCCTTTCTCACCAGTTTGTCCAGGAGTGAGGTGTCCCTCTTCTTTATGCTACCTCCCCAGCACACCACCACATAGAAGAGGGTGCTCGTCACAACCGTCTGATAGAACATCTGCAGCATCTTATTGCAGATGTTAAAGGACGCCAGTCTTCTAAGGAAGTATAGTCGGCTCTGTCCTCTCTTGCACAGAGTATCGGTATTGGCAGTCCAGTCCAATTTATCATCCAGCTGCACTCCTAGGTATTTATAGGTCTGCACCCTCTGCACACAGTCACCTCTGATGATCACAGGGTCCGTGAAGGGCCTTGGCCTCCTAAAATCCACCACCAGCCCCTTGGTTTTGCTGGTGTTCAGGTGTAAGAGGTTTGAGTCGCACCATTTAACAAAGTCCTTGATTAGGTTCCTCTACTCCTCCTCCTGCCCACTCCTGATGCAGCCCATGATAGCAGTGTCGTCAGCAAACTTTTTTTTAGAGAGTTTCACTGGGGCTCATATTTTTAAAGAGAGACCTGTTAGAGTTTTCACCTCATTTTAATGGACATATTTATTTAACGTTTACATTTCCAAAGGACTCTGTATTTTATGGAATATTTCTACACTTTTTGATCACTTTCTTTTTGGGGAAAAAAGCACTTATCACTTAGCACCAACCCTTTTTGACTGTTTTTGTCCTCTTATGCCTGGCTCATCCTCACTTATGACTCAGTTCAAGCTGCCAAAGGACGTAGAGCCAACCCGGACCATAACATAGCTATTGAACAGAACTGGATCAAGTGCAAAAATTTGAGGTGCCTCCCCATGGGGGAGACTTCACAAGGCTTCATTCACCACAGACACAAACTGCATGAAAAGTCAAGAAGAAGACACATCATAGAAAGGAAAATAAGTGGATGGATAGATTCAGACCATTGCTAAATGAAATTATCCATCACATGCACAGTTCTTCACCCTTTATGTTTTGTTGCAATTTTTTTTTTTAATATCAAAGGGTGTCATTTACTTTTACATGCTCTTCTGTAATCAACTTGTCTCCCTTGGACTGATATCATCCTTGTGCAGCTGGGTGCTGAATTTCCTTACAGACAGACCCCAGTCAGTCAGAGTGGGAAACCAAACATCAGGCACCAGAGCAATCAGCATTGACTGCCCCCCAAGGTTGTGTGCTGAGTCCACTGCTCTACACCCTGTTTACCTATCTATGACAGTGTGGCCTCTCTGAACAACACCAGCATCACTAAATTTGCAGATGACACTACAGTCAAAGGGCTGATTACTGGGGGGTGGAGGCAGAATATAGGACAGATGTGGCAGGACTCGTGGCCTGGTGTCAGGAAAACAACCTCTCCCTGAATACACATAAAACCAAGGAGATGATTATCAACCCAAGGAAGAGGAAGCTACAGCACACTCCCATTTACATCGGTGAGGCTGAGCTGGAGAGAGTAAAAGTCTTCAAATTCCTTGGATCCCACGTCAGCGAGGACCTGACTTGGTCTTACAATACACAACAACTCTTTAACCGAGCTCACAAAAGACTGTTAATTCTGAGGAAGTTGAAGAAATTTGCCATGCCAACCAAAATTCTCAACAATTTCTACAGGGGTACAATAGAGAGTGTTATCACCTGCTCTGTTATTGTATGGCACGATAACTGCTCCTTGCAGGAAAAGAAGGCAATCCAACGTGTAATTAAAACTGCACAGCACATCTCTGGAGCAACCTTCCCCTCCCTACAGGACATCTACACTAGTAGGGTCATCAGAAGGGCGCGCAACGTAATTAAAGACAATACTCATCCTCAACACACACTTTTCACGCTGCTTCCCTCAGGGAGGCGGTACAGGAGTGTGAAATCACGCACCACAAGACTGACGCATAGTTTTATTCTACAAGCAATCAGACTACTCAACAATGCTAAAAGTTAAAGTCAATCCAAACCACAACTTACAGCCTCATAAATGGTACTGACTACTGCGGTATGTCATCAGGCTCTGTGCACCTTATTTTGTAATCTATAAATGTAATTGCTATTTGTTTTTATACTTCTTTTGTCTTTTTGTCTTTGTATATGAAGGTGAGCAAGCAAAGTAAGAATTTCATTACATGGTTTTAACATGTGTTTTTACTGTGTATATGACAATAAACTTCTTGTATCTTGTAACATTATTTATACAGAATTATAGTTAACTTTAGTTTGTTAGGTTTTTATCTGATTAGTATTTGCATGTTTTTATATGTTACCTTATACTATTTTGTAATTATTATTTTTTTTATTTTTTGCAGAAAGATATGTACCCATTGCTAGCCTGGCCACTAAGGCTTCGAATTCTTTATGAAATTGCCCTGGGTGTCAATTTTTTGCATAATATGACACCGCCATTGTTACATCATGATCTTAAGACTCAGAATATTCTTCTAGATGCCGAATTCCATGTAAAGGTAGAGTATATGTTTATTTTCTCCACATTCTGCCAATATCTATTATAACCTGATGCGTATCTCACAAGAAATTATTTGTATGACAAGAAACATTGTTGAAGGACAGGCACAATGGGTTTCTATTGAATGATTAGTGCTTTTGCGTGGCGGTTCAAATGAAAAACGATTAGTGGACAGTTAAGGCTGATATTGTAGAGAGAATTTTTCATAGATATTAGTCATAATGAGAAGTAGTTTCTTGCAGACAAAAAGCCTGGGAGTTGGTGGCATAATTGGCACTCCAGCCACCATAAAAACCTGGTTCCATTCCATTTTGAACTTGTGGTGCTGAGGTGTCACCTGCTGCATGGCAGCACTCGGGTCCTATCCTGGGATCCTGAGTTTATTTGTCATGCGGTGGGTGTAGCAATGTGCTGTATCAGCATGTGCTCCTAACCTCTTCAATTTTACCTTGATTATGGTTACACCAACTTGTGTATTTTGTATATTTTCCTCTTTTTCACCTCTGATACCCACTACTGATGGTGAACAGATGCCCAATTCAAGTTAATGAAGGAACAGCAGACTGTGTGCATGGGTATAAAGCTGCTGACTGTCTCTGGCTTTATGTGCAGGCAGCTGGGCGGACAGTCAATCCGGCATCTACAAGTCCAGCTGGAATCCCGCACATGGAAGCCTTTCCATCAGTATGTCTTATGAAGTCTTCCCAGCGGCTTAACCACAAGCGGAAGACAACCAGGGCCACTAGCATTTCACTCCGCCCAGTCCTTTAAGTCAGTGTTTCCCATGGACCAGCATCGGTCAGTAAATCTTTTGGGCCAGTCTGTGAAAAGGCAGATGTGGAAAATACAGTATATTAGCCTTTTTATTGTCTACTGCTGGTCTGCGAAAATCAGGGTTGAGGAAGTAAGAACAGAAATAATGATTAGCTACTAGAAATGTTAATTATGAATTCTTATGGTCGTCTAATAGGGGGCACTTATGAAAATAGCCAAACCCGTTTCTTTAAAGACCTGCAAAGTTTAAAATATATGATTATGCAGTATTAATGTTGTTAGATACATTCACTGGCCAGATTATTAGGTACACCTTACTACTTCTGAGTTGGACCCCCTTTTGCCTTCAGAACTGCCATGATTCTTCGTGGCACAGATTGAACAAAGTGCTTGACACATTCCTCGGGGATTTTGGTCCATATTGACATGATAGTATCAGGCAATGGCTGCAAATTTGTCGGCAGCACATCCATCATGCTTATCTCCTGTTACACCACAGTCCAAAGGTGCTCTGTTGGATTGAGATCTGGTGACTGTGGAGGCCATTTGAGTCAAGTGAAATCATTGTCACCTTAAAGAAAGCACTTTGGAATGATTTGAGATTTGTGACATGATGCATTATCTTGCCGGAAAGAGCCATCAGAAGATGGATATACTGCAGTCATAAAGGGATAGACATGATCAGCAACAACACTCAGGTGGGCTGTGGCATTTAAACGATACTGAGTTGGTACTAAGGGACCTAAAGTGTGTCAAGAAAATATCCCCCACACACCACCACCAGTCTGAATTTTTGATACAAGGCAGGATGGATCCATGCTTTCATGTTGTTGACGCCAAATTCTGATCCTATCATCTGAATGTCACAGCAGAAATCGAGACTCTTCAGACCAGGCAACGTTTTTCCAATGTTCTATTGTCCAGGTTTGGAGAGCCCATACAAATTGTAGCCTGGTGTGGTCTCCTGCTGCTGTAGCCCATCTGCGTCAAGGTTTGATGTGTTGTGCATTAAGAGATGCTCTTCTGCATACCTCAGTTGTAATGAGTGCTTATTTGAGTTACTGTTACCTTTCTATCAGCTCAGACCAGTCTGGCAATTCGTCTCTGACCTCTGGCATCAACAAGGCATTTTTGTCCGAAAAACTGCCACTCACTGGATATTTTCCCTTTTTGGACCATTCTCTGTAAACCTTAAGATGGTTGTATGTGAAAAATCCCAGTAGACCAGCAGTTTCTGAAATTCTCAAACCAGCCCATCTGGCACAAACAACCATGCCACATTTAAAGTCACTTAAATCACCATTCTTCCCCATTCTGAAGCTTGGTTTGTACTTCAGCATGTCATTGTGACAATGTCTACATGCTGAAATGCATTGAGTTGCTGCCATGTGATTGGCTGATTAGATATTTG
>JANRMT010062820.1:31593495-31604419 GCA_026402145.1 Polypterus bichir lapradei
ATATATATATATATATATATATATATATATAATATTATATATTATATTACCACTTGCCATGTGCGCCCAACTACGTTGCGCGTGTTAAAGTTGTCTGTGAAGGGCTCCCTGTTTAAATGCGGCTGCCAGTCGTGAACTGGACCCTTCATCGCACAGCATTATGATTTTTTTTATAAGGGAAACAAAATTACATAAAAAAAAAAAAAAAACCTGGATATTGATTCGATAGGAACGGCCTACTCGGAATCACTGTCCGAATAGTAATTATGTGGTGGTGTAGGAGCATTTGTGCTTCTGTCCGTTCACAGTTCGTCTCGTTTTCACAACGCTATCGTTTCCTCTGACGATGTCTTCTCAACCTTTCTCCAGTCTCGCAGGTTGCTTTGTGGCAATCCAAAGAGTAAGGCAATATACACGGAGCAATGGTTATAAAAGGGGGACACATAGGTATCCAGGCTCTTTAAAGCATAAATAGGGATTAATTCACTGACATGTGAGCAAGCCATGGTACAGCTGTGAGATGCTCAGCACTCGTCGACTACAACGTAACAATAATAATTTCCGGAACGTGCTGTTACGTTGTGATTCATTTTACCCACTGTCTTTCTTTCATCCATATGTTACATAGGCACGTACCTTTTATCTTCGGCAATCTCATTCTCTAACCAGGCCTCAGGAGCTAACCAGCGTAACACTGTCCACCACCCCTTTCGTTATTCCGGCACATTGTTGACATCCGTGAGTAACAACAACGTACTAAACTGGAAGGTGGTCTACGCATGCATGGAATTTGCGGACAAACAAAGATCAAGATCTAAATGAAGATCTCGTTAGTTAATTTAAAGCACAACAATTTGTTTAGTTTGAATGTCTGTGTTTTGAGGTGTTACTGGAGTACTACAGTCTTCAGTAGTTTAAGCCTGGAGGAGATTCTTAATGCAATGCCTATGTTTTAGCGGTCTCTCTACTGCCATCTAGTGCTTCTTCTTCTAATTCATTCGCGGACAAACAAAGATCAAGATCCAAATGAAGATTATATATAGAGATATTCATCTTTTGATTTAATCTTTCAAGACAAGAATGTTATGCAGTGTGATAAAAACACAGACCAGACATCATTAAAAGGTTTGGGGCAGCCACCCGTATAATATCCCTGGCTGTAAAAAGGTTTTGAAATTGACAGATGTTCACAACACTGAGTTCAAAACAGAACTGATTCCTTAGTGGTAAAATGGTGGCTTTAAACGCCCATATAGGAAGTGACATCATCAAAAGGGACGGGACCCAGAAGTGACATCGTCTGGACCGGAGGTGACATCATCTGAGGGGCAGACCCAGAAGTGACGTCTTCTGAGGTACCGGAACCTGGCATGATTTCTTGGGAAAGGTCTTCAGGGAACTGAGAAAGACAGTTAGTGCACCCTGCTGCTCCCGGGTCGGATGTGGTATTACCATTACTTAAGCCCTTCAGCTGCCTCCTACTCGCACGTGTGTGACAGCAGCTACGGAATTCAGGTTTCTGTAGAATAAAGATATGATATTAATGTATTACAAACTGCCATGTTTGATCTACAGTATATTCTGTACTAGTACAAATATGAGTGAACTAATTTAGTTATTGATTAATTATAATTAACACTTTAATAATCCATAGTAATTAAAATTTGTTATTTTTGTTACAGCTATGCAATAATAATGTGGGAGGTCCTGTCACGAAAGATTCCTTTTGAAGGTAATTATTTTAAAACAGATTTATTAATCATTAAAATATCTGTAAAAGATTTTTTATTATGAGAAAACTAGTGTATAATTATGAACATATTTAATTTTTCATGCTATATATTAAAACCCATCAGAATTTTACAGCACCTCTCAAGCTCCATCAGGTTGGATGGGAATCGTCGGTGCACAGCCATTTTAAGATCTCTCCAGAGATGTTCAATCGGATTCAAGTCTGGGCTCTGGCTGGGCCACTCAAGGACATTCACAGAGTTGTCCTGAATCCACTCCTTTGATATCTTGGCTGTGTGCTTAGAGTCGTTGTCCTGCTGAAAGATGAACCGTCGCCCCAGTCTGAGGTCAAGAGCGCTTCCCTTTATCCTGACTAGTCTCCCAGTTCCTGCCGCTGAAAAACATCCCCACAGCATGATGCTGTCACCACCATGCTTCACTGTAGGGATGGTATTGGCCTGGTGATGAGCGGTGCCTGGTTTCCTCCAAATGTGACGCCTGCCATTCACACCAAAAAGTTCAATCTTTGTCTCATCAGACCAGAGAATTTTGTTTCTCATCGTCTGAGAGTCCTTCAGATGCCTTTTGGCAAACTCCAGACGGGCTGCCATGTGCCTTTTACTAAGGAGTGGCTCCCGTCTGGCCGCTCTACCATACAGGCCTGATTGCTGGATTGCTGCAGAGATGGTTGTCCTTCTGGAAGGTTCTCTCTCTCTCCACAGAGGACCTCTGGAGCTCTGACAGAGTGACCATCGGGTTCTTGGTCACCTCCCTGACTAAGGCCCTTCTCCCCCAATCGCTCAGTTTAGATGGCCGGCCAGCTCTAGGAAGAGTCCTGGTGGTTTCAAACTTCTTCCACTTACGGATGATGGAGGCCACTGTGCTCATTGGGACTTTCAAAGCAGCAGAAATTTTTCTGTAACCTTCCCCAGATTTGTGCCTCGAGACAATCCTGTCTCGGAGGTCTACAGACAATTCCTTTGACTTCATGCTTGGTTTGTGCTCTGACATGAACTGTCAACTGTGGGACCTTCTATAGACAGGTGTGTGCCTTTCCAAATCATGTCCAATCAACTGAATTTATCACAGGTGGACTCCAATTAAGCTGCAGAAACATCTCAAGGATGATCAGGGGAAACAGGAGGCACCTGAGCTCAATTTTGAGCTTCATGGCAAAGGCTGTGAATACTTATGTACATGTGCTTTCTCAATTTTTTTATTTTTAATAAATTTGCAAAAATCTCAAGTAAACTTTTTTCACGTTGTCATTATGGGGTGTTGTGTGTAGAATTCTGAGGAAGAAAATGAATTTAATCCATTTTGGAATAAGGCTGTAACATAACAAAATGTGAAAAAAGTGATGCGTTGTGAATACTTAACGTATGCACTGTGTATGTATATGTGTGTGTGTGTATGTATATATATATATATGACTGCAGATCCATGTTATCGTCTTGCATCATGGTGTCCATTTTAAATCCAGATAACAGCAGCAGCAACTTTTATTTCTATAGTACTTTTCATTCACAGGATGGAGCTCAAAGTGCTCTAAACAATGTCAAGTATTTAGTCTTGCACATAATACTTGTCTTTTTTTTCTTTCTCTTTTTTTTTTCCAAAACTCAAACTACTTTTTTAGGCAATTACCATACAAGAATGACCCCGACCAAAGGGTGTGCATCATTCTAGTCACATACGTCTCTCTAAATTTTCCCAAAACCTTAAGATATCATTTTAAATCATGTTTATACAAATATCTATGACACTTGTGAGGTGAAGTCCCTCCTCCACTTTGATTCATACCATATAAGGGGTCTGAATACTTTCTGAAGGCATTGCATCACATTTTTTACCAACTAGGTCACAGATTGTAACCTCCTAATCATCTGGACTAAAGAGCAGAAAGTGGATTTAAAGGTCTTACGTGCTTCTGAAAGAATGAGCTGTGTGGTATGTGCTAGTTGGATCTCAGATGAGATCCACATACCACTGTTGGTGGTATGAAGATTCTTTAAGTGTTCTCATTTGAAGGGATGTTTATGGACATATTTGTGCAAGAACTAGCATTTCCATAAATGTCCATTGCTATCAATCTGAGCAAGAATTGTGATGATTTAATTTTCTGTGCACATCTGGATGTGTGGTATATCCTTCACACAGTGGCATTGTCTATCCAGCAGGGCGTGCTAGCTCCCTTGTTGGAATAAGTTCTTTTGTAATTGTGGCATGTTACATAACCCAAAACTATATAGATATAATATTAAAAGGCGATACCCCTCCCTTAGTGATATGGTGGGAAGAAATCACATAGGAGAAATAACTTAGCTTTCTTTAATGGCGATTTACGCGGCATAACAGACGAGGAAGCCATGACAAGACTATTACCGAAGTGGGAGCTCGATGTATAGATCCTGCCATTTTCGTCGTTGCGCTGGAAGGATTTTCAGAATCGGATGACGTTATCTCCCGTCCGTCCGTCGGCTTCAAAGGCATTTCCAGGAAATGTTCCAAGGCTTTATACTCTTTCTCCATGTGCAGGCCCTCACTTAAGTGAATAATACAATTTCAAACAAGGCAAAAAGAGGATACAATTTCATGCTGACTCTAACACACAGAAATAGTGCATGCTGCCCATTTGGAGTTGTTCTTAACTTGTCTTGACTTAAAATGCTTGCCTAACAGTTCTAAATGAAGAGCCCCTGTGTGCTAAATCTGGCTTTGTGATAACTGTACATGTGGGAAGAAGCAGATTTATAAAATATTTTTTGTACAGAGCACAGTGACATATAAGCTTATTACATTTTGTCATTTACATTTATTTAAATTTTTGCACAATTGTTCATATGTTTTATCTTATGTACGGTGCTGGAACAATAGATGACTTGTTAAGGGTGGCCAAGCAATGGGAATAAACCATTAGCCTAATAATTTATAGTCTTACAAATTACTTCTTTGTAAAGGTTTAAAAGCATTTATTTCTGTAAGTTAACAGTGCATGCATAGAAATATTAGCCTGTCAGAAGTCATGCAACTGGAGCAAAAACTACGATGGTCCCAAAAGGCAGATGGCATAAAATTGAAACAAGTGTCACACACAAAATAAGAGGTAATGCACATGATTTAAACAAGTACTGTGCACAATTTTAACAAGTACTATGTGCAAAATAAGAGATGACACACAAACAAACAAGACGTAAAGCCCACCAAATGTGAGGGACCAATAAGTTCAAACAAGTGCCGCACACAAAATTGAGTGTATGGAAAAGATAGGAGAGGATTCAAAACAAACAAATACTGCTGGTCGGTGGAAAGAACTGTCAGTTACTCCCAAATAACCGTTATGATGGCTGATATATACAGTATATAGCTTTCTGTAATTGAATTATACTATATATAGCGATCAGAGTATATGTCAGCAAAGGAAAGTACCTCTTTCCAAATTTGCTTTCAGCTCCAAGGCAGCAAATGTAGCTTGATCAAAGAAAACCTAAAGATCACAATCTTCTGTTACCTTATGTGCATGCACATTAAGATAAATTAACACTATTATAGGCAGTGCTTTCTGTATTTACTAATCTATTTCTGAGGGTAAGGAGAAGCCGAAGCTATTGACTGAACGCTAACAAGCAGACGGAAACCTGATTACTTACGCTGGGCTAATCTGGAGTCACAATGCATGTTTTTCAGAGGACTTCCATTGTAAGATTTATCAAATTTGAATCCCCGCAAGTACCCTCATAAGTCAGCCACACTCCACCCTCTCGCCACATTTGAGTGAATATGCACGCAATGAATATTTTGCCTTCAGAAGCAGGGTTATGTCCACTTTTACTTCTTTGACATACTTATTTATTCAGCCATTTCACATCTTGTATAATAAAAAGGCAAGAGAAGGATTTTGTCCGGAATAGACACTTACATTTTTGGAGTTATGATGTTGGAATTTTGTCTAAATTTTTTTTTTTATATTTTCAGTCAAAACCTAAAAAGGACCCCTCCCTACTTATTATATATAGGAATGGTTTAACAGGTGGAGGGAGGCCACTGACATTTTCCCCTCCTCATCTGTTTTTTTCATTATTTTTGCATTTGGCTACAGTCAGTGGCATTACTGGTAGCATGTGGCCATACCTGGACCCGGCAGAGGTGGCACAGGTAGTCCAACTTCTCCAGGATGGCAGACACATCAATATGTGCCATTGCCAGAAGGTTTGCTCTGTCTCCCAGCACAGTCTTAAGGGCATGGAGGAGATTCCAGGAGAGAGGCAGTTATTCTAGGAGAGCTGGACAGGGCCCCTCTTAGAAGGTCCTTAACCCATCAGCAGGACCTACCGGTATCTGCTCCTTTGGGCAAGGAGGAACAGGATGAGCACTGCCAGAGCCTACAAAATGACCTCCAGCAGGCAGGCCACTGGTGTGAATGTCTCTGACCAAACAATCAGAAACAGACTTCATGAGAGTAGCCTGTGGGCCCGATGTCCTCTAGTGGGCACCGTGGAGCTTGATTGGCATTGGCCATAGAATACCAGAATTGGCAGGTCCACCACTGGCGCCCTGTGCTTTTCACAGATGTGACAGACATGAAAGGGTCTGGAGAAGCCATGGAGAACGTTATGCTGCCTGTAACATCGTTCAGCATGACCGGTTTGGTGATGGGTCAGTGATGGTATATCTGGGGAGGCATATCCATGGAGGGGCGCACAGACCTCTACAGGCTAGACAACGGCACCTTGACTGCCATTAGGTATCGGGATGAAATCCTTGGACCCATTGTTAGACCATATGCTGGTGCAGTGGCTTCTGGGTTCCTCCTGGTGCACGACAATGCCCAGCCTCATGTGGTGAGAGGATGCAGGCAGTTCCTGGAGAATGAAGGAATTGATACCATTGACTGCCCCCCAAACTCACCCGCCTGACCTAAATCTAATAGAACAACTCTGGGACATTATGTTGTGGTCCATCTGACGCCGCCAGGTTGCACATCAGACTTTCCAGGAGCTCAGTGATGCCCTGGTCCTGATCTGAGAGGAGATCCCTCAGGACACCATCCGTTGTCTCATTAGGACGTTGTCAGGCAGGCATACAAGCATGTGCGGGGCCATACAAACTACTGAGTACGACTTGGAGTTGCTGCAATGACATTTCTGCCAAATGGACTCACCTGTCTGTCTGCCACATCATTTTTTCCTTTTGATTTTTCGGGGTGTCTTTGAATTCAACCCTCTGTAGGTTGATCATTTTCATTTCCATCAAACGATGTGGCATCCTTTCACATCACATTACCACTTCAGTTCATATCAGTATAGATATCCAGCAGGATTTTTTCCCCCATTGAGATCTGATGTGTTTTCAAAGTGTTCCTTTAATTTTTTTGAGCAGTTTTTGTTTTAATCAACAAGCGAGTATTTGTGGGTTGTCAAACATATCATACGATAATCACACTTTAATTCAAGGTTGGGAACTATCTGCCTGCTTGAGACTGCACACTTTCTGACAAGATTATGCGTGGGGAAGTATTATTAATGGCTATTAAAATGTTCTAATGCTTCCGATACTACACTGCCATTATATTATTTTAGAATTTACAAACACACAAATGATCTTTGTATGCAAGATGAGTGAATAACTAAATATGTCAACAAGCGAGACCAGTAGGCAAATCACCATGTTGGCAGGCAGCATTATTAATAAGGTGCGTGCTCTTTCACATAAATCCATCCATTCATCCATTATCCAACCCACTACATCCTAACTACAGGGTCACGGGGGTCTGCTGGAGCCAATCCCAGCCAACACAGGGCAAAAGGCAGGAAACAAACCCTGGGCAGGGCGCCAGCCCACTGAAGGGCACACACACTAGGGACAATTTAGAATCGCCAATGCACCTAACCTGCATGTCTTTGGACTGTGGGAGGAAACCGGAGTACCCAGAGGAAACTCACGCAGACACAGAGAGAACATGCAAACTCCACGCAGGGAGGACCCGGGAAGTGAACCGGGTCTCATAACTGCGAGGCAGCAGAGCTATGCACTGCGTCACCGTGCCGCCCTTCACATAAATCTTGTGTTAGAATTTGGTAAAATACAGATAGTTGGACTCCTCTCAAAGACACGCTTATCAAGTTTAAATTAGCCAGCACAGATGATCATGGTTGTGTATGCATGGTGGCATTTAGTCCAGTGCTTCTTTATGCCTTACTTTGGCTGCTTCCCACTCTCAGAGTAACAGACACACATACCTACATTTATATTAATTGATCTTAATTTTTCAGTGGTAAAACTGGAATCGTAATGTACATAATGTGCTAGTGTACTAGCACGCTATAAAAAAAAAGGACAGATTTTATAGTTTTACTTTTGTTAAACTAGAATGGCATCTACATTATTTCAAATGAAAATGAATTAGAATGTAGGCTCGCAGCTCACTCGGAAATTATTGAAAGTTCTGACATTTTGAATTCCATCCTACCTTTTCCGTATCGGCTCCTATTTTGTGTGCGACACTTGCCTGACCTTGTTCACTCTCTTTTTATTCTGTGTGCGGCGCTTGTTTGAATTTAAAACCTCACACTGGTTCCATTCCATCTGAACTAGTGTGGTGCTGAGTTGTCACCCGTTGCATGGCTGCACTCGCAGGTTCTAACCTGGGATACTGAGTTAGTTTGTCATGTGGTGGGTGCGACAATGCTCTGTATCAGCATGTGCTCCTAACCAAAGTTACATCCATGAACATTACAAGGTAAATACAATTAAATAATACAATATACAATGCATAAATACAATGTACCAAACACCAAATAACACCATCACATCATTATATACTGCAGTAGTGAAAAATATATTGCACAAAACACAAATATAAAGGATATTGAAAAGTAGAATTGAATTCCCACCCAGTAATATATCAAGTAAGTTCTTGTAACACAAACATAATTGAGATTGGATGGAGGAGATTAGACATCAGGAATAGACGGATTGATCAGAGACTACGTTTAACCAGACTGTGATAGGACAGAAATTGTTTCTATGTCTAGTAACTCTGCCTTTAGTGACTGCTAACATTTTCTGAATGGTAATAACTGAAAGAGATGAATACCCAGCTGATTTGTCTTTGATTATAATTCTGGTTCCTTTCCTGACCCGTGGTGTATACAGGACGTAAATGGAGTCCAGTTTCAGGCCTTCAGTCTTTTCTGCAGTCTGAATAACATGCTGCAGTTTATGTTTGGGGTGTGTAGATGCCTGACCATACTGGACTGTTATGGAGAAAGTGAGGATTGTTTAAATAACATCTCGATAAAACTGTACCATCACTGACTGGGGCATACACAGTACATACATGGGGCATCACAAACAGCCTTAGTCAGGTTAATTAGAGTCGCTTATTTTTACAAAGTGAAACAAACCATCCAAACAAATCTTCCTTTGTTCCTGTAAAAGCTATGCATCTGTGTGTATGTGGTGTAATGGATTAAATATTTTATTGTTTTGATTAGTGATGATCTGGAGATTGGTGATTATGACATTGTTTTTTTCCTATTGCAGAAGCAACAAATCCTATGCAAATCATGTTCAGTGTTTTGAAAGGAAATCGTCCGGATATCAACTTGGAGACGTTACCTTTTGATATCCCCAGCAGAGACATACTAATTGATTTAATGACAAGTGGATGGGCCAAAAATCCAGATGACCGACCTTCATTTATAAGTAGGTTTTTTGACTTAAATTTTTAATACCATCTTCATTTATTAGTGTTACAACTCTCACTCAGAACTATTATATTTCAACCTGTCAATAGCCAAATAAAATAAGTATTGTTGTGGCGAAATCTCGGAGCAAAGGACGCACCAAAAGGATTTCACCTGAAATGAAGGCTTCAGAGGATAGGCAAACAGAGTTTATAGCTTTATTGCAATAAAACAATAACACGGACTCAACCCAATTCAGCCAAATCGGACTGAGCCCCGAACAGTTCAAAAATCACAGTTTATATAATCATTTCTTATCATTCTGACCTCGCTCAAAACAGCTCATTCGCTGTTCCCGTCTGACTCCCTCCTGCACCTGGTTAGCTGTTTTCTCTTCATGGGAACCATTATTATCTCCTGACTTCCTTCTGCAGCTGGCCACCAGTATTTTTACTGTCTATTGTTCATCTTTATTTCCTCCGTTTTGCTTATTTTTTGATTGGCCTTGGGAGGGCAGATGTTCCTTCTCTTCCATTCTTGAGCTTTCCCTATCTTTTCATTTGCCTTCCTTGGCCTTCAGTCCCAGCCAACATAGGGCACAAGGCAGGAAATAAACCCCGGGCAGGGCGCCAGACCACTGCAGGGCACACACACACACCAAGCACACACTAGGGACAATTTAGGATAACCAATGCACCTAACCTGCATGTCTTTGGACTGTGGGAGGAAACCGGAGCACCCGGAGGAAACCCACGCAGACACGGGGAGAACATGCAAACTCCATGCAGGGAGGACCCGGGAAATGAACCCAGGTCTCCTTACTGTGAGGCATTCAGGGAGTGTATATGGAGGTTATACACTGCTATAGTTATTTGGGAGTCCACATCAATGACAAGTTGTGCTCATGCAGTAACACAGAGGTGCTTGAGAAGAAAGGGACGAGCAGACTGTTTTTTTTAGGAGACTGTGTTCCCTTAATGTGGGCAGTGACACCCTTTACAAGTTCTATAACTCTTTGATAGTCAGTCTGTGCTGTGCTGTGGCATAAACATCACTTTTAAGAGGAGCCCACTTAATCAACAAGATCATTAAGAAGGCAGGCTCAGTTATGGGACCCACTCTCATCCCATTGGAGTTAGAAGTGGAGGAGAGATAAAAGATAAAAGCAATGGCCTTTATGTAAAATGCTGCACATCCTGTCTATGGTACACTAGTATTAAGTGCTATTTCTAACAGAGGTCCTTCATACCTATGGCAATATCCCATTATATTGCTTCACTGTGATTTTTGTCCTGACTTTAGGTAAATCAGAAGTTTTCTTTTGTTTTGTAATTGTTGTGTGAATTTGAGGTGGGCTGTTGTTGTTGTTTATAAAATTTCTTGACCTTCTGATAAAAGCTAATTTCCTCCTTGGAAGTGTCTACCTGTCTGTCTCTCTGTCATATAGTGTCTTTCACATCTGTCTGTCTGTCATATAGTGTCTTTCACATCTGTCTGTCTGTCTG
>JANRMT010062820.1:31604429-31615538 GCA_026402145.1 Polypterus bichir lapradei
TCTGTCTGTCTGTCATATAGTGTCTTTCACATCTGTCTACCTATCTGTCTTTCTGTTTTTTTTTCTGCACTGATACTTGTAGTCCTTCACTAAGCTTTTGATGGAGACATGAACTGAGATCCCCAAAAGTAGTTCTTCAAGGTTATACCTGATCCAGTTCCTGAAAACTCAGCAATGCATTAAATATGAATTACTTTCATCTTAATGAAGAGTACATATCTTAACCTAAGTCTTTAGATTATATTGAATAGAATAAATGGATAAAAAAACAGAGGAATATGTCAAGAATTTAAATACAGAAAAACAACTATTCCTCTTTTCCCACTTCTTTGTGGAGTTGATGTGCTTTATCAATCTTCTCCATACAGCTCGGTACTTCACCTCCTCCCTAGTCAGATCCTTTTTCTTCAAATGAAGCTTGTTAAGCAGGATACTCCAACAGCGCCATCCACCTCTACAAAATTGTCAGTGAAGAACTACTCATCCATCACGCTCAATATGTTAAGGACAACACATCCCCAATTTGGGGAACATTCTTCTTCCCCTTCTCAGTTTATAAATTGGTTACGTCATGAAATCTCCGAAAGGTTATTTCCAAGTTAGCGCAAGCCAGTTTTAGTCCATCTGGGAATATCTCATTCATTAATCACCTTAAAAGTTAAACCGAAATCTGCATATCTTGAATTAAATTTGAATTCAATTAGTATTTATTAGGTATTGGTTGCCTTAAAGATTTTTTTTAATATCTTTGAGAATTTCACTTTCGCTCATGTAATGTAAATTAAAACCGAATAGTCTCCAACCCTGAATTGGGTTAAGCATTTTTGAGGATATTATGTATTTTAGTAAATGTATTGTTTTGCCTTATATAACATTTCAACTTAGACAATTTCCACAAGTTAACAAAAGATCTCTTTTTAAAACTCAGTTTCTTTTGTATTTTTAAAGAGTGTGTTATTGAACTGGAGCCCATGATTAGACGATTTGATGAGATTGAAGTCCTAGAAGCTGTGCTGCAAGTAAAGAAATCTAAAGTGAGTACATTAATACCCTTGGAGAAAGTGGTCTTCCTTTATTTAATTATTTGCTGATTCATCACCATGGACTGTACAACTGGAACACTACACAAAGAGTGTAGCTGGAGAATTTAAAAGGCTCCATCAACTTCATAGCACATTTAAGCTGATCATAAAGTAAAAACATGAGCCATCTAGTGTGACAATATGGTCAATAAGGCAAATAGCTTGATAGTCAGTTTTTGAAGCCATGTACTGTGATGCAGTCAAACCTTGCTCTGTTTTGTATTTGATGTCCAGCACTAGAATCCTAAAAACTTGGTTCTGAATTTTATCCCAAAAAAAAAAAATCAAGAATTTTGAATATTAAAAGCAAATCACAATGAAACCTCTATTGGAGAAGTCTAGTCCAAAAAAAAAAAAAAAACCCAAGCTCTCATAAAAACGGGGATAGCTATGGAAGAAGAAAAGGCAAATAAAATCAAATTAAGACAAGAGATTATGTTCCATTTGCAATAAGGTATAAAGTAAAATTCTGCTCCTTCCTGCTCTGCTCCTGTTCACTTGTTGTGATCGCCTCCTTTGTTCTCAAATTACTTCTTCAAGCTCAGTTCTTCTTGTGGTCATCTGATGGAGTAACAGGCTCAAACAAAAATACATTTTTGGGTGCCAACCTGGCCATCCCTCTTTATTTAACAGTCTGAACAAAATCCTTGCTCAATGCTTAAAAGGAAACAAAAAACTGTGACCACCAGAATAATATGACGGGTACAAATTATGGCTTTTATGTCTGCCATCTAAATGTTCTGGAGCTCCTGAGCTCTGGAAGCCTCCTTCCGGGAGGTCATGTTTTTATAGAGCAGGGAATAGAAGGGGCTGAGTCCGTTATCCTCACTGGCCAATTTCTGTGGAGGAAGAAAAAGGCAAGACAGTTAGCAGCAGTGCCCCCTCTCAGCCTGGGGTGGTATTTACATACCTGGGAAAAACTTGAGAGTGATTCTCTAATGCGCATGTGTGACAATCTCCAGTTGAACGACTTATTAGTCACCACACAGATCTCATTCTCTTTTTAAAGTTGGCCTTGATTTAAACCTGGAGATCTCACTTGTACTTCAGCAATCCTTTAATTTCATGTGTCATTTTAGCTGTATCAGTGCTGTCATGCTACCTTCTGCTATACTGTTTTCATAGTCAATGGATTGCTGTGGATGAATATCTGAAATCTGGTACTTTGGCATGCAAAGTCAGCCATACAGAATTTGAATTTTAACATTTTTCAAATTGCTACTTTTAGTAAAATAGATATGGTGATTGTAATGTGGAGCACTGCTAACAAGTGACTATTCACTGTAGACGGTCTGCCGTATCTTTGACTTTAGCCAAATCTGGAATACTTAAAGCACACTGACTTATATGAAACCTGTTTTCTTTTTAATAAAAATGGAAATTCAGTCTATACAGATGTACTAATGTTTAATTATCTCTGCTATTAATTAGTCTAAACAAGTCACATTCACAGTTCTGTAAAGATAGAAATCTATTTAGTATATTTTGAAAAATTCCCCTATTTGTTTAAAAAATGCCCTCAGATTTCAGTCAATAGGGGAAAGAGTAGCCCCTAAAATATAATTTCTAACCTGATTTTAATGCATTTGATTTGTGAATAAAGATGACCATTCTTAATTTTCTCATTCTGTTTATTAATTCATTCAGTCTTAAATGTAAATGAACCAGTATTAGCAATATAAAACACAATCTATTAACTGTCTTTTGTTATTTTCTTTCCATTAT
This sequence comes from Polypterus bichir lapradei, assembly GCA_026402145.1. Classification (NCBI taxonomy): domain Eukaryota; kingdom Metazoa; phylum Chordata; class Cladistia; order Polypteriformes; family Polypteridae; genus Polypterus; species Polypterus bichir. The sequence continues at coordinate 31,607,237 of JANRMT010062820.1, forward strand.
TAAATTAATGATTTGTCATTAAGTGAACATTTTCTGTATCGCTTCTGATTTTCCTTCTCCCACACTTGTCTGTTCTTAATTTCAGTACACCAGCAGGTCAGATTTCTCATCAAGTTCATCATGTGGAAAGAACTGCATTCGGGAACTGAATCCAGTGAATCAACTGGTGAACCAAACTCCTTGGACGGTAAAGAAAAACAAAATATATGCATACAATTAGGCCTGGGTTAAAATATAGTTTTTCTAATTAATTGTTATTTTTCATTTAAACAATTCAATATCTATTCTTAGTCTTAAGATCAATCTTTTGAATCTCTATTCTGCTCAGTTACTATATGTAGGTTTTTGCTCATCTTCGGAGTCCGATGCATTAGATGTCGCTAATGCTCCTGTTAAGGCTTTCTACGGAAAAAAGCAATTTAATACCTTGCATAGAATGAGAAGGATCTCGCTGTAGGTTGGACAGCATAAAATGGTTTGTCCTCCTCAGCTGAAATCAGTGCCTTAGACACTTAAATCAGATGTGTGGACTTCCTACAGAATTCAAACGATGTGTTGGTAAAGAACCACTAGATAAAAGCAAAGCCATATGTAAGCTGTGCAACTCTGAAGTAAAGTATTGTTGTAACACAACCAATTTAGAGAAATCATTTATCCCAACGTCACTCATAAATGTAAACTCCGTCGACACTCAAATGAGTAGAGCCTAAACAACTACACTGGAGACAGCGTTTAGCTCCAAACTTCCATTTGATTCTCCTCGTGCCCAAAAAATAACAGCATCTATAGCAGTTTTTATTTGTAAAGATATGAGATCCTACACTGTTGTTGAAAATGAGGGCTTTTCGACAGATAATCAAGGTTTTGGAACTGCGGTATGGTGTATTAACCAGAAAGTAAATTAGTGAAGCTATTGTACCCAGGCTTTATGAAAATCTTAAGCAGAACATCGCCACGTCTGTCAGGTCAGCGGAGAGAATAGTCCTAACTTGTGACAGCTAAACATCCAGGACAGCAGATTGCTACGTGACAATCACATGTCACTACATGAAAAACAACTGGGCACCTGTGGCGGATGTGTTGCAGGCAAGCACGCTGCATGCCAGTCACACCGGGAGCAACCTCGCTGACTATACTGATATATATATACTGGCTGTTGTTCCAAAAACTTTTCAACCATTTCCAATGTGCTGTTCCATCGCCTAACCACATCACTTACAAGTTTGTGTGTTGGCAAATCCAATAAAAGTTGCTTCTCTTAAAGCATATGGCTTGCTATACTGCTACAGTGGAAAAGTTTGCAACTCGCCTCACCTGGCCGAGTAAGCAGGCAATTGTTGGAACTGTAGGAATCGTTGGAATTTTCAGAGCAGCCTGTGATACCAAAGCTCCACATGCTGTACCCCATGGATCATATTAGTGCCATCGTCAGTCACAATGGCCGGTTCTTTTTCTTTGATGTTCCATTCATCCAACGCCACTGCGAACATACATCAGCACTAGATCCTCATTTTAAAATGCTTACTTTTTGCCTGAGGAGAAACTGTGAGGACACATTTTCAAGACGGGTTAATGTGACTGCTACATGTGAGCAACTGAAGATATGACTAAGACACGAGCTTTAATCTCAACTAATTTATGATTAGTTTAAATGTCCAATAGGGGAATTAATTTGTCTAACAGTTCAGTTGAAGAGTGTCTACATGGAGATTCATAACAGACAAAAAGGTTATTGAATAACATCTATTATTTAAGAAGCAATATTTGATTATTTTATAATATTATTTGCAAATGATATAGATGTTTTATAAAGAGATGTCATTGCATTGCATTAAAACAGGAAGCCCCCATAATATGTGTGGACTCTGATGTGGCAATACATATGTTAGTTTAATCATGGCAAAATTTTGAATAAATGCAGTGAAGAAGTGTGTTTATTTATTTATGAAGAGCAATTATATTTTGTTCCACATCTTGCAAGTACTGATGTTAACTGTTCTTTACTAATCAAGTACTGCTTCTTAAATGTCATGTTTATGCATATGTTATGAAGTCACTATGCGGACACCCTTCAAATAAAGTGTGGCATTGTATTAATACTCTCTATGCATGGTTAACTAACCTCTGAAAAAGCCAGTACTTCAATTATATCAGTGCACTCTAATTCAGTCAAAAGAAAATCAAAATCAAATCGAATCAGGACATCAGTGCCAATACACAGCCCTATCTACAATGCAGTATACATTTTTATTTGATTAGAGAGTTTAAAAACAAATGTGATGTTTTTCAAGTGACCATGTGATATTGAATGACTTTGAGAAATGAGTATATGGATTAATAGGGTTAAGGAAAATATCAATGATGCATCCCACCATTTTCCAAACCCACTTAATCCAATTCGAGAGGAGCACAATTCTGGATTGGAAGATGGGAAGGATACTCAGTGACACTCGGCCAGTTGAAAAGTGTCAATCAGTTTGTTTTTTTCTGCACCACCTTGTAATATGAGAGAAACTTCAGGAGAAAAAAAAGCATACATAGGCCGTGAGTGGGCCAAATTTGAATCTAGGACACTTCCGTTAGCAGGCAGGGTATCTTTGATTATGTACTCTTTAAATGGAATGATGCTTAAAGAATAATAATAATAATAATAATAATTTTTTTACATTTATATAGCTCTTTGTCACTGCTCAAAACACTTTACACAGTGAGTAGGGAGCTACTTTAACCACCACTAATGTACGTATAGCATCCATCTGGATGATGCAGCGGCAGCCATTTTGCACCAGTAAGCTCACCAAACATTAGCTATGAGGAGGTGAAGGGGTGATAGAGATAGTTAGCCGATAGATGAATAAAGGCCTGAATGATTAGGCTGTGGTGGGTAATTTAGCCAGGACACTGGGATACCCCCTACACTTTACAAAGGAAAGAAGTGAAAAGTCCTCGCAATTCGGAAGCAAGACTCCGGACTTCATAAGTGTTGTTTTGTAACATGTCAAGCTGAAGTAAATAATACAAGGTGATACGACTCACACATCTTCAAGTGGCAACGACTCTTTTAACTAACTTGAACATTCCATATTAACCCAGAAAAGTTTTGATGAGAATAAACCATTAAGTCCAGGAATAGATTGCCAATTCTTATGTATCCAATATGTTTAAAACCATGTTGTATTGAGATTTGAACAGTCCTAAAATGTTAATATTCTGCAAGGGAACTTTCTTAGATCTCTTTATACAGAAATATTTTCTGCAAAATGTATTCTTTATTACTGAACTCATTTTAATACAATACTTGGAATACTCTATGCTAAATCCCTGTATCACCTTTTAATCACAACAGGATTCAAAGATTTAAAGTCAAAGTCCAGGAATGATGCTGTTTGCTTTGAGCTTTTTCTACATTGCAATATATTTCTTGTAATATGAAGACCAAAACTACACATAGTATTCGACAAGTGAATTATGCATTGTGAAGGAATAGTCCACCCAAACCTGATATTTATTGTATGTTACTTACCCTGTGTACTTTTTAGTTGTGGCCAAGAAATATTTTTAATCTCATTTTTTCAAGCAGAATGGAGAGAAAGAAGTTTATGACATAATAGAAGCCAATTGTGACCAATGCTGAAGAGCAGCAAACAATGTAAAAAAAAAAAAAAAAAGTCCATGGAAGAAAGTATTCCTTTAAGTAGAGCCTCTTTTTGCTTTAACTTTGTACTGTGTAAATGATACATAAACCCTTTGAGTTAAAATGGTGGGGGGAGAACAAGAGCTTTGCTATTTTTATTTATCCATTCTACCCCAACAAACATTAGTGCCAACACAACAACAGGCTTCATAGCCATAACACCAGGCAATAATCTGAAATCTAGGTCAAAGCTATCATATGTAAAAATGTATTAGCTTAATTTAAGACTACAAAATGTCAACAAACTTTCAGAAGCAATGTTTTTATGACCAAACAGTAAACTTTGTGAGCTAGAATGCCAGAGGTCTCAATTGTGAATTAAAGAGAAAGAAAGTTCTCCCTCACTTAGCAGGTTTAAATGCCAAGATAGTATTTTTAGAGGAGACTCACTTAATAAGTAAGGACCAGTTTTGGTTACGAAGAAAACCAGGGGTATGGAAATCTTAATTCACTGAACTATCCCATTTGTAGCATCAGACGTAATATGTGATCCTGAATGGCAATATGTCATGGTGATGGGCAATTTATTTAATATTAAAAAAGGTCTAATAAATATCTATGCACCTAACGTGGATGATAGCGATTTCATCCAAAATGTATTTACATTTAAACTCATAAAATTATAATGGATGGAGACTTCGATTGTGTTTTACATCCAGACCTGGGGCCTCATGCATAATGCTGTGCATGTAATTCACACTAAAACGTTCTGACAAAAGCAGAAATGTGCGTACACACATAAAAATCCAGATGCATAAATCTGTGCGTACGGGAACTTTCACATTCTTCTGCTCCATAAATACTGATCAGCGTGAAAAGTAATGCTTGTCTACGTGCCTGACTCCCCACCCCGACTCCTCCCAGAATTACTCCTCTTTGAATATGCAAATCAATATAAATAGCTTCTTATGTTTTGTGTTCTGTGAAAAGACAATGACAAAAGCACAGGAAAAAAGAATTTCAGCGAATACCAAGTAGAGACAATGAAACTTACTATTTGTTGGTTTAAGCAGTGATATAAACAACAAAAGGAAGTTGAATGAGTGAGAGAGTGGTGGAGAAACGTGAAAGTTCATGTTCAGAAAGTCACATAGTGCCTGAAAAAAATAAGAAGTGGTCAGATATCAAAGTCGCCCTGAAAAGGCGAGTTGTAGCCCACCGTCTGAGTGCTATGTGAAAGCTTATTATGGTACAGAGAAAAGAAAACAAACTGGGACACAGTTTGAAAAAAGGTCAAAATTTCCACTTTAATCACTTAGTTTATTTTGTCATTAAAGTAGATTGTCATAAACTTCATCATAAAATTGTTTAATTTAATAGTTTCTCAAATCCCATCGTAACTAAAGTGGCACATTAAATGCTTCATATTCTGTGTGTTCTTTTATGTACTCTTATGTGTGTGAATCACTACATGCCTCTTAAGCGCTGACGGGACACAAAATATATTACATTCATGATGTTACCAGCTCTCTAAACAATTTAAATACTAAGATGTATACTTGATATTATTTTCATGATGGTAGAAATTAAAGCATGTATAAAATATTGAGGCAGTGGTAGCGATGAGCTGGCGTCCCTTCCAGAGATTATTCCTACTTCCCGCATGATGCTTGCTATGCCCTGCGCGACCCTCAATAAAATTATTTACTGCAGCAGTACTTGTCTCTTTCAAATGTACTGACCCCCAATTCCTGTCCTTCCTTTTCTTTCTTCAAATAACCAATCACCACACAGTCAGCTGTTTAATAAATATCAAGCCATCTGTACGCTTAGACCGCCGATTCTTCAGAACTTTTAAGGCACATTGAAATATCTTTGTAGTACATGTTTAATTATTCCATCCATCTATCCATCCAGGGTTGCGCCAATCCCTGCAAGCATACAGCACAAGGCAGGAACAGTCCCGGAATGGGGAGCCAGTATATCGCTACTGCTGCCCACCGAGTCCTCGCATATTTAATTATTAACAATATATATTATTTAAATGAAGTTAAAAATTTATCTGTATAATGTAATATATATACTTTACTACATTTAATCTTAAAAATGATATCAAGAGCTCCAATAAGATAGCACATGGAAATCTAAATTGACTTAGAAGCCAGTCGTCATCATCTGTAAAAACGTGTTCTGTTCTATTGAATTGAATTCCTTTATTGTTATTGTATGGTAAAATGAGATTCAATATGCAAATCCTCCATAAACTTATTTTCCTACTAAATGGTAAAATAACAGCAGCAATAATAATAATAGGATACAACAGTGAAAAATATACAATATGAAAGCATAAGTAGCTGAGGTTGTGCAATATTACAACTGTAATTCAAGTTTACAGTGAGGCAATTGTACTTATAAGTACAAAAGTTCTACCGGGAAAACTTGATGGGCTGATTGAGTACGTTTATAGCTCTTGGGATGAAACTGTTTCTGAAGTGCGAGATCCATACATGAAAGGCTCTGTAGTGTTTGCCGAATGGGTGAAGTTCAGTGTTAGACTTTGCACATGGCTGAGGCAGCGTGTGCTAAAAAAGCTGTATCCCGATAATTCTCTCCACTCTTGACACAATCTGCTGTAGAGCTATACAGCTGTGATTCTACATTCAGATACAGTGGGTTAAAATACTCCTAGTGGTACTCTGAGAGTAACAACGCTAAAGTGGCTATGGTATTTGGAATAGTTTTACCATTTGGTGCACCATTATATGGTTACAGGTTGATTACAATCATATGTCTCGAACTAAAAAACGATATGTGGTTAATTTCAAGGTATTTGATAAAGTTGCATCAGGGATATGAATCTAAAAAATAAAGGGAAACCACACAGGAACAGTAGCACTGCTTTGACGCTGGGTGCCGGCAGTTTGCAAAACCGAGCGGACAACTTGAGTATGCAAGGGATTGAGCTGGCGTGAAAATGTGTGTGGGTTTGCGCCAAGTTTAGTTTTTATACATTGCGATGTGAGCATGGAAACGGCGCCCGCAACATTTTTGTACGTAGGCACCGTTTATACTTGAGACCCCTGGAGAAGTCGTCAGCTACAACAGTGATAACATCTAATACTGCAACAATAATTACACAGTTTGTAATTGATCAGAACTTATCAGTTATCAAACCATGGTTGGTTTTTAAATCCTAACCTTTAGAGCATACTCCTTCTTCTCACAAGTTCATCATTGTTACTCAAGAATTGATTATTTCTTTGTAGACAATAATTTTTTGCCCATTATCAAGTCGTGTAAGTAAGACACTATTGTTATGTCCGACCACACCCATCTGATCATGAAAATTAAGTCCTACACACTCATCTCGTAGCTGGTGTCTTAACTCCTTGTAATTAGCTGACGAGCTCTGTACAGAATTCATATACAAGAAAACTGATTATTTTCTGGAAACAAATCCATCCCCAGTAGTCTCAGCATGAATACTCTGAGAAACTCTGAAGGCCTTTTTAACAAGGACAGTTTATTTCATATCCTTCTCACAAAAATAAATTGGATACCAAGGAGGCATCGAAGTTAATCAGCGGAATTTTCAGAATAGATCTAGAATATGCCAAAAAAGACTCCAAAAAAGGTACTTTATACAAAAAGACAGGGTTTTCAATCAGAATTTAAATTTTGACTACTCATCTTTAAATTGCAACATAATTATTATGAACACGGAGAGATTTTAGCTCAACAAATCCATAAGCAGGAAGTCCGAATGCAATAACAGCAATTGCCAGCATTGATGGGGATAAAATCATAGACCGTAAAAATATAACCCACACATTTAGAGAGTACTATACATACGTCCTTATATTCCACTCAGTCTCAAGAAGATAAGACACAATCTAATGAGGTCTTTGGCTCTTTTTTTAAAATATGGCAAGATTTAATCAATAACATTTTAGAATAAGCTTCTGTATTGAGAAAAAGGATACACTTCCGTCCTTGTTGCTTCAAAGATTTGCTTTGTTGGCTGACTCTCCTCTCTTTCTTTCTTTTGGGGTGGGGTGAATTTTGGTTTTGTTAAATTTGATTTGATTGTATGGATTTATATTTGCTTTTAATTAAAATGAATAAAAATAAAAAATAACCCTTTGAGCCATCTTAAATATTAGGTTAGTGGCTGTAAATTGGGCCATTCTGACTGAGTATGCTCTATGATATACTCGCACTCAGTCCAGTGTTGGTTTCAAATACAACTGCTGCTATTTTTGTTCATTGTTAGTACAACAGCAACATCCTGTACTGTTCTTTTTTTTATTTTAGGATGGTAGCTCACCATCGAGTTCCTATTCCTTTCCAGAAGACAACATATCTCAGCCTCATTTCTTAACACTGAGTAATGTTCCACCCAATAATCTGCACATTAAAAAAGGTACTTTCTTGTTCAATACTTTGAATAATCTGCCACAGGAAGCAAGTATATATAAATCAGTTTAACCTTTAAATGTAATTAGTTTCAGTATTTAATATGTTATTTATTTTTCATATTAAAAAAACAGATTAAATATGAACAGCTAACTTGTTCTCATTATTGGATTAAACTACAGTAGAAATAAAACAGCAACTTTCTCTCTCTCTCTCTCTCTCTCTCTCTCTCTATATATATATATATATAGT
>JANRMT010062820.1:31615938-31630181 GCA_026402145.1 Polypterus bichir lapradei
TAATATACATACACAAGAGACATGAGAGGGGGTTGGGCACCATAGGGTGAACCCCATTTGATGGCACATGTTTTGCCAAAGAAAATCAGAACAACAAACAAACAAAGTTAATGCCAGTGCGATGCAAGATGGAAATGCCTTATCCAGACATGAGTCCACAATGACTGCCTACTTCCAGTGGGTCATTGCTTTAAGTAGTTACCGGGTGGGAGTGATGGCACTTCCAGAGGAGCAGCAGAAGTCATGTCAGATGTCCTCCAGTCTGCAAATGTCAGATCTGAGAACACAAGAAGGAAAAATGTTAGTGACAGTGCCAACCTGTGGTCTGAGGTAGAAGTACAGTTAACACAGAAGCCCTGAGAATGCCCCCTAAGAATGTATACAGTTTTTGTATTTTTATTTTTTTTCTCTGCCCTTGGCTAATATTGTTAGTTCACTTGAGCTGATTACCACTGAACCATTGCTTCCTGCAGTCCTTGGTGGTGCTAGTGTTAAAGAGGTTGCAGCAGAACTCCATATTAAAACATATTCAGTAATGTTACAAAGGTGATTTAAAATGGAAAATCTCACATTTCTATTAGTATTAAATCCTAAGATTAGTACTGCCTCAGTTTACAGTGAGTTTGGATAAATGTATACCATAAAAAAGTTAATTACTTACTTTAATTACTGTCATTTTTTAAATTACTTTATCTCACTGAAAAGCACTGTCCTGTTCTCTTCTTATCACAAACAGCATCTCCATCATCTATAGAGAAAATCGTGCTTCATTCAGTTGAGTCATACCTCCATTGATTAAGTAGTGGTGTTTTTCTTTTGATAATTTCTCTTTTTTTATTTCAAAAACATTTAACACTGATCATTTGTTGGTATTGCAAAGTTAATGACAATATGCATGTGAACAACAGTGTAGGCTTTTTCAAAAACACAAGCCAATGCACTGATTAAAAAAATAAAAAGTATAATTGGGTTATCTCAGATTTATTGTCACATGTGTTAATAAATGCTGTGTGATATTTTTCCCCGTTTATAACTGCACTCATTTTATCAAGGAGTCCTCCTCCTTCTGCTTTTCCAGTCGTGCTGGAATCATGAAGTGGAGAAACACCCCACCCCTTCTCTTCAAGTGCTGATCAAGGAACTTCCCAAGTCCACAAATGTTGAGAAACACTAATGTAAGAAAAACACTGTAATCCAACGACATAATGAAACTGTTACCCAAGAGTGGTTGGGGGAAAAAAAGTGCAGCAGCCGTTACCTTTTCATGACATCCCTGTTTTGTAAATAAAATAAACTTTGTAAGCACTAATGCCATCGCCTGGAGCAGTATACTGGCTGGTGGGAATTGTAGTCTCCACTGAGATATTTGCATAAGGTTGTAGATAAGAAAGTGTCATGGGGGATTAATATATATTATATGCATTTCTTGCTTGATCAGTTGTGCAACATTAACTACACTCACAGCCACAGCACCTGGCAAGCCAAGTTAAACATGCCCCTTTCATTTCACTTCTGCCAAAGGCCTACATTTACATAAACTGGCATGCCCCATTTCTGAGTGAGATGTCTGTCAGAGCTGTGGTGAAATGGGGTATGTGGTGCTTTACAATATCCTACTTGCATTATTGATGACAAATATAACAAATTAAAAAAAAAAAGTGTTGGCAACGTCACCAAATTTAATTTAAATCTGTCAAGACATTTTTGAGATTTTGGGGTGTTTAGATTTTCTATTGTTTAAGCCCTAAATATTAATATATCGAAATATCCTTTTTTAGTGGATATCTACTACCCTGGATGTGCCATCCTGCCAAATTTCAGTTCTTTGACTTAAATGGGAAATAGTGAGTGATATAAATATAAAGACAGAGACAGATGGTGAGTAAGCACTAGGGGTGCAACTGAACCCAAAACCACAGACACAGCAATACCCAAACATAATTCCAGGTTTATATAAATGATTTTTATTTGACAAATACACCTTTTCATAAGTACACCAGCAAAAATAAACCTCTCAATCTTCCTCCAAGAGAGCATTACCTACTGCCTCCCGACTGTGAAGTGAGGAAGTGGGCTTTCTTTTAAGTTCAACACAGGAACTGCTTCCAGTCTCCTGTCCAGGTCATCCAGAGCATATCCTGGCCATGCAGAAACCAGAGCAGTCCTCCCTAGGCAGTGGCCTTTGGTGGTATCCAAAGACCCCAAAAGAACTGTGTTACTGGACTCCAACTCCAGTGCTACCTTGCAGGTGTCTTAATCTGGTTCATCACTGCCACCTGTCGTGTGGCAGAATTAACTGCTCCCAGTAAGCCTGTTCACCCAGTCCATCCATTAATCCATCCTTTGTTCTAGCCAGGATTCCTATTCTTTCTTCCTGGCACTTAGACGTGAAAGGCACTATATGATAGATAGATAGATAGATGACATTACCAATGACAGGTTGTGGGGTTAGCTCAAAAACTTTGTGGTTTAAACCCCAGTACTCTAGCCTAATTATCCATTGCTTCATCAAGACAAGAAAAACCTGCTGTGCATAGTTTAAGAATTGGTGATGACTTTGTTTTATTAATCTGTTTTTCAATATGCATATTCTTGTTAGTGTTAGAGGCTATCTTACGAGTAAGCCAGAAGGACGTACTTTGCATTCTGTGTGATAGCAGTGAATCTCAATACCTTTCTACAGAATAATCATGTCCTATTTTCTGTTGTTCGCTTAGGTAAATAACATTATGGGAACTAGTGGAACATTATTTAACCAAGTAGCTGAGTGGGTAGCAGCAATTGTAACTTTTCATTACACTCATTAGTATGTTAAAGTTCAAATTTAGATTTTTAAGGACTTTGACACTATATTCAGTGAAGACAGTTATACAAAAAGCAAATATTTTTCTTGATTTTATTTTTTCTCACAGATAATCAAGAGTGTGTTCATGAATCTCATTCAAATATTACAGACCCAAAAATTAAATCCTACAATATCCCTATGCATTCAGGTAAGTAAACCAATTGTAAACCCATTAGTGATATCGTAGTCGGCCCTAAAATGCATTTTGAAAGTGCTGAATTTTTCCCCAGTATTTTTTTTTTTTTTTTCATGAGATTGTGTCCTGTATACATCTTGTAAAGAGTAACAGTAATTAATTGAAAACTAGAGTGGGAGCCAAAATGAAATTTGTTTATCAATATGTGTTCAATATATGTATGTCTAACATTTTCTACACTACTTCATCTTGTTTCTATATAAATGATAATGTAACATAACTAGGACCTTCTGTATTGCTCTTCTGTTGTGCTTACAGTTTAGCTACAGTGATGCCAAGATGTCCATGAACCCTTTACGATTGTCTCTATTTCTGCATAAATATGACCTAAAACATGATCAGCTTTTTATGGAAGTCTTAATACTAGATAAGGAGAACCCAATTAAACAAATGACACAAAGATATGAGACTTGTTAACACTAGAATCCCTGAAGCCTGAGAAAATATTTGTAATGCTGGGCCACCTTAATTTAGCTCCTCATCACTGTGCCGATCCCACCCCCCACCGAGGCAGCTGAAGTTGGACACAATATTCTCACAGCTGAAATCTGTTTTATCTGGGAGTTAGGTGTCTGGAATTGTATAGGAAAATAATATATTATTATTTGAAATACATGCATTTCATGTGTGTTCTGTGTCTACAACGAGTTGTGTAGGGTGACAGGAAATGCAAGGCAAGAAATGTTGAACACATAACTAAAGCAAATTGTCTCACGTTCTAGTACTAATGATAAAATGTTCACATGAAGTGTATAATGTGTGAAGACTGAAGTCTAAATATCAAGTAAACACTTTCACAAAAGGTATAATAAAACTAGTGCACTTTTATTCAAGAATAAAACCGGAGAAAATGAAATTGTTCAATTTACATGTTGCTGTCAATGTGTGAAAATTAAAACCCAAATAAAGGCATTTGTGTGTATGTGTGTGTTTGTGTGTTTCACAGTGGAAATGCGGCTGTCTCATAGGTAGCAACTACACTGGTGGAGGGATAATAGCTGCTGCTTCATAATCGAGACGTTGCTAGTTCAATCCCAGGTCCTCCCTGCATTTAGTGCTTTTATTAGTGACCAGCTATTATTAGTAGTAGTAGTAGTATTATATAATAAAAAACATACATTTGATTTGAGTCTCCAACAAATCAATGAAACAAGTGTGCTTTTATTTAATAATAAAATCAAATAAAAACAAATAAAAAAAATCACACATAAAAGCACACTTGTTTCATTATACCACATCTTTATTTCTTTATTTGAAAACTAACCGTGTCAGACTGAGGGGAGTGTGAGCATGACTGAGAGAATAAAAGTGAATAAATAAATAAAAAAAGAAAACGCTAACTTTTACAAGTACCATAAATTTACATCGGCTGTTTCAGACTCAAATCAAATGTATGTTTTTATTATATAATAGTATTAATAATAGCGGCTTATTGCTTAAGTCGCTAAATGCAGGGAGAACCCAGGATTGAACCAGCAACCTCTTGATTATGAGGCAGCAATTCTTACCTCTTCACCAACCAACCAGACATCTCTACTTCCAATCAATTAATATGTTGGCTTCAGTTTTTGTCACATTGACAGTAACGTGTAAATTGAACAATTCATTTTTCTTCTTCATTTTTCAGTTTTATTCTTAAATAAAAGTACACTTGTTTTGTTATACCTTTTATGAAAGTGTTTATTTGATATTTGGACTTTAGTCTTCACACATTATACACTTCACGTCAACATTTTGTCGTCCTTACTATAACATGAAAAAAGTTTCTGTTTTAGTTATGTGTTCAACATTTCTTGCCTCACATTTCCTGTTATCCTGCATTTACACAGATCATTGTAGACCCAGAACACATATGAAATGTATGCATGTCAAATAACGATATATTCTTTTCCTATACAATTCCAGTCACCTCACTGCCAGATAAATGGACTTTAGCTGTGAGAATTTTGCATCCGACTTCAGCTGCTTTGGTGAGGGATGGCTGAGCAGACCGCCTGCTGCCAAAGCTGATTGACACATTTGTTAAAGAAAGGGACTGATGAGGAGATGTGAGGGAATTCAAGGTGGCCCAGCATTACACATATTTTAGCAGGCTTCATGGGAATTCTAGTGTTAATTTATTTTTAGAGAAAAAAGTATCCCATGTTATATATTTATATTTGAAAAACCAAGCGAATCTTGGCTTTCAGTGTCTGCTGTGAACCTCTTGTGCAGCATTTCCAATAATTGTTGTTCAGCCCTGCACATCAGCTTTGAGGAATTTTCAGCCCTTTCCTCTTTACAGAACTACTTCATCTCAGGCATGTTGGTGGTTTTCCTTGCATTAACTGCTTTCACAACATTTCCATAGAATTAAGGTCAGGACATTGACTCAGCCATTCCAAAACAGGGAATTTCTTCTGTTTTAGCAGTTCTTTGGTAGAATGTGTTTAGTGTCATTTTCTTGCTGCATGACCCACTTTCTCTTAATATTCAGTTCATTGAAGGATTCCCAGACATTTTCCTGTGGAATTTGCTGGTGCAATTCAGAATTCATAGTCCCATCAATTATAGCAAACCATCCTGATTCAGAGGCAAGAAAGCAAGTCCAGTTCATGATCCTGCCACTACCACTTTCACAGATGGGATAACGATTCTTATGCTGGAATGCGGTTTTTGCTTTTCACCAGATGTAATGCTACTTATGTTCCTATTTCAGATTCAATTGTTCACAGAACATTCTTCCAGTAGCCATCTACCTTATACTGTACATATGGTTTTTAAAAACTTTAGATGGACAGGAATGTTGTTCTAGGCTTTCTTCTTTCAAGACTGTCATGCACGCCGTTGTTGTTCAGTACTCTTCTGATGGTGGACTCGTGAACAATAAGATTAGCCCAATGCAAGAGAGGCGTTTAGATCCTTAGGTCTGTAATTTTTGCCTCCTGGAATATTACACGCCTTGCTGTTGGGTTGATCTTTGTTCATCGACCACTCCTGGGACGGTTAACAATGTTGTTGAATTTTCTCCATTTGTACACAGACTGTCTGACAGTGGACTGGTGGTGTCCAAACTCTTTAGAAATGGTTTTGACACCTTTTCCAGACTGGTGAACATCAACAACTTTTATCTGAGGTCTTTAGAAATGTCATTTGATTGAGGCATAACACACTTTCATAAAACTGTGTGGCAAAGACCAGAGTTTAACGGTGAAGACCCAGATGTATGTTCTTTAGCTAGGACAGGGCCTCCCACACTCACACTTAAGTGTCATCTCATTGATTGAAACACATGAATTTAAATTCCTCTTCAAATGAACATATATTCCTAGAGGTCCACAAAATTTTTCACACACAATATGTAACGTTGGATAATTTTCCTCAGTAAATAAATGAACAATTGTAATGTTTTAGTGTAATTTGTTTAAATGGGTTCTCTTTATCTAGTTTCAGGTCACATCTCTCTATTATAAAAAAAAAATCTTGGATGGAGATGAGACGTGATTTTCGCAGTTATACGTTGCGTTGTTACAATTTTATTTCCAAAAATAAAATCTAAATTAAATGCGATATTCATGAAAAAGTAAAAGCAAAAAGAAACTGGATATATGGACATAGGTGATATGACAGAAGTATGTAGATATTGTTTGGCTTTCTCCAGCCTCTCTTCACCTACCTAAATACAGTTATAATTGTAAGGGTAATAAAATAACATGATATTTTGTAGTGTTTACTAAAAACCTATTCATTAGTACAATACTTATCAGTGCTCCTGCAATCTCCCTGTCCTCTTTCTATAACTATTGTGGTAAGCTGAACCCCTGCCACTATGTCTAACACAACTTCAAACTGTGAAGTTGGAACAAGAATAATGGCCAGACCAATGACCTGTGACTTCTTTTAAGTTTGATGTGAGGAGTACCTTGAGGGTCACTTTCAGTCCTCTTTGTGACACTTTTGTACCATTCCTAGGCTTCTATAACACCATTCTCCCAGAGATATGCCTGGAAGCTTATCATCCCATTTTTTAATAAAGGGGTAACTTACCCAGGAAGTGCCTGACTAACATGGTCCAGATCTAATTATGCAACTTTTAATGCAATGCAAGAAAACAATACAAGACAAAAGAATTGTTCAAAATATCTTGTAACTAGCAAAATACCTGCGCTTCGCAGCGGAGAAGTAGTGTGTTAAAGAAGCAATGAAAAAGAAAAGGAAACATTTTGAAAATAACGTAACATGATTGTCAATGTAATTGTTTTGTCACTGTTGTGAGTGATGAGTGTTGCTGTCATATATATATAAATATATATATATATATATATATTTACACACACACACATAAACATATATATATATACATATCTATACATATACACATATATATATACACACACACATATATACATACATATATATATCTACATATATACACATACATATACATACACACATAAATACATACATACACACACATATATACACACAAATACATATATATACACATACACACACACATATATAAACATATATATACATATACATACATATCTACATATATACACACACAGCTATTTCGTATCAGTGCAATACGCTGCTTGTTAAAACGGATAACTCCCGCTCTTACGTGCAAGTCTGCGTGGATATTATGAACTATCATATTTGTTCAAGTTCTATTTAAATTTTAAATAGAAGGAATTTTTATTTAGTCGACAGAAATATCTTTGGTAGGAATGGTAAAAACAGACAGGAATATTATTCTTGAATAAATCAACTCAAACCTTAAACAACTTATAATATTTTGCTCTCCATAAAAATATATCCTGTCTAAATTATACAAGTTAGAAATAAAGTAAACGTTAAAAGAACAAACATTCAAATTTCTTTACTCTTATGTAATTTTATATAAAAAATAAACTTAGATTTTAAATATCCCAAAAGATTTTGCTTTCCATAAAAATATATCCTGTCAAAATTCTACAAATTCAAATTTGAACATGCTGCATAACAAAACCTGGAAATATAAATAAAATGTGTTCCTTTCAGCAATAACAAATCAAATCATTCAGTTGTCTTTGCTCATATGTCATTTTAGAGCTGGACGCCTGGCATCTTTTTTTGGCAACAAGTTCGTTTATGTTTGGTGTGAGGTTCTGTGTTGTGGAGATTCTCAGGATGGACTGCAGGTGCTCATCAGTGAGGCGACTCCTGTGTGCTGTTTTGTTAGTCTTTATCACTGAGAAGAGCTTCTCACACAGATATGTGCTACCAAACATGCACAAGGTTCGAGCCGCATGTAGACGGACTTTTTTTGTTGTTCAAAGTCACCAAAGCGTGACCGTAGTGACGACTTGGTTCAACATTACTTGGCAACAGGGAAAGTGGGGCAAGTTGCACTGGTGCATTTGTGTCTCCCATAAAAGCAGCTTCACTTGAAATCACTTTGTGATTGTGCACGGGTAAAAACGTCCGCTGAAGTGTCAGATTCTTATTTAATTCTTCTGCTTTCTGTATCTTCTGCATTGCATTCAGCTCTTTCAGGTTACCCTGATGTTTTGTCTCATAGTGCCGTCTTAGATTAAATTCTGTAATTACAGCCACATTAGCTCCACAAATGAGACACACGGGTTTACCGGCAATGTCAGTAAACATATACTCAGCCTCCCATCGGTTTTTAAAGGCTCTATTTTCAGAATCAACTTTTCTCTTCAGCATCGTGTGGGCTAGCTTCGCAATAACTTGCAGCATCATAAGCTAGACTTGATTAACGCGGTAAGTGTTCGGCAAGGCAACTGAAGCACTGCATTATGGGATCTGTAGTTTATTGTGTTACCAGCGCTTCATATACCCGGGCCATTAATAACAATAATACAGTATATAAAATGATCTCGCGGGCCGGATATAATTACACGCCGGGCCGGATGTGGCCCGTGGCCCTTGAATTTGACACATATGGACTAAATAGAACTTGAAAAGATATATTTTTTCAAATGTGATCGTGCAATTCAGATACAGTTGACGCGCACTACAGCCTGCATGCCTCAATAAGTCATCCTCCCCTCGCTCTTACTTTTTTACCGTTCATCTAATGAATACACTGAGTATGGCTTTACCAAAACAATCATTGATGGCGAATAAAGTATCCATTATTCGAGAATGTAGATCGGGGTATATATATACATATATATATACCCGCGTATCGCAGCGGAGAAGTAGTGTGTTAAAAAAGCTATGAAAAAGAAAAGGGAACATTTTAAAAATAACGTAACATGACTGTCAATATACAGTATTTGTTTTGTGAGTGTTACTGAGTGTTGCTGTCATCAAGGATTTGATTATCATTATTTCTTTCAATCAGGTTCGTATTTGTAGGATGTGTTGTGTTCAAGTTACATTCCGTGTTTGTCAATCTTTGTAAGGATGACAGGTTTCATTCATCGATTCGTTTCTTACTGCATCAATAAACAGCTCGTCTTCTTCTTTATCTGAGACCTGACACACTGCATGCACGGGTTTTTTTTTTACACTGTCTTCCTTTAGCGGGACATTGACTTTTTCCACCGTGTGCTTTGTTTCCGCAGTAGCTGGATTTATGAATATGCTTGTATGTATCAGACGCTTCATATTTTTTGCTGCCTTTTCAATTGTGTAATTCGGTTTTTGTTCAGCGGTCTTTGGAACTGTTGCTTTTTGTCCGTGCACTGCGTCAGTTCACGTGAGCCGCTCGGTGTACATGCATCGAAGGTTCCCAGCTGTGCTGGTGCCATCTCGTGCTATGTCCATGGCTGTATTTAATGTTACCGAAGTCCTGGCACTTAAAACTTTCTCTCGCAGTTTCGCTGAGTTTGTGCCAAACACCACCCTGACCATCTCATCTTCCTCTGCATAAGCACAGTCCTTCACCCGTGAATATTTAGTGGGAGTTTGCTATTGGATTGCCGCTGACGGACGGCCTTATATGGGCAGGCACTAAATTACAAACGCCAGCGGCAGCCTGTCTATGAACTTAATTTAAAGTGTAGGTTTACATCGTGCTTTGTTTCCGAAGTAGCAGAACTCATGAATATGGTTGTCTATGTCACTCGCTCGCTTCTTATTGTTTCGCTGCCTTCTCAATTATATAATGCATGTTTTCTTCAGCGCTTTTTGGAGGTCTTCCTGGTTTTCTATGTTCTGCGTGATTACGTGGGAGGCGTGATGATGTCACACAAAACTCCTCCCCCACGGCGTTCAAGCTCATCTCCATTACAGTAAATGGAGAAAAACAGC
Source organism: Polypterus bichir lapradei (assembly GCA_026402145.1). NCBI lineage: Eukaryota > Metazoa > Chordata > Cladistia > Polypteriformes > Polypteridae > Polypterus > Polypterus bichir. The sequence goes on from JANRMT010062820.1 coordinate 31,626,228, forward strand.
TTCCAGTTATGACCATTACACGTAGAATTTCGAAATGAAACCTGCCCAACTTTTGTAAGGAAGCTGTAAGGAATGAACCTGCCAAATTTCAGCCTTCCACCCACACGGGAAGTTGGAGAATTAGTGATGAGTCAGTGAGTGAGTGAGTGAGGGCTTTGCCTTTTATTAGTATAGATAAATGAAATGGACTTACATTGAATTAATTCACTGATTTCACACTTAACAATCACCAGGCACATATCCTCCAAATTGTCAATAGGATGCGTGTGGACTTTGTCCTTAAGATATCCCTAAAGAAAAAAATCTGGTGGGATAAGGTCAGGCGACCGTGGAGGCCATTCAACAGGCCCTCAACATCCTAACCACCGGTTTAGAAACTGTTGGTCATGAAAGTTCCTCACATTTTTCGCAAAGTGAGGTGGAGCCCCTTCCTGTTGCCACCACATACGGTCGATGTTCTGTCTGTTCTGCAGTTCTGGGATGACATCATTCACAAGCAAGTAGAGTTACCTGTCCCCTGTGACATTTCCTTCAAGGAAATAAGGGCCAACGATACCATCATAAGACACACCAGTCCATACCATCACTCCCAGGGACTTGTGTTCGACTTCAATGGTAATGTCGGGGTTGTCTGCATGCCAAAAGACACAGTTGTGTCTGTTGGCTGAGCCAGATGTGTGGAAAATGGCCTCATCTGTCCACACCACATTTCGAGCCAGTTCCGGATCCCCCTCCAATCTTGCCAGCCATGCTGCCGAAAACTCAATCCTCCTGTTGAAGTCATCCTCGTTGAGTGCATGAAGAAGTCATGGATGGTAGGGCGTATGTTTCATTTCATGCAACATCATCAGCACACTGGTTTTACCAATGTTCAGCTCTGCAGACAATCATCTGGATGACTTTGATTTATGCAGGGATGATTCCAGTTCGGCGCAAAGACGATTCTTTATGTCGTCAGTTCACACACTTCTCGATGGTCCAGGATTTTTCGGGTGATTAGCACTACCAGTCAAGTCAAACATTTCATTGATTTGGGAGATCATGTTCCTATGCACTGCAGGCAGTCCAAATTCCTCCAACATTCTGCGTTGCATCTCGGAAACAATGCCCATTATCGAGAAAAGGCGAACACATTGCACCCGCTGTTCGACTGACAACTGTCTCCCAGCTATTTTGGAATGTAGGGCAGGTGCTGCCATCTATCGGCAACAAAAATTATTTTTTGTGAATTCTCTATGTAATAAACTTAAGTTATAGCGTAATGAGAATTGCATAATTAGATCTGGATCAGGAACTGTACAGGAACAGTGGACCAGCTGTTTACCATCATGAGGATCCTGGAGGGTCTGTCCAATCAATGTGCATGTGTTTTGTGGACTTAGTGAAGGATTCTGTAGAAACAATGAGATTATGGGTACAAACGGTCAATATGAACTTTCTCTGCAGAGTGGCAAGACTCTCCTTAGAGATTGTGTGAGGAACACAGACATCCAAGAGAGTCTCAGAGTAGAGCTGCTGACGTCAATTGACGTGGTTCAGGCATCTGATATGGATACAATGCAGATGCCTCATTGTGAAAGTTTTACAGGAATGACCAGCAGGAAGGAGAACGCTGGGGAAAACCCAGGGCTTGCTAGGATGATTATATTTACCTTATGGCCTGGGAATGTCTTTGGATACCACTTATGTGTTGACAAGTGTGGGTGGGGAAAGAGGCGTATGGGCCTCCCTGCTTAGACTTTTGCCCCCGCCACTTAAGATAAGTGGTGGTAAATGAAAGAATGAATAAATGATAGATGGATAGATAGATGGGATTAATAAATTATCTATCTATCTAAGGGGAAATTCACAATGAACATATATAGCTGCCATTTATTGACTTGGAGAACTTGGCACATTTTGTTGTGTTTGTCCCACTGTCTTTCAATTAATTTATCTTGGCAGTGATTACTTCCTACAAACATTTAACCAATTTGTCATCCCTGCCAGGACATCTTCTTTTTCACAGCCTGTCCAGAAAGCCACCTAACACAATACAGTTTGGGCCACCAACTATGGATAAACTTTACATGTAATAGGAATTGCTTTCTAAGAATGTAGTGATTGTGTAAATTTCAAGTGTTTTTTTGAAGTAAAGGAAACATAATCTGTTTGATTAAAAACTAGAATCTGGCTGGTGGAGGTTTGACGTTTGGTTATTTATGTTGTATATGATTTTCAAGTAATGTATTGATTGTCATCCTTTTTGCTTTTTATACAGTTGCTCTGAATATTAACCCTCTGTCAAATATCACCAATCGTTTACAAGACCCACCCATGTCTCTAATTGCCCCAAGTGTTGAGGATAACATGCAGAATATTTACCAGAGTGCCAGACCTCATTCTGAGTTCAACATTTGCGTCAAGCAGGCAGTACCTGAGTCTGAATGTGAAGAGCAGCTGAGCAAAATGACACTGCAACCTTGCAGCACAGGTATGTTGTCCTAATTATTTGTGAATGTTGGCAACAAAATAGGCATCTTGAGCACTGGCAGTAAAGGTAGTGATGTGGAAAAAGCAGGCCAGTATGTTAGCTGCAAGATCACATACTTTATTAAGGCCAATACATGTTCATAAAATTTTGCTTTGAATGTCATTTCACTTCAGGAGTTACATGTGGTTTTAGCTGGATTTATTAATAACACTACTGTAACAGGCGGCACGGTGGCGCAGAGGTAGCGGTGCTTCCTCACAGTAAGGAGCCCTGGGTTTGTTTCCCGGGTCCTCCCTGCGTGGAGTTTGCATGTTCTCTCCGTGTCTGCGTGGGTTTCCTCCCACAGTCCAAAGACATGCAGGTTAGGTGCATTGGTAATCCTAAATTGTCCCTAGTGTGTGCTTGGTGTGTGTGTGTGTGTGTTTTCTGCGGAGGGCTGGCGCCTTGCCCGGGATTTGTTCCTGCCTTCCGCCCTGTGTTGGCTGGGATTGGCTCCAGCAGACCCCCGTGACCCTGTGTTAGGATATAGCGGGTTGGACAGTGACTGACTGACTGACTACTGTAGCACTGACAGAACACAACACATCTGTAATTAGTCAATTATTTAGTAAATACCTGCAGTCAGGCAGGTGTTAATGAAATTAATGGGAAAAACACAGCTGTATAGTAAATAGCAACAACCAAAAACTGAGGATATGTCAGAGCTTCTAAGACTGACTATACCTCTTTAATACCATGTGTGCTGCAGCTGTCCAGTGGTCTCTCTATCTCTCTCTCTCTCTCTCTCTCTCTATGTATGTATGTATGTGTGTATATATATATATATATATGTATATGTGTGTATGTATATATATATATATATATATATATATATAATTGTAACAGAAGGGGGCACTATCGCTCCCTTGAACCCTCAGGTACCATGCCAAACACCAGGTAAAAGTCCAATAATTATTATTTTTATTATAATAATTATGTGCACCAAGCACCACCACTCCACACTACTAATTAAATAATCAATACAACAATAATCAATCCTCCAACTCCTGTGTTGCCCTCCTATCACCCAGCTCAGCTCGTCATCTGGGAGTTCCCATGGTCCTTTTATATCTCCTGACCCGGAAGTGAATCCACCCTACAGTCCATGAAATTCCCTATCACTTCCGGGTCAGCTACAAAGTCTTTTTCTTCACCCCAGAAGCACGTTATTCCTACTGATCACATGTCCAGAACGTACTTCCGGGTTATAGGGCGCATAGCACTCCCCAAGCTTCCCAATAGCGGCTCCTGGTGGCTGCCATGGTATCCAGCAGGGCTGTTTATAAAAACTAAAATGTCCATGAGTCTCTGCTGGAATTCGGGGAACCTCTATGCCGCTGGGAGGGTTCCTTCTGGCAGCTTGGAAGTGTGGTCCGGAATATATGCCAGCCATCCTTCACAGTATATATATATATATATATATATATATATATATATATATA
>JANRMT010062820.1:31632797-31672304 GCA_026402145.1 Polypterus bichir lapradei
ATATATATATATATATATATATATATATACACACACACACACACATATACATATGTGTCTTTGTGTGTATGTACTATATATAAACACACACAAAAATAAACCTAATTTCTAAGTTGTAGATGACACTGGTATTTAGTGAAGAAGATTACTGAGGAAGTGTAAGGCATTGTTTCTCAAGCTACAGACTCTGATGTCCTTCTCTCCTTGTCCTCTTATGCAGTTGCCCATCTGGTCCTTCCCTTCTTTTTCTGTCCGGTTCGATTCTTTCTACTCTTCTCTCAAGACAGTAATAGACACATTTCTGTAACATTTCCAGTTTCTTGGCAATCTGCCACATGGAATCGCCTTCATTTTGCAAAAAAAAAAATTCTTGAGAAAGCTGCTTCATTTTGGCTATTTCTGAACCCAGAACTAAAAATTAGGAATGGCAGTAGCTTGCAGTACTAGTGAACAGAGTAACAGGTTTCAGTGGTGCTACCAATGGCACAGGTTTCTCTAATAACCAATTAGCTTGTAAATTTGGCTAATTAATGATAAGCTAAGGGAGCTGACCATTGAGACACTGAACGAAAGGGTTGCTTATAATGGGGCTTTGCAGCCATATGTGCGTAATAAATTAGAAACTAGTATTTTAAAGCAGTAGTAGCCATTATAAACACTAGGAATGCCTCTGCTATATTTTTAAATCAATTTAATGGTATCTTGATAATTCTATCAAAAAACGTGAACATTCTTGGGTCTCTCCAAACATTTGAATGGTCGTGAGTGTGAGTGTGTGTGTGTGTATGGATGGATGTATCAGATTTTATATAATCTTAACAATAGCCAGGGTTTTGCCTTAATATGTGTTTCTTTTATTTAGGTTTTATTCCACAGTATGCACAGCAGGCCCAGCTTGGTGAGTTGTTGCAGTGGATCCAAATGAAGAGAGAGGATATCATTTCTCAGATGACAGAGGCCTGCACAAATCAGTGTTTAGATGCCCTCCTTTCCAAGGACCTGCTTATGAGAGAGGATTACGAGCTTGTTAATTCCAGACCAACACGGACTGCAAAAGTGAGACAGCTCTTAGATGTCTGTGAGAGCCAGGGTGAGGACTTTGCCAGGATTATTGTTCAAAAGCTCAAAGACAATAAACAAATGGGTCTGCAGCCCTATCCAGAATCCTGCTCTCCAACTTCCAACATGTCTTTATTGAATAGCATGGGCGAAATCAGAAAGAATTTTTAACATTTCGACCAAGCCTGTTGCCATGTGAAATTCTTAAACCTGTACAACTGGAAAAAGCTCCTGCTGTCATTCAGAAGGGGAGTTTATCTTGAATGTTTGACTCCAGTAACGTGAATGGCTGTTTTACTCACATATCTCAATAATAATAGAAATACTTTATTTTGTGTTGACTTTAGCATTTTAATCTAAATAAATAACTAAGCATACTATTACCACTGTATGCAAATTTATTTTTGTTATATTTTAATGTAGCTGCTACAACTGTAGTAGTCTAGATTTTTTGTAGTTTTTTTAGAGAAGAACTTAGCGCCCACTTTTTAGACGTGAGCTTTATGTATTTTTCAGCCTCAATTTAGGTAATAATGCCTTCAGCTGTACTTTTTCTAATCATATGCCAAAATGTACTCCTGGCTTCCACTTCTCCATCTGTACAGAACATCTGGAGAGTTAGACTTTTGTCTCGTTTAAGAAGAAAAAGAAACAGTGTGGCCTGTTCTCAGAATCAGAGGAGTAATAGAATTTCCGCATTGTATGTGAGATTCTATACAGTAAGAATAATTGTTTTTTTTTTTTAATTTGACATCACTTTCAGTTCATTTGAATACAATAGTAGCATTTTGTTTGATTTCAAAAGTACAATCCCAGCTTCCACAGTTTTCCTAAAGAATTGACAGTATAACAGTTCAGTATATTTACTGGTAGCAGATTTTATTACTGAGCCTTTCATTTTTGTAGAAAGCTATCCACAAATACTCCAGTAAACTGGATGCACAATAAAATATACTTTAATCACAAAGTTTAAACAAAGAACCAGTTATTTTTAAAGTTTTAAATGAGTACTTCACAATTCTGAGAAGGGAAAATCATTGTGCAGTGTTCCCCATGTGCAAAAGCGTACATGACTTGGACATGTACGTGCTTTTTAATTTATTAACAGTTGACCTGTGAGAGGTTTTGAGTTATTGTACACTAGCGCACATCTCGGCTATGGGCTGGAGTTTTTAATTATTTTCAACACTTATTTATGGTTATGTTACTGTTGCAGGCATAATGGAATACTCCACCCAAAAATGACCTCTTTTTATATGTTACTTACCCCATGTAGTTTGTAGAGTAGTAATGGATGAGAAAAAATTGTAATCTCACGTTTACAGGCAGAATGTCTTATGATTGGATCTTTCTTGAATTTTTTGTGCTTTTTTTTTTTTTCCCTCAGTGATCATGGTCTTCCAGATGTCTTTTCAAGGTTTTCTGACTCAAATGTAGCTCTCCCACTATTAAACTGGCACATTATTTAGGTCATAGGCTGAGGTTTCACTGGTGGGATGCACATTAAACACAATCTCCAGGGCCGTCTTACCAGCAATATAGGCCCCTGGACAAAGTAGTGCACTGGGTCCCCTGTTTCGATAGCAAAACAGAAATATACATAGGCATCAGAAACATTGTGGGCCCCCATGCACCCTGGGGCCCCTGGCCAGTGCCCATATGTTAAAACAGCCCTGAACTGGGTCCAATGAATGCATTAAATATATGCCTGGTGTTATAATGTGGCAAAATAATGCTTTGTGAACCCACACACTTTAGTTTATTACACAATTTGGCCATTTCTGTATGTGTGTATAGATATACAGTATAATAAAATATACACATACACAAATATTCACTTATGTCTGTGCAACCAGAGTGTAAGTATGGCTAAGAAAAAAAAAAAAGTAAACCTTTATTAAACCCACCGCTCAAGAGACAAAAGGGGTAACATTAACACGAACAGAAAATAAACTTCTCTTTTTTCAAAGCTAGTGCTCTGCCCCTCTCGACTTTCTTTATCGTGCTTTTGTTTTTTTTTTTATATTTTGTTTTCTTTCTCTCTTTTTCTAATGCTCTCGTTTAACACTCTACACCATCTCTCTGCCTCCATGCCATAGACCTCCTTCCTTTTTTTTTTTTCTTCTCTCTCGTCTCTCAAAAACTGAAAGAATCTCATTGAAGAACTAACGGTGCACTGTATCTTGATTGGAGGTAAAGAGTACCAATCACGTCTCTCTGCTCCTGTTACATCCAGCTAGTAGGGGCACTAAACAAGGAATCCATTTCTGCAGTTTGTTTTCTTTCCCTGAAGGCTTTATAAAAAAATTAAATAATTTTTACGCTGTGTTTTGATACCGTTTTATTTGAATACCTTGTGTTGCTATTTTGTGGATTTCACTTTTGATTGTTACCTAGGTAACATTTCCTACAGTTCTCTGGGATGGTGTGATGATGACATTATTGATGTGACTATTTAAGGATCCCCCTTTTTAGTTCTATAGTATTTGAGATTGGCTACAAATCATTCAACTCCTTGTTGATCATTTCTTTGCATTTTCTGGCTTTTAAAGACTGCTTTCCTTCTACCTTTAGACTACGATTTCAGTTTTGACCTTTTTTGTTTTGACGAATGATAGGAGTGCTTTCTGGTTAATGAACTTTTGCGCATCTCAGACAATGTTTTCTCTTCCCATCCTTTTCGAAAAATCTTTCAGTCTAGCTTAAGCAGAAGAGAACTGAGAAAACTGTTTGTTATATAATTAGGGTGTTTAATGGCCAGTGCTGGACAGCAGCAAAGAACATCAAAAATGTTCCACGAAAAAAATCGGTAACACTTTACATTGTGTCCATAATAACACTGTAACTACTATGTAATTACAGTGGAACCTTGGTTCACGACCATAATTCGTTCCAAAACTCTGGTCGTAAACCGCATTGGTCGTGAACCGAAGCAATTTCCCCCATAGGATTGTATGTAAATACAATTAATCCGTTCCAGACCGTACGAACTGTATGTAAATATATGTAAAGATTAAGCACAAATATAGTTAATTACACCATAGAATGCACAGTGTAATAGTAAAATAATGTAAAACATTGAATAACACTGACACAAAACACCCAGGCTCCCTGCTCAGCTACACGAGCAGGCTCGCTCGCGCTCTCTCTCTCTCTGTAGCGCACACACACACACACACCCCCGTCAGCAGCACGCGCTCGCTTTCTCTCTCTGTAGCGCACACACGCCCTCCCCCCCTCTGTCAGCAGCACGCCCTCGCTCTCTCTCTGAACAGAGGGGAACATTTGCACAAATCTGAACTTTAATTTAAAAACCAACCACAAGCAACCAAAAAACATTGCAGGAGTTCATGCTAATAGCCTTACAGCCCGATCGCTGTAAACACTGTTTTTTAAAATGAGTTTTAAGCACAGCGGAAAAAAGGAACATTTGAAAAAAGAGAAAAGTAACATTGCAACTAATCACGCTATGAACAACTCCATCTGTAAACACTTTAATGAGTTTTAAGCACAGGGAAAAAAGCGAACATTTGAAAAAAGAGGAAAGTAACATTGCAACAATTCACGCTACGAACTGAAAAATTAACTTTTGAAAAATCTGTAATACAAAAACCACCAAGAAAACTAACCTTGCATGAGTCGAGTTCTGGCATGAAGTGTTTTCCTTCAGGTGTTTTCTCTCTTGTGATTTCTTGGGTTTCTGGTGTTTTTAGCTGTTTAGCTGGTGGGAATGAAAGCCTCATGCAGCCATTCCAAAAACAAAGTCCTTGTAACCCAACCCTTCGTGTTTGCCCTCCACATCACTGGCAGTCTGGCTTTGTTTACATTGTGCTGCTTGAAAGCACGAGGGTTCTCAAATTGGTAAATGAGTAAACTGGTAAACAGTTTTTCCACCTCTTCCAGCACTTGAAGCCTCTGCCTGGTTAACGCTGTAACTCCTTTTGCAATATCACCTGCTTTGATAGATTCTTTCTGCTTTAGAATAGTCAAAATCGTAGGTTTTGACTTCTTGTACTCGGCGGCAAGATCAGTAACACGAACGCCACGCTCAAACTTTTCAATAATTTCTTTCTTTACTTCGATTTCAATTTTCTTCAAAACTTTCTTCTCACCACTCTTCACTTGCTTAGAAGCCATAGTTAACTGCAAAAGCACACAAAATACTGTAGAGCACAAAGAGAGCTCAAGTAAAGCACGCACGTCTGACTGAGAACAATGAACAGGGAGCGCGCTCTGCTTAAATAAACCAGCCAGGCAGGCATGCGGCTCCTCTCTCTCTGTTGTACCCCCCTCCCTGTCAGTAGCAGGCAGGCAGGCACGTGGCTAACTCTATTTCTCTCTCTCTCTCTCTCTCTCTCTCTCTCTCTCTCTCTCTCTCAGCAGCAGGCAGGCACGTCTGACTGAGAACAATGCAACACGTGCAGAAATCATAGGCACGCACAAACCGAAAGGGAAACTGGCTTTGTTCGTATACCGAGTGTGTGGTCGTGAACCGATGCAAAAGTTTGCAAACTTTTTAGTTGTGAACCGAGGTTCCACTGTGCCTGTATAAGTACAGTGTAACTATGAGTTATTACTCCATACTTACTGTGCAAAACAAAGTAACATTATAGATAATTACTCAGTTGTCATTGTTATTCCACCATTTAAAAAGGATCTTAATATATAATCAAAAACCTATGCAGTTATCACTGCAATTTTCCATTAAAATTGCCCAGACCATGGAACAATTGTTACATAGTTGTAGTTACATACCTTAATGTTTTTATTATATTTTGAAAGTACAGATACAATGTAACTTTGTAAGTGCACTTGTTTTTGGGTCAGTGTTAAATTGTTACATTGTAATTATATTAACTGTGGAATAACAATGACAACTGAGTAGTTAACTATAGTGTTGCTTTGTATTACACAGTAAGTATGGAGTAATAACTCATAGTTACACTGTACTTACACAGGTAATTACATAGTAGTTACAGTGTAATTACGGACACAATGTAAAGTTTTACTCTATTTGTGTTGCATATTCCACAACAGTGCAGTTGTATGCTCATATTGTGTCGTATGCTTGTATTTTTAGAAAAATTGTTAAATAAATCACTTTTGGAGAAAGCTCCTAAGCATTAGAATGAAGAGCTGTCCCTCTGCCTCATTCATTGGGCAGGAGTCCAGCCACGATGTATCGACCTGCAGAGACACAACACCATACGTCACTGCAACTTTATGCCAGCAGTTTTAGGGAGAAAATGACATCACCGCATGTTTAGACCCAGTGTTTGGTAATAAATATTTATAGTTCATCACAAATCAAATTGATTGACACGCTAACCACACCAAACCCTAACCTTAACGAAACTAACCCCTAACATTAATCGTATATACAAACCACACCAAGCCCTAACCTTAACTTCCGTCCTATAACTGCTGGCGTAAACCTGCAGTGACATATGGTGCTCTGGCTCTGCAGTTGGATATTATTGGTCCAGTATAGTAACAGCTTATTCTATTGGCTAACGTTGTACTCATGTGATATCAACAAAAAAAAAATGCATTGAGAGACATGTAAAGCTAAAGATTAAAAGTTAAAGAAAAGTGAGTGAAAATGTTATATCAGGAAGAGAATCTGTCTCATACTTATATTCAAAATATCCCAACAGGCAGAAGGTCAATTCACCCGTCAGTTTCACAAACAGCCACTAAATAGCCTTGTGGTAATTATGAATATAAAAATAACAAAGGAAGGTGAGTTTACCATTCAAATGCTTGTTTGCATCTCAGCCCTTTCCGTTTTCTGGAGATTGTAAACAATGCATGTGTTTGGGACGTTATTAGCCCACCACTGGGCGACTTGACGTGTGGGTTATGCGACACGAGTGATACGAGATGATTTTGATTGAGGTGTTGGTCTCCGTAGTTGCGGATTCTAGCAGGAATGTTCTTATCTTCATTCTGTATGAAAACGCTATCCACACAAATAGCATGGGGTGAGTAATTTACCAAAAAAAAAAGATCATTTTTGAGTAGGGTATTCCTTTAATTGTGTATATTGACAAGAAATGATATTTGACATTTTCTGAAATCTGTATTAAGATGTTGATAAGTTGCCTTTAAATTATTATTATTTTTTTTTTTATTTTTTTTTTTTTTTTACAGTAAAACCAAGTATTATGTGCAAATGCAGTATGGCAAAGCCAAGTAAAATGCAGGAAATGTAGATAAACACATAAAGCACTGTACTGTGTTGCCTAGTGGGTAATATTTTGAACTTAAACCTAAAGAACCACGGGTGAAGCTGGCAGCTTAGTGCAATAATTTGCTGTCTGTGTGCGTAAGCTGGGATTACTCATGCATCATATGTAATATGAAAGACGCAGCGTTCAAGTTGATTATTTGTTCAGTGCTCTCTTAAGTTTTATGTCTACATGCCAGTACAAATACAGTACAGGCCAAAAGTTTGGACACACCTCCTCATTCAATGTGTTTTCTTTATTTTCATGACCATTTACAGCACTCCATCACTCTCCTTCTTGGTCAAATAGCCCTTACACAGCCTGGAGGTGTGTTTGGGGTCATTGTCCTGTTGAAAAATAAATGATCGTCCAACTAACCTGACTTCTGCACAACACAACTGCTGCTCCCAACCCCATTGATAAAGCAAGAAATTCCACTAAATAACCAACCCTGATAAGGCCCACCTGTGAAGTGAAAACCATTTCAGGTGACTACCTGTTGAAGCTCATCGAGAGAATGCCAAGAGTGTGCAAAGCAGTAATCAGAGCAAAGGGTGGCTATTTTGAAGAAACTAGAATATAAAACATGTTTTCAGTTATTTCACCTTTTTTTTGTTAAGTACATAACTCCACATGTGTTCATTCATAGTTTTGATGCCTTCAGTCATGAAAATAAAGAAAAAACATTGAATGAGGAGGTGTGTCCAAACTTTTGGCCTGTACTGTATCTGCTGCAAGTGCATTGACTGTTTTGAGCCCGTTGGCACTTTATGGCACTGCAATACTGCCAGATCCTCTGATTACGAAATAAACTGAAATCATGACATAACATTTAACATTCTTTCATTATAACTGCCTTTATCATTTATAATATGTTTACCGTTTAATTTTTTTTACATCAAGACAGAAATATCCATTTTGCTAGGCTAGTTTACTTTGCCTACCGTATGCGACCAATGAGTACAAGTTTTCACCTAAAACCTATTTCTTCTTCTTCTTCTTGTTCTTCTTCTTCTCCTTCTTCTTCTTCTCCTTCTGGCTGCTATCACAGTGGCTCATCCATCTATCCCTGTCTTTTATATCACTTTCTGTGACACCGACTGCCTCTGTGTCTTCCCTCACCACATCCATAAACCTCCTCTTTAGCCTTCCTCTTCTCCTCTTTCCTGTCGGTTCCATCCTCAACATGCTATTCCTGATATTCTCCTCATCTTTCCTCTGCACGTGCCCAAACCATCTCACTTGGTACTCAAACTGTCGTACTTGTGTTGTCCCTCTAATATTCTCATTCGTAATCCTGTCTACCCTCGTTACTGTGAGTAACAATCGTAGCATCTTCAACTCCGCCACTTCCAGCTCAGCCTCCTGTCTTTTAGTCAGTACCACCATTTCCAAACCGTACAACATAGCTGGTCTCCCTACTGTTTTATAGACCTTCCCTTTCACTTTTGTAAATACTCTTCTATCACAAATCACTCCTGCCACTCAGTCCACCCAACCTGCACTCTCTTCTTCTCCTCTCTGCCACTCTCTTTTTGTTGCTTTGGACTGTTCAACCCAAGTATTTAAATCTGACCATCACCATCTCTGTTCCTTGTAGTCACACCTTGTCATTCATGCAGAAGGACTCCGTCTTACTCTTACTGACTCTCATTCCCCTTCTTTCCAGTGTGTACCTCCACAATGTCATCTGTGAACAGCATAGTCCTCGGAGACTCCTGTCTGCCCTCATCTGTCAACCTGTCCATCACCACTGCAAACAGGAATGGGCTCAGAGCCGATACTTGATGTAATCCCACCCTCACTTTGAACCAGGCTGTCATTCCCACTGAACACCTCACCACAGTCAAATATCCTGCACCAGTTTCACATACTTTACTGCTACTTCCGATTTCTTCATACAATACCATAACTCCTCTCTTGACACCATGTTGTACACTTTCTCTAAGTCCACGAACATTCATATGAAATAAAGAGCTATCACTGATAGATTTATCTCTTTTAAAATCTCAGCTAATAAAGCTTACAGCACAGTCACTTGGAACAGTAACCGTAAGACAAGCAGGGTGCTGATTGATCGGACAAATCTTCACAATACAGCACAAAAACAGAAATCATTGTCAAGAGCGCTTAAAAAACGTAATTCCTAAACAAACGTTTGTTCAATTTCCTATTCACAAAGAGTTTTTTTTTTTTTTTAATGTAAAGATGGATTGCACAATTAGCGCTATTCTGCTAGGAAAACTAGCAAGGTAGCGGAGTGGTAACTCTGAGGCTAAGGATCTGCGTTGGTGTCCGGAAGGTTGCCGGATTGAATCCCCATTATAGCCAAAAGAGATCCTACTCTGCTGGGCCCTTCAGCAAGGCCCTTAACCTGCCGTTGCTCCAGGGGTGCTTGCTGTACAATGGCTGACCCTGCACTCTGACCCCAAGGGGTATGCAAAAATTAACAAATTCCTAATGCAAGAAATTGTATAAGGCTAAATAAAATAAAAAAAGGTATCTGTAAAGTAACTAAGAGAACAGGTGTAGTCAGAAATCAGAAAAGAAGTCGAAACCGGAAAGAAATCCGCACTGCTGCCAAAAGCCAAATTGTGATAAAAGCCAAGTAGAAAACCAGAAAGGAGATAAAAGCAAAAACTCACAAATTTGAATAAGAAGTGAACTTTTTGATGACGCTTTAAACCTGTGGTCACATCCTTCATGGACACAGCCCTAACAACGCGGTATGTTTTCCAGTGGCCCAAATAAATATACATTCAAAATCAAGCAACCAATCACCAAACTAACATCAGATTCATAATTTAGAAAACAAAAAATTGGGTCCAAAACTTCGAAAAAAGGGAAGAATTACACATCAAAAGTTAAGGAAAGGCACATTTAATAACAAACCCATCCTAAATAACTTCTCAGGAGAATGATAAAAAATGCTAATTTTGATAACAGCAGGCTTCTACAAACAAATTAATATCAAAAATCAATTTCTTGCATAGAAAGTAAAAAGTTAAATGGATGCGTAAAAGTCCAAAAAGGACACGATGACTAATGCAAAAAAAAATTTGAGATCATAACACATAAGACACAGCGGCAGCAGCAATTTTAAGTGTCACACCGATGGCATGATGGCTCTGGAGTGACGCCCCCAATAAACCGTCGTAACAGCAGATCCACAAAACAGTAGCTTTCACTGGAACAACAAAATGCACTAAAGCAAAAATATATTTACATAATTCCAGAAGTTTAATTACAATATTATTCTCATTTCAACATGATCTTCAATGAACAAAACCTTCCAAAATAAAACATATTAGAAAAAGAATTATCTAAAGCAGTGGTTTTTAAGCCTTTTTACCTCACAACTAAATTTTGCCAAATATGTGGCTTTGTGACCCGGGGCAGGTATTAGTGGCAGTGCCGCACATAACTCCTCGGGATTTGTCCACTACAGTCCTGTAAAACACTCCCGATGCTCACACAGTTTGCCATGGATCCATTCTTAGCCCATAGTGTTAAAGGCAGAAGTGAAACCTACAAATGGCTCTCCGAAATGTACAGAAGCGTAAGGATATGTTGTAGAATTACCGTATTTACGCGTGTACCACGCGCACATTTATTTCAGAGAATTAGCATTAGAAAATCAGGTGTGCGTCATACACGAGGAAATTTAAGTGCAAACTTCTGCTTCTGCTTGGGCTCTCTCTCTCTCTCGCTCGAACTTTCGTCATGCAACAAAAACATAAGGGCATTTCGCGGAAAACGTGCCCTAAACGCTTCCTATACAATCACAACACGTGTCGTACATGGGGCAAAATGATTTTCGCGATTTTCTTTGTAAAAATTAGGGTGTGCGTCTTACACGAGGGCGCGTGGTACACGAGTAAAAACGGTAGGTGGTTTGCCCTGTAAGCAAGCTGTAGGGGTTCAAGGATGGAGTTGGCGGAGAACTTAAGATGACGGTTCAAAACATTTCATAACTACTGATATTAAGGCATCTGGCCTGTAGTCATGAAGGCTGGCTATGCTGCCCTGCTTTGAATGGAGGTCTTAAAACATGTGGGTGCTTTGCAGAGGGCGACAGATTATCTGAAATTGTAGTAAAAATGCAGAGTAGCTGGGCAAATCACCACCAAACATCACCCGGTGTCCCCCTTGAATAATCGCTGATGAATGGCATCTGGAGGGTTTGTTTCAGCCATGCCTGTGGCAACACATTGCAAAGCTTTCCGCAAACCGTTCACAACCCACAGTTTAAGAAACCCCGGGTCTTATCAAAATTACAGTATAAGAATTAGAAAATAACTTAAATGTTTGTAGTGTGAATCCATTCTGGAAGCTGACAGTTGCTTTGTGCACATGGACAGGCAGCACTTAACGGTCGAATTCCATTGTTGGCACTTGGCTGAGAACAAGATGCTGTAGGTTACCTGAAGTGTTTAAACTCTTTTATTTTTAAGCTCAAAATGTTAAACGTTTACTACACATTTTTTTGTTTTTCAGCCATTATTCATTAGCTGTTACTAAACCAAATCCCAATTCGTCCCTATTGACGTAAAACGCCTAAGACTCTCCAGCCCAAAGCCAAGCTGTGTATTATTAGATACGTAATGTGTGCTGTACATTGTGTCTGACAGTGGTGTTCACGCATTGTAGAGACCTCACTGAGTCTATGGAATGCATCTGTAAATACCAAAAGCGTAATCGTTTGTGAAGTGTGGTGAATTTGCCCAACTGTTCAACAGGCTAACTTGCATATGCAGATACAATGATGGAGATCGGGCTGTGGGTAGAACTTGTGTGTCTGTCTGTAAGCTCTTATGATTTATCAGTGTCTTGGAATGAAAGTGTTTGATTAATATTGTCAATGGTTTGCTTCTGGCTACTGTTCACAGTGACGGCCATACCACCTACATTAGTGAATCATGAGTACATTTAGATAAAATAAGATGTATGAGGCTAAGTCTGTAATAAATGTATTTAATCAAAATCAAGCAGACAACCACCAAACTAAGATCAGATTCATAATTCAGAAAACAATAAAAATTGGGTCCAAAACTTTGGAAAAAGGGAAGAATTACACACCAAAAGTTAAGGAAAGGCACATTTAATAACAAACCCATCCTAAATGATTTGTCCACACTTTTGTGATATGTTTGTTTGGGTGGGCTGTACAGCTTTCCCCGTCACATGTAGGAAACGCGGAGTGTCTATGGTCCCAGTGGTAAAGTTCCAATCTTGATCAGCCAGTTTCTCTTCTTGTTTTCTAGGAGATGAACATGGCCACTCTGCTCTCCATTTGCACCAAAGAACATCACTGATCAGAAACCCGCTTTTTTTTATGGGCTGAAGGTGTACCTGGGCCTAAAATTCTCGTCAGTTCTTCAGAATCACGATACAGATTTGCTCGATTTTGTCGTCAGTTGTGGACATGGACAAGCATCCTGCTCCTTCTTCGTGTGTAACACTTTTCCAACCACTATTGAACTTCTCGATCCATTCGTGAACACTCCACCGTGGTAAAGCACTGTCTCCATTGTCACATAGTGTGTGTCTGAGAGCCACCTTGACTGCTCTGATCTGGTGTGCGGTACCACCCTGATGCGAGAGGGGGTGCTATCGCTAACTGTTCTGTGTCTTTCCTTTGTAGTTCAGAGAAGATGTCCCAAGAGGCTCAACTGATCACGTTCTCATCATCTCCAAAAGTCCCGGCCCACATATAAATGCAGCCATCCCCGGAAGGAAGTGTCTCAAATGCGTCACCATGTTGGCACTGCCAGTCGGATCACTCATTGTGGAAATGCTGCCTAACTGCTATTTGTGTCCTAGCGCCTCCCATGCGCCCATTTGAACGTTTCTCGACTGGCACCCCAGCTATTCTTAGGACTCTGCAAGTCACTCTGTTTCTCACCATATTGTGCAGAAAGCCCTCTGTGGATTCTGGCCCTTGGTACGCCTTCAGGCCGCTCGTCTTTGGTGTAAACGGTGAGCGGAGCGACTGTGTTTTACGACAAGATAAACTGACCCATCAAAAGTCGAAACTTTACCACTGTGCGACATGTTTGAACACAGACAAGGCAGCACCCACATGTGCGCGGAGGAATCTGTATGGCCCACCCAAACAAAATGATCACAGAAGTGTGGATAATTATTGACTTTTCTTCGTACGTTTATGAGTCTGTATTAGAATAAGCAGATTTATAAAATAAGTGGGTGAGTGAGTTGCACTATGAGATAAGATATGGTGTCTGTCGTTAAAGCGAGGCTGCTACCCATAACTCCAATAAAAATGAAAACAGTAATGGCAGCACATACACCTGGCGCCACTTTAGCAGTAGCTAGAAGCAAATGCCATCATGTGCCAAATGCCAGTCTTTAAAAAAAATGTTTTCTGGGGGTCTGTATTGTCTTGTGTGTGTTTTCCAAAAAATGTTTTTCAGACACCTTACTTACAGTATATTAATTGGAATGTTTTACGAATGGCTAATTAATGAACAAAGTGACACCAAACGGGCGAGTCCCGTGTCTGTTCCTATATACTGTTTTAGTTAATGCCTTCTGATGGTGCTAAACCCTCGATAAGCGTCAAATAAAATAAGTTTGAAAACTCGAGGTAAGCACATGTCATACTGTAAATAGCTGAGCAACTCAATGGAACTAAGCGGTGTGTCAGCCATTTTTTATTGTGTGTTCAAGTTTGTATGAAATGTAAATCAATATACGTTGGTCTGAAAGCTCATAATTGTTCGTTTTCATTTGTGTCGTACATCCCCGCCATAGCTAGGCGTACCTAAATTGCTCTTGAATTTTGAACTTGGGTCATGTTTGTATATTGTAGTGCCCTTCATGGAGTGCTCACATATATTTACAATTTTAGTACAATTGTGATGAGTAAAGGCCATTCAGAAGATAGCAAGGTCCCTAAAGTCCTGCTGTCCACCACACTGCCTGGTCACTGATTCCATGTGTCTTTGATTCTTTGGGTGAAGACAAACTTTCTAACATTTGTGCAAAATCTGCCCTTACCAAGTTTCCAACTGTGCCCCCTGTGTTCATTTTGAACTAACGGCTAGAAATCTGCCGTACTGATTTCCTCCATAATTAGTAAACACTTAAATCATGGCTCCTCTTAGACTCCGTTTGCTTAAACTGAAAAAGGTTCAGCTCCTTCAGTGTCTCCTCACAGCAGCTCCCTCTCGTGTCCCAGAATGAGCCGCGTTGCTCTTCTCCCCTCGTGATGTCCGTTTGCTCAAACTGAACACCTTCAGCTGTTTCCATCATTCCTCCCTGACCATTCTCCATGATCCAGAAGTTGGTCAAACTTCAGTCATTCCTCCTTGTCTCTGCTCTCCATGATAGTCCAAGGATCATCTCTCACAGTCTTGGTGGGCCTCAGTGGCAGCAGGTTTTCGTTCCCACCCGTTTCCTAATTTGAACTCAGTCCTTGCTGATGGTGTTTAACTCTCTGGCTTGTTAGTATTGTCATACGCCCATCAAATTGTAATGACATTGTAGAATATCCCTTTCTGAGAACTTTAGCCATACGTTTTGAGGACCAGAACAGGTTTGCACTTCACGATCGTCCCCTTTTCGCTGTCATTTATTTCTAAACGTTTTATCAACTTAGATACTTCATGATGCACATTCACCGATGTGAACAGAAGCACGTTAGCCAGAGAGATGGTGGCTTCTTTATCATTGACACCTCATTATGAATTGAGGTCTGGTTAAGAAAATATGAAGCAATTATAACCAAAATGCAACTACTTAAAACTAAAAGAGGCAGCTAAGGGCCCTGAATCGCAACAAGTGAGTTAACTAAAATTAAGATCCAAAAGTTCATTGCTTTAGTAGTAAATAAGTTGGGTTCTAATTAAGAGCTTGATTGAAGTGAGGAAGGATTCTGCTCTACAATGTAATTAGAATTTGTCTCAGACAAATGAAAGCACAAACAAGCCATATACAGCAGAACCCCGATTATCTGAGGTGATGTGGACTGATGTTACCTGTAATATCTGAAAACTCGGATTAAACAGATAGCCACGGCCATTTTGGATTAAGAATTACAGTTTTGCCAATTTATAGGATGCAGAATCACTTTTAGGTCTCTTTTCATACCCACGTGAATTTAATGTTCTTTGCTTCTTTGCCTTATTGGCCTCAGCACCAAAATGTCGGCCCTTATTGGGTCTTCCTGCTGTTCAAGATATAATAGTGCTGTTCTGATGGCATGAAGATTGTCTGTAACAGAAATCTTGTGTGGTTCTTCTGTGCAGCCCTCGTTGTCGTGTAAAATCAAAAATCCTAAGTGAACCAAACAGTAGAGCGCATCAACGCGGGCGACACACTGACGCTGACAAGGGGTGAATGAGCATTTTGGGCAAACGAGGCCCCAATACAGAAATCCACTGCAAGGACACAAACAGAGCAAACAGGTCAAAAATCCAGAAAAAGGTGTAAGAAAACTCCGCACTCACAGAACACAATCAGATCAAAATGAACCGCCGGGAACTGTGGGAGACCCTCTGGGTTTATAGGGTGGAGGGCGGTGACTGGCAGGTGATTGGCAGGTGTGCTCCGCCTCCCACAAAACACATGGAACAAAGCACAGGCGTCTTGCAAACATAAATGAAAACAAAAGAATGATGCACATAATCAACAAAAGAGTAGCATTAACATAACAGACATAAAATATGAACTAAGATATGACAGCTCGGTTCAGTCGAGGTTAAAAGTGTAGTTAGTTACGTGCTTGGTTCAGCATTCACAGCAAAGCTGTTATGAATTATAAGACAAGTAAAGGAGTAACAGCCAATGTCACCTCATAGTTTCTCTGTGACCTTGTAGACTTTGTAAGCTCTTTGATGTTTTTTTGTTTTTTGCTCTTTTGTAATGTAGTGATCATGTCTGTCTTCTGTGCCAGGAGCTGTGCCATTTTAAATGTGATGCAAGAAACCTACCTATGTAATATGCTTGGACGACTGTATGCTTGTGAAAATCTTCAACTGTAAGTCCTTATTATAACTGGTATATTGTGTCCGCTGTAAATAAAGGCGCGTGTCCGTCGGCTAAATGGGTTGTGCTTAATACGTACGAAACTGTAACACAATGGAAAACAGGGTATCACGATTTGAAATTTCTAAAATGCATTTGGCACGATTTGTTCTTTGAGCACTTTATACACCTACCGTAGATGTATAGCATAGCGTATACACACAGAAGAAATGGCAGCTAAACCTGTTTCAAGTACATAAATATTTTAAATTCTTCATGTGTATGACGTACACAAAAAAAAATCCAATTGTGCAATAGATACACAAACTAATAAAAGTCTATTAAGTTACACGCTTGTTGTTTATCCTTCTTTTTTTTTAGATTAAGGAGTGCGGGAGCTTTATAAATTGAAACTGTTCCTTTATCCTGTGTGTTTCAGTTGCTTTCTTTGAGACCCCATTTCTTCCTGAATGAATGTGTTAAGTCCAGTATTTGACGGTCTGTGCAGGCCGTTGTACACAAAAGCGCTTTGTGTGTTGAGTAGGGTTGTACGGTTTGCCGGTACTGGAAAAGTACCCAAAAACCCACATTTAAAAACGGTAGGATATTTGGAATTTTAGGATTTTACCGGACCAGAAGAAAAGGGCAGCATTCCTCTTGATCCTCCTATACCCGCTTCCCTTGAAACGCACTATTGCGGTTGTAGAAAAACGTCCATTTTGTAAACGGCACAAAACAAAACTGCACACTTTGGCGTGATCAGAACTTCATAGAGAACTCCCCCATTTTTGCTTGGGTGTAATCGGAACCTGATGGAGGACTTCCTCGTTTATTGCTTCCGTGGGATCGAATCTGAACTTTAAGCGGTTTATAGTGCAACACGATGACACGGTGCACCAGGGAGGCTGGAGTAAGACAGGGGTCATGGAGTTATTGGTTATTTACTTGAGAACCATTTCAGTACCCGTACTCTGGTCCTAAAGCTGGCATCGATACCAAAGTCAATATTTTAGTACCAATCCAACACTAGTATCGAGCGGACACAGTAAACCTAACAAACCCTGTTAGCTCAGTTAAGGGTCAATGGGACTACCCCAGAAGCATTGAGCGCAAGGTGCCAGACTACCACAGGATGGTAATTAATAATAATGACAATTCACTTTATTTGAGATATACAATTTCTTCAGTTTGGAATTGGTCATTTTTCATATACACCAACTTACTGTATAGAGAGGGAGAGAGAAGCTTGGGTTCTGAGTGCAGGGCCAGCTATTTGTACAGCACTCCTGAAGCAATTGCAGGGATCCTGTTACTATACATGGCATATATGTGTATTTTATTTCATTTTGTTTCTTATTTATACATCACGATTTATGGGTCACATGACAGTGCTTTGTCGTGTCGATGATGTCACCAGATGCTTTGTATAGTTATGGACGCAGCGCCAGTGCAAAGAATCCCTCAGTTAGATAGAGTGCATCCGGAAAGTATTCACAGCACATCACTTTTTCCACATTTTGTTATGTCACAGCCTTATTCCAAAATGGATTAAATTCATTTTTTTCATCAGAATTCTACACACAACGCCCCATAATGACAACGTGAAAAAAGTTTACTTGAGGTTTTTGCAAATTTATTAAAAATAAAAAAATTGAGAAAGCACATGTACATAAGTATTCACAGCCTTTGCCATGAAGCTCAAAATTGAGCTCAGGTGCCTCCTGTTTCCCCTGATCATCCTTGAGATGTTTCTGCAGCTTCATTGGAGTCCACCTGTGGTAAACTCAGTTGACTGGACATGATTTGGAAAGGCACACACCTGTCTATAGAAGGTCCCACAGTTGACAGTTCATGTCAGAGCACAAACCAAGCATGAAGTCAAAGGAATTGTCTGTAGACCTCTGAGACAGGATTGTCTCGAGGCACAAATCTGGGGAAGGTTACAGAAAAATTTCTGCTGCTTTGAAGGTACCAATGAGCACAGTGGCCTCCATCATCCGTAAGTGGAAGAAGTTCAAACCACCAGGAGTCGTCCTAGAGCTGGCCGGCCATCTAAACTGAGCGATCGGGGGAGAAGGGCCTTAGTCAGGGAGGTGACCAAGAACCCGATGGTCACTCTGTCAGAGCTCCAGAGGTCCTCTGTGGAGAGAGGAGAACCTTCCAGAAGGACAACCATCTCTGCAGCAATCCACCAATCAGGCCTGTATGGTAGAGCGGCCAGACGGAAGCCACTCCTTAGTAAAAGGCACATGGCAGCCCGCCTGGAGTTTGCCAAAAGGCACCTGAAGGACTCTCAGACCATGAGAAACAAAATTCTCCGGTCTGATGAGACAAAGATTGAACTCTTTGGTGTGAATGCCAGGCGTCACGTTTGCAGAAAACCAGGCACCGCTCATCACCAGGCCAATACCATCCCTACAGTAAATCATGGTGGTGGCAGCATCATGCTGTGGGGGGCAGGAACTGGGAGACTAGTCAGGATAAAGGGAAAGATGACTGCAGCAATGTACAGAGACATCCTGGATGAAAACCTGCTCCAGAGCGCTCTTGACCTCAGACTGGGGTGACGGTTCATCTTTCAGCAGGTCAACGACCCTAAGCACACAGCCAAGATATCAAAGGAGTGGCTTCAGGACAACTCTGTGAAAGTCCTTGAGTGGCCCAGCCAGAGCCCAGACTTGAATCCGATTGAACATCTCTGGAGAGATCTTAAAATGGCTGTGCACCGACGCTTCCCATCCAACCTGATGGAGCTTGAGAGGTGCTGCAAAGAGGAATGGGCGAAACTGGCCAAGGATAGGTGTGCCAAGCTTGTGGCATCATATTCAAAAAGACTTGAGGCTGTAATTGCTGCCAAAGGTGCATCGACAAAGTACTGAGCAAAGGCTGTGAATACTTATGGACATTGGAATTCTCAGTTTTTTTTATTTTTAATAAATTTGCAAAAACCTCAAGTAAAATTTTTCCACGTTGTCATTATGGGGTGTTGTGTGTAGAATTCTGATGAAAAAAATGAATTTAATCCATTTTGGAATAAGGCTGTAACATAACAAAAAGTGGAAAAAGTGATGCGCTGTGAATACTTTCTGGATGCACTGTAGACGCCAAATCTCTTAGTGCCAGTTAGTTTTCTTTTCAAGCTGTCCAAGTGTTAGGTTTGTCTTGTTTTTTGATCCTCTTTTTTGACATTGACTTTGCTGTTTTGTGAAAACCAAATTGACAATGCAGTAACCACAAAACGTGAAACAAAAATAAGTCGATTCTACAGCTAGCGTATGAAACAAACGATAATCCCAGTAGAGTCACTGAGGTTCAAAATCCACAGAGGCCCATAATTTAAGAACAGCTTTACAAGGTAAGACGGGATAAATCATCAGCAGACAAGGTGTAGTCAGAAGGAAAGCAACGATCAAAACCGGGAGAAGCAATGTAACCGTCATCGAAACTAAAAATCAAAGTTAGAAACGCGAGAACTGGAAAATCGGCAAAGCAAAGAAAATATGGGGAAAAATCTTTGGTATATCTTCATTCTGAAATAGTCGAATACAGTAAACCCTCGTTTATCGCGGTTAATCCGTTCCAGACTCTACCGCGATAAATGAATTTCCACGAAGTAGGATTCTTTATTTATAAATCTAATATTTTCGCAGTTAGAGCATAGAAAACCTGTTCACGACCTTCTAAATACGTTTTTTAACATTATTAGAGCCCTCTGGACATGAAATAACACCCTTTAGTCAAACGTTTAAGCTGTGCTCCATGACAAGACAGAGATGACAGTTCTTTCTCACAATTAAAAGAATGCAAACATATCTTCCTCTTCAAAGAAGTGCGTGTCAGGAGCAGAGAATGTCAGACAGAGAGAGAAAAGTAAACAATCAAAAATCAATACGCGCTGTTGGGCTTTTAAGTGGAAGCACCGAGCGATAAGGCGGCCGCAAGGAAGGGATCAATGTGAAGGTAGTCTTTCAGCATTTTTTAGAGGCGCGTGTAACGATGCTGGTTCGACTCCATGCTCCCATCGCTGTTCGGGAGCCCTTGAACCCAACACCGTCGATAGATATAACCGATGTGAGCTAGACAGTGGAGGCAAAAACAATCGAGCAAGGGGATGGTTCAAAAAGTGTAGAAGTGCTTTTATTTAAAACCGTCAACAAAAACAGTGTTCAAGTAAAGTGCAGTGCTTTCATTCAAAGTTCAATAAATAATCCAATAAAAGAAAAACATGGAGGTTAAAATCAATAGAAAAAAACAATCCTTAAAAACGAGGTTAAAACGTTCATACAGGAGCAATCTTTAAAATCAGTAACAAGTGCCAAGCTCGGTGCTTCTTTCCTGTTAGCATTAGCGTCTCACCTGCTTCTCCCATAGGGGCCCTTCAACAGGCGAGACGCTCTCTCTCTGCAGCTGCCCTTTTCTCCTACATCCATCTACACGATACTGGAGACCTCCCGATCCCTGGCTTCGGTCTGGCACTCATCCCAGTCCCGAGACTTGGTTCACACCAATGGCCAGGATGCACACGATGGGGAATCCTTCACCAAGTCCCACGACTCCCCCTGCCTTTCCGGCCTTCCGCGGCCAGTCGGCCTAACACCCAACTTCCTCGCAGCTGCCCACGAGCGCTCGTTCGCTCGCTCATCCACACACTCCATGTGTCTCTCTCTCGCACCGACTTGCTTCCTCTCTCGCTCCCCGTCCTTTTTGTTTCATTTTTCATCTCTGATCTTTTCTGTCCTCCCAACCGACTCGCGCTTTTTTATATTGTGAGGGGCCATAGCAGCTGCAGCACATTAGCCACGGGAACAATCACGGATGTGGGCAGTCCCTCACCTGTGCACTAGGTGAGAAACGCCCACACCGCAGATCGCCCCGCAGCTTGCTACGACTACTACGCCCCCTCACGAAGCCGCCGTGAGTGCTGTGATTATTTATTTAAAAAGAAACGGCCTTTGCTGAGCGAGCTGTGGACCTATAACACCACAGAGCGTCCGTATCTTCTAAGCAAACAGCCACTGTGCAAACAGCCCCTCTGCTCACACCCCCTCCGTCAGGAGCAGAGAATGTCAGAGAGAGTGAGAGAAACAGAGAAAAGTAAACAATCAAAAATCAATACGGGCTGTTAGAGCTTTTAAGTGTGCGAAACACCGCACGGGAAGCATATCGTATATCATTGAGGAGTTTTATTTAATACGTAATACGTGCTCTGATTGGGTAGCTTCTCAGCCATCCACCAATAGCGTCCCTTGTATGAAATCAACTGGGCAAACAAACTGAGGAAGCATGTACCAGAAATTAAAAGACCCATTGTCCGCAGAAATCCGCGAACCAGTGAAAAATCTGTGATATATATTTAGATATGCTTACATTTAAAATGTAAGGAGTGAAGCCGCAAAAGTCAAAGTGCGATATAGCGAGGGATCACTGTAATCCCTTTTACCCCACGGCACAGACGACCTCACACAAGAGAACGGCTCGGTCGTTACCATGACAATAACTCAACAAATGATGGTGCCCATGTAAATAAAAAAAAAAAAAAAAATACCTTAAAGACAATACAGAATCATTTCCCGTAATTACAAACTTCAGTTGGATACAAATATTTGTGGTGAAATATAACCATGTTTAATAATTTTATTTATATTAATATAATCTCTCCAGCATGTTCTGGGCCTCTGAGGTCTCGTTGTGGTTGGACATGCCCGAAACATCAGCAGGTCCATCCAGTAGGTGACCTAATCCTATGCCAGAACCACCTGAACTGGCTGTTTTCGATGTGGAGGAGCAGCGGCTCCACTTTGAACTCCTCTCGAATATCCGCACTCCACACACCCTCCAGTGCCCTTTCCTAAAGATGGGGAGCACCACGCCAGTTTGCCAATTCAGGGGCACTATTCCCAGCCTCCACGTAATACTGAAGAGGCGTGTTGGCCAAGACAGCCTAACATCATCCAGAGCCTTGAAGGTCTCATGGCGAGTATCATCCACCCCTGGAGCCATGCCACCTAGAAGCTTCTTAACGACAAGCTGGAGAGATGATACCTCTCGGACAGCCTGGGATCACCTTGGTATCTCACCTGGAGGAATTGTAGGAGTTGGCAGATACAAGGGATGTCTGGTCATTTTTGCTTAATCTGCTGCCCCCACGACCCGGACCTGGACAAGTGGCAAAATAATAGAGGGGTGGATGAAAAAACTGCTATAGTATACCAAATCACAACACTGTCATGATCTGAATTTTATTTTACAGAATTCCTTGGTCTTTAAATAATGATTTGGATTTCTTTCTGGGGTTTGAGACAAACTGATTCATTGGTTACATTTATTTTTTTGTTGGAATCTATTTTTAACAAAGTTTAAAAATGAAGTACTAACATTTAGTTTTGTTTTTGGTGCCGCCATTTTGTGTTTTTGTTTTCGGCCATCGCTAGTTAAGAGTTTCTGACATGTAACGTCGTCACTGCAGTGGTATTAAGGTCACCGTTGCACATTTCCTGAGTGTCCAAGTTCAAAGATACATTCACAATTTTTAGCCTTTGAATTTCAAATTTTGATTTCCTGGTTATGAATCCGTTCTCTTCCTGACTGATTTTTGCCCTTGATTTTGACTTTGGTTGCGTCGTCGATTCTGGTTACTGTCCCTCTCACTACATTCAGATTCTGCGTTGATTCCTGTCTCACGTCCTTGGCTGTGTTTGAAAAGATTTTCTTACGTTCTGCTCACGACCCTGGCTGTTTCTTTTGATGATCCTTCTAAACTCTTCAATAAAATCTTCAGCTTCCTTTCTTCTTGTGGTCAGTACAGACACACCTGCAGTCACCCACCTGGGCCATTTTTGAGCTGACAACACACCTTAACTCACCAAGGCTTACTAACTTCATAATTTCCTTTGATATGTTGCCGGAAAGTTCTGAAGTTTCCATGTGTGCACAGTGGAGTTCACCCTCACTAGCAGTATAACATCCTGGCGTGGCACCTACTCAGTCCAGGGTCACAGGGCACTGCAGAGGATAGTGATGTATCATCAGCTCACCTTCTGTTCAACACGGTAAACGGGACCATCAAACCCAACAGTCATCCTTCAATAAAACTTATTGGACCACCAAGAGAAGATGATTAACTCCACAATTACAACTCAGGTCTCTGAAACTGTGCCACCCAAGCCAGCAAATGTATGTGAACTAAACACAAATCCTAGAACTGTGCCCAGCTCACCTCCTTAGGGTCTTCAAGCCAAACTCCTCATTTTGAAAACCTCACACTGGTAGGAATTTCACTTTATACCGAACGCATAGCAAAAAACTTTGTAACTCTGCTAATAAAAGCAACAGAGAAATGGTAAAGCATTGGGGACCAGTCGGGTACCCTTTTTAATTTGTAGAACTCAAAATGAAAGTAGAAGATGCAAAGGAATGGACATCTGGCATGTTGTGTGTTTCCCGACTTTGAGGAAAGGTCTTCTTCCATCTTGGAGGTGTATTCACCAGGCGAGTGTGGTCTAAATGGCCACCGACTTCTGTCTCAGAAGATACTCGCACAGTGAAGGCACCGGAAGAAGCGGGACAGCAAGAGCTTTAGTGGAAGTGGCATCACGGTCCGTCACAGAACTCGTCCTCGGGTCTGCAGGGAAGTCAGAAGGGGTCATTCGGGATCGTTTTCACCCTGACTCTGTGGATGGTTGTCTTACCTCATAAGGTAAGACAACTCGAAACTGAAACATACTCCATGAACCTGTGAATCAGTACAGGGTGGTCCAGGTCTAATTATGCAGATCCAGATTATCTGGATGACTTTGATTTATGTGGGGACGATTCCAGTTCGGCACGAAGATGATTCTTCATGTCGTCGGGTCGCACATTTCTCGATGGTCCGGGATTTTTCGGGTGATTTTCTATGTAATAAACTTAATAAGTTATAGCGTAATGAAAATTGCATAATTAGATCTGGACCTTCCTATAGTTTACTAATGGGACATTGTCTGCTGTGCTTTGTTCTGGTGACTACAGTGTTGGTCGCAATCTGATCACTCCACACCACACTTCATGTTCCCTGACCAGACTCTTCAGCTTCTAAATGTAAATTCCAAGCAATGTTAAGGTTCACTGGTAGATTTCATCGTTATTGTTAGGTCATGGCCACTTCAAAGTGCCTCCTCCGCTTCCTCTTAGTCCAGACCATCAGCTCGACTCTGAGGTCTCCACCAGATTGTCACATTTGTTGCCTCACTACTGCATATCCGTCATGAAAATCCTGTTCAGCCACTGGTACCGTCAATCTGTTGTGATTTAATCCCATGTAGGTAAGGATCGAGGATGATGATAGACAAGGAAATTGAGTGCCCGCCTTGCTTCAGCAATTGTATTCCTCACAATGGCTGCTAGTCAACCTTGGAATCTCATCTGCCAGTACACATGAAGAAGACCCCACACTCTTTGGACTCTTCTTCTTGGGACAGCCTTTTCATTTTCCTCCCTGGAGGATGAAACCACTCCTCTCATGAAGAACTCTTCTCATGGCTTTAGGTATGGAGGAGCCAATTATCATCCACAGGGATGCAGCAGTTTGGATGAAGCTGGGAAGCTCCTTCCACCAGGTAGGATCTACACATGAATTAAGATTTGATGACAGGCAGAGGTGGCATGACTAGATGGCATTCATCAGCAGAACCAAGTGGGTGAGAAGAAGGATCAGACTTCATGGGTGTCATGTGAATCTGAGGAGACGCTAATGATACTGAATGTGCCAACTGGGCATCCTTGTTTATTGCCAAAGTCCAAAAAACAAATCAAAGACGAGTATACATTGGCACAACAGGAAGCAGGTATAATAAATACCCATATTGCCTATCAGGCTTGTCAAAATGGCCGTCTCTCATGAGCAGGTCAATAATGGGGAGCTCCGTCATACGGGGTCGTTTTCTCAAACTGAACCGCCATCTTCCCTGGAGCTCCCAGTCTTATTGTTTGGCTCACTGTATTAATCCCCAGTGGGAAATTGTCTTTTGCATTGTAGAGCACCCTGGAGCAACTTTCATCCCAGCTAGAAGAGGTGGAGCTTCTTGGGGTGTAGTGGGCGGGGATTAACTGCCCTAACTGGGCATCTTCTAGGCACTGCGAACAAAAAAAAATGAGATGATACTGTTAGTGACAGCACCTCCTCTTGTCCCGCTGTTGTATTGCATACCTCATTTGAGCCTGGAAGGTGATTCTGGGACACCCATGTGTGACAATATGCACAGGTGATGACCCATTGACTGCCCTCTAGGCAAGCACAATATATATAAATATATATTCTCTATATATGTGTGTGTGTTTATATATGCATAATATATATTGTAATAAGAAAGAGAATTTCCACAACGGAAAAAAGATTTGGGGACCGTCCCTGTATAATGTCCAACGGACAGAAATCAAAATGACTGGTCAAAAATTGGTGATCAAAATACTTTACAGCACATCCCACAGGAGTTTTACAAATGGTGGCTTTTATACACTACAAAAAATGATGGATGAATGGATAATAGTTGGCAGGAGATGATGTAGAAACAGGCAGATGGATACAACGTCATCAAAAGGGGACCGGAAGTGACATCGTCTTCGGGAGACTGGAAGGGTCGCCATCAGAGAATGTCGGAGGTGACGCTTCGGTGACCATCTTGCAACCCGGAAGTAAGGTGCGTGTTTTTAGTTTTCTTCTTTTTGGCTGAAGAGAGAGAGAGAGAGAGAGGCGTTAGTACCGCAGATTAACCCTTTGTCTCGCAATTTTTCACTCACCTCAGGGCTTGTTGACTGTCACCTAATCGCTCGTGTGTGACAATATGTATATATGCATTCTTTCCCTGTGACATTGCAATCGTTTCAAAGCAAGGAGTGAGTCCCCTGTGAAGTCCCGAGCACACCGGACTATGCACCGTATCACTCTTCTCTGCACGTCACGTTTTACATTAAAGTTACAGTTCCTGTTGTGTGGTGGGAACGTAACACATGAAACATGGCCCAGGAACTTCATAATAATAGATAGATGAAAGGCACTATATGATAGATATGAAAGGCAGATATCTATCTATCTATCTATCTATCTATCTATCTATTATGTAGCACCTTATCTAGCTATCTATCTAAGTGCACTCCTCCACTAAAGAAATGCCTACCAACAAGTCGCATATAAGGAAGACCTTAAAATGAGTTGATATCTGGAAGGTATCCTGTCCAGGTGGAATTTCAAGGCTATTTTTACAAAACCGTAGCGATCAGTGAAGTGACATCTTCATCGACATAAGCTTAATATTTTCCTGAGAGGTTTTCTGTGGTAGCCTGCCCGCTTCAAGAGGGACAATTAGAACAAGACAAAGGCGGTCCGTTTGAATGAATACAGAAGGCTTGTGGCGCTGATAATGTCCCAGGTATCTCTGACCCCTTGCAGTCTGTGTTGTTTGTCACAGCTGCTCCACAGAGGATCATTCATCCCTTGTCCTTGAAGAGCAGACGTGTGAAGGTGCGGTGAAAACTTCAGAGCTCGTGAACACCGGAATCCCGTGTCCATGCGCAGTGCTTTTGAAACGTATCCGACCGTTAGCAGAATAACAAAGAGTAGAAGCTGTGCGCGTGCGCGTGCGCATGCGCATATACCACACAAAGAATCGGATTTCCACAGATTTTTTTTTTTTTTTTTTAATATATCGTCGCCCTGTCACACTGCAGGAAGCACCTCAATGTCCTGGGTTTGTTTTTGTCCACTCTGGTCCGCTTTAACCCGTTCACAGCCTGTCTGTGGACGCACTTTCAGTTACTTAGGCACACTTTTTATTGACTGATTCTTTCATGGACCGTTTCTTGGCACTTGCTGGCACCGCTCGGTTGATGTTTACATCGAACTCGGTTACATATGCAATCGCCGCCGCGTACTGAGTCTCCTTTAAGCTGCCAGGCTGCTTTTGCAGACGGAATTAGAAAAGCCCCCCGGGGGTCTATTTTTACTTGAGCAGCCGGGCGCACGTGTCGTCCAGCTGCCGCCACGCGAATGTCATTTGTGTGTCTGACTCCCTGATGACCGCCGCGTCGGTCTCATTCTGTACCTCGTCCTTGAGGTAAGTCCTCGTTATTCGGTTGGGAGGGTTTAGTCTTCGCGTCCGTTTAACTCTCCGCCATGTGCTTGAAAACACAAAGTGCCTTTCCTATCTATCTATCTATCTATCTATCTATCTATCTATCTAGGCATTTCATAGCCATCTTTTATACATTGCATTTATACAAGTGTGTTTGTTAAATATGGAGCCTTACTTATAGGTCTTTATAGCACCTTTCATGTCAATGTGTCTAGAGCGCAGTGCTTTCTATGTTTGTTTATGTGTATAAAACTTTTCACGTCAGTCTGTGTTATTTAGTGTCTTCTCCTATCTATTTTATAGTTCATTTTATTTCTCTCTGTATACTGTATTACTGTCTTCCATTTCTGTTTATTATGCTGTCTTTTCATGTGCCTTTTTATTACTATTATATAAAGCCTTTAATTTTTAACTGTCTATGTATCTCTGACTTTTATCATTTAATGAATGTCATATATTTTACACATTAAATTTCAAGTCTTTTTGTTATATAGTGCCTTTTCCTACATATTGATTTATATAGTAACTATCAGTCAAATAATCTAGAGTATAGTGCATGTCAGTTTTATTTATGTGTGTAACACCTTCCATGCATGTCTTTCTATATAGTGCCTTTTCCCATCTATCTATTTTATAATTTCTTTTTTCTGTCAATCTCTCTGTCTACTGTATAACTTTCTTTCTTGTTTGTCTGCAGATAAAATTATTATCATTTTAATAGTTTTATATAACATCAGTTCTGCTGTCTGCTGGGCATTTGTCAAATGATTCTATCTATCTATCTATCTATCTATCTATCTATCTATCAGATAGTGCCTTTCATAGATAGATAGATATGAAAGGCACTATATGATATCTATCTATCTATCTAAGGTGAGAACAGGTGGGTGGCATCACCTTTCTTTGATTCGACCCTTATGATCTTATATAGTGCCTTTCATAGATTTTTAAAAAAATATGTTTGGATTTAATTCATTTCATTATGACTTGCCTTGACTTTCTAAGAAGACCGAATAAAAGATATCCTTGTAGGGAAAAAAAATGGAAGAAACCTCGGGAAATGCAGTTCAAAGAGAGACCCTGTCCTGGTAGGATGGGCATGCAGTGGGTGTCAAAAAGAAAAGGGGGGTCAATACAATACAATACACAGAACAGAATACAAGTAATCCTCAATACAATAGAATAGTGCAATAGAAATATTACAAGTACAGAGTATAGAAATCAACAGTAGCTGATTTCCCATAATAGTATTTGGATTTGTTCAGAGTCCTAGAGACATCAGACATCAAGCTGCCTCCCCCTATTGGCCATTCCACAGCTGAGTCAGTGCTGGGCCAGCCAATCCGATGAAAGGACCCCTCTACCTGATGATTCCTGCGATCCTCCATCAGAGATGACTTTACCTTAGGCAGGCAAAACAACTTGGCAGGTGGGCCATGGCATCAAGTGGCACATTTGAGTACCAACAAGAGAAACAGAATAGGTGTGGGTTAGTAACAAATTCTAACTGTCATGTTACTTCGGGGGTGGCACGGTGGCGCAGTGGGTAGCGCTGCTGCCTCGCAGTTAGGAGGCCCGGGTTCGTTTCCCGGGTCCTCCCTGCGTGGAGTTTGCATGTTCTCCCCGTGTCTGCGTGGGTTTCCACCCACAGTCTAAAGACATGCAGGTTAGGTGATTTGGTGATCCTAAATTGTGCTTGGTGTGTGTGTGTGTGTGTGTGCGTGTGCGTGTGCCCTGTGGTGGGCTGGCACCCTGTCCGGGGTTTGTTTCCTGCCTTGTGCCCTGTGTTGGCTGGGATTGGCTCCAGCAGACCCCCGTGACCCTGTAGTTAGGATATAGCGGGTTGGATAATGGATGGATGGATGGATGTTTAACAAAAGGATAACAAGAAAAACAAAAGAATATTTTATTTAAGGTCAAAATTTATTTTTTTAAATATTGAATTTTTTTCTTAGTCTGATCCCATTTTTATAAAATTGAAAACCGTTTCTGGTTTCACCTTTATTTGTAATTGAAGTCCACATGCCTATCCTTCACGAAAATCTCCGTCACTTTCTTGTAAAAGTCCTCCTTATTTTCCTTTAGTTTTAAAAGTCGTAATCTTCCATTTTGGCAGTCAGTCGGAGCAAATAATAAAACGGACCACTGAAGCGCACTTGACTTTCTGATGTCGCTAACTTATCGGCGCCTCTGCATCAGCAGCAGTGAGCACATGTTGGGCTCACATGCGCCCCCTTCAGGGCGGCACGGTACTGTCTGCCTCCCTCGCCTTGTGCCTTTTCACTGCTGTTTTATGTCCGATCAGGAAGACTAACTATGTCACACACATTCATTAAAGATATTAGCCAGACTGCGGAGAGTCAGGGTGTATAGTAAACGTGTCTACTTACATTATATTGGCAACACACAGAGAGACAGCGACAGGCACGCGTCAATCGCAGGCATCAACCCCGTCAGTGTGTGAGGAGAGCGCAGTCCGAGGGGAGGTGAGGCTCGTCGCTGCTGCACCTCACGTTTCTCTCCTGTATTTGAACAGGAAATGCGCCACTTCAGCGATTATGACTCTAAAAATGATCACAATTATTGGAATCACACAGAAAACACATTTAGAGCACATTGATTTTATGTTATCATTATTAGATTTTTTTACTTTTCATAATGACGCCTCTCCTGACCGCACATCCCTGCAATGGTGTGACCCCGCAGCAGAGTGTCCATCTTCCTTTGACTTCAACAGCAGGACGTTGTGTGTGTGTGTGTGTGTGTGTGTGTTCAGATTACCCATAAGCCTTTGCAGACGTGTGGTATCGCGTCGGCTTCTCCCCGTTGCGGTCACCTCGTCATTTTTACTTTGTGATTTACTCTCGTGATATTTGCCGCTGATTCTTTGCGTATTCGGCCCCCTTCACTTTCTGCACACTTCATTCCTCTTGTGGTCGATTGAACTTTAAACTGGAGATTTTTGCCATTTATGCCCATCACTCACTAACCCAAAGTGACAACACGTTTTCTGGAAGGTCTGCCAGTTAATTGAAAATCGCAAACTGAAATCTGTCCTTCCTTGAAGTGTTCAGAGCCCTTTTGCTGTGACCCTCCTGTTCGCTTTATTTAATAATAATAATAATAATTCTTTACATTTATATAACACTTTTCTCACTACTCTCCATGCAAGAAAGACCCAGGAAGCAAACCCACAACCTTCTTATTGCAAAGCAGCAGTGCCACCACTGCGCCACCTTGAGATGTTTCTAGAACTTGAGTGGAGTCCACCGGTAGCGAACTGAATTTATTGGACATCATTTAGAAAGGCCCCTTATTAAGAAGTATAGAAGTCCCACCTTCCTCCATTACTCCACCACCAGTCCTGCAGGTTGTGAGTGAGCTTTGATCCCGGGTCGTCAGATCTGTGACAGGCTACCCCTGCCCTCAACTTCTTGGCACCCCCTGCCAATGCCCGCTCATTCAGCTCAGTGGCTCTGCCCTGCCCTGTTGCCCTATTGACTCGTCTTCCTTTGTCCCTTTTCAGTACACCAATGGTCTTTAAGGAATCCTTTCCATGTATCTGGGCTTTGCTTCAGTCTGTTTTGAAAGGCGCTATATAATAGCAATGTGCCCCGTAACGGCAATGGAAGAAAGACTGACTGAGCGGATGTCCCAAACGGAGGGCAGTGCTAATTGCTAATCTCTCATTTTTCTTTCCTTTTTGAGCTCCCACAGCTTTTCAATGAAACTGA
This sequence comes from Polypterus bichir lapradei, assembly GCA_026402145.1. Lineage (NCBI taxonomy): Eukaryota > Metazoa > Chordata > Cladistia > Polypteriformes > Polypteridae > Polypterus > Polypterus bichir. Next base: position 31,663,914 of record JANRMT010062820.1, read on the forward strand.
AGGCCTGGGCCAGCATGGGCATGTGCAGGGACGCTTGCTGTGCCCACGTGGACAGGAGAAGCGATGACTCCTCAAAGGTGGCCGAGCAAGAGACCAGAGAAGATAAAATGCAAATGAAAAAGGAAATCACCTTAATCAACGGCATCTGCCTGATTGTGGGCAACATGATCGGCTCGGGGATATTCGTCTCGCCCAAGGGCGTCCTGATATATAGCGCCTCCTACGGACTGTCGCTGGTTATCTGGGCGCTCGGAGGAATCTTCTCTCTGATTGGGGCCCTTTGCTACGCTGAACTTGGGACGACCATCCCAAAGTCGGGGGCCAGCTACTCGTACATCCTGGAGGCATTTGGTGGGTTCACTGCCTTCATCCGACTTTGGTCGTCCATCCTAATCATCGAGCCTTCCTCGCAGGCCATCATCGCCATCACGTTCGCCAATTACGTGGTGCAGGCCATCTTCCCGTCCTGTGAGCCGCCTTATGAAGCCGTGCGGCTGATTGCAGCTGCGTGCATCTGTGAGTAGAACCTTCTAGATGTTCTGTGGCAACTCGGTGGAGGGGGGTGGATTTGTAAGATCAACATCACAGTGAACAACAGCAGACACCGTGACATCTGCATATGAAAAGTGTGTGCAGGCCATGCAGAATCATTAACGTGTATAGCGCCTTTTACTGCACTCCGTCCATTCATCTTTCGAATACCAGCATAGGGCACAAACCTGCATGGGGCGCATTCATGCACTAAATAAAGAGATGAAAGCATCTTGTGTTTTATATAGCGCCTTTCACATCATACACCATCATTGAAGATAATTATTATGCAGCTCCCTCTAGTGGTGTCTTTACTGTCCTGACCCACAGCCTTCATCATTCAAAGAGCAGTAGACAGATAGACAGATAGATAGATAGAGTGAAAGGCACTATATAATGATAGATAGATAGATAGATACTTTATTAATCCCAAGGGGAAATTCACATAATCCAGCAGCAGCATACTGATACATAAAACAATATTAAATTAAATAGTAATAAAATGCATGTAAAAGCAGACAATAACTTTGAATAATGTTAGCATTTACTCCCCCGGGTGGAACTGAAGAGTCGCATAGTGTGGGGGAGGAACGATCACCTCAGTCTGTCAGTGGAGCAAGACAGTGACAAAAGTCTGTCACTGAAGCTACTCCTCTGCCTGGAGATGACACTGTTCAGTGGATGCAGTGGATTTTTCATGATTGACAGGAGTTTGCTTAATGCCCGTCGCTCTGCCACAGATGTCAAACCGTCCAGCTCCAGGGTTACAATAGAGCCTGCCTTCCTCACCAGTTTGTCCAGGCGTGAGGCGTCTTTCATCTTTACGCTGCCTCCCCAGCACACCACCGCGTAGAAGAGGGCACTCGCCACAACCGTCTGGTAGAACATCTGCAGCATCTTATTGCAGATGTTGAAGGATGCCAACCTTCTAAGAATGTATCATTGGCTCTGACCTTTCTTACATAGAGCATCAGTAATTTATATAGTTGGGGGACTAAGGCAGTGTGCCACACAAACTAAATAATGAGCAGTACTTTATATAGTGCCTTTCATGCCAGTTTAAGTCCACATATGTGAGTTTACACACTTGGGTCAGGGCCAGTGAACCTGCCATCTAGTCTATCATTCCTTCAACAATGCATAGCACCATATTAGTCTTTATAGCGCCTTTCATTATAATCCATCCATCTGTTTTCAATTGAAAGTGTAAAGTGTAAGCCTGGATGGGGTGCCACATTCATAAACACACACACACACAGACTAAATAATGAGACAAAAGCACCGTTTATTATATAGCGCCTTTCATTGATTATTATTCATCCAGGCACAAGCCCATATTTTTGAGTTGACTCCCTTAGGACAGGGCTAGTGAGTCTGTCATTTATTGATTTCGATCCATGATGCAGCAACACAGAGTACCATGTGAGTCTTTATAGTGCCTTTCAACATAATCTGTCCATCCTGTTTCAAATGGTAACATAAGGAATCATCCTGGATGGGTTGCCAGTCCACCACAGGGCACATTCATGCTGACATCCATACACTGATTAAATGAATTGATGAACACATCTTGTATTTTATATAGCACCTTTTACTTCAATCAACATTGGTGCAGATAAATATTATTCATCAAGGTTCAAGTCCACATATGTGAATTTACTTAGTGAATGTGAGTCTGCCATCTAGTGACTTCTATCCATCATGCAACAGCACATAGTACCATAAAAGTCTTTATAGTGCCTTTCATCATAATCCATACTTCATTTTTCTAATGGCAGCCTAAGGCATCAGCCTGGATGGGGTGCCAATCTACAGTCACAGGGCACATTCCTGCTCACATTAACAGGCACATCATCCTAGAGCTCCCTCTGGTGGCGTCTAGAGTTATAGTCTAGTGTAGTGTCTAGTGTGCCTCCCTGACCCTCAGCCTCCATCACTGACCTGCGGAAACTTTATTTAAAGAGCAGCCAGGCACCTTGAGGAATTAAGAGAGTGTGCCACAAAAAGAAGAGTATTTAGTATATAAGCCTTTCATGTCACTCTCCATCAGTACAGGTGATTATTATTTATTCAGGTTCAAGTCCACATATGTGAGTTCACTCACTTAGGTCAGGGCTAGTGAATCTGCCATCTAGTCTATCATTCAATAATGCATAGTACCATATTAGTCTTTATAGCGCCTTTCATTATAATCCATCCATCTGTTTTCAATTGAAAACGCAAAGTGTAAGCCTGGATGGGGTGCCACATTCATAAACACACACACATTTAGTGATTTCTATCCATCATCCAGCAACACATAGCACTGTAAATGTCTTTCATCATAATCCATCCATCCTTTTTCTAATGCCAGTGTAAGGTATCAGCCTGGATGGGGTGCCAATCTACAGTAACAGGGCACATTCCTGCTCACATTAACAGGCACATCATCCTAGAGCTCCCTCTGGTGGCGTCTAGAGTTATAGTCTAGTGTAGTGTCTAGTGTGCCTCCCTGACCCTCAGCCTCCATCACTGACTTGCGTAAACTTTATTTAAAGAGCAGGCAGGCACCTTGTACCTTGTACTGTACTTTGTATGCTGACAATACAAAAAAATCGACCTCACCATAAGTGTCCTCAGCAATGATTGATAAGAATCCAAACCCCGGGGTTTCTCGGTGCTGGCAGTCGTGATAATGATCCGGATCCTTCAGAAGCAAGGAATGGACGTGTACGACAAACGGAAATGAGTTGAAATATGGATGCGTAAATGATTCTCTCTCTCCTCTGTCCTGTCCTCTCCTCCTTCTTTTGCCTTTCGCTCCTCTTGTTTAAATACAGAATGTCCCGGATGTAACTGGTGGATTCAACAGGTAATTTCTGTCTTAGGGTTGGGGTCCCCCTTCATCATCCTTCCCCTTTTAACTTACGGGGACAACATTTACTGATACACACAAATGGGATGATGAAAACAAAACGCACAGACAAAAAAAATAAACAAGTACTTATCATTATGTAGCCCCGCTACAACTTCTTCTTCTTCTTCATCTTCTTTCAGCTGCTCCCGTCTAGGGGTCTTTGATATCATTTTCTGCCTTCCTGTCCTCCCTTGCCAGATCCATATATCTCCTCCTTGGCCTTCCTCTTTTCCTCTTCCCTTTTCTCGATGTACCCCTCATCTCTCCTCTGCACGTGCCCAAACCATCTCAATCTCGCCTCTCTCACTTGGCCACCAATCTGTCGTACTTGTGTTGTCCCTCCAATATCTTCTTCTTCTTCTTCTTCTTCTGTTGGCTTCTCCCGTTAGGGGTTGCCACAGCATATCATCTTCTTCCATATCTTCCTGTCCCCGTCATCTTGTTCTGTCACACCCATCACCTGGACGTCTTCTCTCACCACATCCATAAACCTTCTTAGGCCTTCCTCTTCTCCTCTTCCCTGGCAGCTCTATCCTTAGCACCCTTCTCCCAATATACCCAGCATCTCTCCTCTGCACGTGTCCAAACCAATGCAATCTCGCCTCTCTGACTTGGCCACCATTCTGTCGTACTTGTGTTGTCCCTCCAATATACTCTTTCCTAATCCTGTCTACCATCATTACTCCGAGTGAAAATCGTAGCATCTTCAACACCGCCATTTCCAGCTCTGCCTCCTGTCTTCTCGTCCGTGCCGCTGTCTCCAAACCATACAACATGGCTGGTCTCACCACCGTTTTATAGACCTTTCCTTTGACTCTTGTAGGTACTCTTCTACCATAAATCACTCCTAACGCTCTTCTCCACCCAGTCCACCCTGCCTTCTTCACCTGTCTGTCATACTCTCTGTTGCTTTGGCCTGTTGAACCCAAATATTTAAATTGGTCGACCTTCACCACCTTTGCCCCTTGCAGTCGCACCTTTTCACCACCTTCCCTCTCATTCACGCACATGTACCCCGTCTTACTCCCACTGACTCTCATTCTCCTTCTCTCCAGTGCGTATCTCCACCTCTCCAGGTTCATCATAACTGTAAAATACGCCGAATATTCTCACCTTGAAAGAAGGCTCTAGCAGTCAGAGGAGAAGCAAACAGTAATTAGGTTTATTGCAACAACCGATCACACAGACTCAACCCAATTAGGCCAAACCGAGTTGAGCCCCGAACAAGCCAAAAATCACAGTTTCTATAATCATCTCTTATCATCTTGACCTCGCTCATAACAATGCCTTTACTGTCTATTCTGACTCCTTACTCCAGCTGGCTTCTCACGGGCCCTTTCTCGGCCACCAATATTGTTCTCAGCTTATCACTTGTCTTCATTCTTGGCTTCCCTTATTTCCTAACTGGCCTTCAAACAACAGGCGTTCCCCTCTTCTCTGACCTCGGGCAGTTTCTGTGCGTCATTCTTCTCCTTTCTCTGTCTTTCTGAGTTACTAAATATTGGTGGTAACTAAAAAGGAAATCTGGTGGTGGAATGGGGAAATACAGGAGAGAATACAGAGGAAGAGGAGGGCGAAGAAGAAGTGGGATAGTCAGAGAGATGCAGAAAGTGGACAAGAGTACAAGGAGATAAGGTGCAAGGTGAAGAGAGAGGTGGCGAAGGCTAAAGAAAAGGCGTTTGATGAGTTGTATGAGAGGTTGGACACTAAGGAGGGAGAAAAGGACCAGTGGGCTACAGAGAGGGGCTGAGCTGGGAAAGATGTGCAGCAGGTTAGGGTGATAAAGGATAAAGATGGAAACGACTCACAAGCGAGGAGAGGGTGTTGAGCAGATGGAAAGAGTACTTTGAGAGACTGATGAATGAGGAGAACGAGAGAGAGAGAAGAGGTTAGATGATGTGGAGATAGTGAATCAGGAAGTGCAACGGATTAGCAAGGAGGAAGTAAGGACAGCGATGAAGAGGACGAAGAATGGAAAGGCTGTTGGTCCAGATGACATACCAGTGGAATCATGGAGGTGTTTAGGAGAGATGGCAGTGGAGTTTTTAACCAGATTGTTTAATGGAATATTGGAAAGTGAGAGGATGATGAGGAGAGGAGAAGAAGTGTACTGGTGGGCCGATATTTAAGAATAAGGGGGATGTGCAGGACTGCAGTAACTACAGGGGGATAAAACTGATGAGCCACAGCATGAAGTTATGGGAAAGAGTAGTGGAAGATCAGTTAAGAAGTGAGGTGATGATTAGCGAACAGCAGGATGGTTTCATGCCAAGAAAGAGCACCAGAGATGTGATGTTTGCTCTGAGGATGTTGATGGTAAGTAGAGAGAAGGCCAGAAGGAGTTGCATTGCGTCTTTGTGGACCTGAGAAAGCAAATGACAGGGTGACTGAGAGGAGTTGTGGTGTTGTGTGAGGAAGTCAGGAGTGGCAGAGAAGTACGTGAGAGTTGTACAGGATATCTACGAGGGAAGTGTGACCGTGGTGATGTCTGTGGTAGGAGTGACGGAGGTGGAATTACATCAGTGATCGGCTCTGAGCCCTTTCTTATTAGCAGTGGTGATGGACAGGTTGACAGATGAGATTAGACAGGAGTCCCTGTGGACTGTGATGTGTGCTGATGACATTGTGATCTGTGGTGAGAGTAGGGAGCAGGTTGAAGAGATCCTGGAGAGGTGGAGATCTGCTCTAGAGAGGAGAGGAATGAAGATCAGTAGGACAACCAAGACAGAATACATGTGTGTGAATGAGAGGGAGGTCAGTGGAATGGTGAGGATGAGCGAGTAGAGTTGGAGAAGGCGGATGAGTTTAAATACTTGGGATCAACAGTATAGAGTAATGGGATTGTGGAAGAAAAGCAAAAAAGAGAGTGCAGGCAGGGTGGAGTGGGTGAAGAAGAGTGTCAGGAGGGATTAGGGACAGACAGGTATCAGCAAGAGTGAAAGGGAAGGTCTACAGGACGGTAATGAAACCAGCTGTGTCATAAGGGCTGGAGACGGTGGCACAGGAGACAGAGCTGGAGGTGGCAGAGTTAAAGAGGCTAAGTTTTGCATTGGATGTGACGAGGATGGACAGGATTAGAAATGAGGACATTAGAGGGTCAGATCTGGTGGGACGGTTGGAAGACAAAGTCAGAGAAGCGAGATTGTGTTGGTTTGGACATGTGTGGAGGAGAGATGCTGGGTATACTGAAAGAAGGGTATTAATGATAGAGCTGCCAGGGAAGAGGAGAAGAGGAAGGCCTAAGAGAAGGTTTATGGATATGGTGAGAGAGGACATGCAGGTGATGGTGTGACAGAGCAAGATGACGAGGACAGGAAGATATGGAACAAGATGACCCACTGTGGTGACCGCAAACGGGAGCAGCTGAAAGAAGAAGAAGGAGGAGTCTTCTACCCAGATGCTAGTTCAGAACTAGAACTGAGAACATGGTGGTCGATTCACGGGTTATGTAGTCACTCAGCAGGAAGGGGATTGTCCAGGCAGGGAGGGCAGGCAATGGAAGTGATGTCAGCGGTGCGGAGGCTGTCAGTTCTGCAGAGGGAGGGAGGGAGAAGGCGTTAGACCTCAGCGCCAACCCCTGGTTTGGAGGGTAATTACCATCACCAGAGCTCTTAAGCTGCACACACGCATGACAATATCTACTGTCTGTATACATTTACGGTCCATGTGTGTATTGCACTCATTGTGTGCTGTTGTACGTATCGTGCGGCTCTCCCTCGTCTATCACAGACATACAAGTAAGAATGTCCTTGCATTGTGGCCACATGACAATATCATTGAACATCACTAAAATGTCAGCCGGCTGCAAGTAAATGATGGCTGTTTCTGCTCTGGGTGATTTATTCATAGAACTTCTCGTTTAAAGTTTGATTGACTTTAACATAAAGAGAAAAAATGAATGAATGAATGAAGCGTTTCCATCTCTTTGGAGGCAACAGCAGACTTCATCAATATTTGCAAAACCTGAGAAAACAAAATGTTCAGCCAACACTTTCAGGGAAGACGGGACCAGCAAAGCACATTCCACCGTCTGCCAACACGACGGAGGCGGCCGGCTGCTGCTGCTGAGCCACGTCACGGCTGACCGTGTTGCTGAGGCTATTAATAAATGTGCAGTAGAAACATCCCAAGTCTGCCTTTCAGTATCCTTGTCTGTGTGGCACAACCCCCCCCCGTCTCACCCGGCTGGCGTCTGTGGACACTCTGTGCTCACGCAGCCTGACATTTTTAACCCTTTAGACTTTAATGAGCAGCTCTTAGTATGGGATGTGTCTCATGCTGGTATGCATTTCTAGGCTTTGCTTCCACTTTGAATCACTCAATCAATAAATCAGGATTGAGTCTGTTTCTCATAGAGCAGCATCACGAGAAACGTTACTAACTGTAGAAGAATTCAATGATAAAGGAGAAGAAAAACACAAAAATAAAGATGAAATCACACATTACTTAGAATAGTGAAGCAGATGTCTACTAAGTTTAATTGACAATAAGCAGGGCACAGATGTGGGCATAGCCTGGCAGCCTCCTTTGTCACTGCTAACTCCCTTTGTCCCATTTTGATCTTTGTCTTTATGCATGGAATCCATCAGCTGTTACTAAATCCTTTGCTAAAGAAGCAGAAACAGCTGAGAGGAACGAGGGGAGCAAAATAGAAACTCTGTTACCATATGACACAAAAAAAAAAATAACACTTCAGTGAATGAAAGGGCCGGAGTCATTTTAATGTGCCTTCTGCTTCTGGCTTTCCTCCTGACACTCAGGTACCCTGGTCTTCATAAACTGTGCGCATGTCAAGTGGGGGACCCTCATACAGGACCTCTTCACGTACGCCAAAGTCTTCGCCCTCATTCTGATTATCTCTGTGGGGATTGTGAAGATCAACCAAGGTAAGAAAGGAGCAGCCATTGATTGTATAGAGCCTTTCACATCTATCTATCTATCTATCTATCTATCTATCTATCTAT